>NC_069405.1:83970938-84034808 GCF_026875155.1 Cherax quadricarinatus
TGTGCTTGCTGCCAGGAGACACTGTGCTTGCTGCCAGGAGACACTGTGCTTGCTGCCAGGAGACACTGTGCTTGCTGTCAGGAGACACTGTGCTTGCTGCCAGGAGACACTGTGCTTGTTGCCAGGAGACACTGTGCTTGCTGCCCGGAGACACTGTGCTTTCTGCCAGGAGACACTGTGCTTGTTGCCAGGAGACACTGTGCTTGCTGCCAGGAGACATGTGCTTGTTGCCAGGAGACACTGTGCTTGCTGCCAGGAGACACTGTGCTTGCTGCAGGAGACACTGTGCTTGCTGCAGGAGACACTGTGCTTGCTGCCAGGAGACACTGTGCTTGTTGCCAGGAGACACTGTGCTTGCTGCCAGGAGACACTGTGCTTGCTGCCAGGAGACACTGTGCTTGTTGCCAGGAGACATTGTCTTGTTGCCAGGAGACATGTGCTTGCTGCCAGGAGACACTGTGCTTGCTGCCAGGAGACACTGTGCTTGCTGCCAGGAGACACTGTGCTTGCTGCCCGGAGACAAATGTGCTTGCTGCCAGGAGACAGTGTGCTTGCTGCCCGGAGACATGTGCTTGCTGCCAGGAGCACTGTGCTTGCTGCCAGGAGACACTGTGCTTGCTGCCAGGAGAAAGTGCTTGCTGCCAGGAGACAGTGTGCTTGCTGCCAGTAGACACTGTGCTTGCTGCCAGGAGACACTGTGCTTGCTGCCAGGAGACACTGTGCTTGCTGCCAGGAGACACTGTGTTTGCTGCCAGGAGACACTGTTCTTGCTGCCAGGAGACACTGTGCTTGCTGCCAGGAGACACTGTGCTTGCTGCCAGGGAGACACTGTGCTTGCTGCCAGGGAGACACTGTGCTTGCTGCCAGGGAGACACTGTGCTTGCTGCCAGGAGACACTGTGCTTCGCCCCAGGGAGACACTACTAGAAAAATGCGACCTTGTTGTTGTGTAGTGGTTCAATTGCAAGTACTTGAAAGATTAATACCAGGTTGAGCTATTTTCCACGCTAGAAAAAACTTAAGAGGTTTGGCTCAATGGTTAATTAGCGAGGGTGACTACAGAAGCTAGTTTATTTCTAGTATATTGTAAGGGAAGGCACTGGAGCCAGATACTAAGTTTTAAGGGGAAAGGGTGATCAGGAGGTATCGCACCAGAGAGCTATTGTTATTCGTTTCTTCTCTGTAATTTTATATTATCTGTTATTGTATTGTACTAGAATTAAGGGGTTAGCATTAAAATAGTCTAATAACTTAGGACAAATTGTCCTAGTTCTCAGATATTTTAAACTGGGGTAGAAAGGGAAATGTGATGTAGGTCAACTGAGGTCACAGGCTGAGCTGACCAACCAGTGTAAACTGTCACACTCCTGGCCTTGGCAAGGAAGTGTTAGAAAACGCCTGGCGCCCTAAGTCTCAGGTCTTTTGTTCTTGACGGCGACAGTAAAAGAGTGGTTAAGGGGTGATGCAGGCAGGACGATATAAACTGTAGGAAACAGTTAGAGAGGAGACTGGGGAAGAGTGGCTGACTGTGTGCAGAACTCTGAAAGAGGGTCTTTGAGCGGGAGCTCTGGACAGCCGGTGTGTAGTGGGCCACGTAGGGCGGAGTTCGGGTCAGCTGGTCTGTGAATTAAGAGTGAGTACAAGTCTGTGTTACTTGTAACATTCCCACCTACCCCTGATAATAAGTCTCACAGGTTTATTATTACATTATGTAATTCTCCATAAGATAATGATGTATTCCCTCTCTATATTTTATTAAGTAAACTATAGCCATTGTTCCCATTTTTATTTGTACCCCTTTATGCTATTCCTTATTTTGTTAAGCACTGGGATATTACAGGAGACGTGCTCACTTGCTGTGATACAGCAGGCAGAGTGGGGAAAGGTCTCATATGCTACCAGGGAGACACTGTGCTTACTGCCAGGGTGACACTGTGCTAGCTGCCAGTGTCGCTGTGCTTGCTGCCAGTGTCGCTGTGCTTTCTGCCATGGCTGGCTTGTTCCCGGGGTGCGCTTTCTGTCCCAGGTCGCTGTTTGAGCCGGGAGAAATTTTTTGTTTCCAAAGGGTTTTGGGCCGGGGGGGGCCCCCCCAAAGGGTGACGCGGTTGCTCCCAAAAAAAAGTTAAACCTGTTTTTTTCATTTTAAACCGGCTTCTGAAAAAATTAGTTTGGCTTAAGCCAAGGGGTCCTTGGTTTGTAAAAATATTTTGTTCGGCAAAAAAAAAACCCCCAGGGGATTGTGCTTCTGCCGGGGGAAAGCTGTCTTGCTCCGGGGGGAAACCCCGTGCTTGGCCAGGGACCTGGCTTGCTCCCAGGGGGGCCTGTGCTTGTGCCGGGAGACGCTGGCTTGTGCCAGGGAGCTGGGTTTTGCTGCAAAGTTTGGTTTCTACCGGGGAAAGCCTGTGCTTTCTGAGAGTGGCTTGCTGAACCCAGAGAGGGGGCCCTGTGTTTGTGCCAAAGAGACTTTGTTTTTTTCCGGGGACGTGCTTGCTCCCCAAGGGAGGGGGCTTGCTGCCAAGGGCGTGCTTGCTCCCAAAAGGTGAGCGTGCTTGCTGCCAGGGGAGCTGTGCTTGTGCCAGGGGACCGTGTTTTCTGCCAGGGGAGCGTGCTTGGGGCGGGGAAGAACGTGCTTGCTGCCGGGAGAATTGCTTCGCAGGGGGGAGGCTGTATTGTTTTCCGGGGAGAATGTCTTGCTGCCAGGGGGGGAGTGCTTGTTTCCAGGGAGAGGGTGTTTGCTCCCAGGGAGAGGACTGGTTTGCGCCGGGGGGAGATGTTTCTGCCACTGCGGAAAGGAGAGCCCGTGCTCGGGGCCGGGGAGAGAGATGTGTTTGCTGCCAAGAAAACTGTGTTGCCCCAGGGAGAGTTTTTGCTGCCAGGGGAGAGGGGGGGACTTTTCTTGCTGCCGGGAGGAGACTGTGCTTCGCCAGGGAAAGAACTGGTTTGGCCAGGAGAGAGACTGTTGCTCCCATGGAAAGAGACTGTGCTTGTCCCGGGGGAAAAGAGTGCTTGCGCCGGGAAAAGACGGGTTTTGCTCCGGGGAAGAACTGTGCTTGTCCCAGGGAGAATGTCTTGCTCCCGGGGAGAAGACTGTGCTTGCCCAGGAAAGAGAGTTTTGCTCCAGGGAGAGAGCGGCTTGCTGCCGGGGAACGTTTGCTGCCAGGGAAGAGACTGTGCTTCTGCCAGGGAGAGACTGTTTTGTCCCCAGGGGAGAGACGGGCGCGCAGGGAAAGACTGGTTTCTGCCAGGGAAGAGACTGTGCTTGCGCCGGGGAGAAGACTGTGCTTGCTCCCAGGGAGAGGACGGTTTGCTGCAGGGAGAGAGACTTTTTTTTGCTGCCAGGAAAGAAGACGTGCTTGCTGGGGGGAGACAACGGGTTTGGCGGGGGCGGGGCCCCAGGGAAGAGACTGTGCTTGCTGCCAGGGAGAGAGCTGTGCTTGCTGCCAGGGAGAAGACTGTGCTTCTGCCAGGGGAGGGACTTTTTTGTGCCAGGGAGAAGACTGGCTTGCTGCCGGGGAGAAGACTGTGGCTGCCGGGGAGAGAGACTTGCTTGCGCCAGGGGAGAGGGGGACGTTTGCTCCAGGGAGAGAGATGTGCTTGCGGGCCAGGGAGGAGACGTGTTTTCTCCCAGGGAAAGACTGTCTTGCTGCCAGGGAGACAGACTGTGCTTCGCCAGGGAGAGAACTGTGTTTCTCCCGGGGGAGAGAACTGTGCTTCTGCCAGGGGGGGCCCTTGGCTTGCGCCAGGGAGACAGACTGGCTTGCTGCCAGGGAGAGAGACTGGTTGCTGCCGGGGAGAGGGGCTGTGCTTGCCCCCCGGGGGAGAGACTGTGTTGCTGCCGGGGAGAGGGATTTGTTGCTGCCAGGGGAAGGAGTGCTTGCGCCAGGGAGAGACCTGTGTTTGCTCCCAGGGGGAAACTGTCTTGCTGCGGGGAGAGGACTGTTTTGCGCCAAAAGGGGAAATGTGCTTGCTGCCGGGGAGAGAGTGTTGCTCCGGGAAAAGATGGCTTGGCCAGGAGACAGACGTGCTTGCTGCCAGGGAAGACTGTGTTCTCCGGGGAGAGAGACTGTGTTTGGGCCCCGGGTAGGGGACTGTGCTTGCTGCCAGGAGACAGACTGTGTTTTGTGCAGGAAGAGACTGTGTTTGCTGCCGGGGAGAAACTGTGTTTGCTGCAGGGAAGACTGTGTTTGCTGCCAGGGGAGAAAAAGGGAAGACGGGTGCTTGCGCCAGGGAGAAACCCCAGACATGTGTTTGGGCCCCAAGGGAGAAGACTGTGTTTGCTCCCAGGGAGAAGACGGCTTCCGCCAGGGAGAAACGGCTTGCCCCAGGAGACAACTGGCTTCCCCCGGGGCAAAGGGGCCCGGGAAGAGACTGTGCTTGCTCCCGGGGAAGAAACTGGCTTGCTCCCAGGAGAGAGACTGTGTTGCTGCCAGGGAGCAGACTGTGCTTGTGAGGGGAGAGAGACGTGCTTGCTCCAGGGAGACAGACTTCTTCTGCCGGGGAAAACAAACTTTCTTGCTGCCAGGAAGGGAAACTGTGCTCTCCAGGGAGAAGACTGTGTTGCTCCAGGGAGAAGACGTGTTTGGCCAGGGAGAAGACTGTGTTTTCCTGCCATGAGAAGCTGTGCTTGCTCCCCGGGGGAGAAGACTGGTTTGCGAGGGGGGAGAAATTGGCTTGCTCCCGGGGAGACAACTGGCTTGCTGCCAGGGAGAGGACTGTTTTTGCTGCCGGGGAGAAGACTGTGCTTCTGAAGGGGGAAGACTGTGTTGCTCCCCAGGGGAGAGAGTTGTGGGCCCGGGAGAAGACTTGTTTGCTGCAGGGAGAAGACGTGTTGCTGCCAGGGAGAAGACTTTTTTTTTCTGCCAGGGAAAGACTGTGCTTGCTGCCCAGGGAAAAGGGCTGTGTTGCGCCAGGGAGAGAGACTGTGCTGCTGCCGGGGGGAAGGACGTGCTTGTGGGGGAGACAACTTTTTGCTGCCGAACAGACTGTGCTTTGCCAGGGAAGAGACTGTGTTTGCTCCCCAGGAGGAGACTGTGCTTCTGCAGGGGAAAGTGTTTGCTCCCAGGGAGAGGATTGTCTTCTGCCAGGGAGGGGGCGTGCTTGTGCCGGGAGAGAGACTGGGCTTGCTGCCAGGGGAAGACTGTGTTGGGCTCCCAGGGAGAAGGGGACTGTGCTTGCTGCCAGGAGAGACTGTGTTGCTGCCAGGGGGGAAGACTGTGTTTGCTGCCAGGGAGAAGACTGTGTTTGCCGGGGAAAGAGAACTGGCTTGTCCCCAGGAGAAGACTTGCTTCTGCCAGGGAAAGACTGGTTGCGCCAGGGAGAAGACGTTTTGCTGCCGGGAGAGAGATGTCTTGCCCCAAAAGGGAACTGGCTTTCCCAGGGGAGAGAGACTGTTTTTGCCAGGGAGAGACTGTGCTTCTGCCAGGGAGAGACTGTGCTTGCTGCCAGGGAGACAGACTTGCTTGCTGCCGGGGAAAAAACCTGTGCTTCTCCCGGGGAGACGACGGTGCTTGCCCCGGGGAGAGGGGACGGTTTTTGTGCCAGGGAAAGACTGTCTTCTCCAGGGGAGACTGGCTTTGCTGCCGGGAAAAAGGGGCCCGGGGAGACAGACTGGCTTGCGGGGAGGAGGGAGGGGGGGAAGGAACTGTGTTGTGCCAGGGAGAAGGACGGCTTATGCCAGGAGAGAGACTGTGCTTCCTGCCAGGGAGACAACTGTCTTGCTGAGGGAAAGACTTGCTTCTGCCAGGAAGACAGACTGTTTGCTCCAGGGAGACAGACGTGTTTTCTGCGGGGGGAAGCTGTGTTTGCTCCCAGGGAAAGACTGTGTTTCTGCCGGGGGAAAACTGTGCTTCTGCCGGGGAAAGACGTGCTTGCGGAAGGGAGAGAAAACTGTCTTGCTGCCAGGGAGAAGCCCAGGCTCTGCGGGGAAGCGTGCTTGCTCCCGGGGGAACAGACTGTGCTTGCTGGAGGGAGGAAGCTGTGTTGCTGCCGGGGGAAAGATGGCTTGCTCCAGGGAACAGTTTGTTTCTCCGGGGGAGAAAATTCTTGCTCCCAGGGAGAGAGCGTGTTGCTGCCAGGAGGAGCGTGCTTGCTGCGGGAGAAAAGTGTTGCCCCCAGGGAGAGAGACTGTGCTTGCTGCCGGGAGAGGACGTGCTTGCTGCAGGGAGACAGACTGTGCTTGTCCCCGGGGGAAGGACGTCCCTTGTGCCAGGGGAGAAGATGTGTTTGCTGCCAGGGAAGACTTTTGCTTGTGCCAGGGGGGAGAAGGGGTTTTTTGTGCGGGAGAGAAAATGTGCTTGTGCCAGGGAAGAGATGTGCTTGCTGCCGGGGAGAGGACTGTGTTTTGCGCCAGGGAGAAACTGTGTTGCTCCCAGGAAAGACTGTGCTTGCTGCCGGGGAGAGATTTGTGCTTGCGCCAGGGGAAGACTGTGCTTGGGGTGCCAGGAAAGAGACTGTGCTTGGTGCCAGGGAGAGGACGTGCTTCTCCCAAAAGGGAGAAGATGTGCTTGCTGCCAGGAGAAGACTGGGGCTCCCAGGGGGAGAGAGACTGTGTTTGTGCCGGGGAAAAGGAGGTGCTTGCTGCCAGGGAGAGAGACTTGTTGCTGCCAGGGAGAGAGACTGTCTTGCTGCCGGGGAGAAGACTGTCTTGCTGCAGGAAGGAGACTGGTTGCTCCCAGGAGAGAACTGTGTTGTGCCTGGAAAGCTGTGTTTGCTGCCTGGAGAAGACGTGCTTGTGCCAGGAAAAGGACTGTGTTGCTGAGGGAGAGAGACTGTCATGCGCCAAGGGAGAGGACTGGTTTGCTCCCGGGGGAAAGAGTGCTTGCCCCAGGAAGAGACTGTTTTTGCTCCCAGGGAAGAGACTGGCTTGCGCCAAAGAGACTGTGCTTGCTGCCGGTGGGGGGGAGGGGGACTGGTGTTTGCTGCCATGGAGAAGACGTGTTTGTGCCGGGGGTTGGAGGGAAAAGGGACTGTTTTTTGCTGAAAGGGAGAGAGACGTGTTTTGCTGCCAGGGAGAAGACTGTTTGCTGCCCGGGGAAAAGACTGTGCTTGCTCCGGGGAAAGACGAATTTGCTCCAGGGAGAAAAAAACTGTGCTTGCTGCCAGGGGGAAAACTGTGTTGCTGCCAGGGAGAGAGACTGTGCTTGCTGCCGGGAGAAAAACTGTGCTTGCTGCAGGAGAGGACGTTTTTGTCCAGGGAGAGAGACTGTGCTTGCTGCCGGGGGGAACTGTGCTTGTCCCGGGGAAAGACTGTTTCTATGGGCTGTCCCCCCCCCGGGAAGAGACGTGCTTGCTGCCGGGGAAGAGACTGTGTTTGCTGCCAGGGAGGGGACTGTGTTTTTCCCGGGGGAGAGAGACTGTGCTTCTGCCAGGAGGGGATGTTTTCGCCGGGAGAAGACTGGCTTGTTTGCGGAAAAGGAGACTTCTTCCCCAGGGAGGAGACTGTGCTTGCGCCAGGGAGGACGGGTGCTTGCCCCCGGGAGAAGACTTTTTTTGCTGCCGGGGAAAAGGGATGTGTTGCGCCGGGGAAGAAGACTGTGCTTGCCCCCAGGAAAGACTGGTTTGCGCCAGGGAGACAGATTTGCTTGCTGGAATAAGACGGTTTTGGGGGGCTTTTTGGGCTGCCAGGGAAGACTGTGTTTTGCTGAGGGAGAAGACGGGGTTTCGCCGGAAGACAGAGGGCTGCGCCAGGGAGACAGATGTGCTTCTGCCGGGAACCCCCAGGGAGACAGACTGGTTGCTGCCAGGAAGCGACTGTGCTTGGCCGGGGAGAAACTGTGCTTGCTGGAGGGGAGAGACGGCTTGCTCCAGGGAGAGATGTTTTGCTGCCAGGGAGAAACTGTGTTTTTCTGCCAGGGAGACAAAATGGTTTTGCTCCCGGGGAGAGGACTGTGTTGCTCCCGGGGAGAGAGACTGTGCTTGTTTCCCCAGGGAGAGAGACTGGCTGCTGCCAGGGAGAGACTTTTGCTTTTCCTCCCAGGGAGAAGCGTTTTGCTGCCAGGGGGAAAAAACTGGTTTGTGCCAGGGAAGAACTGGCTTTGCTGCCAGGGAGAGAGATGTGTTTGCTCCCGGGGAGACAGACTGTGTTTGGGCCCGGGGGTTTTTCCCGGGGAGAGAACGTGCTTCGCCGGGGGGAAAAGAGACTGTGCTTGCTGCCAGGGAGAGACGGTTTGTTGCCGGGAGACAAAACTGTGCTTGCCCCCGGGAGAGAGATTTTGCTTGTTTTCCGGGAGAGAGACTGTGTTTGCTGCCGGGGAGAAGACTGTGTTGCTCCCGGGGAGGGTGGGGGAGAGACTGTGTTTGCTCCCAAGGAGAGAGACTGTGTTTCTGCCGGGGAAGGACTTGTTTGCTCCGGGGGAGAGGACTGTGCTTGCTCCCAAAGGAGAAGACTGTGTGTCCCAGGGGGGGGGGGGGGGGGGGGGGGGGGAGGGGGCGAAAGACTGTGCTTGCGCCGGGGAGAGAGACTGTGCTTGTGCCAGGGAGGGGAAACTGTGTTTTGCCCCCAGGGAGAGAGAGACTTTGCTTCCCCCAGGGGGGAGAGACGGTTTGCGCCATGAGACAGACGCGCTTGCACCGGGAGCGCTGTCTTCGCCAGGAATAGGACTGTGTTGCTCCCGGGGGAGACAGACGGCTTGTGCCGGGGAGAGGACTGTTTGCGCCAGGGGACAACTGGGTTGCTGCCAGGAAGAAGACTGTGCTTGCGCCAGGAACAGATGTGTTGCGCCGGGGAAAGGAACTGTGCTGCTGCCAGGGAACAACTGTGCTTGCCCCCGGGAGACAGACTGGTTTTGCGCCGGGGAACAACTGGCTTTGTGAGAGGGAGAGAAAATGTGCTTGCTGCCAGGGAGACAGACTGAGCTTGTGCCGGGGAGACAGACGTGCTTGCTGCCAGGGAACAGACTGTTTTTGCTGCCAGGGGGAGAACTGTGCTTGCTCCCAGGGAGAGAGACTGTGCTTGCCCCGGGGGAGAAGACTGGCTTGCTGCCAGGGAGAGAGCTGGTTTGCTGCCAGGGAGAGAGACGTGCTTGTTTGCCAGGGGAGAGACTGTCTTGGCCGGGGAGAGAGTTTGGCTTGCTCCCCGGGGAGAGAGACTGTTTGGGCCCGGGGAGACAGATGTGTTTGTGCCGGGGGAACAACTGTGTTTGCTGCCAGGGGGAAACTGGTTTGCCCCAGGGAGACAACTGTGCTTGCTGCCGGGGAGAGTGTGTTTGCTGCCAGGGGCCGCGTCTTTTCCGGGGGGCGTGCTTGCCCCCAGGGGGACTGTGATTGCGCCAGGGGACAGCGTTTTTTGCTGCCAGGGAGAGAGATGTGCTTGTGCCGGGGGAGAGGACTGTGCTTGCTGCCGGGAAGAGAGACGGGGCTTGCTGCCAGGGGACAGACTGTCTTGATGCCGGGAGAGGACTGTGCTTGGCCAGGGAGACAGACTGTGCTTGCGCCAGGGAAGAGCTGTGCTTGCTCCCCAGGGAAGAGACTGTGCTTGCTGCCAGGGAGAGAGACTGTGCTTGCTGCCAGGGAGAGAGACTGTGCTTGCTGCCAGGGAGACAGACTGTGCTTGCTGCCAGGGAGAGAGACTGTGCTTGCTGCCAGGGAGAGAGACTGTGCTTGCTGCCAGGGAGCAGACGCCTTGCGCCAGGGGGAAGACGTGCTTGCTCCCAGGGAGGGAGACTGTGCTTGCTCCCGGGAGACAGACTGTGCTCTGCCAGGGAGGGACTTGCTTGCTCCCAGGGAGAAGACGTGCTTGCTGCCAGGGGACAGACGTGCTTGCTGCCAGGGAAGAGTTGCTTGCTGCCAGGGAGACAGACTGTGCTTGCTGCCAGGGAGAGAGACTGTGCTTGCTGCCAGGGAGAGAGACTGTGCTTGCTGCCAGGGAGAGAGACTGTGCTTGCTGCCAGGGAGAGGACTGTGTTTGCTGCCAGGGAGAAAAATGTGCTTGCGCCGGGAAGAGGACGTGCTTGCGCCAGGGAGAGAGACTGTGCTGCTCCCAGGGAACAGATGGCTTGCTCCCAAAGGGAGAGAGACTGTGTTTGCTGCCAGGGAGAGAGATGTGCTTGCTGCCGGGGAGAGGATGTGTTTTGCTGCCGGGGGAGAGAACTTGCTTGCTGCCTGGGGGCTTTTTTTTTACCCCCTTTTAAAAAGTCGTATTCAGGGTTAATCGCAGAGTGTAAATACACCACAACCCGGATTTCCCAAGGGAGGATGCCAACAGAGCTTTAAGGGGATCTTGATTCAAAATGGTATTTTCCAACCCTTTCCCTTTGGGAAAATTGATTTTGTTTCACTAATTGCACGAAACCAAAAGTAAAAAGTAATAATTATAATCTAACCCTTAGTTATAACCCCTAACATTATAACCCTGACCTCAAACAACCGTAACCGTTTTATTTCCCCCACTAACTGCCAAGCTTTTCCTTAACCCTCCCCCCTAACAAATGTAACCAAAGACCTCCAACTAACCCTATAACCTCTGACGTCCTGTGACCCCCCCAAAAACTGTTGCTTTTGACCTCCCGTACAAAAAGAACTTTGACATGGGGGTGTTTTGGCTCCCACACACCCCCGGCCCCTCAAAACCAGGGAAATAGAAACCACAACTTTTAATGAAAAAAAAATAGCAGAAAGGGTACCAAAAACACTTACACCCATTGGGGGTACCCATGAAATGTACGAGGAACACTGCGTGTTTTAAAAAAAATGTAAATTTCAGGAATCTTATCAAAAAGAAAAGGACACGAACGGCGAGCAACGTACCTTTACAACCACACACACACACCAACACACACACACCAACAAGCACACACACAACACACACACGAAAAGCGGGCCCAAACTCGGACCGACCCCCGCAACCTCAAAAGGGGAGTAAAAACACACAAACACACGCACCAACACACACCACACACACACCACCACAAACAAAACGCACACAACCCAACCCACCAAAACCACCCCACACAAACCCCCACACACAGCACACACAACACACCACCCACACACACCACACACCACACACACAAACCCACCAACCACAAACACCACACACACACACACAAAAACACAACACACAAAACACACACGCACACACACACACAAACACACACACACACACACACACACACACACAACCCACACAACACACACCACACACACACACACACACACAACACATCTTCTTGGGCTCAAGAAGGCCTTTTTACACAGTTCCCACAAGAGATTAGTGAGAAGCAAAAGCTCAGGGGCCCTATAACAGGGGAAGGGACGAGTATCGAGAATACCCGACAGGGGGGGCAACCATCATGGACTAATATGTTTTACAGTGGGCACCGTGACGAGCGGGGGCCCACAGGGGTTTGGTCCTAGGACCATGCTATTTTTTTATATTGAACGACTTGGGGAAGGGGTTTGACTCAGAATGTCCCGTTTGCAGATGATTGAATTAATGAGGAAAATTAAATCTGATGAGGGCCGGCAGGACTTCAAAAGACCTGGACAGTTGGACACCTGGTCCAGCAAATGGCTTCCGAATTTAATCCTCCAAATGCAAAGTCTTAAATGGGGGAGGGCACAGAAGACCACAGACAAGTATGGGGTAGGGCCAAAAACTGCAAACCTCACTCAAAGGAGAAAATCTTGGGGTGAGTTAACACCGGCATGTCTCCGAAGCACACATCAATAGATAACTGCTGCAGCATATGGGGGCGTGGCAAACCTGAGAAAAGCATTCCCATACCTTGTAAAGGAAAATATTCAAAAGGGGAATGTACACCGTGTATGTCAGGGCCCATACGGAGTATGCAGCACCTGTTTGGAACCCGCACTTGATAAAGCACGTCAGGAAACTAGAGAAAGTACAAGGTTTGCGCAAGGTTAGTTCCAGAGCTAAGGGGAATGTCCAAATGAAGAAAGATTAAGGGAAATCGGCCTGACCTCACTGGAGGACAGGAGGGTCAGGGGAGGACTTTGATAACGACATATAAAATACTGCGTGGAATAGACAAGGTGGACAAAGACAGGATGTCCAGGGAGGGGACACAGAAACAAGAGGCCACAATTGGAAGTTGAAGACACAAATGAGTCAGAGAGATAGTAGGAAGTATTTCTTCAGTCATAGAGTTGTAAGGCAGTGGAATAGCCTAAAAAATGACGTAGTGGAGCAGGAACCATACACAGTTTTAAGACGAGGTTTGATAAAGCTCAGGAGCGGGAGAGAGAGGGCCTAGTACAACCGGTGAGAGGCGGGGCCAGGAGCTGGGACTCGACCCCTGCAACCACAAATAGGTGAGTACAAATAGGTGAGTACACACACACACACACACACACACACACACACACACACACACACACACAACACACACACACACACACACACACACACACACACACACGGTTTTAGCCTTTGTAGAATCAAAGGTGTAGAATTGACTGATTAGGTTAGTGATCAATTCGAGTCAATTATGCAATTCATCCCAGAAATCTGCCACTCCATATCTGTCTACTTGAATTTTTACCTCTACTTTACACATGGGATAGTGTGGTGGGATGGTTGCCGATATATTGAATCCCTAGTGGGCTGGAGGATGTGGCAAGACCCTTCACACTCTGCCCCAATAAAATACAAGACATGCTCATTCAGTGATGCTGTTACTAGGTACTTACTCGTGGTGTGTGGGAGCAGCTGGTACATCCTTTGGGACACCTGAGATACTTATATTTAAGTCACGTGTAACCGCCTGGTATAGCAGCAAGAGAGAGTCGTTTATTGCCGTGAAATATTATCTAATTCGTGCTGAAATGTGTTATTGAATGCACTTCACTGTACCTAATCTGGCCGTAGAATAAGTCGTCCTAATTAACTCTACTGTTAAATGATCTGCACAACTGGGTAGCTCTTAGTCACCGGCTTCACTCGCGCACAAGTTTTTTTTTCTGACTGGTTGGGTAGGCAGGAGCCAGTTGCTCCTCTAGGCAGAGGGCACTCATGACTGGCTGGAACAAGTGCCCACTACTCATAATTGTGTAGGCTATAAGAGGAACTAAGCTAGAATACTCTATGTCTAACTCTAATTTAGCTTAAATACATATCAGTAGTAGTACATAATACATGAGCCTAGGGAGGCTTTATACTAAATTAGACTCGAAGATTGAGATACTTATGCAACATATGGGAATCTTTACTGAAGAAACGTTTCGCCACACAGCGGCTTTATCAGTCCTATACGAAGTAGAAAGATATTAGGAGAGGAGGAGTTTGAGGTAATCAGTCCCTCTGCCTGGAGTCGATGTGTTCAATCAGGTGACAACAGTATATAAGCTACTTCTACGGCCCTGTGCTGTATTTCTACAAGATTGATGGACTGAATACACCGACTCCAGGCTGAAGGACTGATTACTTCAAACTCCTCCTCTCCCTACATCTTTCTGCTTTGTATTGGACTGATGAAGCCACTGTGTGGCGAAACGTTTCTTCAATAAAGATTCCCATATGTTGCATAAGTGTCTCAATCACGGTCATGTCCCTCTCAGATCCAACAATTCTCACTTGGAAAGGTTGTCCAAGGTGTTTTCTGTACCAAGATGCCATGTGTTGCAGTGTCTTCACATCTCTACTGTTCCTGCCTACTTTCTGTATTCGACTGAAGAAGCCTACTGTGTAGGCGAAACGTTTCGGAATAAAGTTGCCTAACTGTTGCCTATGTGTCTTACCTACCAACCTGTCGGTATTGTATACCATTTTGATGCTCATCTTGTCAGACACTGCAACACATGGGATCTTGGTACAGAAAATACCTTGGACAACCTTTTCAAGTGAGAATTGTTGGATCTGAGAGGGACATGACCTCTCAGTGGATACATTCTCACTACTACTACTACTCTGCACCTCTCCTTCTGACAGTATTTAAGTCTCCGCACTGTCGCTTGATCTTCAGATAGTTCCTGACTATGGAGCTGAACTTCTCCAGGCTGAGGGACTGACAACCTCAAATTCTACGACTTCAAGGGTGATGGACTGATTACATCGTCTTCACATCTCTACTGTTCCTGCCTACTTTCTGTATTCGACTGAAGAAGCCTACTGTGTAGGCGAAACGTTTCGGAATAAAGTTGCCTAACTGTTGTCTATGTGTTTTACCTACTAACCTGTCGGTATTGTATACCATTTTGATGCTCACTACTATACATGTACAAGGTATACAGTCCTAGCTGACATCAATGATACACTACTATACATGTACAAGGTATACAGTCCTAGCTGACATCAATGATACACTACTATACATGTACAAGGTATACAGTCCTAGCTGACATCAATGAAACACTACTTTACATGTAAAAGGTATACAGTCCTACACATCAATGATACACTACAACATGTAAAAGGTTCATCCTAGCTGCATCAATGAAAACTATAACATGTCAAGGTATACAGCCCTATGAATCAAGATACACAATACATGTACAAGGTAACAGTCCTAGTGACATCAATGATAAAAACCTATACTGTAAAAGGTATCAGTCCTAGTGACATAAATGTACATACATAAGTACAAGGTAAACAGTCCGCTGACAAAAAAGATCACTACTATACATGTACAAGGTATACAGTCCTAGCTGACATAAATGATACACTATTTAACATGTACAAGGTAAAACAGTCAAGGACATAAATGAAAATGAAATAAAAGGAAAAAGATATTTCCCGCAAAGTTTACAAAGTGGGTTTGACTTTTAAAAATTTTAATTCAAGGAAGGCCTCTGCATGCCTAGCAACCCGTTTTGTTAGCAGAATACTTGGGGAAAATTATCATTTTTGCCCCCAGGGTGGGGACCCAAACCGTCGACTAACCCCCAAGGGTACCCATTATCCTGATGGTGAATAGAGACAGCAGGGTTTTAGGAAAAACACGCCCCCTAATGTTTTCCCCAGCCGTCCCCAGAGGAGATTCGAGCCCGGGACCTCAGTGTGTGAGCGAGTACGCTAGCGGTCGAGCACGGGACCCGAAATTTAACAGTAGAAAGGAATGTCGCACCCGCTAAAGGCTAAGGGGAACCACAGCTGTCCCCCCTTTTTTTTTTCCCCCCCTTGGGGGGGGTTTAACGGTTCGGGAAATCAAAATTGCGTGACTTTCCCATTTTCCACATAGCCTGCTTCTGTCCCACCTCACTGCCACAATTGCCCAATAAACACTTACAAGCACTTACAGCTGATTTAAAAATGTGGCACTTTCATAAAAATATTTGCATATCATTGCATTTCTAAAAAACCTTTTTTGCCCCCTTTCCAAAAATTTTTGGTGGGTATAAAAGAAGTCAGCGTTTTTAAAAACATTTTTTTTCAAGGATTTTTTTACTGTAAACTTTTTTCACGGGGTCATAAAGGGGAAAACTTGAATGTCTGTCGGTCCTTTCTTGTGTGTGGGGCTTCAAGGGTCGTACTCAGGTCTGGGGTGTCTGTACTCAGCTGTCTGGGGGTTCTGTATCAGCGTTGGGGGTGTCTGTACCGCTGTCTGGTGGTGTCTGTACTCAGCTGTCTGGGGTGTCTTACTAGCTGTCGGTGGTGTCTGTACCGCTGTCTGGTGGGGTCTGTATCCTGTATGGTGGTGTCTGTACTAGCTGTCTGGTGGTGTCTGACTCAGCTGTCTGGTGGTGTCTTATCATCTCTGGTGGGGTTTGTACTCATCTTGGTGGGTTTGTACTCCCCGCTCCTGGTGGTGTCTGTACCAGCCATCGGGGGGGTTTGGTGTATTTCTCGCTGTCTTTTGGTGTATTACCGGCTGCTGTGGGGTTGTACTCACGTACACAAATGTCCCACATTTGGGAAAAAGCTTCTATCTCCCCACGCGCGGGGGTTTCACTGGTCAACAGCCAAAAAGCTTCCGAACCAGGGTAACAATTTCCAACTACTTTTAGGTCACTGATAAAGAATATCAAGGTTAAAATTGTTTGTTAGCTCTGCTTTTCAATATAAAACTACGAGTCACAACAGGTTCCAACAAGCTTACGGCAGTGTGTTTCTTACCACACTCACAGTCTCACTGACCTTCATTATTGTTTCAACGATCATAGAAGGTGGTTGTGCTGTGCAAGTTTATATTTTGAGGTGAAAGGTAAGTGATTTTCTTAGCCAAACAGGCCGGATACACCAAGTACTACTGCTTTCTATGTGAATGGGACAGCCGTGCAAGAGGTCCCCACTACATCACGAGAGACTGGCCACCTCGTCAGACATTGGAACTAGAAATGAAAAAATGGTCAAAATCCACCTCTCATTAAACCAAACAAAATTTTGCTACCACCACTATACAAAACTGGGGCTTATGAAAAACTTTGTAAAAGCTATGGACAAATCCGCTCAGGGATTCAAGAATTTAACATCAAAATTCCCCTCACTGTGCGACGTTAGGGTAATAAAGGGAGACTTCAATGTTTCTCAGATTCGGGAGCTTCTTAAAGATGGTGACTTTGAATCAGACCTTCATGGGGAGGAGAAAGCTGCTTGGGAAGGCAACTATGAAGAATTGGTGGAAAACCTCATCAAGGCTTACAAGAACATGGGATGTAACATGTCGCTTAAAATCCACTTTTTGGACTCACATTTAGACTTTTTTCCAGGGAACTGTGCGGCAGTTAGTGACGAACATAGTGAAAGGTTTGACCAAGATATTTCAACCATGGAAAAATAGTACCAGGGCAAATGGGGCACAAGAATGCTTGCAGACTATTGCTGGACATTGGCAAGAGATGATTCTTCAGCCCACTATAAGCGTCAAGCAAAAAGGCAGAGAGTAGGTCCGGATTAGAGTTTAAAACATACTGACACATATTGTACATTATAATAAAATAATCAAATATTACATGTCTCGAATCTTTAAACCTATAGCCAATAAGCATTTTTCATTGTGATATTTGGATTCAGGACATGAAACTACATAAGAATTACTAATCTCATTTAAAAAAGCATACAACTTTTCAAAAATTGTTGACCAGTGTTATTTATGCATTGCTTCAGTGACGGTACTGTGCCTTCATGTTCTGTACTCAGCCATCTGATGATGTATGGACTCAGCTCTGATGGTGTCTGTACTCAGCCATCTGATGATGTATGGACTCAGCTCTGATGGTGTCTGTACTCAGCTGTCTGATGATGTATGCACTCAGCTCTGATGGTGTCTGCACTCAGCCATCTGATGATATATGCACTCAGCTCTGATGGTGTCTGTACTCAGCTATCTGATGATGTATTCACTGTGCTGTGATGGTGTCTGTACTCGGCTATCTGATGATGTATGCACTCAGCTCTGATGGTGTCTGTACTCGGCTATCTGATGATGTATGCACTCAGCTCTGATGGTGTCTGTACTCAGCCATCTGATGATGTATGTACTCAGCTCTGATGGTGTCTGTACTCAGCTATCTGATGATGTATGCACTCAGCTCTGATGGTGTCTGTACTCAGCCATCTGATGATGTATGCACTCAGCTCTGATTGTGTCTGTACTCAGCTATCTGATGATGTATGCACTCAGCTCTGATGGTGTCTGTACTCAGCCATCTGATGATGTATGTACTCAGCTCTGATGGTGTCTGTACTCAGCTATCTGATGATGTATGCACTCAGCTCTGATTGTGTCTGTACTCAGCTATCTGATGATGTATGCACTCAGCTCTGATTGTGTCTGTACTCAGCTATCTGATGATGTATGCACTCAGCTCTGATTGTGTCTGTACTCAGCTATCTGATGATGTATGCACTCAGCTCTGATGGTGTCCGTACTCAGCCATCTGATGATGTATGCACTCAGCTCTGATTGTGTCTGTACTCAGCTATCTGATGATGTATGCACTCAGCTCTGATTGTGTCTGTACTCAGCTATCTGATGATGTATGCACTCAGCTCTGATTGTGTCTGTACTCAGCTATCTGATGATGTATGCACTCAGCTCTGATTGTGTCTGTACTCAGCTATCTGATGATGTATGCACTCAGCTCTGATGGTGTCCGTACTCAGCCATCTGATGATGTATGCACTCAGCTCTGATGGTGTCTGTACTCAGCCATCTGATGATGTATGCACTCAGCTCTGATGGTGTCTGTACTCAGCTATCTGACTGTTGCAGTGGCTGTCTCGTTGTTCCTGGACCTTCCTATCACCTGGCCGTGACGGGGTGAAATCTTCCTCCATCATTCAGGTGATTCCACTTTCTTAGCACCCCAAGGCTGATGAAATATTTCCTCATATTATGGTAGGTTTATTTTATCTCTGTTTTATCTGATCTGGGGATCATCACCCCCCCCCAGAGGCCCGGTCTCAGACCAGTCCTCCTAAAGTGGAGAGGAACACGACAAAAAGTTGAACTATACAGAAATAAAAAAGAAAGTTAAGTACATATTACCCAAATTGTAAAAGGGGTAAGAATTTTTTAAGTTCGTCCAGAGGTTAGTACACTGACTTTGAAGACTCGCCTTCCATGGGTTAGATTCTCCACTCGTTCTGTGATTTGGTTTGCAATCGTATTACAATTTCGAGTAATGGAAAGGGTTTTGGGGATCAAAGACCCCGACGCCAGGTCGTCTGTGAAAAGGCCTCGTTTGCATATATATATATAATATTTATATATTTTATTTATATATATTATTAATAATTATTTATATTTATATATATAATATATGGCTTTATATAATTTTTTTACACTCAGAGTTTGGTTGGCAAGGGAAATCTCTTTCCCTGTCTTATTTCCCTATACAGGGAAAATTTTTTGAAAAAAGGTTGTTAAACCAAACCCCCCTAAAGAGCTAAATGGTTCGAATGTTGATGATATTTTTTGTTTATGCCAAAATGTGATATACCCTTTTTTGGAAAATAAAATAGTTAGCCATTCTTAAACTTTACTTTTGAATTTAAAAAAAAATAACTCATGCCTTTTCTGATGTTTTAATTATTAAGGGTAAAAATAAATTTAAAAATTTTAAATTTTTACAGAAAAACTAAAAAACTTTTCCCTATGCCCTATTTCCTCATCAAGATAGAGTCAAATGTCTGTTTTTTCATCAATGTTTTTGAGGTTTTGAATTTGAGTCTGGTTCTTTGATGGGAAATACCCAAAATTTTTGAAATAGGTATGATTTAAAAACCCAGAAATGTAATTGATAAATCTTTTAAAATTGCTAGAAACATTTTATAATCCAAAAAAAGGGGGAACCGCCTTATTCAAACTAAAATTGTTGGTTCTCCCCTTCCATGAAAATTGGTTTATGCCCTTTCTTCTTAAGATTTTAAAAATTAAAGTTGTTTTTAAGAATCTTGATACAGTAAAAAAATTTTGAAAAAGAAATTCCCCCCCCAAAAGCGGGTGTGTTCTATAGTTCCTTTTAAAAATTTTCGAAAAAGTTTATTACGGTAAACTGGAAAAACTCGAACTAGATTAAAACAAATAAAAAATGCATTAGAACTGGCAAAATTCCAAAGCTTATTTATTCATGTAAGAGATTTTAACCCCTCCCAATTTTTATTTTCAAAAAGTTGGGAAAGTAGTATAGCAATCCATGGTCACAGGAAATAAATTGAATCTTGTTTCATAAAAAGCAGTTTTGACAATAATATGAATATTTCCTTTGGTTTATATAAATTAGATCCATTTATAATTAATAGAATTTGGGAAGAATTTAATAATACACTGGACAAATAAATAGCTTGGGGTGAGTTGTGCAAAGGACCTATCCAAGTTGGCTCGCCGCGCGTCACGTGTTTAACAGTTATGGATCTGATAGTGAGGTGCTGGCCGGACCCCTTATATAGCTTCCTTGGATGCTTCACTTTCATAGTTCCTTGATAATGTGAGTAGTCACGAAAGCGCTTGGAATTTCTCTATTCTTTCAGTAGTGGTTGTTTTGCATATTTTGAAATCACTGTTACTGTGATCTTATTGCATATATATATATATATTATATATATATATATATATATATTATAATATATATATATATATATATATATTTATATATATATATATAATATAACATATATATATATATAATATATATATATATATGATATATATATATTAGTATATATATATATATATATATATATATATAATATATATTGGGATGCTTGAATGTGCGTGCATTAGTGTGGATCATAAAAAAAAGAGATAATTGCTAATGTTATGAATGAGAAGAGGTTCGATGTCGTAGCTCTAAGCGTAAAAAAGCTGAAGGGGTAGGTGATTTTCAGTGGGGCGAAATAAACAGGAGTAAGTCAGGAGTATCTGAGAGAGTTAGAGCTAAGGAAGGGGTAGCAATAATGTTGAAAGATGAGTTATGGAAGGAAAAAAGATAATATAAATGTATAAATTCAAGGATTACGTGGATTACAATAAGGGGTGGATGCGAAAAGTGAGTTATAATAAGTGTTGATGCACCTGGAGAAGAGAGGAGTGTAGAGGAAAGAGAGATTTTGGGAGATGTTAAGCGAGTGTGTAGGAACTTTTGAACCAAGTGAGAGAGTAGTTGTGGTAAGGGACCTAAATGGAGAAGGAGAAACATTTCAAGAGGGTGTGGTAGGTAATTTTGGGGTGCCAGAAGTAAATGATAATGGGTGCCCTTTGATTGAACTATGTATATAAAGGGGTTTGGTTATAGGTAATACATATTTTAAGAAAAAGAGGATAATTAAGTATACAAAATATGATGCAGGGCATAATGACAGTAGTTTGTTGGACTATGTAGTGGTAGATGAAAGACTATTGAGTAGACTTCAAGATATACATGTTTATAGAGGGGCCACGGATATACCAGATGACTCTTTAGTTGTAGCTACAGTGAGAGTAAAAGGTAGATGGGATACAATGAAAAGCGAAGGTTTATAAGCTAAAGGAGAAGGCAGTTAGGGTAAGATATAAACAACTAGGATAGATGGGCTAGTGAGAGTATAGGCAATGGGGTTGAAGATGTATGGGGTAGGTTTAAGAATGTAGTATTAGAGTGGTCAGCAGAAGTTTGTGGTTACAGGCAAGTGGGTGCGGGAGGGAAGAAGAGCGATTGGTGGAATGATGATGTAAAGAAAGTAGTGAGGGAGAAAGAGTTAGCATATGAGAGGCTTTTACAAAGTAGAAGTGATGCAAGGAGGGAGGAGTATATGGAAAGGAAAAGAGAGGTTAAGAGAGTGGTGAGACAATGTAAAAAGAGAGCAAATGAGAGAGTGGGTGAGATGTTATCAACAAATTTTGTTGACAGTAAGAAAAAGTTTTAGAGTGAGATTAATAAGTTGACGAAGCAAAAAGATCAAATGGATCTGATTGTTAAAAATAGGAAAGGAGAGTTATTAAAAGGAGAATTAGAGGTATCAGGAAGATGGAGGGAATATTCTGAGGAATTGTTAAATGTTGATGAAGATAGGGAAGCTGTGATTTCGTGTATAGGGTAAGGAGGAATAACATCTTGTAGGAGTGAGGAAGGAGGAGCGAGTTGTGAGTGTGAGGGAAATTCGTGAGGTAGTAGGTAGAATGAAAGGGGGTAAAGCAGTTGGGACTGATTGGATAAAAATATAAAGGTTAAAAGCAGGTGGGGATATAGTTTTGGAATGGTTGGTGCTTTTATTTTAATAAATGTATGGAAGAGGGCAATGTACCTAGGGACTGACGGAGAGCATGCATTGTTCCTTTGTATAAAAGCAAAGGGGACAAAAGAGAATGCAAAAATTATAGGGGAATAAGTCTGTTGAGTATACCTGGTAAAGCGTATGGTAGAGTTATTATTGAAAGAGTTAAGAGTAAGACAGAGAGTAGGATAGCAGATTAACAAGGAGGCTTTAGGAAGGGAAGAGGGTGTGTAGACCAAGTGTTTACAGTGAAACATGTGTGAACAGTATTTAGATAAGGGTAAAAAGGTTTTTGTGGCATTTATGGATTTGGAAAAAGCGTATGACAGGGTGGATAGGGGTAGGGGGGCAATGCGGCAGATGTTGCAAATGTATGGAACAGGATGTAAGTTACTGAAAGCAGTGAAATATTTATATGAGGATAATGAGGCTCAAGTTTGAGTATGTAGGAGAGAGGGTGATTATTTCCTAGTATAAGTGGACCTTAGACAAGGATGTGTGATGTCACTATGGTTGTTCAATATATTTATAGATGGAGTTGTAAGAGAAGTGAATGCTCGGGTGTTCGCAAGAGGTGTGGGGTTAAAAGATAAAGAATCTAAAAGCGGGAGTTGTCACAGTTATTCTTTGCTGATGACACTGTGCTTTTGGGAGATTCTGAAGAGAAGTTGCAGAGATTGGTGGATGAGTTTGGTAGGGTATGTAAAAGAAGAAAATTGAAAGTGAACATAGGAAAGAGTAAGGTGATGAGGATAAAAAAATTAGGTAACGAAAGATAGGATATCAGGTTGGAGGGAGAGAGTATGGGGGAGGTGAATGCATTCAGATGTTTGGGAGTGGACATGTCAGCAGATGGGTCTGTGAAAGATGAGGTGAATCATAGAACTGACGAAGGGAAAAAGGTGAGTGGTGCACTGAGGAGTCTGTGGAGGCAAAGAACTTTGTCCATGGAAGCAAAGAGGGTATAGTTATACCAACGCTCTTGTATGGGTGTGAGGCATGGGTGGTGAATATTGCAACAAGGAGAAGGCTGGAGGCAGTGGAGATGGCATGTCTGAGGGCAATGTGTGGTGTGAATATGTAGAGAATTTGTAGTTTGGAAATTAGGAGGTGCGGGATTACCAAAACTATTATCCAGAGGGCTGAGGAGGGGTTGTTGAAGTGGTTCGGACATGTAGAGAGGATGGAACAAAATAGAATGACTTCGAGAATGTATAAATCTGTAGTGGAGGGAAGGCGGGGTAGAGGTCGGCCTAGGGAAGGTTGGAGGGAGGAATTACAGGAGGTTTTGTGTGCGAGGAGCCTGAACTTCCAGCAAGCATGCGTGAGCGTGATAGATAGGAGGAAATGGAGACAAATGAATTTTAGGACTTTACATGCTGTTGGAGTGTGAGCAGGGTAATATTTATGAAGGGATTCAGGGAAACCGGCAGGCTGGATTTGAATCCTGGAGATGAGAAGTACAGTGCCTGCATTCTGAAGGAGGGGTGTTAATGTTGCAGTTTTTAACTGTCGTGTAAGCGAGTCTCTGGCAAGACAGTGATGGAGTGAATGATGGTGAAAATTTTTCTTTTTCGAGCCACCCTACCTTAGTGGGAAACGGCCGATGTGTTGAGATACATATATTCACAAACACTAATCTCAGATCGAAGGAGACTCGAACCTACGAACCTCGGAACAAGATACGCATTGTTCTAATCAATGTAACACACTGGTCAAATACCTTGGCGCTCGGCTAACTCTAGACATTTTGGTAGAAGGCAGCCAGCCTTCAGGCTGGTTTTAAGCTTTTCATCTCATCACCTGTATGCATCGACCGACGAGAGATTTTTACAATGTTTAGAATTGGCAGAACATGCGAAATATTCACAAACACTTATCCCAGGTCGAAGGAGATTCGAACCTACGAACTCCTGAAGGCTGGCTGCCTTGAACCAAAACGTCTAGCGTTAGCAGGGTGCCAAGAAAATGGCCTAGTGTGGTACAGTGATTAGAGCACTGCGTACCTTGTTCCGAGGTTCATAGGTTCGAGTCTCCTTCGACCTGAGATTAGTGTTTGTGAATATTAGTAAGTCGTCTAACATAATTATGAAACAGTGTAAGTAGGCAAGCCTGCCAGAGTCCAAAACACTTGTTTCACACTCTGTTGGTACAAGAGTGCCTCCATGGATAGTGATTGTCACTGTCCTCTCATCTCTCTCTCTCTCTAGAAGCCTCTTGTCCTGTCCAAACAATGTTTTTGACACTCTCAGGGCCTCTGACATCACCTGGAACAATATCCCTAACAAACCATCTGTCGACCCACTTCTCGGAATCAAGCCATTATTAATACATTTCTCAGAATTAAGCCATTATTAATTCATCTCTCAGAAACAAGCCATCTAGTAATCCATCTCTCAGAAACACGCCATCTAGTAATCCATCTCTCAGAAACAAGCCATCTAGTAATCCATCTCTCAGAAACACGCCATCTAGTAATCCATCTCTCAGAACAGCCATCTAGTAATCCAGCTCTCAGAAACAAGCCATCTAGTAATCCAGCTCTCAGAAACAAGCCATCTAGTAATCCATCTCTCAGAAACAAGCCATCTAGTAATCCATCTCTCAGAAACAAGCCATCTAGTAACCCCATCTCTCAGAAACAAGCCATCAGTAATCCAGCTCTCAGAAACAAGCCATCTAGTAATCCAGCTCTTAGAAACAGCCATCTAGTAATCCATCTCTCAGACACAAGCCATCTAGTAACCATCTCTCAGAAACAAGCCATCTAGTAACCCATTCTCTCAGAAACAAGTCATCTAGTTAATCCTAGCTCTTAGAAACAAGCCATCTAGTAATCCATCTCTCAGAAACAAGCCATCTAGTAACCCATCTCTCAGAAACAAGCCATCTAGTAATTCCAGCTCTTAGAAACAAGCCTATCTAGTAATCCATCTCTCAGAAAACTAAGCCATCTAGAACCCATCTCTCAGAAACAAGCCATCTAGTAATCCATCTCTCAGAAACAGCCATCTAGTAACCCATCTCTCAGAAAAACAAGCCATCTAGTAATCCATCTCTCAGAAACAAGCCATCTAGTAATCCATTTCTCAGAAACAAGCCATCTAGTAACCCATCTCTCAGAAACAAGCCATCTAGTAATCCAGCTCTCAGAAACAAGCCATCTAGTAATCCATTTCTCAGAAACAAGCCATCTAGTAACCCATCTCTCAGAAACAAGCCATCTAGTAACCATCTCTCAGAAACAAGCCATCTAGTAACCCATCTCTCAGAAACAAGCCATCTAGTATCCATCTCTCAGAAACAAGCCATCTAGTAATCCATTTCTCAGAAACAAGCCATCTAGTAACCATCTCTCAGAAACAAGCCATCTAGTAACCCATCTCTCAGAAACAAGCCATCTAGTAATCCATCTCTCAGAAACAAGCCATCTAGTAATCCATTTCTCAGAAACAAGCCATCTAGTAACCCATCTCTCAGAAACAAGCCATCTAGTAACCCATCTCTCAGAAACAAGCCATCTAGTAATCCATCTCTCAGAAACAAGCCATCTAGTAATCCATTTCTCAGAAACAAGCCATCTAGTAACCCATCTCTCAGAAAAAAGCCATCTAGTAACCCATCTCTCAGAAACAAGCCATCTAGTAATCCATCTCTCAGAAACAAGCCATCTAGTAACCATCTCTCAGAAACAAGCCATCTAGTAACCCAGCTCTCAGAAACAAGCCATCTAGTAACCTATCTCTCAGAAACAAGCCATCTAGTAACCCATCTCTCAGAAACAAGCCATCTAGTAATCCATCTCTCAGAAACAAGCCATCTAGTAATCCTTCTCTCAGAAACAAGCCATCTAGTAACCCATCTCTCAGAAAACAAGCCAATCTAGTAATCCAGCTCTCAGAAACAAGCCATCTAGTAACCCATCTCTCAGAAACAAGCCATCTAGTAATCCATCTCTCAGAAACAAGCCATCTAGTAATCCATCTCTCAGAAACAAGCCATCTAGTAATCCAGCTCTCAGAAACAAGCCATCTAGTAGCCCATCTCTCAGAAACAAGCCATCTAGTAACCATCTCTCAGAACAAGCCATCTAGTAACCCATCTCTCAGAAACAAGCCATCTAGTAACCCATCTCTCAGAAACAAGCCATCTAGTAACCCATCTCTCAGAAACAAGCCATCTAGTAACCCAGCTCTCAGAAACAAGCCATCTAGTAACCCATCTCTCAGAAACAAGCCATCTAGTAACCCACTCTCAGAACAAGCCATCTAGTAACCCATCTCTCAGAAACAACCCATCTAGTAACCCATCTCTCAGAAACAAACCATCTAGTAATCCATCTCTCAGAAACAAGCCATCTAGTAACCCATCTCTCAGAAACAAACCATCTAGTAATCCAGCTCTCAGAAACAAGCCATCTAGTAATCCATCTCTCAGAAACAAGCCATCTAGTAATCCATCTCTCAGAAACAAACCATCTAGTAATTCAGCTCTCAGAAACAAGTCATCTAGTAACCCATCTCTCAGAAACAAGCCATCTAGTAATCCATCTCTCAGAAACAAGCCATCTAGTAACCCATCTCTCAGAAACAAGCCATCTAGTAATCCATCTCTCAGAAACAAGCCATCTAGTAACCCATCTCTCAGAAACAAGCCATCTACTAACCCATCTCTCAGAAACAAACCATCTAGTAATCCAGCTCTCAGAAAAAAGCCATCTAGTAATCCAGCTCTCAGAAACAAGCCATCTAGTAATCCAGCTCTCAGAAACAAGCCATCTAGTAATCCATCTCTCAGAAACAAGCCATTTAGTAATCCATCTCTCAGAAACAAGCCATCTAGTAACCCATCTCTCAAAAACAAGCCATCTAGTAATCCATTTCTCAGAAACAAGCCATCTAGTAACCCATCTCTCAGAAATAAGCCATCTAGTAACCCATCTCTCAGAAACAAACCATCTAGTAATCCAGCTCTCAGAAACAAGCCATCTAGTAACCCATCTCTCAGAAACAAGCCATCTAGTAACCCATCTCTCAGAAACAAGCCATCTAGTAATCCATCTCTCAGAAACAAGCCATCTAGTAACCCATCTCTCAGAAACAAGCCATCTAGTAATCCATCTCTCAGAAACAAGCCATCTAGTAACCCATCTCTCAGAAACAAGCCATCTAGTAGCCCATCTCTCAGAAACAAGCCATCTAGTAACCCATCTCTCAGAAAACAAGCCATCTAGTAACCCATCTCTCAGAAACAGCCATATAGTAGCCCATCTCTCAGAAACAAGCCATCTAGTAATCCATCTCTCAGAAACAAGCCATCTGTAATCCATCTATCAGAAACAAGCCATCTAGTAACCCATCTCTCAGAAAACAAGCCATCTAGTAATCCATCTCTCAGAAAAGCCATCTAGTAACCATCTCTCAGAAACAAGCCATCTAGTAACCCATCTCTCAGAAACAAGCCATCTAGTAGCCCATCTCTCAGAAACAAGCCATCTAGTAACCCATCTCTCAGAAACAAGCCATCTAGTAGCCCATCTCTCAGAAACAAGCCATCTAGTAATCCATCTCTCAGAAACAAGCCATCTAGTAATCCATCTCTCAGAAACAAGCCATCTAGTAATCCATCTCTCAGAAACAAGCCATCTAGTAATCCAGCTCTCAGAAACAAGCATCTAGTAATCCATCTCTCAGAAACAAGCCATCTAGTATCCATCTCTCAGAAACAAGCCATCTAGTAATCCAGCTCTCAGAAACAAGCCATCTAGTAATCCAGCTCTCAGAAACAAGCCATCTCGTAATCCAGCTCTCCGAAACAAGCCATCTAGTAATCCATCTCTCAGAACCAAGCCATCTAGTAACCCATCTCTCAGAAACAAGCCATCTAGTAGCCCATCTCTCAGAAACAAGCCATCTAGTAACCCATCTCTCAGAAACAAGCCATCTAGTAGCCCATCTCTCAGAAACAAGCCATCTAGTAACCCATCTCTCAGAAACAAGCCATCTAGTAACCCATCTCTCAGAAACAAGCCATCTAGTAATCCATCTCTCAGAAACAAGCCATCTAGTAACCCATATCTCAGAAACAAGCCATCTACTAACCCATCCTTCAGAAACAAACCATCTAGTAATCCAGCTCTCAGAAACAAGCCATCTAGTAATCCATCTCTCAGAAACAAGCCATCTAGTAATCCAGCTCTCAGAAACAAGCCATCTAGTAATTCAGCTCTCAGAAACAAGCCATCTAGTAATCCAGCTCTCCGAAACAAGCCATCTAGTAATCCATCTCTCAGAAACAAGCCATCTAGTAACCCATCTCTCAGAAACAAGCCATCTAGTAATCCATCTCTCAGAAACAAGCCATCTAGTAACCCATCTTCAGAAACAAGCCATCTGTAGCCCATCTCTCAGAAACAAGCCATCTAGTAACCCATCTCTCAGAAACAAGCCATCTAGTAACCCATCTCTCAGAAACAAGCCATCTAGTAATCCATCTCTCAGAAAAAGCATCTAGTAACCCATCTCTCAGAAACAAGCCATCTACTAACCCATCCTTCAGAAACAAACCATCTAGTAATCCAGCTCTCAGAAACAAGCCATCTAGTAATCCATCTCTCAGAAACAAGCCATCTAGTAATCCATCTCTCAGAAACAAGCCATCTAGTAATCCAGCTCTCAGAAACAAGCCATCTAGTAATCCATCTCTCAGAAACAAGCCATCTAGTAATCCATCTCTCAGAAACAAGCCATCTAGTAATCCAGCTCTCAGAAACAAGCCATCTAGTAATCCAGCTCTCAGAAACAAGCCATCTAGTAATCCATCTCTCAGAAACAAGCCATCTAGTAACCCATCTCTCAGAAACAAGCCATCTAGTAATCCATCTCTCAGAAACAAGCCATCTAGTAATCCATCTCTCAGAAACAAGCCATCTAGTAATCCATCTCTCAGAAACAAGCCATCTAGTAATCCATCTCTCAGAAACAAGCCATCTAGTAATCCATCTCTCAGAAACAAGCCATCTAGTAATCCATCTCTCAGAAACAAGCCATCTAGTAATCCATCTCTCAGAAACAAGCCATCTAGTAATCCAGCTCTCAGAAACAAGCCATCTAGTAATCCAGCTCTCAGAAACAAGCATCTATTAATCCGCTCTCAGAAACAAGCCATCTAGTAATCTTCTCTCAGAAACAAGCCATCTAGTAACCCATCTCTCAGAAACAAGCCATCTAGTAATCCATCTCTCAGAAACAAGCCATCTAGTAACCCATCTCTCAGAAAACAATGCCATCTTAGTAATCCATCTCTCAGAAACAAGCCATCTAGTAATCCATCTCTCAGAAACAAGCCATCTAGTAATCCATCTCTCAGAAACAAGCCATCTAGTAACCCATCTCTCAGAAACAAGCCATCTAGTAATCCATCTCTCAGAAACAAGCCATCTAGTAATCCCTCTCATAAACAAACCATATATTGTCTTCATCAGTTTTCTCTACATATATATTCCTCTTATATATATTGCACACCGTAGTTCTTGAAAATTATGAACTGTTAAGTGTATTGAAAAATAATTATATATTTCTATTTTATTTGTAGTGAAGCGAAAAAATCCACAGGGATGATACAGCGCTTGGCGAATGGGAGTAATCAGGTACCTCTAATTCCTTAGATCAAGAGCTTTTCATTTGCATCGAGCTGCCTCCCATGAAAAAAAAATGAAAAGAGCGGTCAAGAACAAGAATGTTCTTGAAAAATTAGGTGATTTTAATCTCATGGAAAGGTCTATAATCAGAGGGAAGGCTCTCGCAATCTGATGGGTCTTTTAATCAGATGGGAGAGTCTTGTAATCAGATGAAAGGGTCTTGAAATCAGGCGGGAAGGTCTTGTTAAAAAAAGTTCAAAATTCGACTTTAATTTACCGTCTAAGATTTAAACCTGGCACCAACATGGTTACTGCGTAGATAATGTATATATATTGTTCACGGCCAGCGGATCTATGACTGGTGAATTTATATCTAATGTACGCTATGTGCATATACGCTTAGTATATGCGTGGTTGGCATGGGCGTGTCCACCATAACCTCCCTTTATTAATGAGAGTAGTCAGTGACGACGCCCATCCTTTTCGCCCTACATACCATACACAACTCCCTCCCACCCCCCCCCCCATACACCAAGTAGAGAAGCTTGGTCAGGAAACATCTCATTCATCAGGGCAACAACCCAAGTTGGTGCGGGTGTGGGGGTCGGAGCATGCGTGGGGTTGGGGCGGGCTGGGAGTTGGGCCAGGTGTGGGGTCGGGGCGGGCGTGGGGGTTAGGGCGGGCGTGGGGGTTAGGGCGGGCGTGGGCTTCGGGGCAGGTGGGCGCCATCATTATACAAAATATATGGTGACCAGCGACGCCTGTTGACATATAAACTACAACAGCATTGTGTCTTCCCTGCCACTCCCAGGACACTGCTGTGCTCACCAGTTACAGCAGCACAGCATCATGACCTGTTTTCCCTGCCACTCCCAGGACACTGCTGTGCTCACCAGTTACAGCAGCACAGCATCATGACCTGTTTTCCCTGCCACTCCCAGGACACTGCTGTGCTCACCAGTTACAGCAGCACAGCATCATGACCTGTTTTCCCTGCCACTCCCAGGACACTGCTGTGCTCACCAGTTACAGCAGCACAGCATCATGACCTGTTTTCCCTACCACTCCCAGGACACTGCTGTGCTCACCAGTTACAGCAGTACAGCATCATGAGGCTGTCTTCCCTGCCACTCCCAGGACACTGCTGTGCTCACCAGTTACAGCAGCACAGCATCATGACCTGTTTTCCCTACCACTTCCAGGACACTGCTGTGCTCACCAGTTACAGCAGCACAGCATCATGACCTGTATTCCCTGCCACTCCCAGGACACTGCTGTGCTCACCACTTACAGCAGCATCATGACCTGTTTTCCCTGCCACTCCCAGGACACTGCTGTGCTCACCAGTTACAGCAGCACAGCATCATGACCTGTATTCCCTGCCACTCCCAGGACACTGCTGTGCTCACCAGTTACAGCAGCATCATGACCTGTATTCCCTGCCACTCCCAGGACACTGCTGTGCTCACCAGTTACAGCAGCATCATGACCTGTATTCCCTGCCACTCCCAGGACACTGCTGTGCTCACCAGTTACAGCAGCATCATGACCTGTATTCCCTGCCACTCCCAGGACACTGCTGTGCTCACCAGTTACAGCAGCATCATGACCTGTATTCCCTGCACTCCCAGGACACTGCTGTGCTCACCAGTTACAGCAGCATCATGACCTGTATTCCCTGCCACTCCAGGACACTGCTGTGCTCACCAGTTACAGCAGCATCATGACCTGTATTCCCTGCCACTCCTAGGACACTGCTGTGCTCACCAGTTTACAGCAGCATCATGACCTGTATTCCCTGCCACTCCCAGGACACTGCTGTGCTCACCAGTTACAGCAGCATCATGACCTGTATTCCCTGCCACTCCTAGGACACTGCTGTGCTCACCAGTTACAGCAGCATCATGACCTGTATTCCCTGCCACTCCCAGGACACTGCTGTGCTCACCATTACAGCAGCATCATGACCTGTATTCCCTGCCACTCCCCAGGACACTGCTGTGCTCACCAGTTACAGCAGCATCATGACCTGTGTTCCCTGCCACTCCCAGGACACTGCTGTGCTCACCAGTTACAGCAGCATCATGACCTGTAATTCCCCTGCCACTCCCAGGACACTGCTGTGCTCACCAGTTACCGCAGCATCATGACCTGTATTCCCTGCCACTCCCAGGACACTGCTGTGCTCACCAGTTACAGCAGCACAGCATCATGACCTGTATTCCCTGCCACTCCCAGGACACTGCTGTGCTCACCAGTTACAGCAGCATCATGACCTGTTTTCCTGCCCCCTCTCAGGACACTGCTGTGCTCACCAGTTACAGCAGCATCATGACCTGTTTTCCCTGCCACTCCCAGGACACTGCTGTGCTCACCAGTTACAGCAGCATCATGACCTGTTTTCCCTGCCACTCCCAGGACACTGCTGTGCTCACCAGTTACAGCAGCATCATGACCTGTATTCCCTGCCACTCCCAGGACACTGCTGTGCTCACCAGTTACAGCAGCATCATGACCTGTATTCCCTGCCACTCCCAGGACACTGCTGTGCTCACCAGTTACAGCAGCATCATGACCTGTATTCCCTGCCACTCCCAGGACACTACTGTGCTCACCAGTTACAGCAGCATCATGACCTGTATTCCCTGCCACTCCCAGGACACTACTGTGGTCATCCTTCAGTAGTCTTTCTTTCAAGTGAAGCCATCTTTTGTGTAACTAACTCCTTTCTATTCTAAACGAATCAATTATATTTTTTAAAAAGTTTATTGATGATAAAACTTGTTTTACAATACCAGGGCCCAGCCCCTGACCCATAATACGTCTATATTTTTTTTATCACCGCCCAAAATATGGGTACGGCTCACTTTATGAAGCTATGAAGTTAATTTCAGGATATTTATTTCGGACGGCTTATATTCCAAGAAAGTCGACCAGTTTAATCAGTTTGCGTTGGGGTCCGGTTCTCTTTCCTAGGAGGCAATGCACAACAATTTATTAACACCCAGAGGTCTATTTACTGTTAGGCAAACATGCACAGCACATGTAAGAAAATATCTTTATTTCTCGTTTTGTCTAATCTTTATGACAGAGCTCTTAACAATATTCCTGAAAGTGCTTCAGAAGGCCTTTGCAACTCTCCCTCAAATGGTGCTCCTAACAGCATCCTTAAAAATTTGGAATCTATCTTCTCTTCCAAATAATCTCAATCTAATTCACGTCCCGTCTTTACTGAGGTCCTAGAAGCTGTTACTGAGGGTTTCTCAGAGGAATAAGCAGAGTGAACAACGTCAGCATTAACAATGAGGCGCTGACTGACGCTCTGAAGACTTGTATTTAAAGATGTCGGCAGGGAGGCGGCGTCAGCATTCAGAGCAAGATGCTGGCTCATGCGGGTAAACAGTAAATCACTTACTATACATCCAGATGCATATTACGTCCTGCTATATATGGCAGAATGTAACTCCATGCTCTGCTCCAGCGTGCAGGGAAAGGTGATGGGGCGGGGCTACCATGACTTCACTACACCCCCTCCCACTGCATTCCTTCTCTCTAATTTCCCCTTTTTTTGTAATCCAACATATGTAACCGAGGAGGATGTGGGCGTTTTCCTTTGGCTAAGTAAAAGGATATAGTTAATAGGTTAGATTACATCTTGTCACATAGAGAGAACATTCCCTTTACTTGCCTGAAAGTTCGCATGTAAGTGATTTCTTGCAAGATACGGGATGGCAGCAGAGTTAATTAGGTCAAAAGGATGAATCCCAGTCGTGTCTAGCCAAGCAGAGAAGTGGAAATGAAATTGATGTCCTTCCTGGTCAGCCGATATAGAGTGCTGGCTAGACCAGGACTGTACTAACAAAGCAATAAAATTAATTGACAACTGGGACAAATTCTAAGGCAAATATGATATATCTGCCAAGCGACGGTGTCAGGGACGGCCATAAACCAGTTGATGGCAATTGGTGCCCTAGGCAACAACAACCTATATGGAAGGGCCACCCCTGAATTGGTGGCTCTTGGTAGAGCTACTGTATTTAATCGATTCATTTTAGGAACCTGCTGCTAGATCAAATGAGACTTTAAACTGATGTAAATTAAAGAATACTCAAAGTGATTTTTGTCAAGGGAAACATCCCTAGATGCTCGAAGTGTATTCCATAACTAGAAGATTGTCCATGTCAATCATCATTGTAAATATTTTAATTAACATAATAATTTACGATAGAGATATATTTATTTAAATATTTATTCATAAGTGTAGTACAATATATGATGACATTACAGCAGTGGTAACTTTTAGTATACAGCTGATCATTTGCCACACTTACCTAAATTGTGTTCTAAATTAAGTAATCTAATGATACAGCAAAGAACTTAATGTTTCTTCAATTTTTGCTGATGATAATGTTACAGTGACAATTGGAAGACATACTCGTACTTAACACTTCACCTGTTGTGATCTGTTTGGTTTGATCAGTAAGTTTAGCGTTACACACTACTTTTATACAGCGACTGTTTAATGTTAAATTTGAATTTCTCTTGACAATAATATTAGAATAAATTATCACTCGTAAACCATCCTGACCATCTTATAGCATATTTTAATACATGCGAATGTACGGAATTTAATAGGCTTTTAGTAAGTCTATTTATAAAAAAATTAAGTTGTATATTAAAATTTAGAGCGGAAAATGTTTCTTCCACTCCAAAATCGATAATTTACAAAAGTCAGCAAAAAAATTCAATGAATCGAATATGAATTTATGAATATGTTTCAGGCCTGTATAAGGAAACTCCAGTACCTTCTGGAAATATTGAAATGATGGACAAAAGATATTAGTGTATCTAATGATGTTAATTATAAAAGACAAAAAAACAAAAGAGTGATCAAGAAAAACAATGAAACAATTTCAGCGACATAACCGCAGAAGAACGTGATGTACAGAGTAGTTACACTGGATGTTACAACTGGTGTACACTCTACCTCCTCCCTCTCCCGCCATCTTTCAGCTACTAATGGATGACAAAATTTGGTCTCCTCTACCCGTTTATAATTAAAGAAATAAATGTAAATCTATAGCTAATATAAGGATTATCATAGAGTAAAAAATATATACAACCAATTTCGTATTGTATTTACGAAAAGAGGAACAAAGGAAGTTGCTCAAACAGAGGAAGATAATAGGGATGAGAGATAAAAAAAACCTCTTATGCAAATCGACAGAGTGCAAGACACATTAAACGAGCTAACACGAATTGCATATACAGGAATTATCTACTGTTGCATTAACCGAGACCTTGTTTAATATGAAAAGTCGACACATGGCAGGAGAATGTCACATACAAGCTATGCCATTCCCACAGAAACACAGAAGGTGGAGTGGCGTTGTATGTCAGGAATTAGCGATTGGATGATACCAAAGATTTTTGCAGATATTGATATTAATGTTCAAGTTTACTCCGATACGTCAAAATCAGCCCATAACAACCGATGCCTATACCATCAAAATTAGCCGATACCCAATTTTAGACTGATACCGATACTTTGATACACTTAGACTCAACTGTTATAGGAAAAAATGAACGCTAAATGAAGTGAACGACAGACACAAAATAGTTTCCCATAAATTAATAGTTACAGAGGATGCGAAAAAATTGCACAGCAGTCAAATGCAACATTATGGTTCTCAGACAAGAGGACGCATCAAACCAAGTTTTTTGAGCCCCAGTGAACTTCAATTAATATTGCATTTGAGAACTTAGTTCATTATTAGCTAATCCCTCATAAATCATTGTACATGGTGTCGTGCCAGAGATGTGCAAAATAACAATTCATGCCAGTGAACGGTTCTTCACTCACGGCACTGGGGTTATCCTTCCATTCCTTGGATTAAACCTCATTACCTCCCTTTTTCCAGTGGTTGCTTGACTTTTGTGGGTTTATCACTTCCCAATGAATATAATAATTGTAAAACAAGAAATAGGTCTTTCTTCTCTTCGAATTACTGCCCTGTAAGCCTGACCTCAACGGTGAATAAACAACTAGATCAATAACAGTATTAGCAGTTCGAAGTCATCTCTGAAGAACTTACCTTAAGTCTACCTAGAAAGTGTTCCAAGGATCAACGCCCCTGCGGCCCAGTCCATGACCAGGCCTCCAAATACAGTCTCTCAATGTGGCTTCATTAGCGGTCATTCTTTCCTAAGAAATATATTTTCTTTTAAGCTGTTAAAGGGCGAACGATAATAAAGCGCATGTTATTGTTTATCTGGACTATGGTAACATCTCTGATAGTGTTCCACAATGAGGACTCAAAAACTGGCGGCGGCACATGATACTGAAGGATAAATTCTCCTCTGGATCAACGCATGACTGGCCAGTAGGCAACAAGTATTCTGCATAAATGTGGAGAAGATAAGATAAGATAAGATTTCGTTCGGATTTTTAACCCCGGAGGGTTAGCCACCCAGGATAACCCAAGAAAGTCAGTGCGTCATCGAGGACTGTCTAACTTATTTCCATTGGGGTCCTTAATCTTGTCCCCCAGGATGCGACCCACACCAGTCGACTAACACCTAGGTACCTATTTGCTGCTAGGTGAACAGGTGTAAGGAAACTGTGTCGAATGTTTCCACCCGCCGGGAATCGAACCCGGGCCCTCCGTGTGTGAAACGGGAGCTTTAGCCACCAGGCCACCGGGCCACCCTAGGAGCTAGGAGTGGTTCATAAGGTACAAGAACGACAATGGTGTGAGATTAAATAGCGACATAATTAGGATCGTCCAATAAAAAAAAGGTGTTGACAAATTATAAATACAGCAAGAACATTCAGAATGCTTTGATTATCAAATGTGGTCAGAGAAGTGTCGACAAAGACGTGAGAGTTCTGGTTATTTGATATCTGAAGCAAAAACAACAGTGAATAAATGTTTACAATGAAGCTAATAGACTTCTTCGTTTCATATTCGGAAGTATAATTAATAAAAATACCAAGACTATGCTAGAAGTTTACACATTGTTGGTAAAGCCTCATTTGTTTTATGCACCGCTGTTCTGGTATCTTTATTATAATACGAAGATGATTTCGTTATCCTACAGGGATAACAATCACTGAACTTGAACTCTCTCATGGTGTAGAATGAGGGTAAATATGAGTAGCATGTGTATAAATATGATACACAAATAAAAAAAAAGACATGAATGGGGTGCTGAAAATATCTAAACAAGACAGACTAGCAATAATGGATTCTAATTTACTTTGAAATAGTATAATAAAGTATCGATTTGGCAACAGATTCGTAGACGAGTGAAAAAAAAAAAACTGCAAAGTAGCATCACTGAAACAAATACTTTTGGTAGGTTTAAAAATAGTCTAAACAGATATATGGGTGAGCATGGTTGGATGTAAAACCCGTCTTACATAGGTTATTAGAATACTGCACTGCTCTCATCTTCTGTTCCTCCTTTTCACCCTCTCACTGTCTCCTCACCCTCTCCTTTCTTTCTCCTCCTCCACTGTTACGATCATCATAATAAAATTCTTCACCAACTACCACCATCCTCTATCACCACTCACCCTCATCAGACACCCCACCATTCAACAGAGGTTACCGACCCTGTTTCTCTATCACGTATGACCTTGTTTGGTCTCACAGTTGCTAATACTTTATCAAGGTATCAGAGGTCGTGAAGAATATCTATTATGCTAAGCTGAAAAGAATGCTCTTCTTTTTACAATTAATATGAATAATAATAATTATTATTACTGTGTTTGTATTTATAGACATGAAGTCATTGGCTATAAATGGAACTGACTTTCATCTGATACTGAAGGCAGGCTGGAGTGAAACTTGGGTGACCTCTCCCACACACCACCCGGAGCCTCCCACGACCACCCATTACCATCACCTGCCTCTACCATCGCCCACACACCCTCCACGTCCACCTACAACCCACTACGACACACCACTTATTATCACCTTCCACCATCACTAATTGAATTCAGTCACAACACTGTAGCTGAAACAATTCAAATCAACTCACACTTAGGAAAGTCTATATAACGTTTCGGTCACTCCTCCAAACTGTGAGGTTGTTGTGAGTCGAGCAGCTCTCTGGTACCTACTTGCTGCTAGGTGAAGATACGCACCTAGTGTAAGGAAACCTGTCCGCATGTCTTGCCCTGCCCTAGAATCGAACCAGGAACCATTCGGTTCTTGGCTTAGTGCTCTAAACCCGATGGTCTCCAACTCGTTTATTCTCTTCATTGTTATCACTCATTCCTTTTAAAAAGGACGACCTGATGTTAGAGAGCTCTTGAACCAAGGAATTGGAGCTGTCCTTCCTTTCCTCGGATAAGACCCTAATGGGCTTTGCTCTTCCCTACGCAAAAAACATCCTCGCTTCCTCAGTCACACTTGCTCTAACTCACCCACTCACTTATTCAGACTTGTTCTCACTAACTCATCCACTCACACCTACTCTCGTTAACTCACACTGTCACCCACTAAGTCAATGACTTGCGTAGTCACTAAGTCATCCAGGTTAAGTCATGTGTGGCTAGGCAGGCTGGCTCGCTCGCTCCCTGCCAACACACATGGCACTAAGATTAATGATTGTCCCGACAAAAAAATGTATTAAATTAAGCTTTGTTGTTTATCTCCAGCAGCTGGCGTAAGAACGACACATTTACCTGGACACCTCACAAGAACACACTTCTATATATTCACCTAGCTGAGTTTGCTGGACCTAAGGTCTAGCTTCTAGGACAGCAGTTTGACTCTTACTTAGCTGACGTGATCTATTGCTGTCATTTTGACTTTTAAATTCATAAAAGGTTCTAGCTTCTAACAGGTTCATCCCTAACCTATACCTCTTCGACTAAAAGTATCTCCTAGCTTTTATTTGATTCATTTGGATGTAGTTGTAGAGTCGAGTCTCAGTGCCTGGATCTGCCTGTTAAGCCTCCACCGTCACCTCATCTAGGTCATTCAACTTACTGACCATACTAAGACTGAAAACAGCACTTCCTAACGATCTGGACCCATCTGCGTCTTCAGTTGCCATCTATGCTCTGCGTCTTCAGTTGCCATCTATGCTCTGCGTCTTCAGTTGCCATCTATGCTCTGCGTCTTCAGTTGCCATCTATGCTCTGCGTCTTCAGCTGCCTTCTATGCTCTGCGTCTTCTGCTGCCATCTATGCTCTGCGTCTTCAGTGCCTTCTATGCTCTGCGTCTTCTGCTGCCATATATGCTCTGCGTCTTCAGTTGCCATCTATGTACTTAGACCTATCTTCAGGCATTTGTGACAGCCCACAGAGTCTCTCTAATATTTTGCACATTATGTCTCCCCGGATCCTCTTCCCTTCTAAAGTTGATAGCTTCTGTTACTTTAGTTTTCCTCTTAGGTTAGTCCCCTTGGTTTTGGTACGATTCTTGTTATGGAACATAATTCACGAAATATGAAATCTCCCTAATAGAAAACTTGTTAAAGATTCTATTATTTTTATTATCACTATCAATATTAATGAAAAAAAGTTAAATTCCTGCGAATGAAACAACGTTTGGAAAACTGGAGGCAAAGAGATCTAATCCAGGGCCAAGAGGAACAGATAATAGGGGTCCAGAAGACCCTTACATATAGGCGATGACCATATAGGGGCAAAAGAATGCTAAACCTGCCCCTTTGCCCTCTACCATACAATAGAATCAGCTTCTCTGTTATGTATGTTATTAAGGAGAGCTTTTAATAGTCTAAATCTATGTTAAAATTCGTTATCATCAGTTTTAATTACCCCTAAAATTAAATTGTATTAGGTGGAACATAGAGTTGCTAATTAGTTCATTCAATAAACAGCACTGCGAAAGGGAACCGTACCTGATATGTGGATAATAACTAATGTGATTCCACTGTAGAAAATTGGATAAGTCTCTACCATAGAATTATCACCCAGTCAGCCTGGCGCCAATAGTGAAAACATCATTATAATCAATAATAGTGGATATAATTAGAAGCCACCTTGATGGGCATGATTTAATGAGAGTCAACACGATTCACAAGCACTTTCAGCATATCTAAACTCGTGGCCAATAGGATACTGCACGTATTAGAGACGGCCTATTTGTACATGCTGGCAAGTTCTTTTCAAACCCAACCCCTATCATTAATAGCTGTATAACTGTTACTACTGCTACTACTATTGCTCCTCTCGCGTTACTTATATATATATATATATATAATATAATATATATATATATATATATATATATATATATATATATATATATATATATATATAACACTGATCTCTGGCCGAAGGAGACTCGAACCTACGAGCCTTGGAACAAGGTACGCAGTGCTTTACCATTCTCACCACACTGGACCAATACCTTGGCGCCCAGCTTGCGCTAGAACGTTAATCCAAGGCAGCCAGCTTTCAGGGAGAGAAGGCTTACAGCTTTTCATCTCATCCCCTGCATGCATCAGCTTTACTAGAGATTTTAACAATGCAACAAATTCGCAAGAGCAGGCGAAATATACACAAACACTGATCTCTGGCCGAAGAGATCGGCCAGAGATCAGTGTTTATGTATATTTCGCCTGCTCTTGCGAATTCCTTGCATATATATATATATATATATATAATATATATATATATAATATATATATATATATATATATATATATATATATATATATATATATATATATATATATATATATATATATATAGATGGGGTCCACCTGTGGTGTAAATTGTGCCGAATAGGTAAAACTGTTCAATTAGCAAGAACTCATTTACAATTAGGTCCTTTCTAAAATTTTCTTTTATACATTTAAAGATATATATTTTAGTTAGTTGTCTCTGTATAAGGACTGGATAAGCCACTTGTGGCAAAAAGTTTCATTTAATAAATGTCTTGTACTTTTTCCATATCTTGTCGGTATCACAATGCCATTTATTTCCAAGAAGGGTAAGCTTGAGAAAGATCTGCCTAGTATGGGCCAGTAGGCCTACTGCAAAGTACCTGATCATGTTCCTACGTTGCATCTCTAGCTGGAATTGGCAGTCAGTTCTGTGATAATACTCCTGGAAATCCCCCTCTAAAGATACGACAGATAAATATGAAAAAATGAAGGGGAAAACAAAAATCTGATTTAACTCTGGACACCATTCACGACGGCCGCCATTACTGACACAAAAACAAGGGCCCCACAGCATCCATGGCATCCTGTCGTGTCAATTTTTTTACTCTTGTACGTAGCTCTAACTCCCGGCGCTATTTTTTAATATTCGGCCACGTCTCTCTCTCTTATTGTGAATATCTTTTCAAAACTAATGCTGGACACACCCTCAAAGCACATTTAAGGGAACAATCGTTATATTAGAAAAAAAATGCTAAAGCCTCGTTGGTGTCCGTTTGAAATTGTAATCAAACCCCATCCGTAGAACGTCCTGCTTTTTATCTATTTATTTTTATTTTTATGCACAGTTTTGTTGTTTCTTTCAGACCTTTATTGTGCAAGTCTGATTTGTATTTAGTTTTACAAATTACATGAAAGCACTCGCACAAATGGAAAAGGGCTACACCATGCGTAGAGTAAATGATGAAAAATAATAATAACAAGGATAACAAAGATCAGAGACTGCAGTAGACACGAGAAGATCACACATGAAAACGAAAGATCAAAGGCAGATGGAAACGAGAGATGATCAGACACAGACGAGCCAGAGAAAATCAGTGATGCAAGAGATAGAAAAGAGAGTGCGAGAAGAGACGTGATCAGGGACAGAGGCGAGAGAAGATCAGAGGCAGAGGAGATCAGAAACGCTTAAAACCAAATTATCAGCAAAAACTCAGCTCGCATGTTCTCCAGGCTTAACATTTCCGGGTAGCCGTCGTGATGGTGGCAGCTAGAGACCTGGAGATTATCTTGACGGTGCTTGGAGAGAGTTTCCCCGTGGCTAGCTAACGCTAGGCTGGACAGGAGGGGGTGCATCAACACAGGTTCTTAACTAGGTCGGTCAGAGGCGCAGTAATGGATCTTTAGGAGTGTGAACAAAGTAACTGCTAAGTGCCTGAAGAAGTGGACGAGACGGGTGACTTTTTTTGTTCAACGAAACTAGGCACATTTGCAGTGTGGGAAGAAAGTCAGTCAGGTTTCCCTGCTGTAACATATCAAACGGGATGTTTCATACGTGAGGTAATTATCTTTGTCTAAGCATTGTTTTTCTCCTCATTCTATTTCTTCACTGAGCCTCATTCCCCTCCATCTTCCTCCTCCTCACCAGTTTCACACACGGGTGGCTACTAATAAGGAAGACTGGTCTATCCTGAATAATCCGCAGCACAAGATTAATAATAATTCAATTGATTTATATGTACCCGTGGGCCCCATATCACACACACACACACACACATACACACACCTACTAGAGTTCTAAGACAGGTTAACTGCGATTAAATGGGAAAGCGAGGATGGACTGCATATTTCTGGAAAATACAAAGGCATCTGAAGCTGTTCCCTACATGAGACTAATCCATAAACTGAAAGGGAAGGAAGGTATAAAGGAAAATGCGTTTCACTAGATTAAGCCTTATGTAAGTGGAATGAGCCATAGTTATACTCCGGCAACAGGTATGCATATATGTAAACCGTGATGGGTGGTGATACACAAGGATCCGTACTGGGACCAGTGCTCTTTCTAATATACTCTACCGGCTATTACGGAGTGCTGGTACTTTCTACTGGTTGGTAGCCGCTAGGAGCCAACAACTTCTCATACTTTTTCATGCTTTCTGATCCGGTTCTGAGCACGAGAGCTACTGGTAGCGTGTGTGTACTCACCTAACTGTGGTTACAGGGGTCGATTCATAGCTCCTGACCCCGCCACTTCATTGGTCGCTACTCGGTCCACTAATAGGTGTACTCACCTAATTGTGGCTGCAGGGGTCGAGACTCAGCTCCTGGTGTGTGTGTGTGTGTGTGTGTACTTACCTAGTTGTACTCACCTAGTTGAGGTTGCAGGGGTCGAGTCCAAGCTCCTGGCCCCGCCTCTTCACTGGTCGCCACTAGGTCACTCTCCCTGAACCATGAGCTTTATCGTACCTCTGCTTAAAGCTATGTATGGATCCTGCCTCCACTACATCTCTTCCCAAACTATTCCACTTCCTGACTACTCTGTGGCTGAAGAAATACTTCCTAACATCCCTGTGATTCATCTGTGTCTTCAGCTTCCAACTGTGTCCCCTTGTTGCTGTGTCCAATCTCTGGAACATCCTGTCTTTGTCCACCTTGTCAATTCCTCTCAGTATTTTGTAAGTCGTTATCATGTCCCCCCTATCTCTCCTGTCCTCCAGTGTCGTGACTGAAGAAATACTTCCTAACATCCCTTTGACTCATCTGGGTCGTCAACTTCCAATTCCCTCGTTTCTGTGTCCCCTCTCTGGAACATCCTGTCTCTGCCCACCTTGTCTATTCCACGCAGTATTTTGTATGTCGTTATCAAGTCTCCCCTAACCCTCCTGTCCTCCAGTGTCGTCAGGCCGATTTCCATTAACCTTTCTTCGTAGGACATTCCCCTTAGCTCTGGAACTAACTCTGTCGCAAACCTTTGCACATTCTCTAATTTCTTGACGTGCTTCATCAAGTGCTGGTTCCAAACAGGTGCTGCATACTCCAGTATGGGCCTGACGTACACGGTGTACAGTGTCTTGAACGATTCCTTACTAAGGTATCGGAACGCTGTTCTCAGGTTTGCCAGGCGCCCATATGCTACAGCAGTTATCTGGTTGATGTGTGCTTTCGGAGACATGCTCGGTGTTATACTCACCCCAAGATCTTTCTCCATGAGCGAGGTTTGCAGTATTTGGCCACCTAGCCTATACTCTGTCTGCGGTCTTCTTTGCCCTTCTCCGATCTTCATGACTTTGCATTTGGCGGGGTTAAATTCGAGAAGCCAGATGCTGGACCACGTGTCCAGCCTGTCCAGGTCTCTTTGAAGTTCTACCTGATCCTCATCTGATTTAATTCTTCTCATTAACTTCACATCATCTGCGAACAGGGACACATCTGAGTCTAACCCTTCCATCATGTCATTCACATATACCAGAAATAGCACTGGTCCTAGGACCGACCCCTGTGGGACCCCGCTCGTCACAGGTGCCCACTGTGTTACCTCATCACGTACCATGACTAGTTGTTGCCTCCCTGTCAGGTATTCTTTGATCCATTGCAGTTCCCTTCCTGTTATACGCGCCTGATCCTCTAGTTTTTTCACTAATCTCCTGTGAGGAACTGTGTCGAAGGCCTTCTTGCAGTCCAAGAAGATGTAATCAACCCACCCCTCTCTCTCGTGTCTTACTTCCGTTATATATATATATATATATATATATATATATATATATATATATATATATATATATATATATATATATATATATATATATATGTGTATATAAGAACATAAGGAAGAAGGAACACTGCAACAGGCCTACTGACCCATGCGGAGCAGGTCCATGTCCCCCCCGGATTAGCCCAATGACCCACCTCCCCCGGATTAGCCCAATGACCCACCGCCCCCGGATTAGCCAATCACCCACCCAGTCTGGTCACCTCCACTCAAGGATGGAGCACGGCACCAGACCCAGCAGCACAAGCTAGTCAGGTCCAACTCACACCCACCCACACCCACTCATGTATTTATCTAACCTATTTTTAAAACTACACAACGATTTAGCCTGAATAACTGTACTCGGGAGTTTGCTCCACTCATCCACAACTCTATTACCAAACCAGTGCTTTCCTATATCCTTCCTGAATCTGAATTTTTCCAACTTGAAACCATTGCTGCGAGTCCTGTCTTGGCTGGAAATTTTCAGCACGCTATTTACATCCCCTTTATTTATTCCTGTTTTCCATTTATACACCTCGATCATATCTCCCCTAATTCTACGCCTTTCGAGAGAGTGCAGATTCAGGGCCCTCAGTCTATCCTCATATGAAAGATTTCTGATACATGGGATCATCTTTGTCAGCCTCCTCTGTACGTTTTCCAGAGCATTTATATCCATTCTGTAATACGGTGACCAGAACTGAGCAGCATAGTCTAAATGAGGCCTAACCAAGGATATATAGTGTTGAAGAACAACCTGAGGACTTCTATTATTTATACTTCTAGATATGAAGCCAAGAATTTTGTTAGCTTTATTGTGAACACTAAGGCACTGTTGTCTTGGTTTTAGATTACAGCTAACCAGAACTCCTAAATCCTTTTCGCAATCAGTAGTATTAAGATCTACATTATTTAGTTTATATGTGGCATGGTTATTTAACTGTCCAACATTTAGAACTTTGCATTTGTCAATATTAAACTGCATCTGCCACTTCTCCGACCATTGCATCAGTCTATTCAAATCATCCTGGAGTGCTCTAGTTTCCTCATTAGAATGAATTGGACGGCCTACTTTTGGTGTCATCAGCAAATTTGCTTATGTCGCTATTTATTCCCTCATCTATGTCGTTTATGTAAATTGTGAACAGCAACGGGCCCAACACTGACCCCTGAGGAACACCGCTTGTGACGTGCCCCCATTCTGATTTCTCCCCATTTATGCAAACTCTCTGCTGCCTATTTGTCAGCCATGGCTCTACCCAGGAAAAAAATTCTCCTCCTATTCCGTGTGCCTTAAGTTTCCTCAGTAGCCTCTGGTGTGGAACTCTATCGAAAGCCTTACTGAAATCCATATACACAATATCATATTCATTACCATGATCTACCTCCTCAAACACCTTAATGAAAAAAGTTAGTAAATTCGTAAGACAGGAACGCCCCTTTGTAAAACCGTGTTGAGATTCATTAATCAATCTTTGCCTATCAAGATGGCTACGAATTGCTTCGGCAATTATTGATTCCATAAATTTTCCCACTATGGAGGTAAGGCTTATTGGTCTATAGTTCGAAGCCAAGGACCTGTCACCTGCCTTGTAAATAGGTATTACATTTGCCATTTTCCACTTATCAGGCACTATGCCAGTTTGTAGAGATATGTTAAAAAGATTAGCCAAAGGTATGCTAAGTTCCTCTTTACATTCCTTTAACACCCTTGCAAACAGTTCATCAGGTCCTGGGGATTTGTTAGGTTTTAGTGTCTCTATTTGCCTGAGGACCATGTCACTAGTTACCGCAATCGTACATAGTTTATTATCATCCTGTTCTACATAATCTATTATTTCAGGAATATTGCTAGTATTTTTCTGAGTGAAAACTGAGAGAAAGTAGGTATTGAGAATTTCACACATATCCTTATCACAGTCAGTGATCTGACCAGAGTTACTCGTAAGTGGGCCAATCTTGTCCCTAATCTTACTTCTGTATACCTGAAAGAACCCTTTTGGGTTAGTCTTTGAATCCCTTGCGACCTTAGCCTCATAATCCCTTTTTGCTTTTCTTATTCCTTTCTTTATTTCTCTCTTTAATTGAATATATATATATATATATATATATATATATATATATATATATATATATATATATATATATATATATATATATATATATATATATATATATATATACACAATTATATTGATCACACAAGTTGTGTAATAGCCCAATTTCAATGATAGTGGTCACACAGCTTTAAAGTTCTCGGAAGTAATGGACTGCTGAGTTACCAACATAAGCCGAAACACTAAGGAGACGGCCATAAAACACTGATATTCCTAACTTGTTTAGGATACTTATTAGGCCATTGATTTTGTTCCAGAGTGAATGAGACTACCGAGAACTAAATATGGAAGAGTTTCCAGCTTTGTCAGTGTGTTTCGTGTTAACAGAATTTGATCCCTGACCTTTGTAGAAATTTAAAGCCAACAGTTGCTTCAGAATTGTTGATTAATAATACTTTTATACTTAAATATTATTATTATTATTATTATTATTATTATTATTATTATTATTATTATTATTATTATTATTATTATTAGGTATCCCCAAAGGGCAACCTTAAGAAATTTCCCGATTTTTTCCTTTTCTTTTTGCCTTCTCTAACTTTTAGATTTTATTTTGCTCATAACTCGATAACATTTGAAACAATCTTCTTCAATCTTACAACAATTGTGTAAGGTCACTAAAGCCAAATTGTTGGAACAATTAGCATGTGCAAGTGAGCAGAGTTGATGAACCCATTCCCAGCATCTTGGAATGACGTAGCTTCAAACGTTCAAAAAAAGATGTATCTTACGGTAAGGACAGTACAAATTCAGTTTAGTTTGTGTCTGGACTAATTTGACGACGCAATAAATAGTTTTTAAACCTTGGAATCGATGGAATTTTCATCAGTCTAGACTATTCTTACAGAACTGAAAATAATTTTAAAACTAATACAACAGAAAAAGAGAAAAATATAATACTGACAACTCATTTTCTATGTTTTCAATTTTCTTGAGTTGAGTGATGCCTTAAATTCTACACAACGTGATGCCAGAGCTGTCCGTCTGCCCGTTATAGTTTCCTCAAACCATGTAAGGTTTCCGTTGATAATTTCAGAACGCCATTACTTTCCTCAAACCACGTAAGGTTTCCGTTGATAATTTCAGAACGCCATAACTAAGTGAAGGTTTGTAGAGGAATTGACATATGTAGATGTTCTTTGTTCAGTTTTATATAAACTATTCCAAAAACTGATTTCCACAAGATAGCTTTAAAGATCATTTTTTGACTGGCTTCATAATTTGAAGTATCGCAAAGTTACTGACTGGTATTTTCTGGGGAGATAAAAATTTACATATACATAGGAAAGTGATGGTGGTGGTGGTTGTGGTGGTGATGATGGTGGTTATGACGTTGACGGTGGTGGTGGTGGTGGTGACAGTGGTGGTGACGGTGGTGGTGATGGTGGTAGTGATGTTATGGTGACAGTAGTGGTGATGGTGGTAGTGATGTGGTGGTAACAGTGGTGATGGAGGTAGTGATGGTGGCGGTGGTGGCGATAGTAGTGGTGGACTCTTAAGTACATGTATGCATATACCTATAAATACACATGCACAAGAATGCATCTGTACACCAATACATACATATAATACACTTTCACAAACATAAACACAAGTAAATGTGTTTATACACATACCCATGCATGCATACATAAAACAATGCAGGCACATGCATATATTCTCATACATATGTGCACTTACATGCACAAATGTAAATATATGTATGTATAAATATGCATCGCATACATAAATATGGATATGCACACGGACTTACACATATATAATATATATATCGTGCCGAATACATAAAACTTGCGATTTTGGCTTAAACAGCAACGCTCTTCTTGCTGAATAGGGCAAGCGACAATTTGTGTATGCAATAAATTCGTAAAAATCATTCTGAACTTTACGAAAAAAAAATATATTTCATTGTGTTTGTTTATTAAATTATTGTAAACTTGTCTAAAATATATTTAGTTGAATTGGGCTAAATTAAATTGCGCTTCTTATAATAAGGTTAGGTAAGTTTTCTACGGTTGTTTTGGTACAAAATTATTAACTTTTACATTAATATAAATGAAAAATACATATCTTTAAACGTATAAGAGGAATTTTTAGAAAGTACTTAATTTTAGATGAGATCTTGTTACGTGACCAATTTTACCTCTTCGGCACGACACATATATGTCGTGCCGAATAGGTAAAACTGGTTAATTAGCAAGAACTCATTTAAAATTAAGTCTTTTCTAAAATTTTCTATGCAGGGCCACATCAGTAGCGACCAATGGCTTACTAGCGTTATTCAATTTGAGTGCGAGGTTTCGGTCCGTCCCGCACCACTGTCTAGTGTATATTCAGGGCACTTTAATGAAGAGATAAGAGGCGAGGTGATGGTGCGTGCATCAGAGTGCTGGAGATCTTGGGCACATTAGCAGAGATAAACATGAAGGTGAACATTCAATATTCAACATACATCTCGCGTATCTCTGTAGCAGAAGACATCGTCTTGAGCAGCAAGAGCAGAAGATTAATGCCTCAGTAGGTAAGCACTGCCTCCTCTACTACTTTAAAGTAGACTTTACCATTCAAGAAGTCTTAGTATGTGTTGAATCAAGAAATACCTCAGAGGAATCATCCACTGGTACGCCTATATACATTTACCCTCCGCCTTTTATCTTAAACCAAGGGATCATTGGCAGAGTGAACTAAAGCAGACTCATACTATGCATTCTAAATATCGCTCATGGGTTGGTATACAAGTGTAGGACAATCTGAAATAATTACGGAATGTCAAGCAGGCCAGGAGTGTCCCCGGGCTTAGGATAAATCTCCGTAAACTACTGTGGTTTCAACCACTGAAGCAGATGTTATAAATGAAGCAGGATAACCCAACTAAAAACAAGTCCAAATGGCTTCCAAGAACTTTCATCCCAAAGTTCATCACAGAATATTACAAGTGTGCAATGAATTTCACCTACCTAAGCCATGTTTCATTATTCTAAAAATAATATTCAAGCATTAAATATATCAATTAATTTATGTAAACGAGCATCGACAGTTGATAACAAAAACTATAAAAGCTTGCAAAAATTCCTGTGATAAAATGTGTAAAATGCCAAAACGATGAGTTACAAATCTGGATTAACACTATTGTGTAGGATATATATAAAAAAAAACTTGAAATACTGACACACCGAGGGAGGCTATTTAAAACTCAGAAATTTAAAAACCTGCCTATCCTTTAACGAGATTTTCACTCGTAGACATGAATAGGAAAAAACTACAGAAAACACTGAGAGGAACTATACGTGTATGTTATTAAGCCCTCTTGAAATTTAAGTTGAATGAGTTAACAATATGCCCAATTAAAAAGATGACCAGCTTAAAAAACGGAACCGTGTTTATGGAGTTATCCCAAAGTTGGTTAATCATACAATATTCAATAATATTCCACTCCATACAGTTTTTAAGATTAAAAAATAACCGTGATAACTGGCAGACTTCCAGTTATCACGGTGGGAATCGGCGCCAGAGGTCCGTCCGGTTTTTATACTATACCTGCCTTGTCATACACTCACAGCCAAAAGCTTACTGATTTGATTCAAATAAAAATAATTTAAATCGAGGCAAAAAAAAAAAAATCTTTACGAACACAGAAGGGAAGGTGGTGCATTTTTGATTAGCAAAGATTTTACATTCTTAAACATCAAATTCATGTTTAAATAACCCAGGGAGAATTAGGAAGGGCTGAACAGTAACGTAAAACTAACAGGTTTGTTACGGAGTTACACTAGTGTCCGGACTGAAGAGAGTTTTCTTTGTCCGCCTATACAAGCAGCCAATGAAAACTTTGCCGAGGAATTTATCTCCCTCAGTGGTAAATATAGGTTTCCAGATATGAAGGTAGTCATTCTCCTCAGTTTTAACTGTAAACTTATTATATTAAATTTTAAATATAAATAAATATACATATATATGGAAAACAACCACGGGGGTGAGTTGAAAGACAACTCTAGGATTTTCGTCTTGCAATCACATCATCAGGAGCTTGCAATGGTGCAAGAAAAGTGGAGGTCCAAGCACATACGATAACAGGCATCGACACCATGCCTAACCCTTCTAGGGTAGGGTAGGTGCCTGAGGCCGAGCTTTTAGCTCATAAGACTGTCATTCCCATTTGCTCCCTTGGGGCGGGGATGGCAGACCAGAGAGGCCTAGCTTGTGGCTAGGCCTGGGGACAGTTGGTCCCAAAGATGAGGAGGTACTTGTGCCTCCTCCCATGGGAGACTTAGGTCTCAGACACTCCCTAAAGAGGGAGCCAAGGCCGGGCCACCACTTTGGAAAAGGCCCGGGCCGGGAGAATACCGGCTAATCTTTAATAATAATAATAACGATAACAGGGAGCGCCTTTGCTGGAGCGAAGCACAGAGACTATGTGCAGGGAAGTGCCCCCAAGCAGAAAGACTGAATATTATAGCATTAGCAATCTTTCTGGCTATGGGTACTGATATGCCTGGGGGCACTTCCTACCTTCTGCCTACATCCTCTCTGCTTCACTCCAGCAAAGGAGCTCCCTATGATGACATTTGCTTGGACCACCTCCTCTTTTCTGCAACATTGCAAGCTCTTGGTGTGCTGATTGGAACACGTAAGGCCTAGAGCTATTATTATTCTACTCCCTCCGTAGGAGTTTTGCATCCATCTTGTTTCGCTTGTTCGCATAATATACATACATGTATATATATTATTGTAACCACGGACGAGTGGTATTGATCACTAACAACACTGCTCTAGCCAAGGATTCGAACCCATCTTGTACTGGCCTGCCTCATGGTAAGCGAGAACCACATGACGCTTTAAACCACAGGACCACCCAACCCGACCTTGGGTGGTCCTGGGGTTAAAGCATCATGTGGCTCTCTCTTACCATGAGGCAGGCTAGTACAACAAGGGTTCGAATCCTTGGCTAGCGCAGCGTTGTTATTGATATATATATATATATATATATATATATATATTATATATATATATATATATATATATATATATATATATATATATATATATATATTATATATATATATATATATATATATATATATATATATATGTCGTGCCGAATAGGCAGAACTTGCGATCTTGGCTTAAATAGCAACGCTCATCTTGCCATATAGGACAAGTGAAAATTTGTGTATGCAATAATTTCGCCAAAATCATTCTGAACCTAACGAAAAAAATATATTTCATTGTGTTTGTTTAGTATTAAATTACTGTAAACAAATCTAAAATATATTTAGTTGGGTTAGGCTAAAATAAATTGTTCTTGTTATAATAAGGTTAGGTAAGTTTTCTAAGATTCTTTTAGAGCAAAATTAAAATTTTTTACATTAACATTAATGAAAAAAATATATCTTTAAACGTATAAAAGAAAATTTCAGAAAGGATTTAATTTTAAATGAGTTCTTGCTAATTGAACAGTTTTACATATTCGGCACGACATATATATATATATATATATATATATATATATATATATATATATATATATATATATATATATATATATATGTATATGTATATATATATGCAAACAATCGCAGACGGGCGATCTTAACTATGCAGGACAAGCCACAGGGGTGAAAATCTTTAGCTCAAGAACTTTCACACTTCTCAGTGCGTCATCAGGAGCTGTGCAATGTTGCAAGGGAGCAACCAAAGCAGGGAGAGAGGTCTCAGCGTAGCGTAGGTGACACTGGCCATGGTTACCCTTAGACTAATGGTAACCGTAGCCAGTGACACCTACGCTACTCTGAGACCTCTCTCCCTGCTTTGGCTGTTCTCTTGCAACATTGCACAGCTCCTGATGACGCACTGGGAAGTGTGAAAGTACTTGAGCTAAAGATTTCCACCCCCCCCCCGTGGCTTGTCCTGCAATATATATATAATATATATATATATATATATATATATATATATATATATATATATATATATATATATATATATATATCCTGGAATTAGGAAGTACAATGCCTGCACTCTAAAGGAGGGTTTTGGGATATTAGCAGTTTGGAGGGATATGTTGTGTATCTTTATACGTATATGCTTCTAAACTGTTGTATTCTGAGCACCTCTGCAAAAACAGTGATTATGTGTGAGTGAGGTGAATGTGTTGAATGATGATGAAAGTATTTTCTTTTTTGGGGATTTTCTTTCTTTTTGGGTCACCCTGCCTCAGTGGGAGACGGCCGGCTTGTTGAATATATATAATATATATATATATATATATATATATATATATATATATAATATATATATAATATATATATATATATATATATATATATAATATATATATATTCTTTATCCCATGTCTCTTTGTATGCGTCGCTTATGCGCCCCACGTACGTACTACCAGCACCAAACATATTTTATGCCTGGATATACTCTTAATGTTACAAGACAGTGCTGTAGCCAGGCGCTGCGACAGTTGGTCATTTGTTCATGGCACTCGAGCAAGCGACACCCCTTAATTACAGCATGCTCCCCTTCAATTAAAGGGAGATGGTGCCTTGATACCATGAAAGGGCTCTTGATCTAAAAAAGTTGGACTACCATTAGCTGGATCAAACCTGATTACCACCCATTCCCCAGGCGCTGTGACTGTACGCCGGGATAGCCACATATGGCCAGGGGCGGGACGGTCCAGGCCCAGGGTACATGTTCTCAGGACGGCACAACAAACGATAGGGTGACCACCGCCTGAGAGCTCATGTATCCCAGAGGTGCTGAGATAATGTATCCCAGACAAGCAAAGATACGTGTACCTAGCGATTGTTCAGTCTGTCACTGCCCCACGCGACCTGCTCTCATACCTATGCCTGGTAGGGCGAAAAGAGATTCCGAATGGCGTTACTTGACCCTGGGTTGAGGAGTGAAGAAATGATATTAGAGCTGTAAGAACTACATCGTCCAGACCTGTGATGATGTCTTCAAGGACAAAATGTCATCCAGATTAATATGATATCCACTAGTATCTAACATCTTGATGAAACAGATAATTATCAAGGAATATGGTTGTCATGTAGGGGGGGGGGGGTAATGATTGAATAGGATATAAGGGGAATATGGGAGTAAGCGGGGGGAGTCAGTAGGTAGGGGACAGGCGAGGTGGTAGGAGTGAGGTATGCGGAGGTAGGTAGGTAATGTGAGGTCACTGGTGACTACAACTTCACCTCTCATTACTCTACCCACCACTCCACACTGCTCACCCTCTCACTACTTTAACTAAACATAAATAAATGGAGAAAATAACGGGGACAGTGAATATTACTATTCTACTCAAACACAGTTTATTAAGTCCTTGTACAATAATATATTTGGGAACAGGAGTACATCATTGGTTTAGATAAATGGGATGGTACACATAAGCAGTGAGACAGGGAAATACAATCAACTTGACGACGAAAATGAATATAACTTACAATATAGCACAGAGGACAGTTCACTACAGGAACTAAGCCACAGGTCCCAAGACCTGCACAGCACGAGTAATGCGCCAAGCCAGTACTCTGCCCAATGCCTCCAACAGTCTCCTCCAGAGACTTCAGCAGCCTTCTCCCGAGCCCTGCACCCCAGCAGCAGCTCCGCTCGAAGTCTCTGCTCAGGAGCTCTGCATCCCAGCAGCAGCTCCGCTCGAATCTCATGATCATGCTCTTCCTTGGGCTTTTATGGTGGTCCAAGCACCCTCCACAACCACGTGTACGACCTGACGCCTAGGTCTGAGGTGTCAAGAACAAAAGACCTCAGATGTGGGCGTGGCTACAGACGTTTGCCAAGGCAAGATGTGACCATATAATTGGTTAAATTAGGTCTCCCCAGAGACCTCACAAGCCCAGCTGGACTACATCACATGGTATCATCCACAGGAAGGCGGCATCATCCAGAAAAAGGTGATATCCAGAGGAAGGTGACATTGTTTAGAGTAAGACAGCATCATTCAGAATAAGACTGCACCATCCAGATGCATTGTTAATGTTAAAAGACTCTCCTAAATGTTGACCGAGATCACTACAGGCACTCTGGTAATTATAAAAACCATGGAAAGAGAAAAATAAGGCTTATGTTGTGAGTAAACAGCTAAAATGTGTTCCACAGTCAGCTGCTCACTATAAGCAAAGCAAGAGAGGGCAGAATAACCTGCGAAAAGGTGGCTTTGGGAGAGATGAGTGTGTCAGATTATTAATCATCAGATTTTTCTCAGTGAAAACTCCTGATGAAGGCGGAGAGCTAAAATACTCATATCCTTCCGGACCTTCCGAGTTTATAACTTTCTTTTAGTTTATAAAGCCCGCCACTACTCGAGGACATATCTATATATTTGGCCCATGAAACAATTGCAAAGCAGAAGTGTGCTATAAAGCGAGCTCACTACAGGAGCCTTCGCCTTGGCACCTGTCCGTCTTTTCCCAGGACACCAACATTGTCCTGGCACCAAGACAACTCCACACCCTTGCACCACGTGCGGAGACGGGCTAACACTACCGGTTCTTTTGAACCACAGGTTGAACAGAAACATATTAGGCCAGAACAAACAGCACACTGGGAAATTGAGTAAACATCGTACCGAGATTTAACAGGGTCATCTATCAGGACGAGAGTAACGATGGTTGCGTAGAGCTCAGTAAACAGAGGACTCTTGGTAATTGTGAGCAAAACGAGTTCTCACCTGGGATCATAGCAAAGCCATCACCACCTCATTCCTTAACCCATCAGTAAAGACCTTCATCCTCGAAATAAGAACTAAATCATGCTCCAAGAAATTAGCCAAGATCATCCCTAAGACTCGGCACGAACGTGAACTTCAGGCTCTATCCGAACCACAGACACATCGAAACTACAGTCTGGAAGAATAACCTGCATCTGAACACCAAATGACACAGGAAGCCTCGCATGACAAGCAAAAGGCTCTCCCCCACGCTCCTTCGTGAAGACCTGCATTGTAAAGAGCACATTCAACCCAAAACAAGTAACGCAACTCTAGCTCCTCACAGTGGAGATCAGGGGAAAAATATACCAGATTCAGAAAAGAGGCTCTCAACTGGTAAAGTATTGAATGCACCCATGCATAGCTGTATCTGTAGGCGATGGAGTGATGCAGTAAGTAGTAGCCGAAGAGATCTGGCAGCGATACTCCAGCTTGTAACACAAGGCCATATGCAGGTGGAGCATTATCTGCCTGCAGACAGTGTAGAGCATCCACTCTGAGACTTCATCTAGAAGAGGAGGAGGATGACTTCTTCCAGAGAAGGGGGATGACTTCCTCCAGAAGAGGAAGATAACACAATGCAGTGACACCATTCAGTGAAAGATGACACCGTTCAGTGGTAGATGACACCGTTCAGTGGAAGATGACACCGTTCAGTGGAAGATGACACCGTTCAGTGAAAGATGACACCGTTCAGTGAAAGATGACACCGTTCAGTGAAAGATGACACCGTTCAGTGAAAGACGACACCGTTCAATATACAAAAGATGTTTCTTCCACCATTGCATGAAAAACTTTGCAAAAGCTGTGGATGGTGAAGGCAAAATATTTTTTTTACTTTAAAGAAAAAATTGGACGAATTTTAACTGACGCAAAATTTAAGGCCGGAGCATTTGTTGGACCACAAATACGTGAACTGTTATCTGACCCAGTCTTCTTACCAAACCTGACCCCCACTGGAGCTGGCTGCGTGGGTAGCTTTCAGACAGGTTGTCTAGAACTTCCAAGGAAGGAACAGCAGCCAATTGTGCCGAGTTAGTGCCAAACATGACAGTCGCCTGTAGAGCACTGGGTTGCTTCATGTTCGGAAAATAAACTTTCTTCACTCATACCTCGACTTTAGGTAAAAGGACGCAAGACAACCGTAACCAGCGCAAATTATGATTATCCACTGTATATCCATCATCCAAGAACATGCAAGGGCCCAAGAGGGTAGCCCAGCACGTCCCTAGATAATCCTCACAATTGCACACCATCAAGGTCCAACGAAAGCTCCTGGAGAGCGAAACATTGTCATATTATAAATGTCGCTTTAGTTGTGCCTAACATATCGTCGGTAATACTACCAACATTATTACACCAGGAATTCTTTCCATCCACTCTTGATGCGTGTAGTAATGAACACGGTAAAAATTTCATGAGGATTTTAATGCAATGGATGTACAATATTAGGGACGTGTCAGTCTCAAAATGATGGGAGACTGCTGTTGGTATCTTCAGAAAGAAACCAAAAGCTTAAAACATTTTTAAATACTTTCTTCTCCCAGTGAGAATACGTTGCTTAATGTCCTTGAAGCATTCTTTAGCAGTTACTCTATAATAGGGAATAAATTTTTAATAACTCATTACACTGTGCTGTAAATTTTATGCAACATGATTTATAAAGAAAAAATTCTTAAAATTATACGTTTTCTAATAACTAAAAATCTTTACGTGCTAATTCAATTTCGACCTCAAATCTGGAGTCAGCATGTTTATATTACGTGACAACACCTATATTTATCTCAGTAGCAGACCCAACCTATTTTTATTGTCCAGGATAATATAACAATATAAAAAGGGCATATTTTTTGAATGGAGTACAAAGCATATCTGAGAAAGAAATACGATCGTGCAAATAAACATTTGCATATTTTGTGATAAATTATTCTATTTATCATTAACATAAATTCTTTAAATTATAAATGGTGGCTGGGCAATTCTCCTTTTCTACCTTGCACGTGCGCTAATAACATTTGTTTTATCTTAAATAAATATTGTCGGAGGACTGACCTACTCATGCTGCAGCTGCTGCTACTGCTGTTCCTGTTTGTTCTTGTTGCTTTTGCTGCTGTTTTCTGTTGTGACTGATGTTTTACTGCCGTTGCTGATCTTACTGTTACTTGAAAATTGGTGGAAGTTTTCAACCGTTATTACTCCAGTGATGGCAACCTGCCTGTTGTCTTATTTTCCTAGTTTTTCTTCTGTGTTTGTCTCTTTGCCTTCTTTATTTTTCAATCTTTCATTTTCTTTTTTTTCACTACTACCCTCTTCTTCTTCTAACTCTATTTCTTGTTTCTCGTTGAGCCTCTCACTCGAGGTGGAGGATGTTGTTGGTGTTGTAGCTGACTCATTGTGTAGTATTGTGCTCCTTCCAGAGGGAGGAGGATCACAGTACGAGTGCTTCTGCCAGTAAGAGGTGGACCACGAAAGCTCTGTCATCTCAGCCACCACTCGTGCTGGCAAAGAATTGACACTCGAAAAATATTTACGTTCCATGTTGTGCCTTGGACCGAGTCCTCAGTGAATCGTAATTAGGTCGTAAATCAATCGGCTCTTTACTCACATTGCTCTCTAAATAGGATGTTCTCCTCTTGCTCATGGGTATGTATGTGCGTACTCAACTAGTTGTACTCACCTACTTGTGGTTGCAGGGGTCGATTCATAGCTCTTGGCCCCGCCTCTTCACTGGTCGCTACTAGGTCACTCTCCCTGAACCATGAGCTGTATCATACCTCTGCTTAAAGCTATGTATGGATCCTGCCTCCACTACATCGTTTCCCAAACTATTCCATTTCCTGACTACTCTGTGACTGAAGAAATATTTCCTAACATCCCTGTGATTCATCTGCGTCTTCAGCTTCCAACTGTGTCCCCTTGTTGCAGTGTCCAGTCTCTGGAACATCCTGTCTTTGTCCACCTTGTCAATTCCTCTCAGTATTTTATATGTCGTTATCATGTCCCATCCCTATCTCTCCTGTCCTCCAGTGTCGTCAGGTCGATTTCCCTTAACCTCTCCTCGTAGGACATACTCCTTAGCTCTGGGACTAGTCTTGTTGCAAGCCACTGCACTTTATCTAGTTTCTTTACGTGCTTGGCTAGGTGTGGGTTCCAAACTGGTGCCGCATACTCCAATATGGGCCTAACGTACACAGTGTACAGGGTCATGAACGATTCCTTAAGATGTTGGAATGCTGTTCTTAGGTTTGCTAGGCGCCCATATGCTGCAGCAGTTATTTGATTTATATGCGCCTCAGGAGATGTGCCTGGTGTTATACTCACCCCAAGATCTTTTTCCTTGAGTGAAGTTTGTAGTCTCTGGCCCCCTAGACTGTACTCCGTCTGCGGTCTTCTTTGCCCTTCTCCAATCTTCATGACTTTGCACTTGGTGGGGTTGAACTCCAGGAGCCAAATGCTGGACCAGGTCTGCAGCCTGTCCAGATCCCTTTGTAGTTCTGCCTGGTCTTCGTCCGAATGAATTCTTCTCATCAACTTCACATCATCTGCAATCAGGGACACTTCGGAGTCTATTCCTTCTGTCATGTCGTTCACAAATACCAGAAACAGCATTGGTCCTAGGACTGACCCCTGTGGGACCCAACTTGTCACAGGTGCCAACCTCGCCACGTACCATGACTCGCTGCTGTCTTCCTGACAAGTATTCCCCGATCCATTGTAGTGCCTTCCCTGTTATCCCTGTCTGCCTGTGTACTCACCTATTTGTGGTTGCAGGGGTCGAGTCATAGCTCCTGGCCCCGCCTCTTCACTGATTGCTACTAGGTCCTCTCTCTCCCTGCTCCATGAGCTTTATCATACCTCGCCTTAAAACTATGTATGGTTCCCGCCTCCACTACTTCACTTTCTAGGCTATTCCACGGCTTGACTACTCTATGACTGAAGAAATACTTCCTAACATCCCTTTGATTCATCTGAGTCTTCAACTTCCAATAGTCACTTCTTGTGTCTGTGTCCCATCTCTGGAACATCCCGTCTTTGTCCACCTCGTCTATTCCGCGCAGTATTTTATATGTGTGTGTGTTCTCTTTCTACACCCATTCTCTTAGCAACACAATTCACAAAACAGTGCGTACTCTCATTAGGAATGGATGTAGCTTAGACCAACAATACATGAATTCGAAACCAGATACGAAAAAGCGAAAAAGTGCAGAGCAAACTACACCAGTTACCTCGAAGTGCAAAGGAAGGATTCTGAGAGATAGAACTCAACCCCGAGAGTCCATATACATACTTGAGGTATAGGTAGGCAGACGACACTAGGTTGGCGTCCTGATCTTCATCCTCAGCATCTGAGTGATGCTTGACGTCCTGATCTACATCCTCAGTATCTGAGTGTTTACATTGGGCAGTATGTACCTGGTGGTCACTGGGCGTCTTGTCTGCTCTGCCTGATAGTCATCACCCTCACTTCCATTAAGACAACTGCCCAACACCGCACTGCACCACCTCGTATCATCCAACATTGCACTACCCACCTCCAGACTATCACTGCACTGCCCTCACACTACATCTCGGTGACGACAGAGTGACGCCACTGGATTATTAATCTAGACATCTAAAAGACGAAAATCCTGTTGGAAACAATTGTGCACCATAAAAATGTGTGTATTCATCTATATTTTATATGTACTCACCTCTATGTGGCTGCAGGGGTCGAGTCTGGGCCCCGCCTCTCAATTTGACGCTTGGCAGATTCATTCCCTCGTAGCCTAGCGGGCCATAACCTACCCGCTTTTGAAGCTATGTACGGAGCATTTCTTTAGTCTCCCCTGAGACTAAAGAAATGCTTCCTGAAATATAGGATCCAGGAGAGACAAAACAAGGCAAAAACCACATCTAGTATCGGGCCCCTGCTACGACAAGATGGGACTTACACAGATGACAACAAAGACATGAGTGAGATACTAAAGTCTCAATACGACTCTGTGTTTAGCGAGCCACTAATCAGTCTAAAGATCGACATACCAAATGACTTTTTCATGAATGAGCCTCAAACTCCCTCAATGTATGTCAAATTTCTGACATTACCCTAACTCCCCCAGACTGCGAAAGCCACTGACAACATGCTCATGCACTCAGCCCCAGACCCAGACTCGTGGAACTCTGTGTTCATTAAGAACAGCCCTAAGTATGCTATGGAGACGGAGCATAACTAAAAGCAACGGATATAGCCCCACTTCATAAAGGTTGTAGCAAAGTATTAGCTAAGAACCATAGACAAATAGATCTAGAGTCCCATATCATAAAAAAATCTTTGAAAGAGTACTAAGAAGCATGACTGCAAACCACTTGAACTCCCAGAAACTTCACAATCCAAGGCAACATGAGTTCACAGCGGGTCGCTCGTGCCTCTCACAACTACTGGATCACCTTGATATGGTCTTGGATGCACTGAAAGACAAACAGAATGCAGATGTAATATAACCAGACTTTGCAAAAGACTTTAACAAGTGCGATCATGGTGTAATAGCATACAAAAGGCGTGCTTAAGAAATAACTGGCAAGGTGAGCAGATGGCTCTTCAACTTACTAACCAAGGCTAACTAACCAAGGCACAGTACTCGCCCCCATCCTGTTCCTCATCCTCATATCAGACATAGACAGAGATGTAATCTATAGCACCGTGTCTTCCTTTGAGGACGGTACTAGGATCTGTATGAGACTCATCCATTGAGGATACGGTTAACCTCCAAGAAGATATAAACCAAGTTTTCCAATGGGCAATGGAAAACAATATGATGTTCAACTAAGACAAATTCCTACTACTTCGTTATGAAAAGCTGGTGGAGATGCAATTGACTTGTACTCGCTGGAACGCAGGGGAGATATACTCTACAGTTGGAAAATCCCAGAAGGAATGATCCCTAATCAGCACACAGAAATCACTCCCTATGAAAGCAAACGACTTGGGAAGTGGTGCAAAATACCCCCAATGAAAAGTAGGGGCGCCATTGGTACACTAAGAGAAAAGACAATAAGTGTCCGGGGCCCAAGACTGTTCAACAGCCTCCCACCATGCATAAGGGGAATTACCAACAGACCTTCGGTTGCCTTCAAGAGGAAGCTGGACAGATACTTAAAGTCGGTGCCGGATCAGCCGGACTGTGGTTCGTATGTTGGAGTGCGTGTGGCCAGCAGTAACACCCTGGTTGATCAGGCTCTGATCCACCGGGAGGCCTGGTCGTGGACCGAGCCGCGGGGGCATTGATCCCCGGAATACCCTCCAGGTAGACTCCAGACAGGTAGACATCCCTGTGACTCAATTGCGTGTTTAACCTCCAGCTGTATCCCTGAGTTCCCATTTCTCGCCTCTCAAACAGCCAGTCCTATCTACCCCATCAAATTCCCTGCATATTTTGTGTGTTATATCTTCCTGGTTCTTCTAGTCCCCCAATATTGTTAGATTCAATTCCACTAGCAGGAACAAGCTTTGTTGCGTACCTCTGCGCTTTCTCCAGTTTCTTAACGATATTTTATAAAGTGCCCAGGGAGAGACACTGCTGCAATTCCTGAAGGCCACTGTTGGATTTACCAGCCGAGCATTGGTTGCAGTAATTGAGTTTGTTGTAGTTACTAGTTATCAAAGAGACTTGTCGATCGACACTTGTGTTTTAGTGTGTGTGTGTGTGGTGCATGGTGCGAAAAAGATAGATAGATAGATAGATAGAAGAGTAGAGGAGAGAGAGAGAGAGAGAGAGGAGAGAGAGAGAGAGAGAGAGGAGAGAGATAGAATTATTTGACCTCCCTCAGAGGCTGCCTTAGCGGCCAAGATCTCCTCTGTATTGACACCTCCGAAAAGTTGCCATGATGACGAAGGGTTCTTGATTCGAGGAATGTGAATACCTTTCCCTTCTCTGGCAGAAACTTAAGTACTTTACATTCCCTATGACCAGAATAAGAATCTAGAGTGTCATACCACACACAATCGCCACGTCAACTGTAACAATTATTTAACCCAAAACCCAAACCAAGAAAATCAAGCAACACAATAACCAAACAAACAACACAACCAACACTGATTTGCGAATCTCTGGTGGGGCAGTGTCAAATGTTTTCTTGCTGTCCAAGAATGTGAAGTCGACCCACCCTCCGTTATTCTTTAAGGATCTCCAGTAGGTTCGCAAGGCAGAAGTTATGGTCAGTGTTCTCACTGGGAAGTGAGTGAAGGAAACGTTGAGCATGATTCCTTGCACCTGCTGTCCCTATTCACCTAGCAGTAAGTATATATTAGTCGACTGTTGTGAGTCGTATCCATGGGGGGTGGGGTGGGGGGGCTGGGTTTTGTAATGAGCTGAGGTAGGACAACAGCTCTTGGCCTGTAAAACTGATCCAGAGCAGTGGATGACGTAGTAGTGATGTTGAGGTAGCAGTATTAATGTGATGGTAGCGCGAGAGGGTTGAGGAATGCTGGTGCAACTCTGTGGTGGTGGTGGAAAAGACGAGGCGTGACAGTGGCTGGCTGGGGAGAGATATGCTGTCTCCCGTGGCTGATCACCTTCCATTAGTGCTGCTGCATGTTAATATCTCCGTGCGAGAGCCGATATTGTAGTGGTGGCAACACTGTTATGGACAGCTGGAGCCCAGGTGAGTCTGCCTCCTATACTGCGATGATTCACGTGATGCTGGGGTAGTTCGAGTTGAATTGAGATAGCCCAAATGCATCTAAGAGAGTTCAGGTGGTACTGGGACAATTCAGATATTGCCGAAACACTTCAGGTGGTGCTGGGCTAGTTCAGGTGGTGCTCGAATAGTTCAGGTGATGTTGCGATAGTTCAGGTGACACGAGGCACCAGCCGTCACGACCTTGTATGACCTGGCAGTGCGGGTCATGACCTTGCATGACCTAGCAGTGCGGGTCACGACCTTGCATGACCTAGCAGTGCGGGTCACGGCCTTGCATGACCTAGCAGTGCGGGTCACGGCCTTGCATGACCTAGCAGTGCGGGTCACGACCTTGCATGACCTAGCAGTGTGGGTCACGGCCTTGCATGACCTAGCAGTGCGGGTCACGACCTTGCATGACCTAGCAGTACGGGTCACGATCTTGCATTAGCCAACAATGCTTAGCAGATACAAGGTAGTTGTGATGGTGCTGTCTCTCGAGGCTGGAAGCAGCTGGCAGGAAGGTCTTGTATAGAAGCCAGGATAAGCAAACTTTGAATAAGCAAACATTTATCTAACCATATGTGTGAATGTGTGTGGGTTTGTGTATTCACTGATTTGTATATGCCGATTTGTGTTTGTTTGGTTCGAGTCGAGACTCCTGTTCCCTGTGAGAGAGACTGTACTCACCTAATTGTACTCACCTAATTGTGGTTGCAGGGGTCGAGACTCAGCTCCTGGCCCCGCCTCTTCACTGATCGCTACTGGGTCCTCTCTCTCTCTGCTTCCTGAGCTTTGTCATACCTCTTCTTAAAACTATGTATGGTTCCTGCCTCCACTACTTCACTTGCTAGGCTATTCCACTTGCTGACAACTCTATGACTGAAGAAATACTTCCTAACGTCCCTGTGACTCGTCTGAGTCTTCAGCTTCCAGTTGTGACCCCTTGTCCCTGTGTCCCCTCTCTGGAACATCCTATCTCTGTCCACCATGTCTATTCCCGCAGTATCTTGTATGTCGTTATCATGTCTCCCTGACCTTCTGTCCTCCAGTGTCGTCAGTCCGATTTCCCTAACCTGTCCTCGTACGACATTCCCTTGAGCTCTGGGACTAGCCTTGTTGCAAACCTTTGTACTTTCTCTAACTTCTTGACGTGCTTGACCAGGTGTGGGTTCCAGACTGGTGCTGCATACTTCAGTATGGGCCTAACATACACAGTGTACAGTGTCTTGAACGATTCCTTATTAAGGTATCGGAACGCTATTCTCAGGTTTGCCAGGCGCCCATATGCTGCAGCAGTTATTTGGTGATGTGTGCTCCGGTGATGTGCTCGGTGTTATGGTCACCCAAGGTCTTTCTCCCTGAGTGAGGTCTGTAGTCTTTGTCACCTAGCCTATACTCTGTCTGCGGTCTTCTTTGCCCCTCCCCAATCTTCATGACTTTGCATTTGGCTGGATTGAATTCGAGAAGCCAGTTACTGGACCACATGTCCAGCCTGTCCAGGTCTCTTTGCAGTCCTGCCTCATCCTCGTCCGATTTAGTTCTTCTCATCAACTTCACGTCATCTGCGAACAGGGACACTTCAGAGTCTATTCTTCCATCATGTCGTTCAATATATCAAAATAGCATGATCCTAGAACTGACCCTGTGGGACCCCGCTTAACAGGCGCCCCTGTGATACCTTTCAGTACCTGACTCGTTGTGCCTCCCCGTCGGTATT
>NC_069405.1:84035308-84066849 GCF_026875155.1 Cherax quadricarinatus
TTTAAAATCCAAAAATTTTTAATTTTAACTTGTTCTATCGGTATTTTATACCATTTCAACATACAATAATGTTCTTATTATATTGTCACTGTCTTGAACATATTCCGTTTCAAACATCACATAACAAATTTACACTATCAATTCCAACTTGTTTCTGTCGTAGATAACCAAAAACAAAAGTAAAACCTATTAATTTTTTTCACTTTCCACAATCTATGTCCATAAAACGTTCCATGTCATCAGATAAGAGTGTGAGCAAATTTAAATGAAAGGGAAAATATCCCCACAATTTATGCAGGGATACTGGGTTCCTAGTGAAGCCAGCACCCTATGCGGAGTGTGGCACCCCGCCCAAAGAAAGGCTCCCTACCCCTAGGCACAGACCAATAGTTTACCTCGACGCTGTAGAGGTAAACTATAATTCAGAAGGAATAATAAAGTGTCGAGAGAATGATGGAAATAACTTAAAGAATGAAATTATGAGAGCAACTAATGACTTAGAGACAGTGGAGGAGGTGTATGGTGCCTGGACGATGGAAGAGAAACCGGAGGGAGGAGGGAAGCTTTGCGAGAGAAGTAGAGGATAAGACAAGACTGGAGTAGTAGGAACTTGAGGAGATGACTCGTCTTAGCTAGAGGTGCGTCGCCAGGTCTGCATCACAATATGTAATCAACATTCCTGGTCCGCGACACGTCCAGTGTTATGTGAGTTGCTGGTGTAGTGCCGTCACTCCGTGGTGGTGAGGCTCAGTGACCTTCTGGTGTTGGTGACCCTGTGGTGTTAGTGACCCTGTGGTGTTAGTGAATAAGAGTAAGTGACTCTGTGGTGTTGGTGAACCTATGGCGTCATTGAGGCTGAGTGACCCTGTGGTGTTAGTGAATGAGAGCAAGTGACCCTGTGGTGTTGGTGAACCTATGGCGTCAGTGAGGCTGCGTTAAGTCTGGTATGTACAAGGGCCAAGGTTCGAGTCTCTGCCCAATATATATATATATATTATATATATATATATTATATATATATATATTTATATATATATATATATATATATATATTATATATATATTATGTCGTGCCGAATATGTAAAAACTGGCCAATTAGCAAGAACTCATTTAAAATTAAGTCCTTTCTAAAAAAAATTCTCTTATACGTTTAAAGATATATTTTTTTCATTAATGTTGATGTAAAAATTTATAATTTTGCACCAAAAGGAACTTAGAAAACTTACCTAACCTTATTATAACAAGAACAATTTATTTTAGCCTAACCCAACTAAATATATTTTAGATTTGTTGACGATAATTTAATACTAAACAAACACAGTGAAATATATTTTTTTTTCGCTAAGTTTAGAATGATTTTGGCGAAATTATTGCATACACAAATTTTCACTTGTCCTTATGGCAAGATGAGCGTTGCTATTTAAACCAAGATGGCAAGTTCTGCCTATTCGGCACGACATATATATATATATATATATATATATATATATTATATATATTATATATATATATATTATATATTAATATATTATATACACTCCAAAATATACCTATGCTATTTCCAGCATTGCCCGCAAGAAAGAAATGATCATTGGCATGCTTTTCTAGGCATCCATAGTGCCTCAGGGTTGTGCTTAGCTGCATGCATGTATGCACACGTCGCGTGCAACCTGTCACCACTGCATTGCGGTGACAACACCAGCACATCCTGCAGTGGCAGTGCTAATATCAGGGAATCACTGTGAAAGGCATCCATCACTCTATCAGTCTACTCCAGCAAGACATACTGGGAACAAACCATCAAGTGTCTACCAGTAGACAAAAGATGGGAACCAACACTCTACCGGAAGATATGTAATCATGAAGCCTCTGTATTGGCGAAACGTCGTCAATAAAGCTTCCTATCGTCCTCTCATCTTGTGAGTATTTCATACCATTACATATCCAAGTTTGACCTTGTTTTAACATAGCCAAATAATAGTACCATTTTGTAAAGATCACTTTTATATAGATTACTATAATCAGAGACTATTATACTTGTAGGAGACCCAGAGGTGTTCCTCTCGTAGTTGCAACCGTCTTGGTTGTATATTATGTGTAGTAAATGCTAGACGTTGATCCAAGGTAGCCCAGGGAGAAGGCTTACAGCTTTTCATCTCATCCCCTGCATGCCTTACTAGAGATTTTAACAATGCAAGGAATTCGCAACAGCAGGCGAAATATACACAAACACTGATCTCTGGCTGAAGGAGGCTCGAACATACGAACCTTGGAACAAGGTACGCAGTGTTATACCATTCTCACCACCAATGAGAGTGCTGTTGGCTAAATCAATTGCTCGCGCTCCTCGCACAACACTAATATGCTCAATGATGTGCTTGGTAGTATCTATTTCGCATTTAGTGGGGCTTCAATATAGGCCCAGGCTCTCTCCCATATATATATATATATATATATATATATATATATATATAATATATATATATTATATATATATATATTATATATATATATATATATATATATATATATGCCGAATAGGTAAAACTGGTCACTTAGCAAGAACTCATTTAAAATTAAGTCGTTTCCAAAATTTTCTCTTATACGTTTAAAGATAGATATTTTCATTTATGGTAATGTAAAAATTAATAATTTTGTACATGGAGAACCTTAGAAAACTTACCTAACCTCATTATAACAAGCGAAATTGAACTTAGCCTAATCCAACTAAATATATTTTAGATAAGTTTACAATAATTTCATAGTGAAACACAATGAAATATACTTTTTTCGTTAGGTTCAAAATTATTTTTTCGAAAATATTGCATACACAAATTTTCGCTTGCCATATAAGGCAAGAAGAGCTTTGCTATTTATGCAAAAATAGCAGGTTTTACCTATATAGCACGACATATATATGTATACAACACATGAGAAGTATATATATATAATATATATATATATATATATATATATATATATATATATATATATATATATATATATACATATATACTATATTATATATATATATATCATATACTATATATTATATATATATATATATATATATATATATATATATATATATATATTATATATATATATATATATATATATATATATATATGCAAAACAACCACTCTGAAAGAATAGAGAAATTCCAATTCAGAGCGGTTGTTTTGCATATTCTGAAATCACCTGTTTACTGTGATCTTATTGCATATATATATATATATATATATATATATATATATAATATATATATATATATATATATATATATATATATATATATATTATATATATATATATATATGATCTAGGAACAATTATCTTAAATCAAACTACTACTCCAGAAGTCCAGGTACCATGTAATTAAAATTCTTTTCAATAGTTTAGATGCAATGAAAGGTCAGTGAGACGCTGCAACACTCCTGTCGCAGTTAATATTCTTTTTACTGGTAAAACTCCTGGAAGTGTTTTGCATCATTCCTGACACAGATATTAACATTCCCAGCAGTGGTGTCAGTCTTCCCGCACGGTTATTAATACTTTTAGCACCATCCTAAAGAGCCACCTCTCATAGCAAAAGACACGATAACTTGACAGCCCACAATAATTAAACACTACTTGGTGATCCACACACTTACCATATGGGTTAAACTATTAAAATAATTTGTTTTAAATAGAAAAACGTTGTTGAAAAATTTCCTTTATATATTTATTATATTTTAATGTATGGTTATTAAAAAAAACACTAAGCATATGAAATCGCCATTGTTTGGATAAACAAGTGCTGGAAAAAGACCATGAGCCAGCAAGTCATCTCGTACAGAGCTAAAAATTATCACTATGACGTTTCATTGACATGAGACTTCACGTAGTAATAAATTCTTTCGTAGGTAACGTAATAATAAAGGTTTGCTTTTTGAATACTTGTCGTTGTTAAGCATAGAACAGCGTAGTGCTCACAGTTATGTAGACTGGACATAGGGAATCTGTCAGTAGTTCTGCGGATTATTTTCTCCAGGGCCCTGTCTCTGATCAGCCCAGGATGTGTGTGTGCTTAATGTTAAGAAGGTGCGTAAGATTTACCTGTCATGTTACGTGTTCATGAGATCAAAAAGGAACCGGCAGCATTCCTGCCATAGTGCAAAACATTCAAAGTTGTTTTTCGATTTCATCCTTACTAGACAGGACGATAGTATCTCACTGGATGGTTGCTGAAGTACAAACTTTTATTGCTATATTTCGCTCAATGTAAAACCTCAAGTTAATATTACCTGAAGAATCATGGCTCTATTATTTCGTCATTATTTTCTTCTTTTACTGTTGATAGTTATATTAATGTCATAATCAACTCATTTGTTTTTTCACCATAAAATTATTTCCAGCTTGAAAGAAACTTTTGAATGACTTCAGATAAGAAATACCAGATAAATCTTTCTTTACATCCAGACAAATATTTCAGTAGACATACTTAGTGATGTGCCAGTTAAGTGAATGGTACTCCCGAGTACAGTTATTGAGGCTAAAACCGTTGTGTAGTTTTAAAAATAGGTTAGATTAATACATGAGTGGGAGTGGGTGAGTATGAGTTGAACCTGACTAGCTTGTGCTGCTGGGTCTGGTGCCGTGCTCCTTCCCTAAGTGAATATGACCTGACCAGACTGGGTGAGTCATTATACTAATCCCGGGGAGGGGAGGGACATGGACCTGCTCCGCATGGTTCAGTAGGTCTGTTGCAGTGTTCCTTCTTTCTTATGTTCTTATGTTCTTATTAGATTTTTAACTGCCTGTCAGACTGCCTTGTTTTGTGAAGATGATTCCTGGAAGAGGAAGAGAAAAGGATGAGATTGCTTGTGAAGGGCTCTTGAGCAGACGAATTATGGATCCTCTCCCCTTCCTTGAATCAATTATTATTATTATAATCAAGGGGGAAGCGCTAAACCCGGAGGATTATACAGCGCCTGGGGGGGGGGGATATGTGGAAGGCATTCAGGCTTAATTCGGGGAACTGGAGCACAGATCCAATTCCCTAAATCAAGAGCCCCTCACCAACATCAAGGAACCTTCCTTGAGGGGTTCCTTGAATCACACTAGATCATCTCTCACGTCCCATGATGCGCTGCTACACCTACAAGTTCAACACTTCCTCTTAGCTAAAATTTAATAATTTTGAAGATGTTGAAACAGAAGCACCTCAGAGCAGCTCTTGTTGATTTTTAATAATTTAGATTTTATTTTCACGGGGAAGAGCTAAAACCATAGGGAACGTAGTCACTGGGAAATAGGGAAATAATCAGGTTTAATCCAAGAGAAGGGTTCCTCCAATTGTGACTGTCCAAAGCTTTGATTATTATATTGAGGCTACTGATGACACGAGGCTTGACACATGACTCGAAGCCTGGCACACATACCTGGAGTATACCTGGAGAGGGTTTCGGGGGGTCAGCGCCCCCGCGGCCCGGTCTGGCCTCGTGGTGGATCAGGGTCTGATCAACCAGGCTGTTACTGCTGGCCGCACGCAAACTGATGTGCGAACCACAGCCCGGCTGGTCAGGTACTGACTTTAAGTGCCTGTCCAGCGCCTTCTTGAAGAAAGCCAGGGGTCTACTGGTAATCCCCCTTATGTATGCTGGGAGGCAGCTGAACTATCTTGGGCCCCTGACACTTATTGTGGCGTCTCTCAGTGTGCTAGTGGCGCCCCTGCTTTTTATTGGGGAAATGTTGCATCTCATGCCGAGTCTTTTGCTTTCATAGGGAGTGATTTTCGAATGCAAGTTTGGTGATAATCCCTCTAGGATTTTCCAAGTGTATATTATCATGTATCTCACATGGTTCTAGGCTTGACACACATGGCACGAAGCTTGGCAAACACAATAATAAAACGTCTTTATGACTGACTGAAACCTTTCAGGATTAGCAAGATCAGTTTTTTTGTTATTATTATCACACTGGCCGATTCCCACAAAGGCAGAGTGGCCCGAAAAAGAAAAACTTTCACCATCATTCACTCCATCACTGTATTGCCAGAAGGGTGCTTTACACTACAGTTATAAAACTGCAACATTAACACCCCTCCTTCAGAGTGCAGGCACTGTACTTCCCATCTCCAGGACTCAAGTCCGGCCTGCCGGTTTCCCTGAACCCCTTCATAAATGTTACTTTGCTCACACTCCAACAGCACGTCAAGTATTAAAAACCATTTGTCTCCATTCACTCCTATCAAACACGCTCACGCACGCCTGCTGGAAGTCCAAGCCCCTCGCGCACAAAACCTCCTTTACCCCCTCCCTCCAACCTTTCCTAGGCCGACCCCTACCCCGCCTTCCTTCCACTACAGACTGATACACTCTTGAAGTCACTCTGTTTCGCTCCATTCTCTCTACATCAGTTTTACTTACATAATATTTCTTGCAGTATGTGGCTGCTGCTGCTGTTGCATTTCTTGCTTCACACCTGACAACAAAATGAAGCTATATTAAATATTTATGTCGTGTCGAATAGGTAAAACTTGCGATTTTGGCTTAAATAGCAACGCTCTCCTTGCTGAATAAGGCAAGCGAAAATTTGTGTAAGAAATAATTTCGCAAAAATCATTCTGAACCTACCGAAAAAATATATTTCATTTTATTTATTTATTATTAAACTGCTGCAAACCTGTATAAAATATATTTAGTGGGATTTTTATAATAAGGTTAGGTAAGTTTTCTAAGGTTATTTTGGTACAAAATTATTAAATTTTACATTAACATAAATGAAAAAAAATATTTAAACGTTTAAGAGAAAATTTTAGAAAGTACTTAATATTAAATGACTTATTGCTAATTGACCAGATTTACCTATTTGACATATATATATATATAATATATATATATATATATATATATATATATATATATATATATATATATATATATATATATATATATATATGTCCTGCATGAAGTAAAATAAAAATTTTCTATCCCTCTCATTCACTTTTCTCTTAAAATATTCAGCAATATTAATAATACTTTTCATGAAACTGAAAAATTAGCTTTGTTAATGTTTTCATTAATTTTTAAGTGGATACCGTGCAAGTTGAGGCTTGTAGTGCAGTTGTGGTGGTGCTGCACCACCACTGCTGCACCACCACCACTGCAACACAACACTGTACCACCACACTGCACCACCACCACTGCAACACCAACACTGCAACACAACACTGCACCACCACCACTGCACCCCCACCACTGCAACACCAACACTGCACCACGAACACTGCAACACCACCACTACACCACCACCACTGCAACACCAACACTGCACCACGAACACTGCAACACCACCACTACACCACCACCACTGCAACACCAACACTGCACCACCAACACTGCACCACCACCACTACACCACCACCACTGCAACACAACACTGCACCACCAACACTGCAACACCACCACTACAACACCAACACTGCACCACCACCACTGCACCACCACCACTACACCACCACCACTACAACACAACACTGCGCCATCCTTAACCTCCCCGTCCCTTCCCACTGTCAGGGTGAGGTTAAGGTGAGGTCGAGTGAAATCATTAACGTGCTGGTTTCTGTGCAAGTGGCCTAATAGCTAGTACAGCATGTACTACCTATTAGTGCCTTCAGTTTAAGTAAACCCGTGTGCCATGGGTTTGCTTAAACTGAAAAGACTACCAATGTTGATGGTACCTTGTTTTAATACTACCTCCACACATCCGGGAATTCCTTCCTTGAGTCCACATTTTCCGACATTTCCTGACACTGGGTGCACATGTTTGTCTCGGCAATTTTTGTATTGTTTCTTTTCATGCATAATTATGTTCCTGTTAAGCTTATATTTATTTAATATTCATGGCATGTATCTATATTTGAATATTTAACCCTGTTAGTCCGAAATATTAGTAACTGGAATATTTCAGGCAAAGGAATAAATACTTGTTGTATGTTAGGAATAGGTTGTATTAATATTTCATATATTTAATCCAATGATATTCTCAGTGTTTGTTTGGTAGGTAGGAAGAACGAGTATAAGATCTGTTGACTTGTATTAAATACATCCATCCATTTTCCACATGCCCGTCAATGCAGGCTTGTATCACTTCAAGTCATTGATTGGCCAACAGTGACGGTTTATAATATCATGTTTTTTTTCAGTCTCGTTACTGACTTTCGCAGTGACGTTGCTCTAGGCAGATCCTTTGACTTTCTTTCAGCTGGGAATAGGAGTTCTGAGGGGTTTCTTCAGGCAAGCTGGAGTGTGTGGCATTAGTTGCAAGTTGCTTTCAAGTCCATTTCCAGACAAGCTGGCATCTGCGGGCTCTCTCTCTTTACACTACGTAAGTCCTTTCTTGCTGTTGTAGCGAACCTAAGACATACGTACGGTGTGTGTGTGTGTGTGTGTGTGTGTGTGTGTGTGTGTGTGTGTGTGTGTGTGTGTGTGTGTGTGTGTGTGTGTGTGTATGTGTGTGTGCGTGTGTATGTGTGTGTGTGTGTGTGTACACATCTTGCAATGTACAGTTTAAGTGTGAGTTTACCCAACAATAACATAACTTTTACTATGCTTGTCGCTAGTTAGTGTCTCGTGGGGGTCCTCGCGCTGCCCAACGAAGTTGCCACCATAGAGTAGAAATAGATCGGTTGTAGGGGGGGTTATTCTCCTATACAGTTAAACATATTACCTACATAACATGTTAACTATTCCATATTCTTCTGTGGGGATTTAAATAATAGGCTTGACTGAGCCTCCTGTATATGTGTATACATGTAATACATCCCCCTTTTTGCAGCTTTATTTACAAGTGTTTATTTCAATGTTACACATCTTAAGGCTAAGGACGTTTTATTTTACCAGCTACTATTACCATAACAGTCTGAGTTAATTATTCCTACTCCCCGATCTGATGTCTACATCTATATTAATTCTGATAATAAGTGTTGAAGTTTTAATCTTCTGCAGCTTAAATCTTTGATCTGTCTTTCCCTGGGAACTACTAAAATATTACTCTTACAATATAAATACTGCTGTTCAACGCTTAACTCAATCACCCACTGAGCAGCAGCTTGTTGTAAAGTTATTTATCCATGTAAAAAAGTTTAGTTTTTCATTAGTGGACGCCTCCTCTCCTGTATATAATTACTTATAATAGGCCTAGGAGGAGAGTAATGCCATGACACGATGCTATGATTACACATCTTGCCTCAACATTTTGTCACAACCACCATATGGAATAGTGTTTACTTCGATGTAACTGTTATTCTGGTTGCTGTATCTGGGTCTAGCGAGACTTTTTTCACAGTTCTAGAGCTGACAACAGCAACACTTGCACTGCTTATCTGATGAGCTTGTGTGCTTACGTCCGTTATTTACTGTTGGAAAACGAACCACTTGTCGCAATTGTTGTGCTGAGGGTAGAAAAAAAATTCTCGCTTGTTTTTTGAAAAACAATGTAACTTTTAATCACAACAACACCTACCAGCTCATTACTCCTATATATTTAGAAACGCGGGCTGAATTGTTCCCTACACAACACGCACTGGATTATCATGCAATCTAAGTATAGAATGAAACTATCTTTTCCTCATCGCAGACCCGCTAACATATAGGTTACCGAAGGAAGACACACAAACCTAACATTCTCATAAGATTCATAATCTCTAGCATCGGTAGCACACCCCACACTGTGCAATACCCACTTGAAACACTCAAGAGATCTACTAAAGGGAATGAGGAACACAAACATGAACAAAACATTAGCCAGCTTTAACATCACCTCACTATTTGCCAGAGTATCCACAGAAAGAGCCATAGACCTAGTAGATAGAAATTCGAGTCAGAGTTTGCGGCTCTCCTCGACTTGATAAAATTTGATGGATCTAAATGAATTCTGCGTCAATGAAACTTTTCTCCTGTAATAAATCCTCTTAGAGACGGAAGTTTGCCATGACAGTGAGATCCCTTTCAGTGCGGTTACTGCCAACCTCTACAAGGAGACAGTAGAGGTTGAGCGTTTTTCCAGTTTCACCCCTTCCTCTGTCACATGACTACGCTACAGTAAAGACATTCTCATGACTACACAGACACAATTCAACTTAGATAAATTCGTTAACACCCTCAATGAAGTAGAGTCCTCCATTTAGATTTTACTCAAGGAAGAACAGGAAACACTCTTCCTTTAAATAGAATTTAAAATGTACAATAAATTTACAGAGAAAAATTACCCGGTACACTATTATTCTCATCATAAGAAAACCAAACATGATATCTAGAAAGAGCTCTTCTTAAGATCCTACAGAAAATTTAGTTTTGAAGAGAATGAATGCAACACCATTACACTCGCAATAATCAAGTTGCATCACACCTCATTTATAACGGCAGAAGCTGCAACAGACAGTTCACCTCACCCTCAGGGATAACAACAAATATCGCCACACAGGTCCTTCAGAAAAGTAGTACACGTGTTTCCACTGTCACCATCACTGTCACCATCACTGTCACCATCACTGTCACCATCACTGTCACCATCACTGTCACCATCACTGTCACCATCACTGTCAAAAGCTCCACCAGATCGAGGTTCAGCAACACAGTAGAGCAACCATCCCTAACCTAGTGCATTTTTTAGCCAAATTCTGCTAAATATATATATTTAATATTACTTAAAAATCAATGATGTTCATTTTTTATTATGTTCAGATTAATTTTCGTAGATTTATGACATGAAAAAATAGCTTTGCTTATTCAGCAGACAATAACTTCGCCACTTTCGACAAACTCGCCAGTTTGTCTTATGTGGCACATTTTATATATGTAAGCAGTATGTATAATGGTTCGTGAATATTTTGCATTCAGTTAATAAGCTCTACATGAGAGCGAAACACTGTCATAATAAAAGCTAGCTCTACACCTGCGTCTTTTCCTCAATGTTGTCAGTACGCTGGAGTATCCTAATCTGAGCGTACCTAATTCATATAGCAGAGTCAGCGATGGAAGAGGCGATATGGTAGAAAGCCACACTGAGGGAATTTGTGTCATGATGGAGAAAAGGCAGTCACAGTGAGGTAAGAAGTTTTGTGACGGGGAAAGAAAGAGAAGAGGGGAGGAGAGAGAGAGAAAGAGAGAGAGAGAGAGAGAGAGAGAGAGAGAGAGAGAGAGAGAGGGAGAGAGAGGAGAGAGAGAAGAGGAGAGAGAGGAGAGAGAGAGAGAGAGAGAGAGAGAGAGAGACTGGAGTACAATAAGGTTCAATTTTTACAAAGACTTGTGACTGACCTACATGAAATACATTCCTATATATCAGTGTTTGCCGATTAACACAAGAGAACTTGAACATGCTAGGTAAAAACTTGTTGCATGAAAAAAAAAGCCATACCACGGGTGGGGTATGAACCCGCGGTCAAGAGTCTCAAAACTCCAGACCGTCGCATTAGCCACTGGGCCAGCTAGCCTCAATGTGTGGTCACAGAGGTGCCTATGCTAACCTTCCTATGGTGTAGAAATATACCTAGTTGGATGAATCTTATCGAAGCTAGCTGGCCCAGTGGCTAACGCGACAGTCTGGAGTTTTGAAACTCGGACCACGGGTTCAAACCCCACCCGTGGTATGGTTTGTTTGCAATCGTGTCATTACGATTTCGTGAGTCTTGTTGCATGAATACTGCAATGAATACTATCCTATAGAATACTTCAAAGAATACCATCCCACAACGATCTTCGTAAATGCTTCATGTAGGGTGGTGCTTCGTGTGTTATGTAGGACAACGCGTCTTGTATGGTGTTCTTTGTATGCTGTTGTGTGATGGCGCGCATTGTATGGTGCTATTTGAATATTGCTCTTAATATAGTGTAGGATGGTGCTGTTTTTAGAGTTCTGCAGGACTTTAAAAATAGCACCATTCTAGAGCACCGTCCTAAAGCACCACACAAAGAGCTGGACCTGCCTAGCATGGGTCAGTAAGCCTGCGGCAGTGCTCCTTCTTTATGTCCTTATATCATACATAAAAAATTATTCTTCACCAAACACGGAACATCATATAAGGATCACCATGCTACACGAATAGAGACCCAGCTAGTCACTGAAGCCAAATAGTGATCCACTGCACGTGTCAGAAATTGACAAGGAGAGTAATAGCATTAAGGGAGAGCCTGACCACACCATCACTCACTCCCACACCTGGCGTTGCCACACCTACACCTGGCGTTGCCACAGAATCCCTCACACTCACAATTCGAGTTTACTAATGTTCCATAGATGGTGTCCAGCCTTACTTCCACATAGCCACAGGCATAACTGAGAACACTTGCTGCCACCGAAACTGAGAACACTCTTGCTACCACCGTAGCTGAATAACTTACCACCAACGTAACTGAGGATACCGTTTTACCACTAACATTAAAATTAAGGATTCTGTCGTCATAGTTCATTAGTAACTAATCTACGAATATTCAAAAGCTATTCTAAAAACTTGTTGCAAATACGTGCGTCCTGTACACATACATGTGGGCAGTACTCCATTCAAGATATTCAGGCACGGACACCACACCTATGCACTCACGGACACCACACCTACTCCGTCACGAACACGACACCTGCCCAGGCACAAGGAACTAAAACTTGTGCAGGATACGTGTCAAGACGCTGGCCAGGTAAGTCTGTGGGCAACACCCCTGAGAACTTTCCAAACGAGGCACCACAAGATTGAACTCATCAGAAGCTTCAAGTTACTGCACAAGTTGGATAATCCCAGACCGCTGCTTCAAGAATTCCACCATTACACTACAGGTTGTGTCCTCCAACATCCCAGACAGGTGTATTGTGTTACAAGCCGGCTATGGTATCAGGTAGAGGTGGTAACTGTTACATTTACTCAGCACCCTGATAGCGTAGGCCACTCAACGAGCATAGCCATAATAAATAAAACATATACACTAAACGTATATTGGGTGAAAGCAAGACTGCTGTGCAAGATATGAAAAAAATCATTTATTTGATAGTAGTACTGAAGCACTTCACCCGTCAAGGAAGTCAGAATAATTCAAAGGCAGGGAAGGATATCCACAGTGTCGTTGATCGAGAGTTTATCATTGACATCTAGGTGTAACCCATGAAGGACGTCTGCGGAATAAGAGGCGTGGGGAGAGGGTGTGGAGAGGTGGTGTGAGAGAAGTGGTGGTGTGAGGGAGGTGGTGTGAGGGAGGTGGTGGTGTGAGGGAGGTGGTGGAGTGAGGGAGAGGTGGTATGAGGGTAGTTTTATTAATTTTTTCCCCCCGAAAAACAGTAATTAAAAGGGGGGAAGGTTAAATTTTTGGATCGAGGTTTACAGATTTTAAAAAAATGAAAGTTGGGAATAAATTTTGGGGAAAGGGGGGGTTTTTTTGGAAAAAATTTTTAAAATGGTTTTATTTAAAAGGGGGGGGGGGGGGGAGGTTAAGGGGGGGAAAAAGTTTTATAGGGTTTTTTCTTTAATTTTAAGGTAGGAGAGGTAATGTGAGGTATGGTCTGTTCCGTGTAAAGGCTGAGGATGTGGGAAGGTTTTTGGGGGAAGTTAGAAAGGGAGGCGGCATTGTTACTAGTTGTTTAAAGACACTTGTCGTTATTGGTTGTGATAAGTGGTGGTATTTGGGGAGGTTGTGGTGTGAGGGAGAAAATTGGTGGTGGGGAAAAAAGGTGGTGTGAGGAAGGTGGTGTGAGGGAGATTGTTGAGGGAAAGTGGTTATGAGAATTAGTAAGGGGGGAAACGTTTGGGAGTAAGTAGTGTAGGGAGAAATAGTGTGTTCAAGAATTAGTATGTGAAAAGTGTGAGGATATAGAGTGTAGTGTGTAGAGAAGGGGGGGGGGAAGTAGTGTAAGAGGTAGGTGGGTGAGGCGAGCATAGTGTAGAAATGTAGTAACATAGTATGTGAGCAGAGTGTAGTATGAAGAGTATTGTAGGGATAGTATTCTGAAGAGGTGTGAGGGAGTTTGTAATTAATAGTGTGGAAGGTGGTTTGTAGGTTTTGCTAGTAGTATGAAGGAGAGTGGGAAGGGTGTGTGGGGAGCACTTAAGAATGTAGGGTGAGGTTTGAGGAGTAGAGTGGAGAGGTGTGTGAGGAGTAGTAAGTTGTTAGGAAGTGGTGTGAGGGAGAGTAGTAGTGAGAGAGAGGTGGTTGTGGAGGGTTGTAGGGTAGTGAGAGAGGAGGTTGGGTGTTGTGAAGGTAGTGAGAGAGGGTGATTGAAGGTAGTGAGAGGAAAAGGTGGTTTTGTGAGGTAGTGAGAAGGGGAGGTGGTGTGAGGGAGTTATTGTGTGAGAGGAAGTAGTGGGGGGTGGGGTGTGAGGGGTGAGTGTAGTGAGGGTTAGAGTGGAGAGGAGGTGGTTTGTGAGTGAGTAGTAGTGGAGGGAGACAGTGTCGAGAGGGGTTTGTATGAGGGAAAAGTGAGTGGGGAGAAAAGTAGTGTGAGGGAGTAGTGTGTGGAAAAGGTAGTGGGGTAGTATAGTGTAGGGGGGAGCAGTAATGAGAGAGGTGTGTGTGGGAGAAGTTTTTATGAGTGCGGGCAGTTTTTTGAGAGGTGGTTGTGAGGGTAGTAGTGTTGAGAGAGTAGTAGTTGAGTGAGTTAGTGTTGAGGAGTGTAGTGTGAGAGGTGGTGTGAGGAAGTATAGTTGAGAGAGTTGTAGTTGTAAAGAGAGGTGGGTGTGGGAGGTAGTAGTAGTGAGAAGGTAGTGTGAAGGAGTAGAGTAGCAGTGTGATTTAAGTTAGTGTGAGAGAAGTGTGTGGGGAGTAGTAAAGAGTGGTTTAAGGGTAGTAGTGTGAGAGATGTAGTTGGGGATAGCAGTGTGAGGAGAGGGATTAGTAGTGAGAGAGAGGGTGGGGTGAGGGAGTGGTAGTGGGGAGGGAGTAGCAGTGAGAGAGAGGTGGTTGTGAGGGAGTAGTAGGTGAGATGGTTTTGTGTGAGGGAAAAGAGAGGGGTGGAGAGAGTAGTAGTATTGAGAGAGGTGTGTGAGGGAGTTTGTAGAGGGAGGAGTAGTAGTGTGGAGAGGTGGTGTGAGGGAAAGTAGTAGTGTGAGGGGAAGGTGGTTTGTAAAGGGATTAGTAGTGTGTGAGGGAAAAAGAAGTGAGCAGTGTGGAGAGAGGTGGTGTGAGGGAGTGTAGTGTGGGAGGTGGTGAGGGGAGTAGTGTTGAGGAAGTATAGTGTGAGAGAGGTGGTGTGGAGGGAGGTTTATTTTAGTATGTGAGGAGAGTAGTAGTTGTGAAGAGGGTGGTGGAAAGGGAGTAGTAAGTGGTTGAAAAGAGGTATTTGGGGAGTAGTAGTGTGGAGGATTGTGTGAGAGGGTTTGGTTTTGAGGGAGTAGTAGTGTGAGAAAATAGTAGTGTGAGAAGGTAGTGTGGGGGGAGTAGTAGTGTGAGGAGGGAGTCAGTGTGAGAGGGGTTTTAGTTGAGGGTATTTAGAGTGTGAGGAGAGAATAGTGTGATAGGGTAGTGTGAGGGAGAAAAGTAGTGTGAGGAGGTGTGTGAGGGAAGTAGCAGTGTAGGGATTTAGCAGTGTGAGAGAGTGGTATGGGGATTTGTAGTGTGAAGGGAGTGTAGTGTGAGACAGATAGTGTGAGGGGTGTAGTGTGAGAGAGGTTGTGAGGGAAAGTGTAAGCATAGTGTGAGAGAGGTGGTGTGAAGGTAGTAATGTAGTGTGAGAGGTTGTGAGGGAGTAGTAGGTGAGTGGGTAAAGAGGGTGTTGGAGGGAAGTTAGCAAGTGAGAGTTGGTGTTGAAGGAGAGTAGTGTGAGAGTAGTGTGGTGAGGAGTATATGGAGAGGGTGTGTGAAGGAAGTATAGTGGAGAGGGGAAAGGTGGCTGTGAGGAGTAGTAGTGTGAGAGAGGTGGATTGGGGAGTAGAGTGTGAGATAAGGTGGGTCGTAGGAGGTGGTTGAGGGAGGTGTGTGAGGGAGGTGTGTGAGGAGGTGGTTGCGGGAAGGTGGTGTGAGGGAGGGGCGTGCGGGGGGGTGGAGGGGAGGTGTGAGGGATAGTAGTGTGGAGAGGTGGTGTGAGGAGAGTGCGGGGAGGTGGTTGTAGGGAAGTAGTAGTGTGGAGAGGTGGTGTGAGGGAGTAGTAGTTGAAGGGGTGAGGTGGGTGAAGGTAGGTGCGGTGAGGGAGGGGTGTGAGGGAAAGGTGTGTGGGGGAGGTGGTGTGAGGGAGGTGGTTGAGGGAGGTGGTGTGGGGGAGGGGTGTGAGGGAGGTGGCGTGAGGGAGGGGTTGTGAGGGAGGTGGTGAGGGAGGTGGTGTGAGGAAGGGGTTGTGAGGGAGGTGGTTGTGAGGAGGTTGGCGTGAGGGAGGTGGCTTTGAGGGAGGTTTGTGTGAGGGAAAGGTGGTGTGAGGGAGGGGTTTGTGAGGGAAATGGTCGTGAGGAGGTGGCTGAGGGGGTGCTGAGGAAAGGTGGTGTGAGGGAGGTGGGTGGGAAGGTGGTGTGAGGGAGGTGGTGTGAGGAAGGTTGTTTTTTGAGGGAGGTGGGTGAGGGGGGTTTGGGTGAGGGAGGTGGTGTGGGGGAGGTGGTGTGAGGGAGGTGGCGTGAGGGGGTGGGGGTGGAGGTAGGTGGCGTGAGGGAGGTGGCGTGAAGGGAGGTGGTGGGGGGAGGTGGTGTGAGGGAGGTGGTGTGAAGAAGGTGGCGTGAGGGAGGTGGCGTGAGGGGGGTGGCGGTGGGGGGTTGTGAGGGAGGGGTGTGAGGGAAAGGTGGTGGGGAGGGAGGGGGTGGTTTAGGGAGGTGGTGTGAGGGAGGTGGTGTGAGGGAGGTGGTGTGGGGGGAGGTGGGGTGAGGGAGGTGGTGTGAGGGAGGTGGTGTGAGGGAGGGGGGTGTGAGGGAGGTGGTGTGAGGGAGGGTGGTGTGAGGGAGGTGGTGTGAGGGAGGTGGTGTGAGGGGGAGTTGGCGTGGGGGGAAGTGGGCGTGGAGGGAGGTGGGTGAGGGGGTGGCGTGAGGGAGGTGGTGTGAGGGAGGTGGTGTGAGGGAGTGGTGGCGTGAGGGAGGTGGGTGAGGGAGGTGGGTGAGGGAGGTGGGTGAGGGAGGGGGGTGGTGGGAGGGAGGTGGTTGTGAGGGAGGGTGGTGTGAGGGAGGTGGTTGTGGGGGAAAGGTGGGTGTGAGGGAGGTGGTGTGAGGGAGGTGGTGTGAGGTGAGGTGGGTGTGTGGGTGGAGGGGGGGGTGTGAGGGAGGTGGTGTGAGGGAGGGTGGTGTGAGGGAGGTGGCTGTGAGGGAGGTGGTGTGGGAGGGAGGGTGGTGTGAGGGAGGTGGTGTGAGGGGGTGGTGTAAATTGAGGTGTTGTGAGGGAGGTGGGTGGTGGAGGGAGGTGGTGTGAGGGAAGTGGTGTGGGGAGGTGGTGTGTGGGAGGTGGGTGGGGAGGTGGGTGAGGGAGGGGGCGTGTGAGGGAGGTGGTGTGGGGGGTGGTGTGAGGGTGGTGGTGTGAGGTGGTTGAGGGGGGGTGAGTTGGGTGGGGTGGGGAGGTGGTGGTGTGAGGGAGGTGGGTGAGGGATGGTGGTGTGAGGGAGGTGGTGTGAGGGAAGGTGGTGTGAGGGATGGTGGTGTGAGGGAGGTGGTGTGAGGGAGGTGGGTTTGAGGGAGGTGGTGGGAGGGAGGTTGGTGTGAGGGAGGTGGTGGGGGAGGGAGGTGGTGTGAGGAGGTGGTGTGAGGGAGGTGGTGGTGTGAGGGAGGTGGTGTGAGGGAGGTGGTGTGGGGGGGAGGTGGTGTGAGGGAGGGGTGGTGTGGGGGGAGGTGGGTGTGGGGGGTAGGTTGGGGAGGTGGGGTGTGAGGGAGGTGGTGTGGGGAGGTGGTGTGGGGAGGTGGGTGTGAGGGAGGTGGTGTGAGGGAGGTGGGTGAGGGAGGTGGGGTGGGAGGGGGTGGGGGGTGGTGGGGGGAGGGGGTGTGAGGGTGGTGGTGTGAGGGAGGTGGTGTGAGGGAGGTGGTTTTGTGAGGGAGGTGGGTGTGAGGGATGTGGTGTGAGGAGGTGGTGGATGTGTGGGAGGTTGGGTGGGGAGGGGGAGGTGGGTGAGGGAGGGTGGTCGTGAGGGAGGTGGTGTGAGGGAGGTGGGTGTGTGAGGGAGGTGGTGTGTGAGGGGGGGGTTTGTGGGGAGGTGGTGTGAGGGAGGTGGGGTGAGGGAGGTGCGTGTGAGGAGGGTGGTGTGAGGGATTTGGTGAGGGGTGGTTTGTGAGGGAGGTGGTGTGGGGTGGAGGGGAGGTGGGTGAGGGAGGTGGTGTGAGGGAGGTGGTGTGAGGGAGGTGGTGTGAGGGAGGTGGTTTGGAGGGAGGTGGTGTGGAGGGAGGTGGGTGAGGGAGGTGGTGTGAGGGAGGTGTTGTGGAGGGAGGTGGGGGTGAGGGAGGTGGTGTGAGAGGAGGTGGTGTGAGGGAGGGTGGTGTGGAGGGAGGGGGGTGTGAGGGAGGTGGTGTGAGGGAGGTTTTTGTGAGGGAGGGGGTTTGTGAGGGAGGTGGTGTGAGGGAGGTGGGGGTGAGGGAGGTGGTTTTTGAGGGAGGTGGGGTGTTGGAGGGAGGGTGGTGTGAGGGAGGTGGTGTGAGGGAGGTGGTGGGGAGGGAGGTGGGTTGTGGGAGGTGGTGTGAGGGAGGTGGTGTGAGGGAGGTGGTGTGAGGGAAAGGTGGTGTGAGGGAGGTGGTGTGAGGGAGGTTTGGTGTGAGGGAGGGGGTTTGTGAGGGAGGTGGTGTGAGGAGGTGGTGTGAGGGAGGTTTGGGTGTGAGGGAGGTGGTGTGAGGGAGGTGGTGTGAGGGAGGTGGTGTGATGGAGGTGGTGTGAGGGAGGTGGTGTGGGGAGGTGGTGTGAGGGAGGTGGTTGGGGAGGGAGGTGGTTTTGAGGGAGGTGGTGTGAGGGGAGGTGGTGTGAGGGAGGTTGGTGTGAGGGAGGTGGTGTGAGGGAGGTGGTGTGAGGGAGGTGGTGTGAGGGAGGTGGTGTGGGGGGTGTGGAGGGGGTGGTTTTTGAGGGAGGTGGTGTGAGGGGGTGGTGTGAGGGAGGTTTGGTGTGAGGGAGGTGGTGTGAGGGAGGTGGTGTGAGGGAGGTGGTGTGGGGGAGGTGGTGTGAGGGAGGGGTGTTGGGGAGGTGGGTTGGTGGATGTGGTGAGGGAGGGGTGGTGTGAGGAGGTGGTGTGGAGGGAGGTTGTGTGGGAGGTGGTGTGAGGGAGGTGGTGTGGAGGAAGGTGGTGGGGAGGGAGGTGGTTGTGAGGGAGGTGGTGTGAGGGAGGTGTGTGGGGAGGAGGTGGTGTGAGGGAGGTGGTTGTGAGGGAGGTGGTGTGAGGGGGTGGTGTGAGGTAGGTGGTGTGAGGGAGGTGGTGTGAGGGAGGTGGTGTGAGGGAGGTGGTTGTGTGAGGGAGGTGGTGTGAGGGGGTGGTGTGAGGGAGGTGGTGTGGGAGTGAGGAAAGGGTGGTGGGGGAGGGGTTTGTGTGAGGGAGGTGGTGTGAGGGAGGTGGTGTGAGGGAGGTGGTGTGAGGGAGGTGGTGTGAGGGAGGTGGTGTGAGGGAGGTGGTGTGAGGGAGGGGTGTGGGGGGAGGTGGTGTGAGGGGGTGGTCTGTGAGGGAGGTGGTGTGGGGGAAAGGTGGGGGTGAGGGAGGTGGTGTGAGGGAGGTGGTGTGAGGGAGGTGGTGTGAGGGAGGTGGTGTGGGGAGGTGGTTAGGTGGTGTGAGGGGGGGGGGGTTTGTGAGGGAGGTGGTGTGAGGGGGTTGTGAGGGACGGTGGTGTGGGGGGAGGGGGTTTGTGAGGGAGGTGGTGTGAGGGAGGTGGTGTGAGGGAGGGGGGTTGGGGGGGTGTGGGGGTGGTGTGAGGGAGGTGGTGTGAGGGAGGTGGTGTGAGGGAGGTGGTGTGAGGGAGGTGGTGTGAGGGAGGTGGTGTGAGGGAGGTGGTGTGAGGGAGGTGGTGTGAGGGAGGTGGTGTGAGGGAGGGTGGTGTGAGGGAGGGTGGTGTGAGGGAGGTGGTGTGAGGGAGGGTGGGAACAATTTCTTCAGTATAAACGTCATGAGAAAATCTGTAGATGTATTTACAGTGCTGGAGGCGACATCTTACAGTGACCTGGAGGCTGACTTAAGGGGCCTGGAGGCTGAATCTTACAGTGACCGGAGGCTGGACATTTACAGTGCCCTGGAGGCTGAATCTAGTGACCTGGAGGCTGACATCTTACAGTGCCCGGGAGGCGGACATTTACAGTGACTGGAGGCTGACATCTTACAGTGACCTTTGGAAGGCTGACTTTTGTGACCTGGAGGCTGGAATTCAGTGCGGGAGGGCTGACATCTTACAGGGGCCTGGAGGTAAATCTTACGTGACCGGAGGTGACTTTCTTAGGACGGAGGCTGACATTTACAGTGACTGGAGGCTGACATCTTAGTGACCTGGAGGCTGACTCTTAGGGGACCTGGGGGGCCGACATCTTTGTGACTGGAGGTGAATTTACAGTGACTGGAGGCTGCATCTTAGTGACCTGGAGGGCTGACATCTTACAGTGATGGGGCTGACATCTTACGTGACCTGGAGGCTGAATCTTACAGGGGACCTGGAGGTGACATCTTACGTGACCTGGAGGGGGGACATCTTCAGTGACCTGGAGGTGACTCTTACAGTGCCGGAGGTGACATCTTACAGTGACCGGAGGTGAATTTACGGTGACTGGAGGTGACATCTTACAGTGACTGGAGGCTGACATTTTCAGTGACTGGAAGGTGACTTCTTAGGACCTGGAGGCTGACATCTTACAGTGACCTGGAGGCTGACATCTTACAGTGACCTGGAGGCTGACATCTTACAGTGACCTGGAGGCTGACATCTTAGTGACCTGGAGGCTGACATCTTACAGTGACCTGGAGGCTGACATCTTACAGTGACCTGGAGGCTGACATCTTACAGTGACCTGGAGGCTGACATCTTAGTGACCTGGAGGCTGACATCTTACAGTGACCTGGAGGCTGACATCTTAGTGACCTGGAGGCTGACATCTTAGTGACCTGGAGGCCGACATCTTTGTGACCTGGAGGCTGACATCTTACAGTGACCTGGAGGCTGACATCTTAGTGACCTGGAGGCTGACATCTTACAGTGACCTGGAGGCTGACATCTTAGTGACCTGGGGGGCTGACATCTTACAGTGACCTGGGGCTGACATCTTAGTGACCGGAGGTGACAATCTTACGTGGCCCTGGGCTGACATCTTACAGTGACTGGAAACTGACATCTTCAGTGACCGGGGAGGCGACATCTTACAGTGCCCTGGAGGCTGACATCTTACAGTGACCTGGAGGCTGACATCTTACAGTGACCTGGAGGCTGACATCTTACAGTGACCTGGAGGCTGACATCTTACAGTGACCTGGAGGCTGACATCTTACAGTGACCTGGAGATTGACATCTTACAGTGACATGTAGGCTGACATCTTACAGTGACTTGGAGGCTGACATCTTACAGTGACCTGGAGGCTGACATCTTACAGTGACCTGGAGGCTGACATCTTACAGTGACCTGGAGGCTGACATCTTACAGTGACCTGGAGGCTGACATCTTACAGTGGCCTGGAGGCTGACATTTTTACAGTGACCTGGAGGCTAAACATCTTACAGTGGCCTGGGGGCTGACATCTTACATTTGACTGGAGGCTGACAATTTACAGTGGCCTGGAGGCTGACATCTTTACAGTGGGCCTGGAGGCTGACATCTTACAGTGACCTGGAGGCTGACATCTTACAGTGACCTGGAGGCTGACAATTTACAGTGGCCTGGAGGCTGACATCTTACAGTGGCCTGGAGGCTGACATCTTACAGTGACCTGGAGGCTGACATCTTACAGTGGCCTGGAGGCTGCCATCTTACAGTGACCTGGAGGCTGACATCTTACAGTGACCTGGAGGCTGACATCTTACAGTGACCTGGAGGCTGCACATCTTACAGTGACCTGGAGGCTGCCATCTTACAGGGGCCCTGGAGGTGACATCTTACAGGGGACCTGGAGGCTGACATCTTCAGTGACCTGGAGGCTGCCTCTTACAGTGACCTGGAGGCTGACATCTTACAGTGACCTGGAGGCTGCCATATTACAGTGACCTGGAGGCTGACATCTTTTCCACTGAAACTCTACAATATTTTAAAATTTTGGATTTTTACATTTCATCCTATAGTATGTTTAGTGAGTTACTGTTAACTAGCAGCTTCTGCCCTACCCTGTGTTGTTCACACACAGGTGTGTTGACCTGTCCTGTGTTGTTCATACACAGTTGTGTTGACCTGTACTGTGTTGTTCACACACAGGTGTGTTGACCTGTCCTGTGTCGTTCACACACAGTTGTGTTGACCTGTCCTGTGTCGTTAACACACAGGTGTGTTGACCTGTCCTGTGTCGTTCACACACAGGTGTGTTGACCTGTCCTGTGTCGTTCACACACAGTTGTGTTGACCTGTCCTGTGTCGTTAACACACAGGTGTGTTGACCTGTCCTGTGTCGTTCACACACATGTATGCTGACCTCTCCTGTGTCGTTCACACACAGTTGTGTTGACCTGTCCTGTGTCGTTCACACACAGGTGTGTTGATCTGTCTTGTGTTATTCACACACAGGTGTGTTGACCTGTCTTGTGTTGTTCACTCACAGGTGTGTTGACTTGTCCTGTGTTGTTCACACACAGGTGTAACTATGTTGACCTGTCCTGTGTTGTTCACACACAGGTGTGTTGACCTGTCCTGTGTCGTTCACACACAGTTGATCGCCAGCTTACTCAGTGGTCACCATTCACGTTACCAATCATATGTAACAATCAATCATTCACGTTACTAATCATGTGTAACAGTCCATCATTCACGTTACCAATCATGTGTAACAATGCATCACTCACGTTACCAATCATATGTAACAATCAATCATTCACGTTACCAATCATGTGTAACAATCCATCACTCACGTTACCAATCATGTGTAACAATGCATCATTCACGTTACCAATCATGTGTAACAATGCATCACTCACGTTACCAATCATATGTAACAATCAATCATTCACGTTACCAATCATGTGTAACAATGCATCACTCACGTTACCAATCATATGTAACAATCAATCATTCACGTTACCAATCATGTGTAAAAATCCATCACTCACGTTACCAATCATGTGTAACAATCCATCACTCACGTTACCAATCATGTGTAACAATGCATCACTCACGTTACCAATCATATGTAACAATCAATCATTCACGTTACCAATCATGTGTAACAATGCATCACTCACGTTACCAATCATGTGTAACAATCCATCACTCACGTTACCAATCATGTGTAACAATCCATCACTCACGTTACCAATCATGTGTAACAATCCATCACTCACGTTACCAATCATGTGTAACAATCCATCACTCACGTTACCAATCATGTGTAACAATGCATCATTCACGTTACCAATCATGTGTAACAATGCATCACTCACGTTACCAATCATGTGTAACAATGCATCATTCACGTTACCAATCATGTGTAACAATGCATCATTCACGTTACCAATCATGTGTAACAATGCATCATTCACGTTACCAATCATGTGTAACAATCCATCACTCACGTTACCAATCATGTGTAACAATCCATCACTCACGTTACCAATCATGTGTAACATATCCATCACTCACGTTACCAATTCATGTGTAACAATCCATCACTCACGTTACCAATCATGTGTAACAATCCATCACTCACGTTACCAATCATGTGTAACAATCCATCACTCACGTTACCAATCATGTGTAACAATCCATCACTCACGTTACCAATCATGTGTAACAATCCATCACTCACGTTGTCAAAAAGTTGTTGTGTCTTAGTTGTCACAGTAACAAGTAAAGTCTGGCTAGTCTGCCACAATAACAAGTAAAGTCTGGCTAGTCTGCCACAATAACAAGTAAAGTCTGGCTAGTCTGCCACAATAACAAGTAAAGTCTGGCTAGTCTGCTACAATAACAAGTAAAGTCTGGCTAGTCTGCCACAATAACAAGTAAAGTCTGGCTAGTCTGCCACAATAACAAGTAAAGTCTGGCTAGTCAGCCACAATAACAAGTAAAGTCTGGCTAGTCTGCTACAATAACAAGTAAAGTCTGGCTAGTCTGCCACAATAACAAGTAAAGTCTGGCCAGTCTGCCACAATAACAAGTAAAGTCTGGCTAGTCTGCTACAATAACAAGTAAAGTCTGGCTAGTCTGCACAATAAACAAGTAAAGTCTGGCTAGTCTGCCACAATAACAAGTAAAGTCTGGCTAGTCTGCCACAATAACAAGTAAAGTCTGGCTAGTCTGCCACAATAACAAGTAAAGTCTGGCTAGTCTGCCACAATAACAAGTAAAGTTGGCTAGTCTGCTACAATAAACAAGTAAAGTCTGGCTAGTTTGCCACAATAACAAAGTAAAGTCTGGCTAGTCTGCTACAATAACAAGTAAAGTCTGGCTAGTTTGCCACAATAACAAGTAAAGTCTGGCTAGTCTGCTACAATAACAAGAAAAGTCTGGCTAGTTTGCCACAATAACAAGTAAAGTCTGGCTAGTCTGCTACAATAACAAGTAAAGTCTGGCTAGTTTGCCACAATAACAAGTAAAGTCTGGCTAGTCTGCTACAATAACAAGTAAAGTCTGGCTAGTCTGCCACAATAACAAGTAAAGTCTGGCTAGTCTGCTACAATAACAAGTAATGTCTGGCTAGTCTGCTACAATAACAAGTAAAGTCTGGCTAGTCTGCCACAATAACAAGTAAAGTCTGGCTAGTCTGCTACAATAACAAGAAAATGTCTGGCTAGTCCTGCTACAATAACAAGTAAAGTCTGGCTAGTCTGCCACAATAACAAGCAATGTCTGGCTAGTCTGCTACAATAACAAGTAAAGTCTGGCTAGTCTGCTACAATAACAAGTAAAGTCTGGCTAGTTTGCCACAATAACAAGTAAAGTCTGGCTAGTCTGCCACAATAACAAGTAAAGTCTGGCTAGTCTCCCACAATAACAAGTAAAGTCTGGCTAGTCTGCCACAATAACAAGTAAAGTCTGGCTAGTCTGCCACAATAACAAGTAAAGTCTGGCTAGTCTCACAATAAACAAGTAAAGTCTGGCTGTCTGCTACAATAACAAGTAAAGTCTGGCTAGTCTGCCACAATAACAAGTAAAGTCTGGCTAGTTTGCCACATAACAGTAAAGTCTGGCTAGTCTGCACATAACAAGTAAGTCTGGCTAGTCTGCCACAATAACAAGTAAAGTCTGGCTAGTCTGCCACAATAACAAGTAAAGTCTGGCTAGTCTGCTACAATAACAAGTAAAGTCTGGCTAGTCTCCACAATAACAAGTAAAGTCTGGCTATCGCTACAATAACAAGTAAGTCTGGCTAGTCTGCACAATAACAAGTAAAGTCTGGCTAGTCTGCCACAATAACAAGTAAAGTCTGGCTAGTCTGCTTCATAACAAGTAATGTCTGGCTAGTCTGCTATACAATAAACAAGTAAAGTCTGGCTTAGTCTGCCACAATAACAAGTAAAGTCTGGCTAGTCTGCTACAATAACAAGTAAAGTCTGGCTAGTCTGCTACAATAACAAGTAAAGTCTGGCTAGTCTGCCACAATAACAAGTAAAGTCTGGCTAGTCTGCCACAATAACAAGTAAAGTCTGGCTAGTCTGCTACAATAACAAGTAAAGTCTGGCTAGTCTGCTACAATAACAAGTAAAGTCTGGCTAGTCTGCCACATAAACAAGTAAAGTCTGGCTAGTCTCCACAATAACAAGTAAATCTGGCTAGTCTGCTACAATAACAAGTAAAGTCTGGCTAGTCTGCCACAATAACAATGAAAGTCTGGCTAGTCTGCTACAATAACAAGTAATGTCTGGCTAGTCTGCTGCAATAACAAGTAAAGTCTGGCTAGTCTGCCACAATAACAAGTAAGTCTGGCTAGTCTGCTACAATAACAAGTAAAGTCTGGCTAGTCTGCTACAATAACAAGTAAAGTCTGGCAGTCTCTACAATAACAAGTAAAGTCTGGCTAGTCTGCTACAATAACAAGTAAAGTCTGGCTTGTCTGCCACAATAACAAGTAAGTCTGGCTAGCGTGCTACAATAACAAGTAAGTCTGGCTAGTTGCCACAATAACAAGTAAAGTCTGGCTAGTCTGCCACAATAACAAGTAAGTCTGGCTAGTCTGCCACAATAACAAGTAAAGTCTGGCTAGTCTCTCACAATAAACAAGTAAGTCTGGCTAGTCTGCCACAATAACAAGTAAAGTCTGGCTAGTCTGCCACAATAACAAGTAAAGTCTGGCTAGTCTGCCACAATAACAAGTAAAGTCTGGCTAGTCTGCCACAATAACAAGTAAGTCTGGCTAGTCTGCCAAACAATAACAAGTAAGTCCTGGCTAGTCTGCTACAATAACAAGTAAAGTCTGGGCTATCTGCCACAATAACAAGTAAAGTCTGGCTAGTCTGCTACAATAACAAGTAAAGTCTGGCTGTCTGCTGCTACAATAACAAGTAAAGTCTGGCTAGTCTGCCACAATAACAAGTAAAGTCTGGCTAGTCTGCTACAATAACAAGTAATGTCTGGCTAGTCTGCCACAATAACAAGTAAAGTCTGGCTAGTCTGCCACAATAACAAGTAAAGTCTGGCTAGTCTGCCTAAAATAACAAGTAAAGTCTGGCTAGTCCTCCACAATAACAAGTAAAGTCTGGCTAGTCTGCTACAATAACAAGTAAAGTCTGGCTAGTCTGCCACAATAACAAGTAAAGTCTGGCTATCTCCCACAATAAAAACAAGTAAAGTCTGGCTAGTCTGCCACAATAACAAGTAAAGTCTGGCTAGTCTCCCACAATAACAAGTAAAGTCTGGCTAGTCTGCTACAATAACAAGTAAAGTCTGGCTAGTCTGCTACAATAACAAGTAAAGTCTGGCTAGTCTGCCACAATAACAAGTAAAGTCTGGCTAGTCTGCTACAATAACAAGTAAAGTCTGGCTAGTCTGCTACAATAACAAGTAAAGTCTGGCTAGTCTGCCACAATAACAAGTAATGTCTGGCTAGTCTGCTACAATAACAAGTAATTTTCGGGCTATTCTGCTACAATAACAAGTAAAGTCTGGCTGTCCACAATAAACAAGTAAAGTCTGGCTAGTCTCCACAAAAAACAAGAAAATGTCTGGCTAGTCTGCTACAATAACAAGTAAAGTCTGGCTAGTCTGCACAATAACAAGTAAAGTCTGGCTAGTCTGCACACATAACAAGTAATGTCTGGCTAGTCTGCTACAATAACAAGTAAATGTCTGGCTAGTCTGCTACAATAACAAGTAAAGTATGGCTAGTCTGCCACAATAACAAGTAAAGTCTGGCTAGTCTGCTACAATAACAAGTAATGTCTGGCTAGTCTGCTACAATAACAAGTAAAGTCTGGCTAGTCTGCCACAATAACAAGTAAAGTCTGGCTAGTCTGCTACAATAACAAGTAATGTCTGGCTAGTCTGCTACAATAACAAGTAAAGTCTGGCTAGTCTGCCACAATAACAAGTAAAGTCTGGCTAGTCTGCTACAATAACAAGTAAAGTCTGGCTAGTCTGCTACAATAACAAGTAAAGTCTGGCTAGTCTGCCACAATAACAAGTAAAGTCTGGCTAGTCTGCTACAATAACAAGTAAAGTCTGGCTAGTCTGCCACAATAACAAGTAAAGTCTGGCTAGTCTGCTACAATAACAAGTAAAGTCTGGCTAGTCTGCACAATACAAGTAGTTGGCTGTCTGCTACAATAACAAGTAAGTTGGCTAGTCTGCCACAATAACAGTAAAGTCTGCTAGTCTCCACAATAAAAGTAAATTGGTGTCTGCACAATACAAGTAAAGTTGGCAGTCTACAATACAAGTAAGTCTGGCTAGTCGCCACAATAACAAGTAAGTCTGGCTAGTCTGCCACAATAACAAGTAAAGCTGGTATCTGCACAATAACAATAAAGTCTGGTAGTCTGTACAAAACAAGTAAATCTGCTAGTACCACAATAACAAGTAAAGTCTGGCTAGTCTCTACAATAACAAGTAAAGTCTGCTAGTCTCCACAATACAGTAACGTAGTCTGCAATAAAGTAAAGTCTGGCTAGCTGCCACAATAACAAGTAAGTCTGGTAGTCCCATAACAGTAATGTCTGGCTAGTCTCCACATAACAAGTAATGTCTGGTAGCTCCAAATAACAGTAAGTGGCATCTGCCCAATAACAAGTAAAATCTGGTAGTCTCCGACAAAAAAGTAAAGTCTGTTGTCGCACAATAACAAGTAAAGTCTGGCTAGTCGCCACAATAACAAGTAAGTCTGGCTAGTCTGCCAATAACAAGTAAGTCGGCAGTCTGCTACAATAACAAGTAAAGTCTGCTAGTCTGCCACAATAACAAGTAAAGCTGGCTAGTCTCCACAATAACAAGTAAAGTCTGGCTAGTCTGTACAATAACAAGTAAAGTCTGGCTAGTCTGCACAATAACAAGTAAAGTCTGGCTAGTCTGCCACAATAACAAGTAAAGTCTGGCTAGTCTGCTCAATAACAAGTAAAGTCTGGTTAGTCTGCCACATAACAATTAGTCGGCTAGTCTGCCACAATAACAAGTAAGTCTGCTAGTCTGCTACAATAACAAGTAAAGTCTGGCTAGTCTGCTACAATAACAAGTAAAGTCTGGCTAGTCTGCTACAATAACAAGTAAAGTCTGGCTATCTGCCACAATAACAGTAATGTCTGGCTAGTCTGCTACAATAACAAGTAAGTCTGGCTATTTGCACAATAACAAGTAAAGTCTGGCTGCTGCAACAATAACAAGTAAAGTCTGGCTAGTCTCCACAATAACAAGTAAAAGTCTGGCTAGTCTGCTACAATAACAAGTAAAGTTGGCTAGTTCCCACAATAACAAGTAAACCCTGGCTAGTCTGCCACAATAACAAGTAAGTCTGGCTAGTCTGCTACAATAACAAGTAAAGTCTGGCTAGTCTGCCACAATAACAAGTAAAGTCTCTCTAGTCTGCTACAATAACAAGTAAGTCTGGCTAGTCTGCTACAATAACAAGTAAAGTCGGCTAGTCTGCTACAATAACAAGTAAAGTCTGGCTATTTGCCACAATAACAAGTAAAGTCGGGCTAGTCTCCCAAAATAACAAATAATGTCTGGCTAGTCTGTTACAATAACAAGTAAAGTCTGGCTAGTCTGCTACAATAACGAGTAATGTCTGGCTAGTCTGCTACAATAACAAGTAAAGTCTGGCTAGTTTCCCACAATAACAAGTAAAGTCTGGCTAGTTTGCCACAATAACAAGTAAAGTCTGGCTAGTTTGCCACAATAACAAGTAAAGTCTGGCTAGTCTGCCACAATAACAAGTAAAGTCTGGCTAGTTTGCCACAATAACAAGTAAAGTCTGGCTAGTTTGCCACAATAAACAAGTAAATTTCGGGCTAGTTTGCCCAAAATAACAAGTAAAGTTGGCTAGTCTGCCACAATAACAAGTAAAGTCTGGCTAGTCTGCCACAATAACAATTAAAGTCTGGCTAGTCTGCCACAATAACAAGTAAAGTCTGGCTAGTCTCCCACAATAACAAGTAAAGTCTGGCTAGTCTCCCACAATAACAAGTAAAGTCAATAATCTCTGGGACAGGCAAGTCACTTCCACACCAGGTGAAGGCAGGTCAATATCTTTACCTTTTATTACAACCCTCTCTTCAAGGAATGTACCTTGAAGCTGACAAATGGCTTTTAATCCATGGACTTAGAGCTGCTCTCCCAGTCCTAGGATCAACGTTGATCATGTCCCAGTCTCATGCTTCTGTGGCTGCACAATCAGGGATATGCCTGGACCCCAGGTCCTCAGTGCATGCAATAGGCTTAGTTACAATACCTTAAAACCAGGAAGAGGCAAAAAGAGTTGCAGCTGGACGGCCTAATGAGGCCTCTGAGCTATAGCTCAATTCTCATAAGACGATCAGGAGCTTGAGATCAAAGCCTTTATGAGGCCCAGTTGTCTTAAAACAACATTCTCATAAAACTTCCTTAGTTTAATATATCAAACTTTAACATGCCATAAAAAGTAAGTTTTAACTTTTGAGTTTTTTTTCGTAGTCATTATATTCAACTTTTAACATTTTACAGATCTATAAGTTTTTTTTAGAAAAGAAAAAGTTTTTATATGCATTTTTTGCCGCTGGGAAAACCTTAGAAAACTCTGACACACTTCAATACTCTAAAAAGGCAAATTTTCATTATTATCTTTTTTTTGTAGTTAAATTAGAGATTTTATGTTCTACAATTCTATAAAAAATAGAAATAAATTTGTATATTTTTTTCGAAAACCATGGCTAGAGCAAGGCTGAAACAGCTATACCAACAACACAAATTATATGTTAAAATAAAACTGGCATCTAGAGGCAAAAACCAACCCGAATCTTCACCTAAATAAGAACATTTGAAATCCATCAAAACAGTATTCTTCAGTTATCACATGGAAACTATTATCCCCACTACCACCACTACCACTACTACTACTACTACCACTACTACTACTACTACTGCCACCACTACCTCTTCCTGCCTATATACATAGCCGTCCTACTACTCTTCTGGTTAGTGTGACTTTGTAAATGGTCCAAGTCGGACCGAAACGTCGTCGTAAGCTTCTCTCTTCTATGTGCGGGTTATTTGTGCATCGTTCCAGTCACGGTATTGTGACTTTTTTTATTGTTTATTATCCCAATTCAACAGAATTTGCAAATTGGGACTTAAACAGTTTATTAACAATGAGATATAGGATACTCCTGGATAAAGGGAGCACATTCATACCTCCACAGCACAATAATAATCCTAATCTTCCTTCAAGCAAGATTAACCAGTCCTGCAGATGGGAAGACGATCAGGAGAGGAAACCTTCGAAGACAAAGAAATATGATCATACATTACCATTTCGAGGGATACCCATGAGATCATTACTACTGATTGTCTTAGGAACCTCCAGGAAAGCTAAGGAGAATCTTTTGCAACATTATTAATTTAATGGGATGCAGGGGTTTAACTGAAAGTTAAGACACATGTGCAACATCTGGATATCTTTATTGTAGACGTTTCGCCATCCAGTGGCTTTATCAATACAGATTCTAGGACATAATAGGAAGACAGTAGAACTATGTACAAAAGATGAGGTAATCAGTCCCTCGGCCTTGGAGTTAGTGTTCACAGCATCGTGGGGGAGGAGAATCTGGAGCAAAGGCAAGAAGACTGGCGGTTATATAGGCGTCAGTGGATAGGGACGGGCAGCAGACGAGGGCATAGTCACTGGTAGGCGGGATTCCCCGTGGAAGTAGGTCCTTCCCAAAGAGATGGGTAAGTTGCAGCAGCCGTGAAGAAGGTCTTGTAGATGTCCTCTGAACCAAGATTCCATGATATTGCAGTGTCTGACAAGTTGTGCAAGAAAGGTATAAAATACCGACAATATGAAAGTTAAGACACATGTGCAACATCTGGATATCTTTATTGTAACGTTTCGCCATCCGTGGCTTTTTTAATAC
>NC_069405.1:84067349-84083278 GCF_026875155.1 Cherax quadricarinatus
GGGTTTTTAAAAATCCTTGTTACCGGCATTTTAAAACACCCATTTTCCCCCGGGTAATTTTAAAAAAAACCCATTTCCCCGGGTTTAAAAATAAAAACCCAGGGTTCCCAAACTTTTTTTTAAAATAAATTTCCCCCGGCAATTTTTTAAATCAAATTTTTCCCCCGGCTAGTAATACAACCAGTTCCACCAGGTTTTTTAATTAATCCATGTTCCACCAGGCTAGTTTTAATAACTAACCATGTTCCACCAGGCTAATTTTAATAAACTAACCATTTCCACGGGCTAATTTTAATAACTAACCATGTTCCACCAGGCTGGTTTTTACAAAGAAAGGCATGGTCCTCCTCCCAACTAATTTTTTTTTAAGGAATTTTAAAATAAAGTCCACCAAGCTGGTTTACTGATCGAGGCCCAATGTTCACCATGATGCTTGATTAATAAAGTACATAACCCCATCACGCTGGTTTAAAATAAATAAAGACAAAGCTTGGTTTTAATATAAACGAAGGGCATTGTCAACACTTTGGGTCTAATACTAAAGTCCATGGTCCATCACGCTGGTTTTAATAAAAACGATATAGTGTACCACGTTTAGTTTAATAAATGCGATGGTCCACGGCGATGTTTTCAATAATAAAAACAAGGGTTTCCACCATATTTTTATTAATCAAAGACCAAGCTCTTACACGCTGGTTTATATAATCAAGGCCATGGTCCACCTCATTGTTTTATTAACCCAAAAGCCATGGTCCACCACCTCAATGAATCTAAAGTAGTCCATGACTATGGTCCACCAAGCCGGTTTTAATAAAGCTCATGATCTCCCCCGCTGGCTTTAATAGGGCCATGGTCCATCACGCTGGTTTTTAACAATTTTAATTTGTGCCCAGCTCGGAAATCAAATTAGCTGTTTTAAGTTAACTTTGGCTCACTGATCTCAAATCTGAGCTCGATCACTCATTCAACTAGAGTTAATTTAAATCTTGTGATCAAATTTTATGCCATTTAAGGTTGGGGAAAACCATAGATGTGTGTTACCAAGCAACCAAAAGTGTTATTTTATGTACAGATAACTAAAAACAGATTAGGTTTGCGCTTCGTGCGCCACACTTAAATTCTGAATAATATAACACCTATGATTGGTAGGTAACATCTATCATGTGGTTCTTCAGCCTTAAATAGCAAAAAACTTTAAATGATTAAAACCAGCGTGGGTGGTTTTTAAACCCTGGTCCATTTTTATTAAAACCAGCGTGGTGGACCAAGGTCTTTATTAAAACCAGCGTGGGGACCATGGTCTATTTAAAAACCAGCGTGGGTGGACCATGGTCTTAATTAAAACCAGCGTGGTGGACCAGGTCTTATTAAAACCAGCGGGGGTGACCATGGTCTTTAAATTAAAACCAGCGTGGTGGACCATGGTTTTTTTATTAAAACCAGCGTGGTGGACCATTTGGGCTTTATTAAAACCGCGTGGTGGACCATGGTCTTTATTAAAACCAGCGTGGTGGACCCCGGTCTTTATTAAAACCAGTGTGGGGACCATGATCTTTATTAAAACCAGAGTGGTGGACCAGGGTCTTTATTAAAACAGCCCTGGTGGACCACGGCTTTATTAAAACCAGCGTGGTGGAAAACCCGGGTCTTTTTTTAAACCAGTGTGGGGGGACCATGGCTTTTTTAAAAACCGCGTGGTAGACCATGGTCTTTTTTAAAACCAGCGTGGTGGACCAGGTCTTTTTTAAAACCCAAAGGGTGGAAACCCTGGTTTTTATAAAAAACCCAACGGGTGAACCCTGGTCTTTATTAAAACCCAAGGGGTGGACCATGGTCTTTATTAAAACCATTGGTGGACCATGGCTTTAATAAAACCAGGTGTGGACCTGGTCTTTATTAAAACCCGCGTGGTGGACCGGGTCTTCATTAAAACCCGTGGTGGACCATGGGCTTTTTTAAAAAAAGGGGGTGGACCATGTTTTATTTTAAAACCCGGGTGGACCACGGCTTTATTAAAAACCCGTGGTGAAACCTGGTCTTTATTAAACCAGCGGGTGGACCATGGTCTTTATTAAAACCAGCGTGGTGGACCATGTCTTTTTTAAAACCTGCGTGGTGGACCCCGGCTTTAATTTTAAAAAAGCGTGGTGGCCAGGTCTTATTAAACCCGCGGGTGGAACCCCGTCTTCATTAAAACCCGTGGTGGGCCCCTGGTCTTTATTTTAAACCCGTGGTGGACCATTCCTTTAATTTAAAAACCCGCGTGGGGGACCATGGTCTTTTTAAAAACCGCGTGGGGACCATGTCTTTATTAAAAACCAACGTGGGGACCCCGGGCTTTTTTAAAAAACCCGCGTGGTGGACCCTGGCTTTATTAAAACCAGCGTGGTGGACCATGGCTTTATTTAAAAACCAGCGTCGTGGACCATAGTCTTTATTAAAACCAGCTGGTGGACCCTGGGTTTCATTAAAACCATGTGCTGGACCATGGTTTTATTAAAAACAGCGTGGGGACCAGGTCTTTATTAAAACCAGTGGGTGGCCATGGTCTTTATTAAAATCACGTGGGGACCATGGTCTTTTTTAAAACCAGCGTGGTGACCATGGTCTTTTTAAAACCCGCGTGGTGACCATGGGCTTTATTAAAACCAGGTGGTGGACCATGGTCCCTTTTTTAAAACAGGTGGGGGACCTGGTCTTATTAAAACCAGCGTGGTAGACCATGGTCATTTAAAACCAGCGTGGTGGACCATGGTCTTTTAAAACCAGTGTGGTGGACCATGGCCCTTTATTAAAACCAGCGTGGTGACCCTTTGGGCTTTAATTAAAACCAGTGGTGGACCATGGTCTTATTAAAACAGCGTGGTGGACCCTGGTCTTTATTAAAACCAGCGTGGTGGGCCATGGTCTTTATTAAAACCAGCGTGGTGGAAGCCATTTGGGGGCCATTCATTAAAACCAGCGGTGGGACCATGGTCTTCCCTTAAAACCGCGGTGGACCAGGTCTTCATTAAAACCAGCGTGGTGGACCATGGTCTTCATTAAAACCAGCGTGGTGGACCATGGTCTTCATTAAAACCGCGTGGTGGACCATGGTCTTATTAAAACCAGGTGGTGGACCAGGTCTCCTTAAAACCCGTGGTGGACCAGGGTCTTCATTAAAACCAGCGTGGGGGGACCATGGTCTTTATTAAAACCAGTGTGGTGGACCATGGTTTTCCATTAAAACCAGCGTGGTGGACCATGGTCTTTTTTAAAACCAGCGTGGTTGGACCATGGTCTTTATTAAAACCATGATCTTTGAATACACGGGCCCCAACAAAGGCTTTAGTTTAAAAACGTGTTTTTAACTAATTTTGGGAAGCTGAATTTACTCAAATGCTTTTTAAGGAATAGCTCATCGCGTGTGTGAGAGCTTCATCAAGCTCTAGACAGAGAAGTTTTTCAGAAACGTGGTATTAACGAGCGATGGCAATACGTCATTTGGATCCAACTGATAATGAGATGGTATAAGGATATCACAAAACTTTAAAAAAACCTCCCCCATTTTCCCGAAGGTACATCTATTCCGCTTGGCGCAACCTAAAAATAAGTCAGAGCAAAAACGGATTGCTGTAACGAATTTAGCTGCATCAGAGACCTTAAAGAAGCACAACAACTTGAGACTCAGTAAGCCAGTGACGCCGTGTGCAGGTATTACTACGTCTTCACAAAGAGGCAGTCCACGACCAGTGGTGCTAATGCTAACATGGCGAGAGGGAAACACAATAAACGCCTAGCGGGAAATAGGAAAATTACCACTATACTATCTTAATATTTTTTATGTATTATGCATCAATGGTGTGATAACTCTACGGAGGTCACAACTACAACGTGTTTTTTTTAATGTACAGTGGAACCTCGGTGTTCGAACGTACCGGACCTCGAACAAACCAGAGAACCAGAGTCTGAACAATTTTTTTTCAGAAAAAAAATGATTCGAATTTAAAAAACTTTACACGAAAGCTCAGTTTCAAAAGTGTTTTGAAGTGATCTCTGACACAGACCTTACTCCAGAGCCCTTGGGGAAAGAGTCAGATCAACATCTATGTGTGAGGCTGATAATTCAAGCCTGGGAAATATTGTTTCGGACATCCAACTTTTTGCAGTCGAACTTTTCCAGTCAGTGTAAAAATAACGTTAGTAAAAACTGTTAAAGCGTAACCCTTGACTCAGATTCTTCAGCATATAAGATGCAAGATGCTTTGCCAAGATATTTGGGGGAAAAAGGGTGCGCCTTAATGCCGAAAAAAACTTTAATTTTTTTTGAAAAAATTTGAAAAATAAATCAAAATAAACTTAAGTGAATCAAGTTAAACAGACATGAATTCAAAAATCTTTTCTCAGGTGATTATAGTGAATACTGAAGCGCTGGTGATATATACCCTGTTTTACCGGGACCTAAGAACTGCAGACAGGAGGCAGAGACGCGATTGCAGCAGAGTACAGACTTATCTGTGATAGCCACAAATGGCACGATGAATAGACTATTAGTGGTGATGAGACGAAAGTAGACACGCAGCCACGTACAATGAAGTTGATTCTCAAATAGTGAAGTAAAGATGCCTTCCACAGAATTATATATGGCAAGCAAATAGAATAATAAAAAGCCTCTTGTCGGGGCTAGGTAGCTCTTCATGTACCTCGGAGTCGGTTTCGGCAGGGAAAAAATTCCGGCTGAAGAGAAAAAAAAAAAAGGGTAGTTAACATCGGGCCAAAAATACATTATTGGCACAGTAGGACCTTTAGGAAAAGATGTGATTTCAAAATTAATTTAAAAAATAATAAAAAAAGTACACCATATCAAGGTGGAAACAAGTGCAGAAATTGATAAACACGATACAATGTACAAAGCACATTACCAACTGACTCGGAGGAGATACGACTGTCAGACAAGCAGAACAAGGAGAGCTTATTTCACTTTACTCCCTCTTCGCCTGTCTTCCCGAGGGTAGTTCTACAGGGTGGCTGGCAGGTAGTGCGTCAACGTTTCTCTGCTAACAATCGTATCCCACATCCCAACGAACCCCACAACACAGTCATTCACACATTTACTCTGGAATATGTACTCCACAACCTGATAATCACGAGGTGGGATGACTGAATATGTAGAGCTCCTGGGGGGGGTGGGGGTGATGATAGACGAGGGGTAGAGTTTTGGGGGAGGGGATAGCGTGATGGTTGTAAGTAGGAGAAAAGTTGGAGGGGGGGGTTAGCTTAGAGTCCTGCTGGGGAGGAGAACAGGGCAGGGGGAGAAGTGGAGGCCCACAACACAAAAACCCATAGACAGGTTAAGGTCAGTGGTAGTGTCAGTAACTGTGGCTTGAACCCCCACAAGTCGATCTTCATTAAAACAATACCTTTTACATGATCTTCCTTCCCCCTCCACCTATACGCACATACAGTAAATACACATACACCAATGTTTATAAATCAACGTAAACTGATACAAAACACTCTATACATTATTATTATAATTTATTTTTATTATTATTGATTGTAGTAGCATTAGTGGTAGTAGAAGCAGCAGTATTAGTGGCAGTATTACCATTTGTACTATGTTGTGGGAAACTCTAAAGCCATATGAATCATATAGCTCCTGGGGAAAGGGAGACAAATAGGTTTTATTCCAGGAAGAGGAGGCAGCTCCAATTCTTCGAATCCAGAGCATGACAAATAAAGCAACGATAGAGTAGGACCTAGGGAGACTGACTGAAGTGGGAGAGAGAGAGAGAGAGAGAGAGAGAAAAGGGGAGGGGAGAGAAAAGAGAGAGAGAGAGAAGAGAGAGGGGAGAGAGAAGAGAGGTAAGAGGTTCACCAATCTTTCTTTGTGAGGCCAGAGAGCAGCTCTAAAGCTGCTCTCTGGCCCACACAGGCTGAAGTCTTGTGTTGGTGACATTTTCAGTGCTGCGGAGGCAGGTGTTTCTAAATGTTTGGATGTCGCATGATACCTTCTGACGCAAAACGCATCACTTTCTGACGCAAGCAGACGGACCCTATGCCGCCAAACGTGGTTACTTCTGACGCAAACACATACTTTTTTCTGTAAACTGAAAAAAGAAATTGTTTCCTTTAACTCACACACACACCAGACAAAAACACACACGCAAAAAAAAAAAAAATGCACACACCCCTGAGAAAGTTCGACCCTTTTTGAATTACTATTTATTGTGTTAGTAAATCACCTGCAGGATGCTTACAGGGAATTATCTAAATTTTTACCTACAAGTAATTTGGGTGAGGTAAGTGGGACTTAAGTCACAGCAAGTCGACTAACTGTAACTCCCTCGATGCCCATTAAGTCCCAAAAAGTCGACTAACTGTAACTCCCTCGATGCCACTCCCTACCCTCTCCAAAAGCTAAACCCGACATTAAATTAATAATTACAATAATAAACTAAATAGTAATATGGTAAATTAAAAAATATTGTGGACTATATATGATAGGCTTGCTGTGTACACAAAATAAAATGGGATTTAACACTTACCATTAATTTCTGGAAGACACTTGTTTCTGATGGAATGCACCCTAGCCTTACCCTAGCAGCTAGAATTTACTATGGCCAACACAAAAACTACTGTACATTATGAGTAAACATCACTTAGCTGAGGTGTGCTTCTAGGAGAATTGGTGTCCCCTATTTTTTCGCCTGGCTGCCGATTTGTAAGGATTTTCCACACTATCCCATTCTTCAGCAGGGGGGATTGACACAGGTTCCTATTACAAATTCAGGACGAGAAACCCTAAATGACCTTCGAGAATTCCTGATTATATTTCACAGTTCAGTCGAACGTTCACACATTAAATTTAATATGGCCCTCCCCTCTGTGTCGTCACTCCCCCGGCTGTTCTTCCTTCCTCTTCACTTGAAATTTCTCGAAGGGTCCAAATAGCATCACATTTTAAATTGCGTTATTATATTATTCATTTATATGTTCTACATTTGAAAATCTTTTAAATTTCCCACACTGCGACTGGGGGATGGTCGTTGAAAACGACTTAATTAAAAATGTATTTGTATTCCACCTTGCTTTACAGTTTTTACACGCATTTATAATTAAAATTATCGAGAATGGGGCTTTGGTTAAAGATAGGATACATTGCATATTCCACAATTCATTTTGTATCCTATCTCATACCTAATTACATCTAAAAATTGCCCAAATTTATCTATTATTGAACCTTTTACAAATTTTCCTTTTAACAACAATTTAATTTCATCTCTCTATCCATTATTAACAAAATTTATTAAAATTTTTAACAATAGTAAATATTTACTGTTCCATTTAGTTTTTAATCCTCAGAGCGAGGAAGCTTACCATATATTTCATGACTTCCTGCTGTTTTTAGAAGATTAACACCAATTTCCTTATCATACCCTTTACAAATATAGCAAATCACTCCATTAGAAGATTTATTGGCCCCACTGAGTCACCATTACACAAGAGCCAATTTCTACACCATTTTGTTTAAAGCCTTTCAGTAGCGTCACTAAGCCCTATCGTAGAATTTTCTGTGGGAATCTGATACGTTTTTCCCCATTGTCCAGCCCCACATTTACATACACAGTGTACAACTGGACCCTTTTATCTGTAGAAAACCAGATAATTTTAATTTGAAGGATCCCCCTTTTGCACTTTCATACAGTTAATGGGAACTACGTTTTATGAACGTGCGTTGAGATCCCCGGTCCAATAATACAGTACGTTTTTGATTTACGCCTTTTACCCAAATTTTTTTCATTCACCATGGGTAAGGCCACTTCAGCTATGCTATCCTCATTAACATTAGCTGCAATCTTTACGTTAGTAACTGTTGTTTCAGTGTTAACATCATTATTGTCATGACTGTCATTATCATGGAAATAAATGGTATAAAATACCGACACAATGGAAATATGAACACTTAAGCAGTATAATGTGATCCTTTATTGACAACGTTTCGCCTACACAGCGGGCTTTATCTGGTAACAAACAGATCTACCTGGGTGTATGTATGTATAATGTTCGCCAAGACCGTAGACCGTAGTCTTGGCATGGGTCTCAATCTTGCGATGACCCGTCTCTGGCTCCCGAGATTGAAAGGTTTCTACAATGATGCGACATATGCTGCTCAAGCACTCTTCTGGTCATTTCATCTGGTGCACCTCATAAGCGACAACACCATATGTATTCCTAACTGTGGACACTAGCGAGGAGGATATGTCGTTAACACGGGTAACAGCTTGTCTGGTTCGTTGACTCCATGGTACACTAGTGTGGCCGCAGTCATCTCTGGGTCCTCTTCGGGAGGGAATATCAGTCCTAGTTGCCTGCGGAGTGTCTCAGTAACTTCACACTCCAGAAAATAGTGTGTTAGGGGCCGCTGGACAACGTGCTGACAGTACTGGCCCACCCCCTCCTCGGCCTTGCTACCATATCTTGGCTTTTGGGAAAGCCCCGACGAAGTCGATGGGTGGCGTTTACACTGCGCTCTGGACCAGTTTTTTATCATATAGAGGGGGTTTCTCCTGAGTCGCTGCTCGGTACCACTGTTGAGATGGGGGATCACCTAAGCCCTCCCCATGAGTTTCATGGCTCTGGCAGCCACCATTTGGTCTGTTTGAAGGCTGATGGGAACAGTAAACCCCCAAAATGTGGATAGTCTGTTGCTGCCCCTTGGCTGCATATCTGCCGCCTCATTTCCCCCGATGCCAGCATGGCTGGGGATCCAGTTCAATGTCGATCTGTTACCCTGAACTTCTAAGGCTGTCATTATGCTCAGGAATCGATTTTAAAGAGGTGAACATTGTCCTGTGGTTGAGGATGGGAGAGGGCAATTTATTGCAGAGGTGGAATCAACATGTTTTGACAGGTCGGAGTCGATGTCGTAGAGCATGTGACAATGCCTGATGAATCGCCCCCAGCTCAGCTTGAAGGATCGTGCAGTGGTCAGGGAGTCGACGCCTTGTGGGACCATTGTGGTACAGTCCACTGCTGCTCTCTTCTGTCAGATCGACAGAACCATCTGTGAAATACACTGCACATGTGCCTCCTCTGCCAGTGCCATGCTTATCTCAGCATGATTGCTGAGGGTGTCTTGACTGCAAAAGACGCTTAGAGATGGGTAGTTGCATGATGCAAACACGGCTTTGGGTCCGGCGCCAGGGAAAGGGGGTGGATGGTACCCAGCAACAGGAAGGTCACAACTCTTCTCAAGGAGTAGTTGTATAGGCAGCAGTTTCTGCCCAGCAGCAAAAACGAACGAATCCAGTAGTCGTGAAGAGTGTGGGATCTTGTGTCATGGTTGTCAATATCCGTCTCCTTAGTTGAGTACCTTGCGCGGTGCAGAATCATGGCTACTTGCAGGTGTGTATGTATTCTACTCTGTCAGCCAAGGAAGGAAGCCGGGCCTCAGATATGAGACATTATGTGTGGGTCAGATGGGGGCGGCCCAAGCATGTTCTTATCGCCCGGTTTTGTAGACCTCCACCTTTTGCTGCCCTCTGCTAGGTAAGAGAATGAGCTATCGCTGGTGCACCGTGAGTCTATGAGCGAGCGTATAGCTTGTATATAGTACAAGCGAATAAATTACATTCCTTTGCTTGCCCTGCACGGTCTTGCTGCTCGTCAGGCTTCATGGCATTGAGTCTGAGTAGAGCACGTGACCTGGTAATTCTCGGGCCTCTTTCTGAAAGGTCAGCTGTTTATAATGTAGATTCCCAAGTACAGGTGGAGCCACTGTCCACTCAGTTCTATTTCTGAAGACCATAATCTATTCACAGGATCTGGTCCTTTGAACATCATTGCAAGGAGATTTTCTCGGCCGAGATCTTGAGGGCCTAGTTTCCTTGTAGACTGCGTAATTAGGTCAAAGCTCTCGGAGCCTGTCGCGCTCCAAATTGCCTATCCATTCACTACGAGTGCCTGATCTCAGCATTAGCTGAGAAGTTGTGTACCACTCGTGAAAGGAAGGCTCCACAAGGTCCTGCCTAAGGACCGTTAAACAGGGTAGGACTGAGCACACCTCCTTGTGGCGTGCCGTTTTTCCAGGGTTTTAAAGGAAGAGTAGTGTCCCTGGAAAGCTGACAAAGGCCTCCCCTTCCCCTAGGTAGGACTCTATCCAAGCCAGGAGGGCGTCCTTTGGATTCCATTTCCGAGCTAGTATTGCTAGAATTGCTGTGGGGCTGGCTAGCTCAATGCCTTCTCAAGGTCGAGTAGACGACGGACGCTAGGTTTTTTGTGTGCTATCAGCAATTGGCTTAGTAGGGTGGTTATGCACCCTGCTGTTACCCACTCTTTGGTGAGGCCAAATATGTGATGATGAGGGGGGTCCAAAGTTTCCATAGGAGGCGTTTTACACCATCCTCTCGCAGTCTTGACTTGCAGCTGGTCAGCGATTTATGAGTCACATAGTGCCTGGGTCCTTGGGGCTTTGGAATTGGTTACGATTGGTAGCATTTTTCCAAGCTGCTGGGAGTTGTCCGCGGACCTCCTACGATTGTTTAATGACGTCTAGTATGGGTCCTTCCACTCTGCCAGCCCGTGCAAATCATGGAGTATGTAACACCATCGATGCCGGGGCAGTGTCACCTGTGTTTTTATGTCAGTCGGAGTTCCAAGTCCGTGGGTCATCATCAGTCAATCTTCTGACTCACATGCAGCTTGTATCGTTTAATGCGTTGTGGCAGAATATCGTCTGTATATCCGGATGTCCTGTGGGAGCTGCAGTGGAGGCTTCCCGGAAGTTGCAAAGCTTACCACTAGTTTCTCAGCTTCATGGGATGGGTTTCGGGGATGTTGCTGGTGGCCTGGCTTGCTCTTGACCAGTTGCTATGTTGTAGGCTTGCCCCATATCTCAGATAAGGTGGTGTGATGCCGAAGTGAACACCCACTCCAGCCATTTCTCAGTTTTTACTCTGAGACTCTGCAGGCATTGATGCACCCAATGGCTCCTCAGAGTTATTCCTGTTCTCTGCGTAGGGTTACGCCCTGTTTAGCTTCTAAAAGAGTTGATGCGGTGGTTCTGCTCCCGCATCCTCCTCGTCGTTGTAGAACCACCAGTCCTCTTTTGTGAGTGCGTCCGCGGACTTTTTGGAATTGCGCACTCTGCTGCCCTGAATGAGAACAGTGATTGCTCCTGTTCAGCCGTATCCAAGTCTTCAGATAGAAGAGTATGTGGACACCAGTCATTGAAGATAATCTGGAACACCTTCCAGTTGTGCCTCCTTTAGTCCCATCTGGGAGGCAGCACAACTGTGGGAGGCCTGTTGATGTTGAAGGTGGGTGATCACTGCAAAGTGGTCACTAACAAGGTGAGGATGAGTTTCCCATGTGCGCTCCTGCTGCGAGTTGTCTTGACCCGAAGGTTAAGGTCAAGGCAGCACACCCAACAGGTGTTGGGGTATCCATTGTTTAGCAAATTTACCTCTGGATTATCGTGTAGGGAGCCAATTGCTAGGGTCTGCCAGCAGCATTGGTTGCTGAGGGTGAGTGTAGCATTGGGTGATGTTAGCGTTCGAAATCTCACACCACTAATAATACTCTCAGTGCGTGCTAGCGAAAGGAGGCTCTGCAATGTCGGGGTTGTGTCTTGGGTTCTTGTAAATGTTATATGATGGTACGGGCGCCCAGGTATCGTGTGCAAGGATGGGCCTGTACTGACATCCTTCCCCACAGTCCCCAGGGGTGGCTATAACCTCGTGAGGTATTGTATGGGATACAAATACAGCTGTGCCTCTGCTAGTTGAAACGCCCGGGTCCATGTGTGCCGAAAATACCCAGGCAAAACGGGATAGTCTTGGGCACATAGTCGGGGGACGTCAGTGTTTCTTTGTAGCAAGACGATGTCAACCCGATCCCGAATTACTGCCTCTAGCATGAGCGTGCTGTTTGCCCCTCAGGCCCTGGTATGTTCCATTGTAGGACCCTTGAGGGTGTGATTTGGTTACGAGGTTATTCCATCGTTGTTGGTTCCTGAGCTGGGAGTCTGTGTCCTGCCCTCTCTGAGAACCTGCAAATTCATGTCATCCACTGTCTCCTCCTCGGTCAGAAGCTCCACTTCTCAGGAGCTACTGACACTGCCGGAATATACTCTGTTGCTTTCCGTGGAGTTTGATTGTGTTCCAAATAAGATTCCGTGAACACCTTGCATGAGTGCTACGGTTCCTCCTGGTGAAGGCCTGCTTGGCGTTGGGTTCGAAAACATTGGATGATCTGGGCTGTTGTGGTCGTAGGGACCTCTGCTGAGGGTTGGATTTCTTTTATTGTATGCACCGTGTCTGTTGCTGTATACCAGGTTGGGTAGCCGGGATCTGCTGGGGAGGTGCCAGTTGAGCCTGCAAAGGCCTGTGCCCGGGGTAAGGAGTGCCTGCGTTGTCGTGCTATGGGCCGGTGGGAGGGCTTGTTTAGTTGGCCGCCTGCTGATCGCGTTTGACCAGATGTACCCTGTTTACGACCTCCTGTTCTCTTGCTTTGGTTTCTTCGTTGAGGTAGGGAGGCAGGAGGGATTCTTGAACCACTGATGCCTGGTTGAGGCTTCGAGGGTTGGGAATTCCTGGGCATTGAGTTGGGTTAGTGCTGAGGATCTGCAGTTTATGGCAGTATTCTCTGCACATGTCTGCCTGAGAGTGATGGAAATCCGTTCGTATCCTGCGCGAGTTTTGGCGTCTTTCCAGCCTCCTTGAATTCTGGCGAGCCTCTCGGGGGCATCGGAGGATTCCAGGCATGGTGTTCTGCCTGCAGTTTGGGCACTGTGGAGTGGGTGGCGATGCATGTTTCAGCTGCGTAGCATTCATCGGTAGGTGGTGCGGGCTGCAGGACACCTAAGTTACTCTGTTCGGACAGAGGTGCACCCAGGTGTCCGTACAGAGACACTTGCATACTGCGAACTGGTTATTCTGCTGTGAAGGTCCTAACATCGTACCTGCCCAAGAACCGAGGGTCCAGCTGGGATGGCAGTGGTTCTACATGCTGTATAAGGACCTGTCGGGTTGGTGCGTTGCCTGCTGTCTTTGCCTTGAGAGACGTTGAGCTGACACCACAATGGTGTGGGGCCTGCTACTGCCTCGATGGGCATCATCAGTGGTATGCATCCACGGTAGCCTTGGTGATCTTGCCGAGAGTCCAGTTTGCAGGGTGAATGAGCGATCTTCTCCATGACTCTCTTTCAGAGTGGGTATAATTTCCTTGTTGAGATGGAGTCCAATATTGGTTTTCCCCTCAAGTTGAACATATCTTGACTTCAGGTTGGTGTCGTTGTTCCAGGTATATCAATGTATAGTGGGTTCTGTGGTCCCCGTAAGACTTCACCTTGAATTTGCAGGTCGGTTGAGCCTGGTTTGCCTGCTCCTTGGGGACGGACGGCATTCTTTTTGTTGCCCACAGGGGTCCATCCTTCTTGGTTTTCGGGGGGTGGGGTGTTTATTTCCTCCGCTGTTTCCATGGTTGGAACTGTCAGATCTGCTACAATGTGAGCAGGATCTTCCTCTTCTTCTGATGACACGGAGTGGTCTCACAGTTTCTTCGCTAGAACTGCGCCCCACATTTCCAAGTCCGAGTCCTCCGTCGTGTTCATGGAGCATCGTGGCCTCTTCTTTTCGGCAGAAGCCATGTGCCTATCTTGTGATAAGGTAGTGTATTCCGTGAACTGAGTGTGTGAACTGAGTCCGTGAACTGGGTATGATGTTCTGTACCTGGGTGTTGTTGTTGTTTGTTAAAGATTCGCCGGTATTCTCCCGGCCCGGGCCCTTCCAAGTGGTGGCCCGGCACTGGCTCCCTGTCTAGGGAGTGTCTGAGACCTAAGTCTCCCATGGGAGGAGGCACAATTACCCCCCTCATCTTGTGAGCTACAAACTCGGGCTCTGGCACCAACCATGCCCTAGAAGGGCAATGCATGGTGTCGATCATGCTAGCGCTGTGCTTCTCCTGTGTGGAGTGTCGGTGTTTGGTGATTCATTTTCTTCATGTTGATTTCGCCGGTCCTTCTGGCCAGGTTCCTTCTCCAGATGGTGACCCGGCAGAGAGGGGCCCCCGGGGGGTGGGGTGGTGACGATAATAAATCTTTCTTCTTTTCTTGGCCCTCCGGTTGGAGGATGTCGTGTCTTCTTCTATCTTGCGCTGAATTCCAAACTAAAGAGAAGCGCAGTTGGGGAAGAGGCAGCAGTTACAGGGTTGATTGGAGCCCACACCCCCAGCTGTAGCGGCAGCAAAAGTGCTGGGTTGGGGTGAATGGTCATGGTAGTCGTGCTAGACGAGGGTACCGTCTTCAAGGTCCCCATTCTGAAGCAATCTGAATTTCCTCTTTGTGGTGTACTCGACTTCCACAAGGTGTTGGGTGTTGGCAGCAGTGAGTAGTCTGGTCATGTCTGCAGTGGTGTAAGTAGCAGTTTGGTCGTAGGTATACTTGACTGTTTCCGTCCTGGAGGATGATGATGGATTTCTGAAGACAGCATTGTGTTCTTATACTCCTTGGTTGTGTAGAAGTATACACCCTTCAGATATCGGACCGTTGTGGTGCAGCAGTGTCAGTGACAGTGGCACCGTGGGGTGCATCCGCAGTGTCTTGTTTTTTTTGCTTTCTTGGCTGGTGGCCTAGAACTGGTGAAGGCGAGATTTCCGACTGGTCAGTTGCTCTAGCAGTGGATGAAAGCGGTAGTGGACTCTCATTGGTGGGTTTGCCGACGTCTCAGAGGTCTCTGATTGGTCCATCTCTGTGTCTAGTGGAGGTTGTGACAGCGGTGGAGCAGCGGTGATGCTGGTAATATTTGCAGTAGATTTTAGGATCTCAGTGGAAGGTGGTGATGCAGGGAATGTGAGGCCAGGCATATTATTTAGTTTGAAAAGTTCATTGATGGTGGTGTTGAAGGAACCAGGCTCAGCTGCATTCTGTACATGAGCATACATAATGCAACAAAGAATCTTGGTGGAGTCGGCAGTAGGTGCTGGCAGGGAAGTGGTGGAGCAGCTTGCGTGGCATGTAGTATCTTGGTAGTGTCTGCTTGAAGCTTGGCGATAGCAGAATATGTGGTTGCTTGTGGGTTGGGTTTCTTTTGTTGTTGTTGTTTTTTTTGAGTATGTCCTCTTCTGGTAGGGCACCTGGCAGCAAGAGTATGGTGGTCATTCTTGCAGTTCAAGCATTTAGGTGGTGAAGCAGTAGTGCAATTCTTGAAGTCATGACCCTCACGGCCACAGGTGGAGCAGAACTTCTTGTCCTTGGTAGGACAATCATTTGTGGTGTGTAAGTATGAGTAACAATTATAGCACTGTGAGATAGTTGGAATTTCTCTGCTTCGATGAAGGCTGGGTTGATGTGGAAGTAGTGAATAGCCAGCCCTCAGCGAGAGCTCTGGCTGCCATGTTGACGTCACTGAAGGTGACCTCAGCATGGATGAAGCATTGGTATTTTAGTAATGAAGTCCACCTTGGCCCAAGGGTTCTTTGCTTCGATAGATGACTTTGATTTCTTCAGTGGCCTGTACAGTGATAAGGTTGTCGAGTCGCTTGAGGAACACAGTTCTCCTGGCCCTCAGTGCTGGGGAAGTCAAGACAAGAAATCCCTGGTCTCGTAGAGTGGTAGTAGCAGTGGTGGTAAGTAGTTTTCTCAGCCTCTGTGTCGTCTGTACAGACGACAACAAAGGCCTCTTTGAGCGATAAAATCGCATTACATTTGACTTGCAGCCTGCCACTAACGACAGCTGCAAGTGCTAGTTTGGACGACTCATGGGGGGGGGTTGTAGCCACTCGCTGGTTTGATCTTACTCTGTTAGAGTAATGCATCGTGAGTAAGCAGTGCCAATACTGGTTTGAAGGACGCGAGTATTATAAAGTCAGAAGTGTGTTAGGTCAGGTGGAGAATGCGTGCATCTTGAGTCCCGGGGGAAAGTCCGGATTGGGGTTTTAAAAATTTTAGA
>NC_069405.1:84083778-84122739 GCF_026875155.1 Cherax quadricarinatus
CAGGTTGCCAGGCCCCCGATGTGCACAGTTTTTTGGTTGATGTAGCCAAAAATGTTTTCGATATGTGACCCCCCAAGACCCTTTTCTTGAGTGGTTTTGCAGCCTCTAACCTCTTAGGCTGTCTCCGTCTGCATTTTTCATTGCCTTCCCCAAATTTTCATAACTTGTATTTGTTAAGCCATTTGTGAACCAGTTTGCAGCCTTCCCCTGACCCCTTGTATTTTTACCTGGTTTCGCCCACTTGTATTATCTTATTAGTTTCACATCGTCGGGAAAACGTGACCCCTTTGTGACTATACCTTCCATCATGTTATTCATATTTTACAAAACAGAGCACCGGCCCTAGGACTGACCCTTGTGGAACCCCACTCGACACTTGCACCCACTCTGACAACTAGTCTCTTACCGACACCGTTATTTTCCTTCCTGTAAGGTATTCCCTGCCTGCTCCTCTAGCTTTTGCAACAAAGTCTCGTGTGTGTTGCTGTGTTGAAAGCCTTCTTACAGTCCAAGAAAATGCAGTCTACTCACCCCTCTCTCTCTCTCCTGACTTACTTCTGTTCCCTTTAAACAAGAACTCCAGTAGGTTTGTGATGCAGGATTTCTTTTCCCATGAAACCGTTCTGGTTGTCCTGATGAGATCATTTCTTTCTAGCGTCCCCACCACTCTTTTCCTTATAATCTTCTCCATACCTTCACATATAATACATGTCAGCAACACTGGTATGAAAATTTAAACCACAGCCTGTCTGTCTCCTTTTCTTAAAAAATGGGGACAGTTGGTCTGTTTCAATGGATTTAGTGAAGATTACTTGTTACTGGCACGCAGTTGCATCTCTCCCTCTCTCAGGACCCTAGGAGAGATATTATCTGGCCCCCACTCCCTTCGAGGTATCGGGGTTCCTAGCCTCCTTTCTTCACCTCCTCCTCCTCAGTTTGTGCAGTATGTCCACACTTGGTGTACCCTACCACTTCTGGTTGCTGAAATCCCCCCGGTCTCCGCTGTGAATTGCGATCTGAGCTCTTCACATACTTCTTGGTCGTTCCCTGTGAGGTCCCCCTCCTTCCTTCCTTCCTTCCTTCTTCCTTCCTTCCCAACCTAATTACCTGGTCTTTGAATGTTGTTTTCCTCCTGATGTGGCTGTATAACAACTTTGGGTCAGATTTGGCTTTGATACTATGTCAATCTTGTATTTACGCTGGGCTTCCCTCCTTATCCATGCATGTTCATTTCTGGCTCTTCGGCTCAACTCCTTGTTTTCCTGGGGCCTTTGTCTTCTATACTTTTCCACACCCTAGGGCACTTGGCTTAGGCCTCTCCATACCTCTGGTAAATCATGGGCTCACTTTGGTCTTCCCGTTGTTTCTGTTGCCCCTCGGTACGAACTTCTAAACTGCCTCCCTGCAGTTTGTGGTCACGGGTTCCATTTTTTCGTTTACTGTTTTTCCTTTTTTTTTTCCCTTTACCCATGTACCTCATGTAGAATTCCCCTTCATACTTGTTTAGCCCCTTTTTGGAAAGTTTGTTTTCCCCCATTCTGCTTCATTTTCCCCCTTTTTTTAATTTACTATGAAAATCTGAAACTCAAGACTACTGTTCACTACCCTCCTGGAACCCTTTTCGTTGAAAAATTTCCAATTTGGGAATAAAAGGTTTCCGCTTTTTTTTGGTTCATCTCTTCTTCTAAATTTGGTATTTGAATTTTTCCCAAATTTGTTTCCCACATCAAAAATCTTAAACGTCAGGGCCCCCCCCATTTTTCTTAAATTTCAAAATGTTTTCCAGGGGAAGAGGTGTTTGTACCTTCATCCTGGGGCCCCATTTGCCCCAAAAATTCCTTTTGGAAAATCCCCGCCCCCACGATGTTTTGTGGATAAAACAGGCTTTGGATTACCACTCCCCTCCCCCAGGGGGGTTTGGGTTTTAAAAAAAAAGGCAGGGGTGTTTTGGGCACGACTGCGTGGGTTAGTGGTCCCTTTTTTTAGTAAAGAAATTCAGCCGGGAGGCCTGCAGCTCCACCCCCAGGAAAGCTCCGGGGGGGGTTTACTAACTTTTTTCCCCCCACAGTAGATAGTGTATTGTGTAGGCACTCGATTTAAACTCTGGGGGGGGGTTTGCCCATTTCCTCCCTTTGGTACAAAAAAATATTCAAGGTCTAAAAATACTTATGCGGGGGTTTAAAGGGCCCAGGGAAACACCTGAAATCCTTTTTGACCCCGTTACGGGCGGGCCTGCTCCATTTAAACCGAGAATCCTGTACGCAGGGGGGGGAAGTAAAATACGGGGTAGTAGAGTGGGAAAATTTCCCCGCGCAGGCCGGGGGAAAATTTGGGGTTTTCGGTCACTATCTTTGGCCCGGGCCCTGTTTCGCTCACCCCAGCCGCCGGCACTAAACTCGCTGGCAAAAGGGTTTTAAATTTAAAACGGTAACAAACCCGACAATTTCTAATTCCCTAAATTTATATGTAGTATCAATGTAAAAATTACGGGTAGGTGAACGCATAGTGACTAGGCTACTTTCTGAAATTTGGCATTTCGTTTGGGCGTTCGTTGTCTCCCAAATTATGTTCCCATATTCCCTATGGAGGGGGGGTTGAAACCGGATTCGGAAAAATACAAGCGTATTTTCCCGGGGCCAAAAGGGGTTTTGTACAGCAAAAGTAGAGGGGAATGTCAAAAAGTGAAAAGGGGCAGCAACACTACAAAAACCTTTTCGGAGGGCGACCCCCAAAAGCTTTGGGCCCGGAAGTTTTCAAGCCCCTGGGGATACTAGGAAATCCTTTTGGCTTTTTCCCTTTTTGTCCGTCCCACCGTAAACCCGGGCCCCATAGTAAAAGGAAAGAAAGTAATTATGAGAGGAAACTGCAAAAATTTTCCCTTTCTGTATTATAAGGGGGGAAGGGGCCTACTGTGTAGACGAAACGCTTGGGAAAAAAGATATTGGCAGTGTTTATCAAATTGAAAAACGGCTCAGTGCTTCACAGTCCACCATAAAGGTTTAAACTTCAAGGACCATGTTCCACCGGGGGCTGTTTTAAAACAAACCCCTTTGTTCCCCAGGCTAGTTTTAATAACTAACCAGTCCACCAGGCTAGTTTTAGTAACTAACAGTTCCACAGCTAGTTTTACAACTAACCATGTTTCCCCAAACCGGGCTAATTTAATAACTAACCATATTCCACCAGGCTAATTTTAATAACTAACCATGTTCCACCGGCTGGTTTTAATAACTAACCATGTCCACCGGGTAGTTTTAATAACAACCATGTTCCACCAGGCATTTAAAACTAACCATATTCACCAGGCTAATTTAATAACTACCATGTTCCACCACTGTTTTAATAACTAACCATGTTCCACCAGGCTATGTTAAAACTAACCATGTTCCACCAGGCTAATTTTAATAACTAACCATGTTCCACCAGGCTAGTTTTAATAACTAACCATGTTCCACCAGGCTAATTTTAATAACTAACCATGTTCCACCAGGCTAGTTTTAATAACTAACCATGTTCCACCAGGCTAATTTTAATAACTAACCATATTCCACCAGGCTAATTTTAATAACTAACCATGTTCCACCAGGCTGGTTTTAATAACTAACCATGTTCCACCAGGCTGGTTTTAATAACTAACCATGTTCCACCAGGCTAATTTTAATAACTAACCATGTTCCACCAGGCTAATTTTAATAACTAACCATGTTCCACCAAGCTGGTTTACTGATCGAGGCCCAATGTTCACCATGATGCTTGTATTAATAAAGTACATAACCCATCACGCTGGTTTCAATAAATAAAGACAAAGCTGGTTTTAATATAAACGAAGGCATTGTTCAACACGTTGGGTCTAATACTAAAGTCCATGGTCCATCACGCTGGTTTTAATAAAAACGATATAGTGTACCACGTTAGTTTTAATAAATGCGATGGTCCACGGCGATGTTTTCAATAATAAAAACAATGGTTCACCATATTTTTATTAATCAAAGACCAAGCTCTTACACGCTGGTTTATATAATCAAGGCCATGGTCCACCTCATTGTTTTATTAACCCAAAAGCCATGGTCCACCACCTCAATGAATCTATACAGTAGTCCATGACTATGGTCCACCAAGCCGGTTTTAATAAAGCTCATGATCTACCACGCTGGCTTTAATAGGGCCATGGTCCATCACGCTGGTTTTTAACAATTTTAATTTGTGTCCAGCTCGGAAATCAAATTAGCTGTTTTAAGTTAACTTTGGCTCACTGATCTCAAATCTGAGCTCGATCAGCTCATCAACTAAGAGTTAATTTAAATCTTGTGATCAATATTTTTATGCCATTTAAGGTTGAGGAACCATATGATGTGTGTTACCAGCAACCAGATGTGTTATATTCATGTACAGATAACATAAAAACAGATTAGGTTTTGCCGCTTCGTGCGCCACACTTAATATTTCTGAATAATATAACACCTATGATTGGTAGGTAACATCTATCATGTGGTTCTTCAGCCTTAAATAGCAAAAAAACTTTAAATGATTAAAACCAGCGTGGTGGACCATGGTCTTTATTAAAACCAGCGTGGTGGACCATGGTCTTTATTAAAACCAGCGTGGTGGACCATGGTCTTTATTAAAACCAGCGTGGTGGACCATGGTCTTTATTAAAACCAGCGTGGTGGACCATGGTCTTCATTAAACCAGCGTGGTGGACCATGGTCTTTATTAAAACCAGCGTGGTGGACCATGGTCTTTATTAAAACCAGCGTGGTGGACCATGGTCTTTATTAAAACCAGCGTGGTGGACCATGGTCTTTATTAAAACCAGCGTGGTGGACCACGGTCTTTATTAAAACCAGTGTGGTGGACCATGATCTTTATTAAAACCAGAGTGGTGGACCAGGGTCTTTATTAAAACCAGCGTGGTGGACCACGGTCTTTATTAAAACCAGCGTGGTGGACCAGGGTCTTTATTAAACCAGTGTGGTGGACCATGGTCTTTATTAAAACCAGCGTGGTAGACCATGGTCTTTATTAAAACCAGCGTGGTGGACCATGGTCTTTATTAAAACCAACGTGGTGGACCATGGTTTTTATTAAAACCAACGTGGTGACCATGGTCTTTATTAAAACCAACGTGGTGGACCATGGTCTTTATTAAAACCAGTGTGGTGGACCATGGTCTTTAATAAAACCAGCGTGGTGGACCATGGTCTTTATTAAAACCTGCGTGGTGGACCAGGGTCTTCATTAAAACCAGCGTGGTGGACCATGGTCTTTATTAAAACTAGCGTGGTGGACCATGTATTTATTAAAACCAGCGTGGTGGACCACGGTCTTTATTAAAACCTGCGTGGTGAACCATGGTCTTCATTAAAACCAGCGTGGTGGACCATGGTCTTTATTAAAACCAGCGTGGTGGACCATGTCTTTATTAAAACCTGCGTGGTGGACCACGGTCTTTATTAAAACCTGCGTGGTGGACCATGGTCTTTATTAAAACCAGCGTGGTGGACCACCGTCTTCATTAAAACCAGCGTGGTGGTCCATGGTCTTTATTAAAACCAGCGTGGTGGACCATGTCTTTATTAAAACCAGCGTGGTGGACCATGGTCTTTATTAAAACCAGCGTGGTGGACCATGTCTTTATTAAAACCAGCGTGGTGGACCACGGTCTTTATTAAAACCTGCGTGGTGGACCATGGTCTTTATTAAAACCAGCGTGGTGGACCACGGTCTTTATTAAAACCAGCGTCGTGGACCATAGTCTTTATTAAAACCAGCGTGGTGGACCATGGTCTTCATTAAAACCAGTGTGCTGGACCATGGTCTTTATTAAAATCAGCGTGGTGGACCATGGTCTTTATTAAAACCAGTGTGGTGGACCATGGTCTTTATTAAAATCAGCGTGGTGGACCATGGTCTTTATTAAAACCAGCGTGGTAGACCATGGTCTTCATTAAAACCAGCGTGGTGGACCATGGTCTTTATTAAAACCAGCGTGGTGGACCATGGTCTTTATTAAAACCAGCGTGGTGGACCATGGTCTTTATTAAAACCAGCGTGGTGGACCATGGTCTTTATTAGAATCAGCGTGGTGGACCATGGTCTTTATTAAAACCAGCGTGGTAGACCATGGTCTTTATTAAAACCAGCGTGGTGGACCATGGTCTTTATTAGAATCAGCGTGGTGGACCATGGTCTTTATTAAAACCAGCGTGGTGGACCATGGTCTTCATTAAAACCAGCGTGGTGGACCATGGTCTTCATTAAAACCAGCGTGGTGGACCATGGTCTTCATTAAAACCAGCGTGGTGGACCATGGTCTTCATTAAAAACCAGCGTGGTGGACCATGGTCTTTATTAAAAACCAGGTGGTGGACCACGGTCTTCATTAAAACCAGCGTGGTGGACCATGGTCTTCATTAAAACCAGCGTGGTGGACCATGGTCTTCATTAAAACCAGCGTGGTGGACCATGGTCTTCATTAAAACCAGCGTGGTGGACCATGGTCTTTATTAAAACCAGCGTGGTTGACTATGGTCTTTATTAAAACCATGATCTTTGAATACACTGGCCAACAAAGGCTTCTAGTTTAAAAACGTGTTTTTAACTAATTTTGGGAAGCTGAATTTACTCAACATGCTTTTTAAGGAATAGCTCATCGCTGTGTGTAGAGCTTCATCAAGCTCTAGACAGAGAAGTTTTCAGAAACGTGTGTATTAACGAGCGATGGCAATACGTCATTTGGATCCAACTGATAATGAGATGGTATAAGGATATCACAAAACTTTAACAAACCTCCTCATTCCTGAAGGTACATTCTATTCCGCTTGGCGCAACCTAAAAGTAGAAGTCAGAGCAAAATCGGATTGCTGTAACGAATTTAGCTGCATCAGAGACCTTAAAGAAGCACAACAACTTGAGACTCAGTAAGCCAGTGACGCCGTGTGCAGGTATTACTATCGTCTTCACAAAGAGGCAGTCCACGACCAGTGGTGCTACATGCTAACATCTGGCGAGAGAAACACAATAAAACGCCTAGCTGCAAATAGGAAAATTACCACTATACTATCTTAATATTTTTTATGTATTATGCATCAATGGTGTGATAACTCTACGGAGGTCATCTACTAAACGTGTTTTTTTAATGTACAGTGGAACCTCGGTGTTCGAACGTACCGGACCTCGAACAAACCAGAGCAACCAGAGTCTGAACAATTTTTTTTCAGAAAAAAAATGATTCGAATCTTAAAAAACTTTACACGAAAGCTCAGTTTCAAAAGTGTTTTGAAGTGATCTCTGACACAGACCTTACTCTCAGAGACTTGTGGAAGAGTCAGATCAACATCTAGTGTGTGAGGCTGATAATTCAAGCCTGGGAAATATTGTTTCAGACATCCAACTTTTTGCAGTCGAACTTTTCCAGTCAGTTGTAACATAACGTTAGTAAACAACTGTTAAAGCGTAACCCTTGACTCAGATCTTCAGCATATAAGATGCAAGATGCTTTGCCAAGATATTTTGTGGGAAAAGGTGCGCCTTATATGCCGAAAAAACTTTAATTTTTTATTGAAACAATGAAAAATAAATCAAAATAAACTTAAGTGAATCAAAGTTAAACAGACATGAATTCAGAAATCTTTTCTCAGGTGATTATAGTGAATACTGAAGCGCTGGTGATATATACCCTGATTTACCAGGACCTATGAACTGCAGACAGGAGGCAGAGACGCGATGCAGCAGAGTACAGACTTATCTGTGATAGCCACAAATGGCACGATGAATAGACTATTAGTGGTGATGAGACGAAAGTAGACACGCAGCCACGTACAATGAAGTTGATTCTCAAATAGTGAAGTAAAGATGCCTTCCACAGAATTATATATGGCAAGCAGTAGAATAATACAAGCCTCTTGTCGGGGGCTAGGTAGCTCTTCATGTACCTCGGAGGTCTGGTGATCGGCAGGGAAACATTCCGGCTGAAAGAGAAAAAAAAAACGGTAGTTAACATCGGGCCAAAAATACATTATTGGCACAGTAGGACCTTTAGGAAAAGATGTGATTTCAAAATTAATTTAAAACTAATAAAAAACGTACACCATATCAAGAGTGGAAACAAGTGCAGAAATTGATAAACACGATACAATGTACAAAGCACATTACCAACTGACTCGGAGGAGGATACGACTGTCAGACAAGCAGAACAAGGGAGAGCTTATTTCACTGACTCCCTCTTCGCCTGTCTTCCTCGAGGGTAGTTCTACAGGGTGGCTGGCAGGTAGTGCTGTCAACGTTTCTCTGCTAACAATCGTATCCCACATCCCAACGACCTACAACACAGTCATTCACACATTTACTCTGGAATATGTACTCCACAACCTGATAATCACGAGGTGGATGACTGAATATGTAGAGCTCCTGGGGGGGGGTGAGGGGTGATGATAGACGAGGGGTAGAGTATGGGGGAGGGGATAGCGTGATGGTTGTAAGTAGGAGAAAAGTTGGAGGGTGGGGTTAGCTTTGAGAGTCATGCTGGGGAGGAGAACAGGGCAGGGGAGAAGTGGAGGGTCCACAACACACAAACAATAGACAGGTAAGGTCAGTGGTAGTGTCAGTAACTGTGGCTTGAACCACACAAGTCGATCTTCATTAAAACAATACCTTTTACATGATCTTCCTTCACCCTCCACCTATACGCACATACAGTCATACACATACACCAATGTTTATAAATCAACGTAAACTGATACATAAACACTCTATACATTATTATTATAATTTATTATTATTATTATTGATTGTAGTAGCATTAGTGGTAGTAGAAGCAGCAGTATTAGTGGCAGTATTACCATTTGTACTAGTGTTGTGGGTAAACTCTAAAGCCATATGAATCATATAGCTCCTGGGGAAAGGGAGACAAATAGGTTTGATTCCAGGAAGAGGAGGCAGCTCCAATTCTTCGAATCCAGAGCATGACAAATAAAGCAACGATAGAGTAGGACCTAGGGAGACTGACTGAAGTGGAGAGAGAGAGAGAGAGAGAGAGAGAGAGAGAGAGAGAGAGAGAGAGAGAGAGAGAGAGAGAGAGAGAGAGAGAGGTAAGAGGGTTCACCAATCTTTCATGTGAGGCCAGAGAGCAGCTCTGAGCTGCTCTCTGGCCACCACACAGGCTGAAGTCTTGTGTGGTGACATTTTCAGTGCTGCGGAGGCAGGTGTTTCTAAATGTTTTGATGTCGCATGATACCTTCTGACGCAAAACGCATCACTTTCTGACGCAAGCAGACGGGACCCTATGCCGCAAACGTGGTTACTTCTGACGCAAACACAGTACTTTTTTCTGTAAACTGAAAAAGAAATTGATCCATGAACTCACACACACACAGACAAAAACACACACGCAAAAAAAAAAAAATGCACACACACCTTGAGTAGTTCAGACCCTTTTTGAATTACTATTTATTGTGTTAGTAAATCACCTGCAGGATGCTTACAGGGAATTATCTGAATTATTACCTACAAGTAATTTGGGTGAGGTAAGTGGGACTTAAGTCACAGCAAGTCGACTAACTGTAACTCCCTCGATGCCCATTAAGTCCCAGCAAGTCGACTAACTGTAACTCCCTCGATGCCCACTCCCTACCACTCTCACAAAAAGCTAAACCCGACATTAAATTAATAATTACAATAATAAACTTCAATAGTAATAATGGTAAATTATAAAATATTGTGGACTATATATGATTAGGCTTGCTGTGTACACAAAATAAACTGGTATTTAACACTTACCATTAATTACTGGAAGACACTTGTTGCTGATGGAATGCACCCTAGCCTTACCCTAGCAGCTAGAATTTACTATGGCCAACACAAAAACTACTGTACATTATGAGTAAACATCACTTAGCTGAGGTGTGCTTCTAGGAGAATTGGTGTCCTCTATTTTTTCGTCCTGGCTGCCGATTTGTAAGGATTTTCCACACTATCCCATTTCTTCAGCAGGGGACATTGACACAGGTTCCTATTACAAATTCAGGACGAGAAACCCTAAATGACCTTCGAGAATTCCTGATTATATTTCACAGTTCAGTCGAACGTTCACACATTAAATTTAATATGGCGTCCCCCTCTGTGTCGTCACTCCCCCAGCTGTTCTTCCTTCCTCTTCACTTGAAATTTCTCGAAGGGTCCAAATAGCATCACATTTTAATATGCAGTTATTATATTATTCATTTATATGTTCTACATTTAGAAAATCATGTAAATTTCCACACTGCGACTGGGGGATGGTCGTTGATAAACGACTTAATTAAAAATGTATTTGTATTCCACCTTGCTTTACAGTTTTTACACGCATTTATAATTAAAATTATCGGAGAATGGGCTTTGGTATAAAGATAGGATACATTGCATATTCACACAATTCATTTTGTATCCTATCTCTATACCTAATTACATCTGAATATAGCCCAAGTTTATCTATTATTGAACCTTTTACAAATTTTCCTTTTAACAACAATTTAATTTCATCTCTCTATCCATTTATTAACACAATTATTAAATTATAACAATAGTAAATATTTACTGTTCCATTTAGTTTTTAATCCTCAGAGCGAGGAAGCTTACCATATATTTCATGACTTCCTGCTGTTTTTAGAAGATTAACACCACATTTCCTTATCATACCTTTTACAAATATAGCATAATCACTCCCTATTAGAAGATTTATTGGCCCCACTGAGTCACCATTTACACAAGAGCCAATTCTACACCATTTTGTGAAAGCCTTTCAGTAGCGTCACTAAGCCCTATCGTAGAGATTTTCTGTGGGAATCTGATACGTTTTTCTCATTGTCCAGCCCGACATTTACATACACAGTGTACAACTGGACCCTTTTATCTGATAGAAAACCAGATAATTTTAAATTTGAAGGATCCCTCTTTTGCACTTTCATACAGTTAATGCAACTACGTTTTATGAACGTGCGTTGAGATCCCTGGTCCAATAATACAGTTACGTTTTTTGATTTACGCCTTTTATCCCAAATTTTTACATTCACCATGGGTAAGGCCACTTCAGCTATGCTATCCTCATTAACATTAGCTGCAATCTTTACGTTAGTAACTGTTGTTTCAGTGTTAACATCATTATTGTCATGACTGTCATTATCATGGAAATAAATGGTATAAAATACCGACACAATGGAAATATGAACACTTAAGCAGTATAATGTGATCCTTTATTGACAACGTTTCGCCTACACAGCGGGCTTTATCTGGTAACAAACAGATCTACCTGGGTGTATGTATGTATAATGTTCGCCAAGACCGTAGACCGTAGTCTTGGCATGGGTCTCATTTTTGCGATGGCCCCGTCTCTGGCTCCCGAGATTGAAAGGTTTCTACAATGATGCGACATATGCTGCTCAAGCACTCTTCTGGTCATTTCATCTGGTGCACCTCATAAGCGACAACACCATATGTATTCCTAACTGTGGACACTAGCGAGGAGGATATGTCGTTAACACGGGTAACAGCTTGTCTGGTTCGTTGACTCCATGGTACACTAGTGTGGCCGCAGTCATCTCTGGGTCCTCTTCGGGAGGGAATATCAGTCCTAGTTGCCTGCGGAGTGTCTCAGTAACTTCACACTCCAGAAAATAGTGTGTTAGGGGCCGCTGGACAACGTGCTGACAGTACTGGCCCATCTCCTCCTCGGCCTTGTCTACCATCATCTTGGCTGTGGGAAAGCCCAGACGAAGTCGATGGATGGCGTTACACTGCGCTCTGGACCAGTTTCTATCATATAGAGGGGGTTCTCCCTGAGCCGCTGCTCGGTACCACTGTTGAGATGGGGTATCACCTAAGCCCTCCCCCATGAGTTTCATGGCTCTGGCAGCCACCAGTTTGGTCTGTTGAAGGCTGATGGGAACAGTAATCCCAACATGTGGGTAGTCTGTTGCTGCCTTTGGGTGCATCATCTGCCGCCTCATTTCCCAGATGCAGCATGGCTGGGGGTCCAGTTCAATGTCGATCTGTTACCCTGACTTCTAAGGCTGTCATTATGCTCAGGATCGATGTAATGAGGTGAACATTGTCCTGTGGTTGAGGATGGGAGAGGGCATTGATTGCAGAGGTGGAAATCAAACCTGTATGACAGGTCGGAGTCGATGTCGTTGGAGCATGTGACAATGCCTGATGAATCGCCACCAGCTCAGCTTGAAGGATGTGCAGTGGTCTGCGGGAGTCGACAGCATTGTGTCGGGACCATTGTGGTACAGTACAGTGCTGACTCTCTTCCTGTCAGGATCGACAGAACCATCTGTGAAATACACTGCAACATGTGCCTCCCTCTGCCATGTGCCATGCTTATCTCAGCATGATTGCTGAGGGTGTCTTGAACTGCAGAGGACGCTTAGTGATGGGTAGTTGCAGGATGCAAACATCGCTGGATCTGGGCGCCAGGAGGCGGTGGATGGTTACCCAGCAACAGGAAGGTCACAACTACTTCTCAAGGAGTAGTTGTATAGGGCGCAGTTTCTGGGCCCCCCCAGCAGCAAAAAAAACAACCGAATCCAGTAGTCCGTGAAGAGTGTGGGATCTGTGTCTGGTTGTCAATATCCGTCTCTCCTTAGTTGAGTACCTTGCTGCCGGTGCAGAATCATGGCTACTTTGGCAGGTGTGTTTGTATCATACTCTGTTCAGCCAAGGAAGGAAGCCGGCCTCAGATCTGAGACATTACTGTGTTGGTCCAGATGGGGGCCCCCAGCAGTAGTTCGTATCGCCTGGTTTTGCTACGTCCTCCACCTTTGCCTGCTTCTGCAGGGATGGAGATGAGCTAACGCTGGATGAACCGTAGTCATGTGCGCAGCGTATTATAGCTTGTATATAGTAACAGCGAAGTACATCTTTGCTTTGCCCCTGCACGGCCTCGTCATGGGCTCTCATCTCTTGGCATTGAGTCTGAGTAGAGCACGTGACCATGACTATCGGGCTGTTTCTGAAAGAGTCAGCTTTTTATCATGTAGCTTCACAAGTACAGGTTAGGAGCCTGTCCACTCAAGTGTCTATATCTGAATACATAATTCTATTCACAGGATCGGTCCTTTGAATCATTGCAAGAGATTCTCGGCCGAGATCTTGAGGCCTTAGTTCCTTGTAAGGATGCGTAATTAGGTCAAAGCTTCGGAGCCTGTCGCTCCAAAATTGCCTTTCCCATTCACTACGGAGTGCAAGATCATCCGCATAGCTGCGTGTTGTGTACCACTGTGAAAGGAAGGCTCACAAGTTCCTGCCATATAGGACGTTTAAACAGGGTAGGGACTGAGCACACCTCTTGTGGACGTGCCGTTTTTTTTCAGGGTTTACAGGGAAGGTAGCCGAGTGTCCTGAAAGCTGACACAGGCCTTCCATGCCCTAGGTAGGGCTTATCAGGCCTGGATAGGCGTCCTTTGATTCCCTTCCGAGCTAGTATTGCTAGAATGGGCTTGTGGGGCTGGCTAGCTCAAATGCCTTCTCCAAGGTCGAGGTAGACGACGACGCTAGGTTTTTTGGTTGCTATCAGCAATCTGCTAGTCGGGTGGGTTATGCACCTGCTGTACCCATCTTTGGTGAAGCCAAATATGTGGATGATGTGGGGTCCAAGTTTCCATAGGAGGCGGTTTTTAACACCATCCTCCAGCAGTCTTGGACTATGCAGCTGCGTCAGCGATATGGAGTCACATAGTGCCTGGGTCCTTGGGCTTTGGAAAAATTGGTACGATGGTAAGCCTTTTACCAAGCTGCGAGTGTCGCGGACTCCACGACTTGTTAATGACGTCTTGTATGGCCTCCCCATCCACTTGCCCAGCCCGGGCAATCATGGAGTAGTAACACATCGATGCCCGGGGCAGTGTCACCTGTGTTCTTAATGGCACGTCGGATGTTCCAGTCCGTGAGGTCTTCATCAGGTCACATCTTCTGACTCCACATGCAGCTTGTATCGTTAACTGGCGTTGTGGCAGATGGATCCGTCAGTATATTCCGGATTGTCCTGTGGGAGCTGAGTGGAGGCTTCCCTGGAAGTGCTAAGCTCCTCTAGTTCTCAGGCTTCATGGGATGGGTTCGGTGAGTGCTGTGGCCTCGGCTTGCTCTTGCACAGGGCTATGTTGAGCTTGCCCCATATCTCAGATAAGGTGGTGTGATGCCGAAAAGTTGAACACACTCAGCCATTCTCTGTTTTTACTCTGAGACTCTGCAGGCATGCTGCACAAATGGCCTCTCCAGAGTATTCCTGTTCTGGCCGTAGGGATACGGCCTGTATAGCTTCCTAAAGAGAGTTGATGCGGTGGTTCTGCTCCGCGCACCGCGTCAGTTGTAGAACCCACATGTCCTCTTTTTGTGAGTGCGTCCTGGACTTCTTTGGAATTGGCACTCTGGCTGCCTGAATGGAGGAACAGTGATTAGGGGCTCTGTTCAGCCGTTATCACAGTCTTCAGATAGAGAGTATGTGGGACCACCAGTCATGAAGGATAATCTGGACAAACTCTGTCCAGTTGGCCCTCTTTACGTCCCATCTAGGAGGCAGCCACAACTGTGGGAGGCCTCTGTGTGTGAAGGTGGTGATCACTGCAAAGTGGTCATAACAAGAGTGTGGATGAGTTTCCATGTGGCTTCCTGTGCGAGTTGTCTGCCGAAGGTTAAGGTCAAGGCAGCCACCCAAACAGGTGTGTGGAGGTCTCCATTGAGTTTAGCAACTTTACCTTCTGGACTATCGTGTAGGGAGCATTGCTATGTGTCTGCCAGCAGCATTGGTTGCTGAGTGTGAGTTGTGCATTGGGTGGGTGATGTGCGTTGAAATCTCCAACCCACAATAATACACTCTGTGCGTGTGCTAGGCAAGGAGCTCTGCAGTGTCGAGGGGTTCTGTGTCTTGGATTCTTGTAAAGTGTTATAGATGGTAATGGGCGCCCAGGTTGTGTGCAAAGGAGGGCCTGTACTCGACATCCTCCCCAAAGTCCACAGGGTTGGCTATAACTCGTGCAGGTATTGTATTGGATACAAATACAGCTGTGCCATCCTGCAGTGATCGGCCCGGGTCCATGTGCCGAAAATACCCAGCAAAAACGGATAGTCTTGGGGCACATAGTCGGACACAGTCAGAGTTTCTGGTAGCAAGACGATGTCAACCCGATCCCGAATTAATGCTCTAGCAAGGAGGGGCTGTTGCCCCTCAGGGGCCCTGAATGTTCCATTGTAGGACCTTGAGGGTGTGATTTGGTTAACGGAGGTTATTCCATCGTTGGTTGTTTTCCTGAGCTGGAGATGAGTCTTTGCCCTCTCTGAGAACCTGCAAATTCATGTCATCCACTGTCTCTCCTCGGTCAGAAGCACACTCTCAGGGAGGTACTGGACCATCTGCCGGAAATATACTCTGTTGTTCCGTTGGAGTTGATTGTGTTCCAATAAGATCGTGAACACCTTGAGAGTGCTACGAGAGATCTCTGGTGAAGGCCTGCTTTGGCGTTGGGGTTCGAAAAACATTGGATATTATCTGGGGCTTGTTGTGGTCTGTTAGGGACTGCTGAGGGGTTGGATTTCTTTATTGTATGCACCCCGTGGTCTGTTGCTGTTTACCAGGTTGGGTAGCCGGGATTGCTGGTGAGGTGCCTGTTGAGCCTGCAAAAGCGCTGTGCCGGGTAAGAGTGCCTGCGTTGTCGTTGTGCTATGGCCGGTGGGGGCTGTATAGTGCCGCCCCTGCTGACGCGTTGACAAGATGTACCCTGTTGTCGCCTCTGTTCCTCTTGCTTTTGTTTCTTCGTTGAGGTAGGGGTGCAGGAGATTCTTGACCATGATGCCTGGGTGAGGTTCAGGGTTGGGGAATTCCCTGGGATGAGTTGGGGTTAGCTGCTGAGAGATCTGCAGTTATGGCAGTATTCTACTGCCACCCTTCGTCGGCGGAGAGTGATGATCCGTCGTATCTGCTGGCCGAGTTTTTTGGCGCGTCTTCCAGACTCCTTGAATTCTGGCGAGCTCTCGGGGAATCGAGGACTTCCAGGCCATGGTGTTTCTGCCTGCAGTTTGGGCACGGTGGAGTGGGTGGCGATGCATTTTTCAGCTGGTGATGCCATCATCGGTTGGGTGGTGCTGGCTGCAGTAACCACAGATTACTCTGTTCGGACATGAGTGCACCCAGTGGTGTCCGTAACGTTGACACTTGAAACAGCGAACTGGTTCTGCTGTGTGAAGTGTCCTGACATCGTACCTGCCCCAAGAACCGAGGTCCAGCTGGGATGGCAGTGGTTCTACATGCTGTATAAGGGACCTGTCGGGTTGGTTGCTTGCCTGCTGTCGTTGCCTTGGACGTTGAGCTGGACACACACTGGTGTGGGTGACTACTGCCTCGATGGGCATCCATCAGCGGGTTATCGCATCACCTGTATCCTTGGATGATCTGCGAGGAGTCAGTTCTGCAGGGTGAATGAGCGATTCTGTCTCCATGACCTATCTTCAAGGTGGTATACATTTCCTGGTTGAGAGGGAGCCTAAATATTGGTTCTCCCCTCAGTTGAACCATATCTTGAACTTCAGGTTGCATGGTCGTGATTCAGTATGAAACATATGCTATAGTGGGTTCTGTGGTCCCCGTAAGACATCACCTTGAATTTGCAGCGTCGGTTGAGCTGGTTTGCTGCTCTAGGACGGACGGCACTCTTTTTGTGTCCACAGGGGGTTCCATCCTTCTTGGTTTTCGGGGGGTGGGGTGTTTATTTCCTCCGCTGTTTCCATGGTTGGAACTGTCAGATCTGCTACAATGTGAGCAGGATCTTCCTCTTCTTCTGATGACACGGATTGTTCACAGTTTCTTCGGCTAGAACTGCGCCCCACATTTCCAAGTCCGAGGCCTGCCGTCGTTGTGTTTCAAGGAGCATCGTGGCATCTTTCTTTTCGGCAGAAGCCATGTTGCCTTATTGTGTTAAGGTAGTTGTATTCCGTGAACTGAGTGTATGAACTGAGGTCCGTGAACTGGGTTAGGATGTTCTGTACTTGGTGTTTGTTGTTGTTTGTTAAAGATCGCGGTATTCTCCGGCCGGGCCCTTCAAGTGGTGGCCCGGCCTGGCTCCTGTCTAGGGAGTGTTGAGACCTATGTCTCCCATGGGAGGAGGCACAATTACCCCCCTCTCGTGTGAGCTACAAACTCGGGCTCTGGCACAACCATGCCCTAGAGGGCCAATTGCATGGTGTCGATCATGCTAGCGCTGTGCTCTCCTGTGTGGAGTGTCGTGTGTTTGGTGTTCATTTTCATTTCATGTTGATTGCAGGTCCTTCTGGCCCAGGTCTTCTCCAGATGGTGACCCGGCAGCGGCCCCCCGGGTGGGGGGTGACGATAATCATCTTCTTTCTTTCTTGGCCCTCGGTTGGAGGATGTCGTCTTCTTCATCTTGCGCTGACTTCCCCAAAGAGAAGCGCAGTCGGGCAGAGGCAGCATTACAGGGTTTGATTGGAGCCACACCCCAGTCTTTAGCGGACAGCAAAGTGCTGGGAATATGGTATGGCATGTACTCGTGCTAGACGAGGGTACCGTCTTCAAGGTCCCCATTCTGAAGCATCCTGAATTTCCTCTTTGAGGTGTACTCGACTTCCACAAGGTGTTGGGTGTTGGCAGTGAGTAGTCTGGTCATGTCTGCAGTGGTGTATGTAGCAGTTTGGTCGTAGGTATACTTGACTGTTCCGTCCTGGAGGGTGATGGATCTCTGAAGACAGCATTGTGTTCTTATACTGCTTGGTTGTGTAGAAGTATACACCCTTCAGATATCGGACTTGTTGTGGTGCAGCAGTGTCAGTGGCAGTGGCACCGTGAGGTGCATCCGCAGTTTCTTGTGTTTTTGCTTTCTTGGCTGGTGGCTGAACTGGTGAAGGCGAGATTTCGACTGGTCAGTTGCTCTAGCAGTGGATGAAAGCGGTAGTGGACTCTCATTGGTGGGGTTTGCCGACGTCTCAGTGGTCTCTGATTGGTCCATCTCTGTGTCTAGTGGAGGTTGTGACAGCGGTGGAGCAGCGGTGATGCTGGTAATATTTGCAGTAGATTTTAGGATCTCAGTGGAAGGTGGTGATGCAGGGAATGTGAGGCCAGGCATATTATTTAGTTTGAAAAGTTCATTGATGGTGGTGTTGAAGGAACCAGGCTCAGCTGCATTCTGTACATGAGCATACATAATGCAACAAAGAATCTTGGTGGAGTCGGCAGTAGGTGCTGGCAGGGAAGTGGTGGGAGCAGCTTGCGTGGCATGTAGTATCTTGGTAGTGTCTGCTTGAAGCTTGGCGATAGCAGAATATGTGGTTGCTTGTGGGTTGGGTTTCTTTGTTGTTGTTGTTTCTTGAGTATGTCTCTTCTGGTAGGGCACCTGGCAGCAAGAGTATGGTGGTCATTCTTGCAGTTCAAGCATTTAGGTGTGAAGCAGTAGTGCAATTCTTGAAGTCATGACCCTCACGGCCACAGGTGGAGCAAACTTCTTGTCCTTTGGTAGGACAATCATTTGTGGTGTGTAAGTATGAGTAACAATTATAGCACTGTGAGATATGTTGGAATTTCTCTGCTTCGATGAAGGCTGGGTTGATGTGGAAGTAGTGAATAGCCAGGCCCTCAGCGAGAGCTCTGGCTGCCATGTTGACGTCACTGAAGGTGACCTTCAGCATGGATGAAGCATTGGGTATTTTAGTAATGAAGTCCACCTTGGCCCAAGGGTTCTTTGCTTCGATTGATGACTTGATTTCTTCAGTGGCCTGTACAGTGATAAGTTGTCGAGTCCGCTTGAGGAACACAGTTCTCCTGGCCCACAGTGCTCGGGAAGTTAAGACAAGAAATCTCTGTCTCGTAGAGTGGTTAGTAGCAGTAACATGTTAATGTTTCTCAAGCCTCGTGTCGGCTGTAACCGACGACAACAAAGGCACCTGAGCGATAAATCGCATTACATTTGACTTTTGCAGCCTGCCACTAACGACAGCTGCAAGGCTAGTTGGACGACTCATTGGTTGTGCCACCGCTGGTTTGATCTTTTACTCTGTAGAGTAAGCATCGGAGATACGGCAGTGCTTCCTGGTGTGTGTCTACCTGGAGTAAGTAACGAGTAGTTATAACAGGTTCAGATGATGAGGTCAGGTGAGAATGGTGCATTCTGATGAGGTAACCGAGTGGGTTATAGAGTCTAAAATCTTCGGTAGCTAGAAGGGAGATTTGATAATTTGTGAGCAGACCTCTGCAGTGTTCTTCCATTCCTATGCTCTTAATGTGGAATAGCGATGAAGAAGTTTCTTCCGCAGAGGTTCAGCTATTGTTATTAGAAGTCACTATTCTGGTGAAGTTGTCGATATAGAAATAAGTGAAGAAGATCGTTTGGTTGGTGGGTTTTCGATAGACTTTAAAAACATAGTTCGTGGTCAGCTTTGCGGAGAAGACATCAAGGAAAGGAAGTGTGTTGTCGACTCTCTTCTCAAGGGTGAACTGGATTGAAGGCTCGACCTGGTTGGACTTGTCTTGAGAGCTTGAACGTTGAAGTCGTCAGGAGTTTATGAGGAGAATGTCGTCAACATAACGAGCCAGTGACAGAGCGAAGGAATAATGGTGGAGAAACGTTTCGGATTCTAGATTTCCATGGATAGGTTCGCCAGGACCGCACTGAGTGGCGAATCCATGGTAGTCCAAAAGTCTGTCTGAAAAGGTGATTTCGAAAGAGAAACACGTAAAGCCAACACAATAGTTTCAACATGAGGTCCGATGAAATCGCTGGCTGGAATAGGAAGGATCAAGTGAATCGTCAATTTTCCTGCGTCAAAGAGATCGACGGCTTGAGTATTAGGTACATTGGTGAATAGGGAAAATCAGCCAGTCAAGGCTGAAAGTGTTGTTCCTGATGTTGATGTTGCGAATGCGTTTGAGAAATCCCCCCGAGTGTTTGGATTGGGGGACTGATGTGCCCAAGGCTTAAAGGTGTTTTGCGGAATTCCTGAGAGCTGGGGGGGACACGCCTTTCCCGAAGATATGGGCCTCAGTGGGTCCAGGTTGTGAGTTTTTGGCAACCAACATTCTGGCAGGTCTGGGGTTGCGGGGCATGGTGGGGCGGAAGTTTCTTCCCTTGTTCGACCCCCCTAAATGCGGCGGGGTCCTTTAAAGAAAAGTTTTAGTAAGGTTGCCATTTGGGTTTTGTTGTGAGAGGTTTGTGGGTATCGGGGTCTTTAAGTAGATTGAGCTTTTTGTTCCTGTAATCGTCAGTGTTCATGATAAAAACACCATTTCCCTTTATCAGCGGTGGTGCCCCTGATGGTCGGTCTTCTGCAAAACCTTTGAGTGCATTGTTTGTAACGTCGAGGTATAAGGGGAGCTCGTGTTGAGATGGCTGCTGAGATGATGCCTTGAAAATAACCCCTTTTTTGGGAATCGGAGTCATTGTGTCTGTAGTTTTTTGGGGATGAAAATGAGGCTTGTTTTGGTTTTGTATTCCTGTTTTCGTTTTTTGGGCCTAAGCTGAGGGTTCAGTTTTTGTGGTGACAGTGGCGAGATGAAAATTGTGAATAATTTCAGGCCTTCCAAACTTTTTCCAATTACTATTATCGCAGAGTGATTGTAGTTTCCTGTGTTGATTTCTGTTGAAAAATTTTGCTGTGGTAAAAACCCGGCGAATGATTTCGGGGTGGTCTGTTCATGTGCCCCAGTGTTGTGCCTAGTTTCTGGCTTGGAGAAAAGGTTTTCCCTTTTTAGCATTGTTTAAATCATCTGCACATTTCAAGGGGGTCCCAGCTGTAGGGGAGAAAGGAGGTTTGATGTTGGCAATTTGAGGGGGATAATTTTGGTAAGACCAATTTCTTGGTCTTCACGAAGAAAATTGTATCTTTTTTCGAAGTGATAAGCTTTTAGACAAGCTAAACCGGGTGGGCCCTTTAAAACCAGTTCCCCCCTTAAGTTCTTCTCTGAAAAGCTGCCCACGACTTCGTTTTTAAAAAGTCTATCGAAAACCACCAACCAAAACGATCTTCTTCCACTTCTCTCTCACACAACCCAAAATAAACGTGGTGTAATTAAAGGTTTTCTTCCTGCGTGCACTCAAAATTGCAGAATGGTTTCTTGGGGAAAGAATGCACTATAATTGAACAAGTATTTTCTAAACTCCACTATCCTCGTCACTTCATCAGAGATTGCAGACGACGGGCATTAAAACATCTTCAACACACCCAGAGAAGACACTGCTGAGAAGAGATACATAGTCCTCCCCACCAACTCCATTGCCAAAAAACGTTTCCAAATTTATTTTTTTCCATTCCCTCATTCCAAGTATCTACCTCTACAACCACGACAATCAAGGACATTACCAGTGATAGACAGGACAAGCTTCCACCCTCTGCAAGGTATACTTTAATCCCTTGTAATGACTGCAACAAATTTACGTGGCGAAACATCAAGGACCTCCAAACACGTATTTCAAACACCAATACGAAAAGCAGGTCAGACGATACAAGGAATACCTGTGTACAACACCGTAATTCACCAACCACTTGATAAACTACAGAAACTCAAGACTTTTCGTCACAAAGACAACACTCAATACCGAAGAATCCTGGAATCATCACTTTTTTTCTATATCCGACAACTTCAACCAGAATAGTGGCTTCTTTTACATAGCTGAACCATTTGCGAAGAAACTTCTTCATCACTATCTCAATAAGAGCATAGGAACGGAAGAACACCGCAGGTCTGCTCACAAACTTATCCAATCTCCCTTCCAAGCTACCCAAGATTTTAGACTTTATAACCCACTCGGTACATCAGATGCAGCATTCTCCACCTGACCACAGCATTTAACCTGACAATAAATACTCGCGTACTTCCACCCGGGTAATCTGTTTGTGACTTGAAAAAGCCCACTGTGTGGGCGAAACTTTGTCAATAAAGGATCACATTATACTGCATATGTTTATATTTCCAAGGATGACAATACCACTACGGACCACGGCTTAAGGACGACCCACTGCTTCACACAACAGTGACTCACCATCACTGAGAACGACTTAAAAACAAAATGCTACCTCACACAACAGTGACCTACAGTCAATACCATGGACCCCCATGCAACACAAGTTAAACACTAAGTTCATCTTGAGAATAATAAACTGAAGAAATGGCTTTAGTGGCTGGAGTTTCCGCCGTATATGGATCACAGATGTATATAATTTAAGATTACGTCGCAGAAGTGCTGGCAAAGGGAGTGGACCCCTCTTTTACCCTGAGTTTGTATTGAGTATCTTACCTAGCCCAGAAGTGCTATATACTTGGGTTTAATTCTCCCGATAACCATTTATACTCCTTGTGTTCTCTTTGTAATCCCCCTATATAAAATATATATATATATATATATATATATATATATTATAATATATATATATATATATTATATATAAAATATATATATATATATATATATATATAAATATATATATATATTTTATATGAAATTATAAGGGATTAAAGTTTGTTCCTGTTGTCTTTCGTGTCTTGGGTTTTTTTTTGAAAATGTCGTTCTTCGAAGTTAAAAATGGGACAGTTCTCACATGAGGCTGTCTACCATCTGGTCGACACTGTCAAGAATGCGTTTGGTCTCTCTTTCTATGTCTACTCTTACCATTTACGTCCCCCCCCCTCTCCCTTTCTCCTTCCCCTCTCTCGAGAGGAAAAAAAAAAAAAAGTTTGCACTACCCTCCGTCCCTCTCTCGCAACTTGGAAAGATAGAGGTGGGTCGATACCTCCATCCCACACCCACACGCGTTCGTGAGTCGCTCCTCTTGTATCCATTCGTAACTTGTTGTATAATAAGTTCCTTTCGACCATGTATCAGTGGCAGGAGGAATGTGGGTGGAGGAAGGGAAGACTGGGGGTTTCCAAAGAAAACAAATAATCGCCATCATTCAAGCTCTGTCTTTTCCGAATGACACAGCCCTCAACATCTAGTGATAATTCCCTGTACCACAGCCCCACCCAGTTTTTGGGAGAGAGAGAGAGAGAAGAGAGAGAGGAGAGAGAGAGAGAGAGAGAGAGAGAGAGAGAGAGAGAGAGAGAGAGAGAAAAGAGAGAAAAGAGAGAACGAGAGAAAGAAAAGAGAGGGGAGAGAGAGAGAGAGAGAGAGAGAAGAGAGAGAGAGAGAGAGAGAGAGAGAGAGAGAGAGAGAGAGAGAGAGAGAGAGAGAGAGAGAAAGTGGTCACCGTGCTTCCCACGTTTAATTATTTCATAAATATTGCCTAGTTCACAGTCCAACATCATGGCAAATCCCCAAAATGAATCGCCTTCACTAATACTGATATAACACTCTCACATACTATTGCGCCCCCTGAATGGAGCCCAATGTTTATAGTGTATATTGTATGTATATATTTACTTTTTCATATAATTTATATTGCCGATACTTTCATTAATAGCTAAAATGAAAATATTTCGCTTTATATTATTATTTGACTTAGCTATGTGTGTAGGTAGGATGTGTTTGTAGATGAATGGTTCAGAGAACCGACATGTTGATAAATTAGACACATGTGCAACTCTTGGGTATCTTTATTGAGGAAACGTTTCGCCACACAGTGGCTTCATCAGTCCGTACGTAGGAGAAACTTGAAGAACAAGAGGAGAATGAGGTGTTCAGTCCCTCAACCTTGAGTCGATGTGTTCAGTCCATCAGTCTTGAATAGATTGATGGACTGAACACATCGACTCAAGGTTGAGGGACTGATTACCTCATTCTCCTCCTGTTCTTCAAGTTTCTCCTACGTACGGACTGATGAAGCCACTGTGTGGCGAAACGTTTCCTCAATAAAGATACCCAAGAGTTGCACATGTGTCTAATTTATCAGGTAGGATGTAACATATTATACTTGTCTCTGTGCTTGCTGTTGAAGAGTTGTGATTGGCTGTCCGCCCTCGCAAAGTGCCTTGTTTGTGTCAGGCGGTACTTCGCGCCGCCGCTGGAGTAGCACGGGCGAGTCACGTGATCTCACCTAATATGAGGCTGTCAGTCCATACCTCTCTCTCCATCTGCTTCTAGTCCTAGAAATATCTCTCCAGGGATGTCTCTCGTCTCTGGTTATCTGTTCGTTATTTAGACAGTTTTGGTAGAGTTAAGACACATGTGCAACATCTGGATATCTTTATTGTAGACGTTTCGCCATCCAGTGGCTTTATCAATACAGATTCTAGGACATAATTACAAAACAGTAGAACTGTATACGAAAGATGAGGTAGTCAGTCCCTCAGCCTTGGAGTTAGTGTTTACAGCATCATGGTGGTGGAGATTATGGAGCAAAGGCAGGAAGACTGGCTGTTATATAGGCGTCAGTGGATAAGGACGTGTAGCAGACGAGGGCATAGTCACTGGTAGGCGGGATTTCCCAGTGGAAGTAGGTCCTACCCAAAGGGATGGGTTAGTTGTAGCAGCCGTAAAGAAGGTCTTGTAGATGTCCTCTGAACCAAGATTCCATGATGTTACAGAGGACATCTACAAGACCTTCTTCACGGCTGCTACAACTAACCCATCCCTTTGGGTAGGACCTACTTCCACTGGGAAATCCCGCCTACCAGTGACTATGCCCTCGTCTGCTACACGTCCTTATCCACTGACGCCTATATAACAGCCAGTCTTCCTGCCTTTGCTCCATAATCTCCACCACCATGATGCTGTAAACACTAACTCCAAGGCTGAGGGACTGACTACCTCATCTTTCGTATACAGTTCTACTGTTTTGTAATTATGTCCTAGAATCTGTATTGATAAAGCCACTGGATGGCGAAACGTCTACAATAAAGATATCCAGATGTTGCACATGTGTCTTAACTTTCATATTGTCGGTATTTTATACCTTTCTTGCACAGTTTTGGTAGAGTATGGTTTCGCTGGTGAGTTCGAAACGTACTTCTCGTTCAGACTTAGTGGTTTTGACGTTTTGCAGAGGTTGTGTGTCGTGTGGAGACACTCTTCAACGATGGTCCCAAGTTGAAGCATCTGACCTACTTTGTGTGGCATCTACCGTCGTAGTCGGGGATTTGGTTATGCTGAACTTAGATTCCGTATTAAGGGAGTTTTATGCCTTTTATGGAGGATCTACTTATAGTCCTCAGTTACGGCCGTTATTTTGTCTCCTTGCTCCTGACGATGTGCGGCTGCTTGGTACACTATTGCTGTTTGGCGAATGCTTCGTCATTTTGTACAAGCTAGCTGTTTTGATTGCCTTGATGGTCAAGAGATAGATTATTTGAGGACTTACTGTCAGTCACTATTATAGTCTATTTCAAGTCAAGTCTTACTGAGACATTACGAGCACTTTGAGCACACACACACATTCATACACTTGTATATATCTGTATTATTCGTATGCAAGAGCATATCTCATCACAGTAAAGTACTCATGATTTATACTGCTCGAAAAGTGCCCTCAGCACTATTACCATAGGTACAATTCAATACTGCACTACAAGAGATATGAGGTAGCTTGTATCTTAAACTATATAATACTTATTATCCACCTAGACACCTTCTGTATAAAAGATATCAAATTTTATTTCGTTGGATTATTATCACCTAGTTGTAATCCCAAAACTCTAAAATTTCACTCAATTCAAGGGATAACTAGAGCTGATCTTATCTGACAACTTGTTACAAAAACCAGAAACAGGATGAATGCTAAAGGGGGAGACCTTCTAGTATTCTCTGGAGATGTCTATACTTTATAGATATCGCCTTTTTGTAACACATACGTCTTCCAGACATCCTTGTAAAAATTTACGTCCTGAATCAAACAGAAAAACAAAAACTATCACATACTGCGTGTTTTATTGTGAATTTCTTGTCCATGATCACTTCTTCTTTGTACTGTGTTTTTGAGTCTTTGTTAAACGAGAAATGACAGGACCTACGTTATAGTGGTCAACACGCAGAATCTATCCAATGTTAATTAAGAAAAAAACTTAATTATCAAAAGAGCTTTGACGAAAATGGATTAACGCACCGAGTAATTACATTAATACTAAGTTAAATGACTGGAAACATGTTTGCATTCCTGATGGATTAACGGAGAAAAGAGCTAGATTATTGTATCGACCTCATGCTGATCATGTACGATTTACATCAGTAGTTTACGTGGTAATTCAAATGGTTTTTCAAAGCTTTGAACGATTGCTTCACATCAATAGTGACGGAGTTTACTGTTAAAATAGTTGCACAATGTGTATGGCTGGGTGACACTTACAAATCATTCGAGGTGCGGCCTATCTAGCTTAGTGGCACCCTGAGGCACCCGTGGCATGTTGCTATCTGATAGATTGTGTCAACATTTTGCTGGTGCCACATCAGCGAAACCGACCTTTGTCAGTATTATCTGCTCTTCTTAAAGTCGGACAGCTTAGAAAACACTTTCACATCTATTCAATTGGTTCTAACTTGCATATCTTTGGTGTAATCAGTTGAAACTGGTTACACCAAAGATAATGAAAGTGTTTTCGAATAATTTTCAAAGTATCTTGCTATCTAGAGTGAAAACTTAGTTAAACTTTTGCTATCACTGCCCTGAGGGAGCAAAAAGCTAAGCTGGATTAGTCAAGGTAACAAAGCAGCTCCTGCCCCGCTTTGGCAACGAGACGCCGGAAGGGGAGGGGGGGACCAACGGCAATGAGACTGATTTCCCGTCATTTTTCAAGCCACATAATGATGCACCGAAAAAGGATTTAGTTAATAAACTTTGTTCAGCTGCGCCAAGTACTGAATTAACCATCTCTTAATGTTGTGTGATTGTATTCCAGTGTATAGCCCTCCCCCTACCCCTCCCCCTCCCTAGGAACCTGACACGAATGACACTGTCGCTTAATGGACCTCTGACTCATGGAAACACAGTGTTGCTGATGAGGCCACTGACCGCCCTGGGTAGGTACTCGCTTCTTAGTGTCCGGGCCGTAGTATCACATGGGAAAGAGCTAAACCCGTAAGGGTCATATAGCTCCTTTGGAATAGGAGGCAATCAGAGGTTTGATCCAGCGATGAAGAGAAATGGTATAAAATACCAATACTATAGGAAAAAGGAGAAATTCATTGCAATACATTTTCATCTCTTCTTCATTTAATCCAAGGAAGGAAAGAACAGGTCCAATTCCTTGGATCAAGCGCCCTTCACCAGCACTAAGAATCCTCCCTGGTGGGGGGAGGGGTGGTTAATATCTATGGATGAGAATTTGTCTTGGCTGATGACTATTCTCATCTCTCCACGTATACTTAATTTTTGTATACACAACCTAATATAAAATCTGTCTTTTAGGGTGGCTACTTTATGCGAGGTAGATGTTGCGGAACTTGCAGGAGCTGCTAATCACTGCCAAACAATATATGGCAGGTTGGAGGAAAAACTCAACTGCTTATATCTATGTCACTTTTATTGGATACATTTCAGTCCTGGGACCTTCGTCTCTATCAGGATCGAAAGGCAAGGTATAAAACGCTTACCTGGAGTTTACCTGGAGAGAGTTCCGGGGGTCAACGCCCCCGCGGCCGGTCTGTGACCAGGCCTCCTGGTGGATCAGAGCCTGATCAACCAGGCTGTTGCTGCTGGCTGCACGCAAACCAACGTACGAGCCACAGCCCGGCTGATCAGGAACTGACTTTAGGTGCTTGTCCAGTGCCAGCTTGAAGACTGCCAGGGGTCTGTTGGTAATCCCCCTTAACTGATGCAAACAAATTGGTTTAAAAAGACACCTGAGTAAACACTAGGATATATAATATATCTTTTTGTTTGTTCAAGTGCATTTTAAAACCAAGTACTTGTGTCAGTATCATCAGCTTCAAGACTGACTCACTACTGCCTCGACCTGCAAAGCAGGTTCATGCTTTACTATGATGACACAACCACGGGATACCAAATTAGTGACTGTCTTCACTTTTCTGCTATTTATTAATAAACATTCTACATGTGGGCAAGCGCTTCTAGGATGTTGGGAAATATTATGGTTGCTGATCTGCCTGCCATCGGATTATCGTAGCTGATTAAACTGTCAGCGGTGAAACCCAATTGCTCGTGTGGGCTGTAGAGCAGGAGACCATATGTAAACCTGTACAACCGTTGTGTCTGCTGACAACACGATTATTGTTCAGGCAATGAAATTCTCCACACCTTTGACATGTACCTCCTCTCAGTGCTAGATGAACGGTTGGTTATCTAGGCTTTAGAACTGGCTAGCTGCATCATTATGTATGTATATATATATATATATATATATATATATATATATATATATATATATATATATATATATATATATATATATATATATATATATATATATATATATTATATATAATATTGTGTGTGTGTGTGTGTGTGTGTGTCGTGCCGAATAGGCACAACTTGCGATCTTGGCTTAAATAGCAACGCTCATCTTGCCATATAGGACAAGTTAAAATTTGTGTATGCAATAATTTCGCCAAAATCATTCTAAACCTAACGAAAAAAATATGTTTGATTGTGGTGGTTTAGTATTAAATTATTGTAAACGTATTTAAAATATATTTAGTTGGGATAGGATAAAATAAATTGTTCTTGTTATAATAAGGTTAGGTAAGTTTTCTAATATTCTTTTGGTGCAAAATTAAAATTTTTTACATTAACATTAATGAAAAAAATATATCTTTAAACGTATAAAAGAAAATTTCAGAAAGGACTTAATTTTAAATGAGTTCTTGCTAATTGACCAGTTTTACATATTCGGCACGACATATATATATATATATATATATATATATATATATATATATATATATATATGCTTAGAATTCGCAAGAACAGGCGAAACATTCACAAACACTGATCTCTGGCTGAAGGAGACTCGAACCTACGAACCTTGGAACAAGGTACGCAGTGTTTTACCGACCGTTCCACACTGGACAATACCTTGGATTGTAGATGAATGGTTCAAAGAACCGACACGTTGTTAAATTAGACACCTGTGCAACTCTTGGGTATCTTTATTGAGGAAACGTTTCGCCACACAGTGGCTTCATCAGTCCATACAAAGGATAAACTTGAAGAACAGGAGGAGAATGAGGTAATCAGTCCCTCAACCTTGAGTCGATGTGGTCAGTCCATCAATTTTGAATAGAATACGGCATATGAGCGGAGAAGCAGCTTATAAACCGTATGGCAGGAGAGGTGCAGCAGTCGTAGGTGGTGTCACATTTGTCCAATGTGGAAGTAGGTCGTGCCCAAGGGTTAGGCAAGCGAAGAATTCCCAAGTATTAAGATCCCAAGAAGTTGCAGTGTCTGACAGGATTGTAGATGAATGGTTCAAAGAACGTACACGTTGTGTCGGTTCTTTGAACTTCTTGGGATCTTAATACATGGGAATTCCTCGCTTGCCTAACCCTTGGGCACGACCTACTTCCACATTGGACAAATGTGACATCACCTACGACTGCTGCACCTCTCCTGCCATACGGTTTATAAGCTGCTTCTCCGCTCATATGCCGTATTCTATTCAAAATTGATGGACTGACCACATCGACTCAAGGTTGAGGGACTGATTACCTCATTCTCCTCCTGTTCTTCAAGTTTATCCTTTGTATGGACTGATGAAGCCACTGTGTGGCGAAACGTTTCCTCAATAAAGATACCCAAGAGTTGCACAGGTGTCTAATTTAACAATACCTTGGAGTCCAGCTCACGCTAAGGTGGCTTACAGCTTTTCATCTCATCGCCTGCATGCATCGACCGACTAGAGATTTTTACAATGCTTAGAATTCGCAAGAACAGGCGAAATATTCACAAACACTGATATATGTATATATATATATATATATATATATATATATATATATTATATATATATATATATATATATTATATATTATATATTATATATATCGTGCCGAATAGGTAAAATTGGTCAGTTAGGACAAACTCATTTAAAATTCTCTAAAATCTTCTCTTATTAGTTTAAAGATATATTTTTTTCATTGATGTTAATGTAAAAATTAATACAATTGTACCAAAAGAACCTTAGAAAACTTACTTAACCTTATCATAACAAGCGCAATTTAATTTAGCCTAATCCAACTAAATATATTTTAGATAAGTTTACAATAATTTAATAATAAACACAATGAAATATATTTTTTTAGTTAGGTTCAGAATGATTTTTGCGAAATTATTGTATACACAAATTTTCGTTCGCCTTATTCGGCAAGAAGACCGTTGCTATTTAAGCCAAAATCGCAAGTTTTACCTATTCGGCTCGGCATATATATACACACGTTTATATACTGTACACTCATACACATGGGGAAGGTGATACAGCTGCACTAGAGGGAGGAGTAGCGGGTCTGGCTGGGGACGCCCCATGTACAGATCACATCACATCAGGATTCGGAGAGGGTGTGGGTTGCACTAGTCAGTGTGACACGTCCCTCCGCTGAGTAATTTATATGTCAGCGAGTACATCCTATTCACAAGTTCCTGACTATGGAACTGAACTTCTCCAGGCCGAGGGACTGACAACCTCAAATTCTACGACTTCAAGGGTGATGGACTGATTACATCGTCTTCACATCTCTACTGTTCCTGCCTACTTTCTGCATTCGACTGAAGAAGCCTACTGTGTAGGCGAAACGTTTCGGAATAAAGTTGCCTAACTGTTGCCTATGTGTCTTACCTACCAACCTGTCGGTATTGTATACCATTTTGATGTTCAACTCATCAACTACCCTATTTCCAAACCAATACTTTCCTATGTCCTTTCTAAATCTAAACTTGTCTAATTTAAATCCATTACTGCGGGTTCTCTCATGAGGATACATCCTCAAGACCTTATTAATATCCCCTTTATTAATACCCATTTTCCACTTATACACTTCGATCATGTTTCCCCTCATTCTTCGTCTAACAAGTGAATGTAATTTAAGAGTCTTCAATCTTTCTTCATAGGAAGATTTCTAATGCTATGTATTAATTTAGTCATTCTACGCTGATTGTTTTCTAACGAATTTATATCCATTCTGTAATATGGAGACCAGAACTGAGCTGCATAATCTAGGTGAGGCCTTACTAATGATGTATAAAGCTGCAGTATGACCTCTGGACTTCTGTTGCTTACACTTCTTGATATAAATCCCAATAATCTATTTGCCTTATTACGTACGCTTAGGCATTGCTGTCTTGGTTTAAGGTTGCTGCTCACCATAACCCCCAAGTCCTTTTCGCAATCTGTATGGCTAAGTTCTACATTATTTAACTTATGGACACTCCCGAGCTTCAGAACCTTGCATTTATCTACATTGAACTGCATCTGCCATTTTTCTGACCAAGAAAAGAGTTTGTCTAAATCCTCCAGAAGTTCCCTAACATCTACGTTTTAATCAATTATCCTACCTATCTTTGTGTCATAGGCGAATTTGCTCATATCACTAGTAATACCCTCATCAAGGTCATTGATATATATTATAAACAACAACGGGCCCAAGACCCGTGGTACGCCACTTGTTACAGATCCCCACTCGGATTTAAACCCATTTATGGGCACTCTCTGCTTCCTGTCTGTGAGCCATGACTCGATCCACGAGAGCACTTTTCCCCCAATGCCATGAGCTGCCACTTTCTTTAACAATCTTTGGTGTGGAACTCTAACAAAAGCCTTACTAAAATCTAAGTAAATACTATAAAATTCTTTATCGTGATCAACAGCCTCAAAAGCTTTACTGAAGAAAGTTAATAAATTAGTTAGAGAAGAACGGCCTCTCGTGAATCCATGCTGAGTATCATTAATCAAGCTATGCTTATAGAGATGGCTTCTTATAATCTCAGCTATAATTGACTCTAGTAATTTGCCTACAATTGAGGTCAGGCTTATTGGGCGGTAATTTGACGGTAACGACTTGTCCCCTGTTTTAAAAATAGGAATTACATTAGCCATCTTCCACATATCAGACACTACACCTGTTTGAAGAGATAAATTAAAAATATTAGATAATGGTTCACAGAGTTCTATTTTGCATTCCTTAAGAACCCTTGAAAAAACCTCATCAGGACCCGGCGACTTATTTTGCTTCAGTCGGTCTATTTGTTTCATAACCATTTCACTAGTGACTGTGATGTTACATAATTTATCTTCTTCAGGCCCATTATAAAAATTAATTACTGGAATATTGTTAGTGTCTTCCTGTGTAAAAACCGAGAGAAAATAATTATTTAAAATCGAGCACATTTCATTCTCATTGTCAGTAAGATGCCCATAGTTATTTTCAAGTGGACCTATCTTATCTCTAACTTTTGTTCTATAGACCTGGAAAAAACTTTTTGGGTTAGTTTTAGAATCCCTAGCAACTTTAATTTCATAGTCCCTTTTAGCTTTTCTTATCCCCTTTTTAATGTCCCTCTTAATGCCAATATACTGATTCATAAGATGACCCTCACCTCTTTTGATACACCTATAAATTCCCTTCTTATGCCCTAGTAGATATTTGAACCTATAATTCATCCATTCTGGGTCATTTCTATTTGATCTAATTTCTTTATATGGGATAAACGTTCTTTGAGCAGCATATATAGTGTTCAGAAAACTGTCATATTGATAGCTCTCTTCGTTACCCCAGTAAACAGATGATAAGTGTTCTCTAAGCCCATCGTAATCTGCTAAGCGAAAATCTGGGACTGTTACTGAGTTATCCCTACTATCATACTTCCATTCAATGCTAAATGTAATTGACTTGTGATCGCTAGCACCCAGTTCCTCTGAAATTTCTAAATTATTAACAAGGGATTCATTGTTTGCCAGAACTAAGTCAAGCAGGTTATTTCCCCTTGTAGGTTCTGTCACAAACTGCTTCAAAAAAACTAATCCTGAACTACTTCTAAGAAGTCGTATGATTCTAAATTCCCAGTCAAGAAATTCCAATCAATATGACTAAAGTTAAAGTCTCCTAGAATTACTACATTACGGTGCCTTGTGGCCTTAACAATTTCCTCCCATAGTAGTCTCCCTTGGTCCCTATCTAAGTTTGGGGGACGGTATATCACACCTAAAATCAATTTTTCATGCCCTTCTGAAAATTCTATCCAAACAGACTGTATGTGTTACTTCAGAGTTAAGACCCGTTTTTATGCAACAGTTCAAGCGATCTCGGACATACAATGCCACCCCACCCCCTTTCCCGATACTTCTATCTACTTGGAACAATTTAAAACCCTGAATGTGACATTCCGCAGGCATGTCCCGACTTTTTTAATTAAACCGCGTCTCATTTAATGCAAATACATCAATGTTACCTGCACTAGCAACTAATCTCAACTCGTCCATCTTATTCCTAGCACTACGGCTATTAACATAATAAACATTGAAAGACTCTCCTGTCTCTTTACCCTTCCTGCTCATTTCTGTTTTTCTACTAAACCTACTACTGTCTTTATCACCTAGTGTCACTGGCTTTTCAATATCTACCTCATTCTGCTTATTACTAGTTCCACTAGAACTCATATTACTACACTGTGACTTCACTGTTTTCCTGTCAAAACCTATACCACTAACTATTCCTAGTTTAAAGTCCTAACAGCTCCCTCCATTGCAGTTGCCAGTGCCCCCACCCCAAACCTAGATAAGTGAACCCCATCCCTGGCATACATGTCATTTCTGCCATAGAAGAGGTCCCAGTCGTCAATGAATGTTACTGCATTTTCCTTACAGTATTTGTCTAGCCAGCAATTGACACCAATTGCCCTGGACAACCATTCATTTCCAACTCCTCTCATTTGGCAAAATACCACATATGACAGGGTTCCCACCCTTCCTCCTAATTATTTCTGTTGCTGACCTATACGTGTTAATCAGGTCTTCACTCCTACGTCTGCCAACATCGTTGCCTCCAGCACTGAGACAGATAATAGGATTGCTCCCATTACCTCTCATGATGTCATCCAGACGGCTAACAATATCCTCCATCCCAGCCCCAGGAAAGCAAACCCTCTGTCTCCTACTCCTGTCCTTCAAGCAAAGACCCTGTCCATATACCTAACTTGGCTATCTCCAACAACAACAATATTCTTACCTTGCTTGGTGTCGTTCATCGTGACGTTCCCAGTAGTCGACTCATATTCGTCGGGTAGCATGGAGAATGCATTAGATGTTTCCACAACAGTTTCCACAGCGGTCTCTTTCTTCTTCATCGTTTCTACCTTTCCATTCGTCTTCTTGATCGTCAACCTCGTTCCATGCTGTCCAGCCACTGACCAGTTTCCCTTCTTGACCTGAGGACTCAAAACAGGAGGACTACTACGAATCTTCTTGTTTTCCTCGGTCAGTCGCCGAATCTCCATCTTCACCATATTCAATTCTTCCTTAAGCTGTTGGTAAAGTTGCTCGATGGAGGGCATCTTGGTTCAGTCCGTAGAGAGCACACTCGACACGTCCTCACTGAGCTAAGTACAGGTCACCTCTCAATATTTATAATAAACGTTCACTGCTGGGATATCGGGAACTCCGTGAACCACCGGAAGGTCTCAAAAAAGTGAAGTCGACATGTGACGGTTCAACTGTGATAGAAACTACCTGAACAGACTAATTTTGTTATAGATCGTATTGTCCTCTTGTGGCGGGAGGTAAGTAGCTCTAGTGCTCTTTCTATACATCTCCTCTTCCCCCCTCCCTGTGTTTTATAGTCTTCCCCATAATTGATGACAAAATAGTGTTCTCATCGACCACGTCACCATCCAGGTGCACACTCATTATGGCCTCATTGTGTCTACAACTCAGGTTTGTTAGACATTGTGCACACTCACCCTGGCGATCGTTAGCCAGACATGGGCCACATTGACCCTGGCGCTGGTTAGCCAGACATGTGCACACTGACCCTGGCGTTGACGATCATTAGCCAGACATCGGCCACACTGGCGATCCTTCAAAGGGATTCCAGTCCTGTTGTTGACATTGCCCGTAAGATCATCCATCACTCCGAACTTGACGATGCTGCTTGATGAACCAGGCTTAAATTTCCACTGCTGAAGGCTGATCCGACAATGTGTTTCCTGCGATCACTTAGGTTTTTGTTCACTAAAACGTTCTGTCTTATTTTGTTCTCTAGTCTCATTTTGTTAAGGTATTTTCGAAAGGTAGATAGATACCTATATTTGATCACTTAGTTATTTTTTTCTTTTATCAATCATCCCTTTCCGTCTTATTATATATTAATAACTTTTTACTACAGATTCATGCCCGTGTGATAACTTGAGAATATCTCTTCGGATCAACATCAAACTTTCACTGGTTGTATATCGTAGTACAACTAAGATCCATGTTGTAATTGGCCCTACTGGTCTCTATTTGCTCAGTTTAGATTTTTTTATGGGGTAAGAACAGTCGCTGCTGCATCAGAGAAGCATAAAAGATGATCCACACATCGTGTGGATCATCTCTGATCCCACACAATTACAACAATTACAGGACAAAATACTAGTAAATTAACTAAGGTGGTTTCCCCCCCTCCCCACCCCAAAAAAATAATGAAGTTGGAAATGTTTTTCTTCACAAGGATGTCGATGAAACATTTCTAATATAAGGATACATGGAAAAATACACACATCAGACACTGTTTAGAAGAAGCTACCATTTGCACATTTCGTAGGCCGTACATACAATATATTGTCTGATCTGTATAGTTTTTCAAGTTTACGTACATCTGAACATGTAACATGGACAACCTTGTGGAGAAAGAACTTTCAGATTTTTGGGTGGCTCGTAAACGCATCAAGATAATCACTTCCGAGCGAGTTAGTTTAACCCAAATTAAAAATATGCATTTAAATTTACTCGTGAATTTTTTGCTATTGTTTTTGTCTTTTTCTTGCGTTTTTATAAGGTTCATTATTAGGTTCTCAAATTAAATCCTACATATAAATCCTAGAATCTGCCTTCATTTATCTTTGGGTAACCTTTTCCCACCAAGACAATGTGACCCGAAAAAGAAGAAACACTTTCATCATCCGTCCATCAATGTCTTGCCAGAAATGTACCGATACTACAGATCAAAAACTACAACATATCTTCACACTATATATCTGTAGTTATATGACCAATCTGTTAAAGTTAATATATTGTAATCAGAGATGCAATGAACTCATAGGGTTCAGACAGTGCTTGAGGAAATGGAAATCAGGTTTGATCCGTGAAAACAATTCATAGTATATCAACTATGTTAGTAAACTGGCAAATTAGAATCTATCTTTTCATAAGATATATCAGATATTAAACACTGAAGCCATACAGTAGAGGCATACTGTTTTCTTTACAAAATTATACATATTTTTCAAAATAAAACTGGCAATAAGCACCTTAACCTCCTCCTAAAAGGGACAATAGTTCCATGAAGATTTTATAGTGCACCAGCGTTGGATATATGAAACCGTTCGGATGAAGCGTTCTCGTCATCCGAAAACTTTGAAGGAAGAAAAAACTGTACCTGGGTACATGACTAGCACTACAATAAAGCTAAACGAAAATGTGATATTTAAGCTTTTCACTAAACTAGCAAAAAAAATAAAAACACCATAAAAACTCGAGTTTTTTATATAATTTTTCTTTTCTCATTTATATTCTATTTCAAATTCTCCACAAACCTATAAAAATACTTGGTTTTTCTAAGAAACTGGAATTTGTATGACTCACGAAATCGTAATGACACGATTGCAAAGAAACCAGCTAGCTAGCTAGCTAGCTGGTCCAGTGGCTAACGCGACGGCTTGGAGTTTTGTGACTCTCTGATCGCGGGTTCTACCCCCACCCGTGGTATGGTTTGGAATTTGTATGTCCCGCTTGAGCTACCAGACGACACCAGAGGGATTGAATACTGAGCAAATCGGTACTTACAAAGTCCAGTAAGAATCTGAAGTTTTCTTTTAGTGAGACACATCAGCGTTGAATGCTGGAAGCCGATTGGATGATGCATTCAGAAATTATTGCATAAAAATCAATATTTTGATTTTTCAATATCTGCAATAAAATTTGCAAATTGGCACCAACATGGCTTAAGATCAATCAAAATATTTCCCTAAGATGCATTCTCCAGTTATTGGACGGAAACCAGTGTTTAATAAAATTTGCAAATTAAGTTACACAACCCAAAATCAAGGCGAACCTTCCTTTGAGTAAATTCTACCATCTCAAAAAGGTCGAAGCCTATTAGAGGCACTCTGAAGTTATTGAAATTCATCAATTTCAAGTTTATTAACTATGGCAAAAAAAAAAAATCGTAATAACGTGATTATAAACGTATCAAGGCACAGACAGGACGAACTCGTGGGTTCGACTCCTATCCATCCCCCGAGTTGTTTACAATCATACTATTACGATTTTCGAGTCATGACAACAGATTTGAAGGAATTTTAGCCAGATCTTATCGCTGCCATGTTGATGTGAAATTTGTCTATAAAATCTTGCTTCTGTTGCTCTTAAGCCCATGCAACTCTCTCTAAGAGTGTAAATAAATATACCTAGTTGGATGAATCTTATTAAGCTGGTGATGGTCTAATTAAGCTCTGGTCTGTTGGTTTTGGGGCTAGTTTTCCATGAACTTCAGCATTACTCATTTTCCAAGTAGTTTATTAACTATGTCACTAAAATAATATTTGCATCTACACAACCTAAACTTAGAGAGTATTTTGAATTATTATGTGAGAAATTACCTGCATGAGGTTTACAGGGTATTACCTGAATTATTACCTGCAAGTAATTTGGGCTAGGTAAGTGAGACTTAGTCACAGTAGGTCGCAGAACTGTCACTCCCTCGATACCCACTGCATAACCACTCTCAGAAAAGCTAGACCTGAATTAAATTAATAATTACAATATTAAAACCAGCTACTCTGGTAAATTAAAATTATGTGGACTGTTTATTTTGGTTTACTTGCTGATTACACATAATATAACCATTAGTACAATACATATAATACAATGGTGTTATTAGAAAAGAAATTCGTATTACCACTTAACATTTAATACTGGATCGGTCATAGTCATATGATGACGCACAGCTGGAGTTTTTGGTCATCTGACTAAGGCCTTTTGCTGGCTTATCGGTCCATCCCTTTAAAAATTATAGTCATAGTTATAACCTTCTTTTTCATTCCTTTAAAGGTTAGGTTAGGTAAGGTTCGTCAGGAAACAGGACAAGTGTTTCCTGACGCGGGTCTTAGTCAGATGATGACCCGCCGTTGGAGCTTTTGGTCATCTGACCGAGGCCTTCCGCTGGCTTACCGGTTCACCCCTATGAAAATTATGGTCATAGTTATAACCATTTCTCCCCGTATATATATATATATATATATATATATATATATATATATATATATATATATATATATATATATATATATATATATATATATATATTTATAGGATGGAGTCCCCCTCTGGTGTAAATTGTGGGACCCACAGCCTCGGAGAAGTGGATAAAAAGGCTTCAAGGAAGAATATTTGGATTTCTTCCTGAAGCCGTTTGAATATTCCACTTCCCCTACCACCCCATCTTTTCATTCTTTTTAACCAATTGGTATATTTTATTACATAATATGGTACAAAAGGTTTAAGAGATACATTGTTGATATAAAGATGACATATACAGTACATAAGATGTGAGAGATACATGTCTAGTACATATTACGTGTTTGTCACTGATTATAATGCAAAAATCTCATCCAGCTCTTCAGAACTGGGGCGCGTGCCCAAAATACAACAGGTATTACCCCTCTGAACAGCAGCGCTGAGTCGCTGGAACAGAAAACTAGCTGCCCTGGGATCCCTAGTTACACTGATTAGTCTTTTGCCTAGCTCCTTAAGGAACTTAGATGCACTCTTTCCCCATGAGCCAAGGGTCTCTGAGCCTATGGGAGCAAACATATAATGATGGGCAAGTTTTCCATATTTTCTAGATTTTTGGGACTCTCTGA
>NC_069405.1:84123239-84225739 GCF_026875155.1 Cherax quadricarinatus
AATTTAAATATAATATATAGGGAAAAAACAACCGGGGGGGGGTTTTAAAAAGACAATAGGATTTTCTCTTTGCAATCACTATCAGAGCTTGCAATGGTGCAAGAAAAGTGGAGGTCCAAGCACATACGATAACAGGCTCGACACCATGCCTAACCCTTCTAGGGTAGGGTGGGGTCCCTTGAGGCCGAGCTTTTGCTCATAGACTGTCATTCCCATTTGCCCCCTTGGGGCGGGGATGGCAGACAGAGAGGCCTAGCTTGTGGCTAGGCCTGGGGGACAGTTGGTCCAAAGATGAGGAGGTACTTGTGCTCTCCCATGGGAGACTTAGGTCTCAGACACTCCCTAAAGAGGGAGCCAAGGCGGGCCACCACTTTGGAAAGGCCCGGGCCGGGAGAATACCGGTTAATCTTTAATAATAATATAACGATAACAGGGAGCGCCTTTGCTGGAGCAAAGCACAGAGACTATGTGCAGGGAAGTGCCCCCAAGCAGAAGACTAAATATTATAGCATTAGCAATCTTTTGGCTATGGGTACTGATATGCCTGGGGGCACTTCCTACCTTCTGCCTACATCCTCTCTGCTTCACTCCAGCAAAGGAGCTCCCTATGATGCATTTGCTTGGACCACCTCCTTTTTTCTGCAACATTGCAAGCTCTTGGTGTGCTGTTTTGAACACTTTAAGGCCTAGAGTTATTTTTTTTACTCCCTCCGTAGGAGTTTTGCATCCATTCTTGTTTCGCTTGTTCGCATAATATACATACATGTATTATTTTTATTGTAACCACGGACGAGTGGTATTGATCACTAACAACACTGCGCTAGCCAAGGATTCGAACCCATCTTGTACTGGCCTGCCTCTTTGGGAAGCGAGAAACCACATGACGCTTTAAACCACAGGACCACCCAACCGACCTTGGGTGGTCCTGGGGTTAAGCATCATGTGGCTCTCGTTACCCTGAGGCAGGCTAGTACAACAAGGGTTCGAATCCTTGGCTAGCGCAGCGTTGTTATTGATATTTATATATATTATATTATTTATATATATATATTTATTATATATATATATATATATTATATTATATATATATATATATATATATTATTATATATATATATATATATATTTGATTATTTATATATATTATATATATATATATATATATATATATTATATATTTTATATATATTATGTCTTGGGCCGAATAGGCAGAACTTGCGATCTTGGCTTAATAGCAACGCTCATCTGCCATAGGACAAGTGAAAATTTGTGTATGCAATTATTTCGCCAAAATCATTCTGAACCTAACGAAAAAAATATATTTCATTGTGTTTGTTTAGTATTAAATTTTACGTAAACAAATCTAAAATATATTTAGTTGGGTTAGGCTAAAATAAATTGTTCTTGTTATAATAAGGTTGGTAAGTTTTCTAAGATTCTTTTAGAGCAAAATTTAAAATTTTTTAATTAACATTAAAGAAAAAATATCTTTAAAGTTTTAAAGAAAATTCAGAAAGTTTTTTTTTAAATGAGTTCTTGCTAATTGACAGTTTTTTACATATTCGGCACGACATTTATATATATATATATATAATTATATATATATATATAATATATATATTTATTATATATATATATATATTATATATTATATATTTATATGTATATGTATTTATATGCAAAAAAATCGCAGACGGGCGATCTTAACTATGCAGGACAAGCCACAGGGGGTGAAAATCTTTAGCTCAAGAACTTTCACACTTCTCAGTGCGTCATCAGGAGCTGTGCAATGTTGCAAGGGAGCAACCAAAGCAGGGAGAGAGGTCTCAGCGTAGCGTAGGTGACACTGGCCATGGTTACCCTTAGACTAATGGTAACCGTAGCCAGTGACACCTACGCTACTCTGAGACCTCTCTCCCTGCTTTGGCTGTTCTCTTGCAACATTGCACAGCTCTGATGACGCACTGGGAAGTGTGAAAGTACTTGAGCTAAAGATTTCCACCCCCCCCCGTGGCTTGTCCTGCATATATATATATTATATATATATATATATTTATATATATCTATATATATATATATATATATATATATATATTATATTCAAAAGTCGGCCGTCCCCACGAGGCAGGTTTGGGACCAAAAGAAATGAAATCCAATATAGAAAATACTTTCATCATCATTTCAACACTTTCACTGACACTCGCACATTATCACTGTTTTGCAGAGGTGCTCAGATTTTTTTAACAGTCTAGAGGCATACACATATAAAGATACACTAACATATATATATATATATATATATATTATATATATATATATATATATATATAATATATATATATATATATATATATATATATATATATATATATATATATTCTTTTTCCCATGTCTCTTTGTATGCGTCGCTTATGCGCCCCACGTACATACTACCAGCACCAAACATATTTTATGCCTGGATAGACTCTTAATGTTACAAGACAGTGCTGTAGCCAGGCGCTGCGACAGTTGGTCATTTGTTCATGGCACTCGAGCAAGCGACACCCCTTAATTACAGCATGCTCCCCTTCAATTAAAGGGAGATGGTGCCTTGATACCATGAAAGGGCTCTTGATCTAAAAAAGTTGGACTACCATTAGCTGGATCAAACCTGATTACCACCCATTCCCCAGGCGCTGTGACTGTACGCCGGGATAGCCACATATGGCCAGGGGCGGGACGGCCAGCCCAGGCCCCCAAGTTCCAGGAGAAGCCCAACATATTGGCCCAGCCTCACCAGTTCCCAGAGTTCGAGTTATTACCCGACAAGAAAGAGTGCTCAAATTTGTCAGTCTGCATCCCCACCCCCGGCTGTTCTCATACCTTTCCTGGGTTAGGGGAAGATTCCAACCCGTTACGCTGACCCTGGGTTGAGGGTAAGAAAAAAGACTTAAGATTGGGCCGTGGTAATGTTTCCAAGGCAAATGTACCAATTAATTTGGGATTATCCCCATAGATCTAAAACCCCAAAAAACTAAATCAAATTTGGTATCATCCACAGGAAGGCGGCATCATCCAAAAAAGGGGGATTTTCCAGAGGAAGGTGACATTGTTTAGGAAAGGGACAGCATCATTCAGAATAAGGACTGCACCATCCAGATGCATTGTTAATGTTAAAAGATTTCTCCTAAATGTTGACCGAGATCACTACAGGCACTCTGGTAATTATAAAAAACCATGGAAAGAAAAAATAAGGTTATGTTGGAGTAAACAGCTAAAATGTGTTCCACAGTCAGCGCTCACTATAAGCAAAGCAAGAAAAGGCAGAATAACCTGCGAAAAGGTGGCTTTGGGAGAGATGAGTGTGTCAGATTATTAATCATCAGATTTTTCTCAGTGAAAACTCTGATGAAGGCGGAGAGCTAAAATAATCTTTCCTTCCGGACCTTCCGAGTTTTTAACTTTCTTTTAGTTTATAAAGCCCGCCACTACTCGAGGAAATATCTATATATTTGGCCCATGAAACAATTGCAAAGCAGAAGTGTGCTATAAAGCGAGCTCACTACAGGAGCCTTCGCCTTGGCACCTTTTCCGTCTTTTCCCAGGACACCAACATTGTCCCTGGCACCAAGACAACCCCACACCCTTGCACCACGTGCGGAGACGGGCTAACCACTACCGGTTCTTTTGAACCACAGGTTAAAACGGGAAACATATTAGGCCAGAACAAACAGCACACTGGGAATTTGAGTAAACATCGTCCCGAAATTTAACAGGGTCATCTATCAGGACGAGTAGTAACGATGGTTGCGTAGAGCCTCAGTAAACAGAGGACTCTTGGTAATTGTGAGCAAAACGGGGTTCTCACCTGGGATCATAGCAAAGCCATCCCACCTCATTCCTTAACCCATCAGTAAAGCCCCTTCATCCTCGAAATAAGAAACTAAATCAATGCTCCAAGAATTAGCCAAGATCATCCCCAAGACTCGGCACGAACGTGAACTTCGGGTCTATCCGAACCAAGACACATCGGGAAAATACAGTCCGGAAGAATAACCTGCATCTGAACACCAAATGACACGGGAAGCCTCGCATGACAAGCAAAAGGCTCTCCCCCACGCTCCTTCGTGAAGACCTGCATTGTAAAGAGCACATTCAACCCAAAAAAGTAACGCAACTCTAGCTCTCACAGTGGAGATCAGGGGGAAAAAATACCAGATTCAGAAAAGAGGGTCTCAACTGGTAAAGTATTGAATGCACCCCTGCATAGCTGTATCGTAGGCGATGGAGTGATGCAGTAAGTATAGCCGAAGAGATCTGGGAGCGATACTCCAGCTTGTAACACAAGGCCCTATGCAGGTGGAGCATTATCTGCCTGCAGAAGTGTAGAGCATCCACTCTGAGAAATTCATCTAGAAGAGGAGGGGATGACTTCTTCCAGAGAAGGGGGATGACTTCCTCAAAGAAAAAAGATAACACAATGCAGTGACACCATTCAGTGAAAGATGACACCGTTCAGGGTTTGATGACACCGTTCAGTGGTGTAAATGACACCGTTCAGTGGAAGATGAAGTCATGCACCGTTCAGTGAAGATGACACCGTTCAGTGAAAGATGACACCGTTCAGTGAAGATGAAAACCGTTCAGTGAAAGACGACACGTTCAATATTCAAAAGATGTTTTTTTCCACCCCTTGCATGAAAAAAATTTGCAAAAGCTTGGATGGTGAAGGCCAAAAAAATTTTTTTTACTTTAAAGAAAAAATTGGACGAATTTTAACTGACGCAAAAATTTTAAGGCCGGAGCATTTGTTGGACCACAAATACGTGAACTTTTTATCTGACCCAGTCTTTTTACCAAACCTGACCCCCACTGGGGGCTGGCCCGCGTGGGTAGCTTTCAGACGGTTGTCTAGAACTTCCAAGGAAGGAACAGCAGCCAATTGTGCGAGTTTAGTGCCAAACATGCAGTCGCCTGTAGAGCAACCGGGTTGCTTCATGTTCCGGAAAATAAAAATTTCTTCATCTACCTCGATTTAGGTAAAAGGACGCAAAACAACCGTAACCCGCGCAAATTATGATTATCCACTGTATTTTCCATCATCCAAGAACATGCAAGGGGCCCAAGAGGGTAGCCCAGCCACGTCCCTAGATAATCCTCACAATTGCACACCATCAAGGTCCAACGAAGCTCCTGGAGAGCGAAACATTGTCATATTATAAATGTCGCTTTAGTTGTGCCTAACATATCGTCGGTAATATACCAACATTATTACACCAGGAATACTTTCCATCCACTCTTGATGCGTGTAGTAATGAACACGGTAAAAATTTCATGAGGATTTTAATGCAATGGATGTACAATATTAGGGACGTGTCAGTCTCAAAATGATGGGAGACTGCTGTTGGTATCTTCAGAAAGAAACCAAAAGCTTAAAACATTTTTTAAATACTTTCTTCTCCCAGTGAGAATACGTTGCTTAATGTCCTTGAAGCATTCTTTAGCAGTTACTCTATTAATAGGGAATAAATTTTAATAACTCATTACACTGTGCTGTAAATTTATATGCAACATGATTTATAAAGAAAAAATTCTTAAAATTATACGTTTTCTAATAGCTAAAAATCTTTACGTGCTAATTCAATTTCGACCTCAAATCTGGAGTCAGCATGTTTATATTACGTGACAACACCTATATTTATCTCAGTAGCAGACCCAACCTATTTTTATTGTCCAGGATAATATAACAATATAAAAAGGGCATATTTTTTGAATGGAGTACAAAGCATATCTGAGAAAGAAATACGATCGTGCAAATAAACATTTGCATATTTTGTGATAAATTATTCTATTTATCATTAACATAAATTCTTTAAATTATAAATGGTGGCTGGGCAATTCTCCTTTTCTACCTTGCACGTGCGCTAATAACATTTGTTTTATCTTAAATAAATATTGTCGGAGGACTGACCTACTCATGCTGCAGCTGCTGCTACTGCTGTTCCTGTTTGTTCTTGTTGCTTTTGCTGCTGTTTTCTGTTGTGACTGATGTTTTACTGCCGTTGCTGATCTTACTGTTATTGGTACTGTTGCTGCTGCTGCTGAACCATGTTTACTTGAAAATTGGTGGAAGTTTTCAACCGTTATTACTCCAGTGATGCCAACCTGCCTGTTGTCTTATTTTCCTAGTTTTTCTTGTGTTTGTCTCTTTGCCTTCTTTATTTTTCAATATTTCATTTTCTTTTTTTTCACTACTACCCTCTTCTTCTTCTAACTCTATTTCTTGTTTCTCGTTGAGCCTCTCACTCGAGGTGGAGGATGTTGTTGGTGTTGTAGCTGACTCATTGTGTAGTATTGTGCTCCTTCCAGAGGGAGGAGGATCACAGTACGAGTGCTTCTGCCAGTAAGAGGTGGACCACGAAAGCTCTGTCATCTCAGCCCACTCCTGCGGGCAAGACTTGACACTCAAAAAAATATTTACGTTCCATGTTGTGCCTTGGCCCGAGTCCTCAGTGAATCGTAATTAGGTCGTAAATCAAGCGGCTCTTTACTCACATTGCTCTCTAAATAGGATGTTCTCCTCTTGCTCATGGGTATGTATGTGCGTACTCACCTACTTGTGGTTGCAGGGGTCGAGTCATAGCTCTTGGCCCCGCCTCTTCACTGGTCGCTACTAGGTCACTCTCCCTGAACCATGAGCTTTTATCATACCTCTGCTTAAAGCTATGTATGGATCCTGCCCCCAAACTACATCGTTTCCCAAACTTTTCCATTTCCTGACTACTCTGTGACTGAAGAAATTTTTTAAACATCCCTGTGATTCATCTGCGTCTTCAGCTTCCAACTGTGTCCCCCTGTTTCAGTGTCCAATCTCTGGAACATCCTGTCTTTGTCCACCTTGTCAATTCCTCTCAGTATTTTATATGTCGTTATCATGCCCCATCCCTATCTCTCCTGTCCTCCAGTGTCGTCAGGTCGATTTCCCTTAACCTCTCCTTCGTAGAAGTACTCACTTGATCTGGGACTAGTCTGGTTGCAAGCCACTGCAATTTCTTAGTTTCTTTACGTGCTGGCTAGTTTGGGTTCCATACTGGCTGCGCATACTCCAATATGGGGCCTAACGTACACAGTGTACAGGGTCATGAACGATTCCTTAAGATGTGGAAATGCTGTTTCTTAGGTCTTGCTATGAGCGCCCATATGCTGCAGCATTATTGGATTTAATATGCGCCTCAGGGAGATGTGCTGGTGTTATACTACCCCAAGATCTTTTTCCTTGAGTGAAGTTTGTAGTCTCTGGCACCTAGAATGTCTCCGTACTGGCGGTCTTTCTTTAGCCCTTCTCCAATCTTCATGACTTTAGCTCTTGGTGGGTTGAACTCCTGGAGCCAAATGCTGGAACCAGGTCTGCAGCCTGTCCAAGATCCTTTTGTAGTTCTTGCCTGGCTTCGTCCGAATGAATTTTCTCTCAACTATCACATCATCGAATCAGGGACAACTTCGGAGTATATTCCATTATCGTCATGTCGTTCACTAATACACAGAAAAAGCATTGGTCCTTAGGACTGACCCTGGTGGGACCCAACTTGTCAAGGTGCCAACCTCGCCACGTACCATGACTCGCAGCACTGTCTTCCTGAAAGTATTCCCCGATCCATTGTAGTGCCTTCCCTGTTATCCCTGTCTGCCTGTGTACTCACTATTTGTGGTTGCAGGGGTCGTGTCATTGAATCCCTGGGCCCCGCTCTTCACTGAATTGCTTACTAGGTCCTCTCTCTCCCTGCTCCATGAGCTTTATCATAACTCGCCTAAACTATGTATGGTTTCCCGCCTCACTACTTCACTTTCTAGGCTATTCCACGGCTTGACTACTCTATGACTGTAGAAATACTTCCTAAATCCTTTGATTCATCTGAGTCTTTCAACTTCCAATAGTCACTCTTGTGTCTGTGTCCTTCTCTGGTAATCAGTCTTTGTCCACCTCGTCTTTTCCGACGGGGCCAGTATTTTATATGTGTGTGTGTTCTCTTTTCTACATCCCATTTCTTAGCAACAAATTCACAAAACAGTCGTTACTCTCATTAGCGAATGGATGTAGATTAGACCAACAATACATGAATATCGAAACAGATACGGAAAAGCGAAAAAGTGCAGAGCAAACTACACCAGTTACATCGAAGTGCAAAGGAAGGATTCTGAGAGATAGAACTCAACCCCGAGAGTCCATATACCATACTTGAGTATAGGTAGGCAGACGACACTAGGTTGGCGTCCTGATCTTCATCCTCAGCATCTGAGTGATGCTTGACGTCCTGATCTACATCCTCAGTACTGAGTGTTTACATTGGGCAGTATGTACCTGGTGGTCACTGGGCGTCTTGTCTGCTCTGCCTGATAGTCATCACCCTCACTTCCATTAAGACAACTGCCCAACACCGCACTGCACCACCTCGTATCATCCAACATTGCACTACCCACCACTCCAGACTATCACTGCACTGCCCTCACACTACATCTCGGTGACGACAGAGTGACGCCACTGGATTATTAATCTAGACATCTAAAAGACGAAAATCCTGTTGGAAACAATTGTGCACCATAAAAATGTGTGTATTCATCTATATTTTATATGTACTCACCTCTATGTGGCTGCAGGGTCGAGTCTGGGCCCCGCCTCTCAATTTGACGCTTGGCAGATTCATTCCCTCGTAGCCTAGCGGGCCATAACCTACCCGCTTTTGAAGCTATGTACGGAGCATTTCTTTAGTCTCCCCTGAGACTAAAGAAATGCTTCCTGAAATATAGGATCCAGGAGAGACAAAACAAGGCAAAAACCACATCTAGTATCGGGCCCCTGCTACGACAAGATGGGACTTACACAGATGACAACAAAGACATGAGTGAGATACTAAAGTCTCAATACGACTCTGTGTTTAGCGAGCCACTAATCAGTCTAAAGATCGACATACCAAATGACTTTTTCATGAATGAGCCTCAAACTCCCTCAATGTATGTCAAATTTCTGACATTACCCTAACTCCCCCAGACTGCGAAAGCCACTGACAACATGCCATGCACTCAGCCCCAGACCCAGACTCGTGGAACTCTGTGTTCATTAAGAACAGCCCTAAGTATGCTATGGAGACGGAGCATAACTAAAAGCAACGGATATAGCCCCATTCATAAAGGTTTGTAGCAAAGTATTAGCTAAGAACCATAGACAAATAGATCTAAGCTCCCATATCATAAAAAAATCTTTGAAAGAGTACTAAGAAGCATGACTGCAAACCACTTGAACTCCCAGAAACTTCACAATCCAAGGCAACATGAGTTCACAGCGGGTCGCTCGTGCCTCTCACAACTACTGGATCACCTTGATATGGTCTTGGATGCACTGAAAGACAAACAAATGCAGATGTAATATAACCAGACTTTGCAAAAGACTTTAACAAGTGCGATCATGGTGTAATAGCATACAAAAGGCGTGCTTAAGAAATAACTGGCAAGGTGAGCAGATGGCTCTTCAACTTACTAACCAAGGCTAACTAACCAAGGCACATACTCGCCCCCATCCTGTTCCTCATCCTCATATCAGAAATAGACAGAGATGTAAATCTATAGCACCGTGTCTTCCTTTGAGGACGGTACTAGGATCTGTATGAGACTCATCCATTGAGGATACGGTTAACCTCCAAGAAGATATAAACCAAGTTTTCCAATGGGCAATGGGAAAACAATATGATGTTCAACTAAGACAAATTCCTACTACTTCGTTATGAAAAGCTGGTGGAGATGCAATTGACTTGTACTCGCTGGAACGCAGGGGGGATATACTCTACAGTTGGAAAATCCCAGAAGGAATGATCCCTAATCAGCACACAGAAATCACTCCCTATGAAAGCAAACGACTTGGGAAGTGGTGCAAAATACCCCCAATGAAAAGTAGGGGCGCCATTGGTACACTAAGAGAAAAGACAATAAGTGTCCGGGCCCAAGACTGTTCAACAGCCTCCCACCATGCATAAGGGGGAATTACCAACAGACCTTCGGTTGCCTTCAAGAGGAAGCTGGACAGATACTTAAAGTCGGTGCCGGATCAGCCGGACTGTGGTTCGTATGTTGGAGTGCGTGTGGCCAGCAGTAACACCCTGGTTGATCAGGCTCTGATCCACCGGGAGGCCTGGTCGTGGACCGAGCCGCGGGGGCATTGATCCCCGGAATACCCTCCAGGTAGACTCCAGACAGGTAGACATCCCTGTGACTCAATTGCGTGTTTAACCTCCAGCTGTATCCCTGAGTTCCCATTTCTCGCCTCTCAAACAGCCAGTCCCTATCTACCCCCATCAAATTCCCTGCATATTTTGTGTGTTATATCTTCCCTGGTTCTTCTAGTCCCCAATATTGTTAGATTCAATTCCACTAGCAGGAACAAGCTTTGTTGCGTACCTCTGCGCTTTCTCCAGTTTCTTAACGATATTTTATAAAGTGCCCAGGGAGAGACACTGCTGCAATTCCTGAAGGCCACTGTTGGATTTACCAGCCGAGCATTGGTTGCAGTAATTGAGTTTGTTGTAGTTACTAGTTATCAAAGAGACTTGTCGATCGACACTTGTGTTTAGTGTGTGTGTGTGTGGTGCATGGTGCGAAAAAGATAGATAGATAGATAGATAGATAGATAGAGAGAGAGAGAGAGAGAGAGAGAGAGAGAGAGAGAGAGAGAGAGAGAGATAGAATTATTTGACCTCCCTCAGAGGCTGCCTTAGCGGCCAAGATCTCCTCTGTATTGACACCTTCCGAAAAGTTGCCATGATGACGAAGGGTTCTTGATTCGAGGAATGTGAATACCTTTCCCTTCTCTGGCAGAAACTTAAGTACTTTACATTCCCTATGACCAGAATAAGAATCTAGAGTGTCATACCACACACAATCGCCACGTCAACTGTAACAATTATTTAACCCAAAACCCAAACCAAGAAAATCAAGCAACACAATAACCAAACAAACAACACAACCAACACTGATTTGCGAATCTCTGGTGGGGCAGTGTCAAATGTTTTCTTGCTGTCCAAGAATGTGAAGTCGACCCACCCTCCGTTATTCTTTAAGGATCTCCAGTAGGTTCGCAAGGCAGAAGTTATGGTCAGTGTTCTCACTGGGAAGTGAGTGAAGGAAACGTTGAGCATGATTCCTTGCACCTGCTGTCCCTATTCACCTAGCAGTAAGTATATATTAGTCGACTGTTGTGAGTCGTATCCATGGGGGGGTGGGGTGGGGGGGCTGGGTTTTGTAATGAGCTGAGGTAGGACAACAGCTCTTGGCCTGTAAAACTGATCCAGAGCAGTGGATGACGTAGTAGTGATGTTGAGGTAGCAGTATTAATGTGATGGTAGCGCGAGAGGGTTGAGGAATGCTGGTGCAACTCTGTGGTGGTGGTGGAAAAGACGAGGCGTGACAGTGGCTGGCTGGGGAGAGATATGCTGTCTCCCGTGGCTGATCACCTTCCATTAGTGCTGCTGCATGTTAATATCTCCGTGCGAGAGCCGATATTGTAGTGGTGGCAACACTGTTATGGACAGCTGGAGCCCAGGTGAGTCTGCCTCCTATACTGCGATGATTCACGTGATGCTGGGGTAGTTCGAGTTGAATTGAGATAGCCCAAATGCATCTAAGAGAGTTCAGGTGGTACTGGGACAATTCAGATATTGCCGAAACACTTCAGGTGGTGCTGGGCTAGTTCAGGTGGTGCTCGAATAGTTTCAGGTGATGTTGCGATAGTTCAGGTGACACGAGGCACCAGCCGTCACGACCTTGTATGACCTGGCAGTGCGGGTCATGACCTTGCATGACCTAGCAGTGCGGGTCACGACCTTGCATGACCTAGCAGTGCGGGTCACGGCCTTGCATGACCTAGCAGTGCGGGTCACGGCCTTGCATGACCTAGCAGTGCGGGTCACGACCTTGCATGACCTAGCAGTGTGGGTCACGGCCTTGCATGACCTAGCAGTGCGGGTCACGACCTTGCATGACCTAGCAGTACGGGTCACGATCTTGCATTAGCCAACAATGCTTAGCAATACAAGGTAGTTGTGATGGTGCTGTCTCTCGAGGCTGGAAGCAGCTGGCAGAAGGTCTTGTATAGAAGCCAGGATAAGCAAACTTGAATAAGCAAACATTTATCTAACCAATGTGTGAATGTGTGTGGTTGTGTATTCACTGATTTGTATATGCCGATTTGTGTTGTTTGGTTCGAGTCCGAGACTCCCGTTCCCTGTAAGAGACTGTACTCACCTAATTGTACTCACCTAATTGTGGTTGCAGGGTCGAGACTCAGCTCCTGGCCCCGCCTCTTCACTAGATCGCTACTGGGTCCTCTCTCTCTCTGCTTCCTGAGCTTTGTCATACCTCTTCTTAAAACTTATGTATGGTTCCTGCCTCCACTACTTCACTTGCTAGGCTATTCCACTTGCTGACAACTCTATGACTGAAGAAATACTTCCTAACGTCCTGTGACTCGTCTGAGTCTTCAGCTTCCAGTTTGTGACCCCTTGTCCCTGTGTCCCCTCTCTGGAACATCCTATCTCTGTCCACCATGTCTATTCCCCGCAGTACTTTGTATGTCGTTATCATGTCTCCCCTGACCCTTCTGTCCTCCAGTGTCGTCAGTCCGATTTCCCTTAACCTGTCCCCGTACGACATTCCCTTGAGCTCTGGGACTAAACCTTGTTGCAAACCTTTTTACTTTCTCCAACTCTTGACGTGCTTGAAACCCGGTGTGGGTTTTTCCAGACTGGTGCTGCAACTTCAGTATGGGGCCTAACATACACAGTGGGACAAATGTCTTGAACGATTCCTTATTAAGGTATCGGGAAAGCTATTCTCAGGTTTGCCAGGCGCCCATATGCTGCAGCAGTTTTTTGGTTGATGTGTGCCTCCGGTGATGTCTCGGGGTTAGGTCACCCCAAGGTCTTTCTCCCTGAGTGAGGTCTGTATCTTTGTCCACCTAGCCATACTCTGTCTGCGGTCTTCTTTGCCCCTCCCCAATCTTCATGACTTTGCATTTGGCTGGATTGAATTCGAGAAGCCAGTTACTGGACCACATGTCCAGCCTGTCCAGGTCTCTTTGCAGTCCTGCCTCATCCTCGTCCGATTTAGTTCTTCTCATCAACTTCACGTCATCTGCGAACAGGACACTTCAGAAGTCTATTCCTTCCATCATGTCGTTCACATATATCAAAATAGCACTGATCCTAGAACTGACCCCTGTGGGACCCCGCTCGTAACAGGCGCCCACTGTGATACCTCTTCACGTACCATGACTCGTTGCTGCCTCCCTGTCAGGTATTCCCTTATCCATTGTAGTGCCCTCCCTTTAACATGTGCCTGATCCTCCAGCTTCTGCACTAATCTCTTGTGGGGAACTGTGTCAAAAGCCTTCCTGCAGTCTAGGAAAACGCAATCTACCCACCCCTCCTCTCGTGTCTTACTTCTGTTTACCTTGTCATAAAACTCCAGGAGGTTTGTGATACAAGATTTGCCTTCCATGAACCCATGCTGGTTTTCATTTATAATCTTGTTCCTTTCCAGGTGTTCGACCACTCTCCTCCTGATAATCTTCTCCATGACTTTGCACACAATACATGTCAGAGACAACAGGTCTGTAGTTTAGTGCCTCGTTTCTGTTTCCTTTCTTAAATATGGGGACTACATTAGCTGTCTTCCATTTCTCAGGTAGTTGCCCAGTTTCAAGGGATGTGTTGAAGATTGTGGTTAGAGGCACGCACAGCATCTCTGCTCCTTCTCTAAGGACCCATGGGGAGATGTTGTCCGGTCCCATCGCCTTTGAGGTATCAAGGTCACTAAAGAGCTTCTTCACCTCCTCCTCAGTTGTTCGTATGTCATCCAACACTTGTTGGTATATTCCCTCTTGATGTTCCCTTCTGTGCTGTCTTCCCACAGCCCTTCCTGTCTCTACTGTAAAAACTTCCTTAAAATCTCCTGTTCAGCTCCTCACATACCTCCTGATCATTTCTTGTGAGTTCTCCCACCTTCTGTCCTTAATCTGATCACCTGGTCTTTGACTGTTGTCTTCCTCCTGATGTGGCTATACAACAGTTTCGGGTCAGTCTTGATTCTCGATGCTATGTCATTTTCATACTGTCGCTGGGCCTCCTCCTTACCTGTGCATACTCATTCCTGGCTCTGCGACTGATCTCCCTATTTTCGTGTGTTCTCTGCCTTCTGTACTTTTTCCATTCTCTATTGCACTTTGTTTTGCCTCCTTACAACCGTCGGGTAAACCAGGGGCTCGTTCTGTCTTCCCGTTGTTACTGTTGCCCTTGGAATAACCTTTCAACTGCCTCCTTGCATTTTGTTGTTACATATTCCATCATTTCATTTACTGGCTTTCCTGCCAGTTCTCTGTCCCACTGGACCTCCCGCAGGAAGTTCTTCAACCCTATGTAGTCCCCTCTTTTATAGTTAGGCTTTTCCCATTCAACTCCTGTTATTCTCTCCACTTGCAGCTCTACAATGTATTCAAAGCACAGAACCACGTGGTCGCTAGCTCCTAGGGGACTCTCATACTTGATGTCCTCAATATCTGAGCTGCCCAGGGTGAACACAACGTCCAATCTTGCTGGTTCATCCTCCCCTCTCACTCTGGTAGTGTCCTTAACATGTTGGTGCATGAGGTTTTCCAGCACCACGTCCAACATCCTGGATCTCCCTGTTTCGGGACCCCCATGTGGCTCCAGGTTTTCCCAGTCAATCTCCTGTGGTTGAAATCCCCCATAACCAGCAACTTTGCTCTGCTGGAGTGAGCTCTTCTTGCCACCTCAGCAAGTGTGTCCACCATTGCTCTGTTGCTCTCTTCATATTCCTCTCTTGGCCTCCTGCAGTTCTGTGGTGGATTATACATCACTGCAATGACCACTTTGTGTTCCCCAGCCTGAAGTGTACCTGCTATGTAGTCTCTTTCTCCCGTCTCATCTATGCCTTCCATTTTCTCGAATTTCCATCTGTTTTTTACGAGCAGAGCAACCCCACCTCCCCCCCCTGCCCCTTCTATCTTTCCTCATGATCTGGTATCCTGGTGGGAAGATTGCATCTGTTATTGTCTCTGTGAGTTTTGCTTCTCTAACTGCTATGATGTCTGGGGACTTCTCATTGATTCTTTCTTGCCATTCCTCATGTTTATTCGTTAATCCATCTGCATTTGTGTACCAAACCTTCAACTTCTGTTCTAATACTGTAACTGTGGTGCGGGGGGTGGAAACAGAGGGATCGGTGTGCGATGGTTGGTTTGGATTGTTCAGTTGCCTTGGGGTGTAGGGGCCCTGGAGTCCTTCTGCAGGTGTTTCTGGGGGGTGTGCTTGTCCTTTCTATTTGATCCTGGGTTGTTCTGCTCTCCTTTTCATTTCCTCCCATTTCTCCTTTCGTTTTTGAACCTCTCTTTCATCGTTTTCCCCTTTCGTCCTGTGTTCTGCCCTCGATCGAGGTACACACTCCGAACTCCTGCTTGCCTCTCAGCCGTGCTTCTCCTGCAGGATCATGGTTCGGTTGATTCTCCCTTTTGAAAAATTACTTTGAGAGGCCGATTCCTTTTCTTTGTGAACCCCCCAAAATTCTCCCGAAAATTTGCCACCTGGGTCAGTCCCCCTCGCCAAATCACCTTCATGATATCTTCAATCGCTTTTTCTCCTGCTTTCTTTCATCATAAGTTTCCCCTTTACTTCGTCTAGCCCATAGACAAACATGATCTCTCCCTTTCCACCTCCCACTGTGACTCCCTTGCATCCTCTGTGTTTTAGTTCCTTCCCCTGGAGTGTTCCTTTTCCCTTTAGTCCCTTCCGTAGTTATGGCCCCTATGTTTTTGGTTTGTCCTTCCTGCTCACCTGTTCCTGGCCCCCACAGGGATCTGGTAAGGTCCCTTTCACATGTTCTAGTTCCTTCAATGTCTTCCAACCTCTCATTCTGTCCTAGTGTGCTCCCTGTCTTTGTTTTGGCCCCATGTGGGTTTGACAGGACCCCTGCATACAGTTTAGTTTCCATGCTTCCTTCAGACCTGTTGCTGTGTTTGATGTAGCCATTACCGATGCTACTTCTGTAATATCTTTGTCTCTGTGTGTTTCAGATGTCTCAGCTCCTCTTCTAATCTCTCTATCTTGATTTCTGCTGCTGTGGCCTGTTGCTTCCATTTCTGCTTTCCCTGCTGCTAACCTCTCTTCCATCTTCCTTTCCAGCGCATCTAGTCTCCTTCCCCAGTCTTCCTCCCTTTTTTGAGCTCTACCTTCCTTTCCCCTCCCTCCCAGATTCGTCCTTGGAGCCCCTTGTCCTCATCCTGGTTCTAGGCCCCCCCCCCGCCTCCACAGAAGGGGGGACGGGTGGTTAGGGGAGGGGAATAGATGGTTAGGAAGAGAGGGATGGATGGTTGTGGGGGAGGGGGAGGATGGTTATTGGGGGGGTGAGATAGTTGGGGAGGGGGTTAGATGGTTTGAGGGAGAGAGGGATGGATGGTTATGGGGGAGGGGGAGGATGGTTATTGGAGGGAGGGAGGTATTGGGGGGGGTTTGACGGTTTGGGGGGGGGTTAGGTGGTTTGGGACGGGTAGGTGGCTAAGGTGAGGTGGTTAGGGAAGAGGAGAGAGGGTGGTTAGGGGAGGGGGGGTACGTGTTTGTGTCAAGGGTGGAGGGTGTGTGTTGGTGTGTGTGTGTGTGTGTGTGTGTTGTGTGTGTGTGTGTGTGTGTGTGGCATGGTGTTGTGTGTGAGTGTGTGGTTGTGAGTGTGTGTGTTGAGGTGGTGGTGTGTGTGTGTGGTGTGTGTTGTGGTGTGTGTGGGGTGGTGTGTGTGTTTTTGGGGTGTGTGGGGTGTGTGGTGGGTGTGTGTGTTGTGTGTGTGTGTGTGTTGTGTTGGTGTGTGTGTGTGGTTTTTTGTGTTTTTTTTGTGTGTGTGTGTGTGGTGGTGTTGTTGGGGGTGTGGGTGTGTGTGTGGTGGTGTGTGTTGTGTGGGGTGTTGGGGTGTGTAATGTGTGTGTGTATGTGGGTGTGTGTGTGGTGTGTGTGTGTGTGTGTGTGGTGGTGTGTGTGGTGGGTGTGTGTGTGGGGTTTGTGTGTGGTGTGTGTGTGTGGGTGTGTGTGGTAGTGTGTGGTGTGGGGTGTGGTGTGTGGTGGTGTGTGTAATATTTTTGGTGGTGTTTTGTGTGTGTGTGTGTGTGTGTGTTGTTGTGGTGTGTGTGGGTGTGTGTGGTGTGTGTTTGTGGGGTTTGTGTTTTTATGTGTTTAGTTTTTTTGTGTGTAGTGTGTGTATTGTGTGTGTATGTGTGTGGGGTGTGTGTGTTGTGGGTGTGTGTGTGGTGTGTGGGTTTTGAGTGCAAACCCGTGTGGTGTGCTTGGGTTGAGGAGGGGGGTTTTGGGGGGGGTGGGTGGTGGGGTTGAAAGATCCGACGGAGGCAAAAAATTCATCTCATTTATTTTTCCCCAAATTTATGCTACTCTTCCCATTTATTGCCCTTTCTGGATTTACGTTTTAATTGTTGCGGTTATTACATTTTCCTTGTTACTTTGAGGGGGACTTCCAGCTTCCTAAGTATTCTTACTGCTAATAACTCCCGGATAACACTCCTGTGTGCGTGTGTGCAGGTTGTTGTAGTGTGGTGGTGTGAGGTTTTTGTGCGGTGTAATGACTGCGCAAATTCTTGTGCCCTGACACAACCCTCCTGGGGCTTGACCCTAGCACCACTTTCAATGTTGCCCCTTAAAAGGGTTTTCCCACCTAACTTCTCACACCGTCAACACTAATTCCTATTCTATCTATTTCTATTCTATTCGGAATACTTGCAGGGGGATGACCATAACAACATACAAGGCCACTAGGGCCGTCAACAGCAAACCCCAAATGCGAATAAACTTGCGCTCACGGGGCGGTGACAGGGCCAGCTGCTGATGACGAAGTCGTCGTATTAGGGCCTAAATCCCTATTTTGGAGATCCTCCCCTGTGTTTATAACCATATATTTTCCCTCATTCTCATACATTCACTCTTCACTGAGATAGTATACACCACATTTTATACTTTTTACTTTTTAAAGATAATGGTGCACAACTTGTCGTGAGCACTTCTTTGGCCTACCGGCCCAATGTTGGGGAACAGCGCCTAAGACCCCCAACGGTTTGCTCTTGAAATATTATGATTTTAGCTTTCCTCTCACTTTCTTTAACTAATAACTTTTAATTAACACTCGTAGTATTTTCCTGCTTTCCCCTCCACTGATTTCGCACTGTTATTGCACGCCTTACAATGCAAAGGTTCTCGGGGCCCTTTTTACCCCCTCTCACCCCAAGGACCCACGCGTGTACTCCCCTAGTTGAGGTTTTGGGGGGGTCGATTTCCGAGCTCCTGGCCCCCCTTTTCCCTGACCGCTACAGGTCACTCTCTCTAAACCCGTGAGCTTTATCATACCCTGCTTAAAGCTAGGGTAGGGGATCCTCCCTCCACCACATCGTTTCCCAAAACTTTTCCACTTACTGACTATTTCTGGGCTAAGAAATACTTCCAAAAACCCCTTGATTCATCTGTGTCTTCAATTTTCCAAACTGTGCCCCTTGTTACTGTGTCCAATCTTTTAACACCCTTTCCTTTTTTCCACCTTGTAAAATTCCTCTCAGTATTTTGTATTCGTTTTCAGTCCCCCATCTCCCTTTTCCCGGGGGGCCTGGCCCGTCGGGTTTACTTCCCTTAACCTCTCCTCGTAGGACATACCTCTTGGGCTCTGGGACTATCTTGTTGAAAACCTTTTAACATTTTCCCTTCTATTTCTTGAGGTGTTTGGGCAAGGGGGGGGTTCCCAAAAAACTGGTCCCCGCATACTCCAATAGGGGCCCAAACGTACACGGTGTACGGGGTCCTAAAAATGATTCCTTATTAAGGTGGGAAATGCTTTCGGAGGTTAGCGGCGCCCAAAAGGTGCAGCGTTATTTGATTGATTTCGCTTCGGGAATGTGCCGGGTGTTATTTCCCCCCCAAAAGTTTTTTTTTCCTTGAGTGAGGTTTTGGGTCTCGGCCCCCCCTAGACGTACTCCCTCTGGGGTCTTTTTTGGGCCCTTCCCCAACTTCTTTGTTTTGGGCATTTGGGGGGATTAAAACTCCGGGACCCAAATTTGCGGGACCAGGTCTGCATTTCCCCAGACCCCTTTGTATTCTGCCGGTCTTCGATCAAAGAGAATTCTTCTCATCAATTTCCACGCCCATCTGAAAAAGGGACCCCTCAAAGCCCTTTTCCTTTTTCCGTAAAGTCGTTCCCAAAACCAAAAACGCACGGGTTTCCTGGGAAACTGACCCCTGGGGCCCCCCCCGCGGGCGGGGGTTTCCCACCTGACACCTCGCCACGACCATGACTCGCTGCTGTCTTCCGAAAGTTTTCCCGTTTCCAAATTGTATCCCTTTCCCCTGTTATCCCTGCTTGGCCCCCTCCATTTTTGCACCAACCCTTTTGTGGGGAAAACTGTGTCAAACCCCCTTTTTTGCAGTCCAAGAATATGCAATCCACCCCCCCCTTTTTCATCTCCTTGTTTTTTCCCCTGCGTCCCCATTTTTCCATAAAAACTCCAGAAAGGTTTGGGTGACACAGGTTTTCCCGTCCCAAAAACCCAAATGTTGGCTGCTGTTGATAAATTTCATTCCTTGTAGGTTTTCCAAACCACTCTTCTCCCTGAAATCTTCCCCAAAATAAAAATTTTGGGCATACAAACATGCAGTGACACTGGCGAAATTTTTAATGCTTCATGTCTGTCTCTTTTTTAAAGTTTGGGACTACTTTTTGCTGTTTTCCCCAGCCTCAAAAATCTCCCTGTTTCGATAATGTATTGAATTTTTTGTTAGGGGTCACATAGAAAACCCTTCTGCCCCTCTCTAAATCCCCAGGGGGAGATGTTTTCGGGCCCCATTGCCTTTGGGGTTTATTTTCCCCCTCACCAAAGCCTATTCATTTTCTTCCTGGGTTTGGGGCACTGTGTCCAGCCCAGGGGGGTTTTCCCCACCTCCCCTCTTTCTGACCCCCTTCTGTCTCCTCTGTGAACACACCCTTGAACCCTTTTGTTGATTTCCCTCACAAAACTTTCAGGGTCTTTTCCTTGTTGTCTCTCCCCCTTTCCCTTTCCCCTTACCTAAATTACCCCTGGTCCTTGACTGTTTTTTTCCCCTGATTGGCTGTACAACATTTTTGGTCAGTTTTTGGTTTTTCGCTGCAATTCATTTCATCCCTTTAAGCTTTTTTTCTGTGAGAGCAAGGGTGCCCGGGTTGAGCCTCTTTGACTTTTTCACCCAAATCCCCCCACTTTTTTTTGTTATACCTTCACGTTTTTGTACCATCCCTTCATTTTCCCTTTTCCAAACCCCTGTGGTTTGTGGGGCCGTGGGGGTGGGAGAAATAGTGGAATACTGGGGGATTCTATAGCTCGGTGTTGGGGGGAGGCTGGGGGTAGGGATTTAGTGTGGGTTGGGGTGGTGTGATAGGTTGAAAGGTTTCTGAAAATTTATTGTTTTGGTGTTTCCCCTTTGGGTTTGTTCTGTTCTGCTCGACGACCTCTGCGGTTCCCCCCTTGGTCTTTTTTTCCCTAGTTTTTCCCTTTCCCTTTTTTTTGTCCTCTCCCTCAGCGCTGTCGTTCGGGGTGTGTATTGTTTGTGGGGTGAACCACCAAATTTGGGGTTTGCGGGGTCGAGTCACAGCCCCTGTGTGGTGGTGTGTACTCCCCTTTTTTAACTCACCAAATTTGTGGTTGCGGGGGGTCGAGTAAACAGCTCCTGGCCCCCCTTTCACTGTTTGGCTACTAGGTCCTCTCTCTCCCTTTGCTCCATGAGCTTTATCATCCCTCCCCTTTAAAAAAATTTATGAAAGGTTCCCGCCCCCACAACTTTCATTTTCCCTAGGCTTTTTCCCACGGCTTACTACTCTATGCCCGAAGAAATATTTTCCTAAAAACCCTTTTGATTAAACTACTTAAATTTCCCAAATTTGGGTGACCCCCTTGTTCTGGTCCCATCTCGGGAACATCCCCGTTTTGCCCACCTCATCTTTTCCGCGCGTTTTTTTATATGTCTTTTATAAATTCTCCCCCCTGACCCCCCTTTTGCTTCCAGTGTCGCCCAGGCCGTTTTCCCCCAAAACCTTTCTTCTTTGGACAACCCTAGCCCCTGGGACTAGCCCCTTTTTTGCAAACCTTTGCACTTTCTCTAATTTCTTGACGTTTTTACTAAGTGTGGTTTCCCCAAACGGGTGCGGCATACTCCAGAAAGGGGCCTGACGAAAATGGTATAACAGAGTCTTGAACGAACCCCTTACGGGGTATGGGGAAACTTTTCCGTGGGTTTTTCCCAAAGGCGCCCAAAAGCTGAAAGCATTTAAAGGATTGATGTGCGCCTGGGGAGAAAATGCTCGGTGTGTGTGTGGTGTTGTTAGTGTGTGTTGTGTGGGGTTGTGGTGTTGTGTTGTGTGTGTGTGTTTGTTGTGTTTTGGGGTGGTGTGTGTGTGTGTGTTTTGTTTGGGGTGTGTTGGGGGACTCACCTATTTTGGGGGTTTGCAGGGGTCGTTTCCCAATAGCTCCTGGCCCCGCCTCTTCCGGGCCGCTGGGGGGCACTCCCCCTTTAACCCATGACTTTATAAAACCCCTCTGTTTAAAAGCTATAAAATGGATCCTGCCCCATACACGTTTCCCAAAAACTTTTTCCACTTCCAAACTATCTGTGACTGAAGAAATACTTCCTAACACCCTGGTTTTCATCTTGCTTAAATTTTCCAAACCTGTGTTCCCTTTGTTCTTGCTCCCATCTCAAACATTCGGGCCTCGTCCACCTTTTTCAATTTCTCCAGTATTTTATAGCTTTATCATGCCCCCCCCCTATTTTTCCTTCCCCCCATTGTCGTCAGGGTCGATTTCCCTTTTAAACCTCCCTCAAAAGGACATACCCCTTAGCTCGGGAACTGGGTCTTTTTTGAAAAACCTTTTGCACTTTTTCTAGTTTCTTTCCGTGCTTGGCTGGGATTGGGTTTTTCCAAAACGGTGCCCCCAAAACCCCAATAGGGAAATTTACGTACACGGTTACAGGTTCTTTTTTAAAGGTGCAGAAGGGCGTTCTGGGGTTTCCCAAGGGCGCCCATTGCTGCAGGGGGTTTTTTGGGTTTGATGTGTGTGGGGGGTTTGGGGTTTTTTGGGTGTACTCCCCTAATTGGGGTTGAAAGGGTCGAATTCAGCCCCTTTGGCCCCCCCTCTTCACTGATCTTTACGGGAAATCCTCTCTCTTTTCTGCTTCCTGACTTTGTCAACCTCTTTTTTAAAACTTGTATGGTTCCTGCCTCCACTATTTCAATTGCTAGGCATTCCACTTGCTAAAAAAATCAAAGGGGACAAAAAGAAATATTCCTAACGCCCCCTGTCCCTCGTCGGAGCCCTTAAACTTCCATTGTGACCCCGGGTCCCTGTGCCCCCTCCCCGGGAACATCCTATCTCTTTCCCCTTTTGTCTTTTCCCCCCGCAGTATTTTGTATGTCTTTATCATGCCCCCCCCTGACCCTTCTGTCCCCCAGTGTCGTCAGTCCGATTTTTTTTAAACCCTTTCCTCGTACGCCATTCCCTTGAGCTCTGGGAAAAGCCTTGTTGCAACCTTTGTACTTTCCCTCAAATTCTTGACGTGCTTGCCCCGGTTTGGGGGTTCCAGACTGGTGTGCAAACTCCAGAAAGGGCCTAACATACACAGTGTACAGTGCCCTTAAACCCGTTCCTTATTAAGGTAGGGGGAACGCTTTTCTCAGGTTTCCCGGCGCCCGAATGCGGCGGGCGGTTTTTTGGGTTTTGATGTGTGCCTCCGGTGATGTGCCGGGGGTTAGGGCCCCCCCCAAAGGGTTTTTTCTCCCTAGTGGGGTTTCTGTAGCCCCTTTGTCCACCTAGCCTATACTCTTCTGCGGTCTTTTTTGCCCCCCCCCAAAACTTCATGATTTTGCTTTGGCGGATTGAATTCGAGAAGCCATTTAAACGGGAACCCAATTCCAGCCTCCCCCGGTCCCCTTTGCAGTCCTCCCCACCCGCCCCGTTTTAATTCTTCTCACAACTTCACGTCATCTCGAACGGGGACACTTAAAGAGTCTTTTCCTTTTCCACCCAGGGCGTTCACATATATAAAAAATAGCACGGTCCTAGAACCCCCCCTTGGGCCCCCCCGCTCAACAGCGCCCACTGTGATACCTTTTTTTCACGTACCAAAAACTGGGTTCCCTGCCTCCCTGTCGGGTTTTTCCCTTACCCCATTGTAGTGCCCTTCCCTTTTTAAAACGTGTGCCTAAATCCCCCCAGCTTCTGCACTAATCTCTTTGGGGAACTGTGTAAAAGGGCCCCCCTTTCCTCAGCCCTAGGAAACGCAACTACCCAACCCTCTCTCTCATGTTTTACTTCTTTTTTAACCTTTGTAAATAAAACTCTAGGAGGTTTGTGATAAAAGTTTTTTGTTTTTTCCCAAAAGAACCCCGCGGGTTTTTCCTTTTATAATCTTTTTCCTTTTCCATTTTTTCCGGAACCACTCTCCCCGTTTAATTTCTCCATGTTTTGCACACAATACATGTCAGAGAAACAGGCCCTGTATTTTAAGTGCCTCTTTTCTGTTTCCTTTCTTAAATAGGGGACTACTTTTAGTTTTGTTTTTCCATTTCTCGGGTATTTTCCCCAGTTTAAAGGGGAATGTGTTGAAGATTGTGGTTAAGGAAACCCCACACACCCTCTGCTCCTTCCCAAAGGGAAACCCCAAAGGGGAATGTTTTTTTCCCGGCCCCATTCCCCTTTGAGGTGTCAAGGTCACTTAAGAGCTTTTTTCCCCCCTCCTCCTCCGTTGTTCGTAGTCACCCCAACACTTTTTGGTATTTTTCCCTTTCTTGTTTTAAACCTTTCTTTTTCCCTGTCTCCCACACCCCCTGTCTCTACGAAAAAAATTTCCTTAAATCTCCGTTAAAGCCCTCACTTTACCTCCTGATCATTTTTTGTTTTCTCCACCTTCTGTCCTTAATCGGATCACCTGGTCTTTGACTTTTGTTCTTCCTCCGGTGTGGCTATACAATTTTTTGGGGTCGTCTTGATTCTCGATGTTTATGTCATTTTAAATACTTTTCCGCGGGGCCTCCCTCCTTACCTGTGCGTACCATTCCGGGCTCTGCGACTAAATCTCCCTTTTTTCCCCGGGTGTTCTCTGCCTTCTGTATTTTTTCCCAAATCCCATTGCACTTTTTTTTTTTGGCCTCCTTCACCGTCGGGTGAACCGGGGCTTTTTCTGGTTTTTCCGTTTTTAACTTTTTCCCCTTTTGGAATAAACCCCTTTAAACCCTGCCTCCTTGCTTTTTGGGTTGCTACATTTTCCATAAATTCATTTATTTGGCTTTTTCCTGCCAGTTCGGTGTTGTGTGTGGGGGTGTGTGTGTGTGTGTGGTTGCGGGGGTCAAATTCACACCCCTGGCCCCCCCTTTTTCGTTTCCCCGTTTACTGGGCCCCCCTTCCTGTTCCCCGAGCTTTATCATACCTTTTTTCAAGCTATGTAGGGATCCTGCCTCTACTACATCACTCTCCAGACGTTCCCTTCCTGACAACCGACTAAAAAAATTTACTAACACCCTTAAACCAATCTCAGTTTTCACTTCCATTTGAAAAACCCGGTTTGCTTTTTATCCCTACGGGGAAAAAACTATAACGGACCACCCTGTAAATTTTTCTCTCAGTATTTTTTAATTTCGGTTTCGTGTTCCCGCCCCCCCCCCCCATCCCTCCCTGACCGCCGGGGTCGCGGTGTTTTTCCTCTGAACCTCTTTTTAAAGGGGAAACATACTCCTTAGCTCCGGCCCTACCCTTGTTGCAAACCTTTCCCAACTTTCTCTAATTTCCTGACGTACGTGTGTTTTGGTGTGTGTGAGAGAGAGAGAAAGAGAGGAGAGAGAGAGAAGAGAGAGAGAGAGGAAGAGAGAGAGAGAGAAACAGACAAACAGAAGCCCGACAGACAGACAACAGACAGAAAAATTTTCCCCGGGTTCATTTTTCGTTTAGAAAGGCTTTCTGTTCGAATAAAGGGGTTTTTGGCCACATGTACACGTATTTGCTTCCTTTCAAGTTACTGTTTAGCTTGGGGCAAAGGCACCGTGTTGCGGTTGCCTCCAGTACTCACTTTCATACAAAAGAGGTCAATCCACCGCTCACCCAAAAAGGGAAAAACAAGGAAAATAAATGGTAAAAAAATCCGACAAAAAGGGAAATAAAACACAAATGCAGTAAAAATGTGACCCTTTTAATTGACAACTTTTTCCCCCCATACAGGGGGCTTTTTCAAGTCAAAAAACAATATACCGGGGGAGAAATGTTGTATGATAATGTTCGTAGTCCTGGCAGGGGGGGCCCCTCAATTTTGGGCAAATGACCCGCCCTCGGGCTCCCGAGGGAAAAAGGGGTTTCCCAACAGTGATGCACGTATGCTGCTCAAGCACTTTTGGGGCAGTTCAACTGGGTTCCCATCTCATGGGGCGAAAAACACCAATGTACTCCTAACTGGGACACAGGGGAGGAGGGGGAAATTATGTCTTTTTATCACGGGTAACACTTGTCTGGTTCGTTGCCCTTCCTTTGGTATCTATTTTTGGCCGCAGCATCTCGGGGGCCCCTTTTCGGGAGGGAATACCCACCCTAGTTGCCTGCGGAGTTTCTCAGTAACTTCGCATTTCCAGAAGAAGTGTGTTAGGGGCCGCTGGACCCCGTGCGACAGTACGGGGCACATCCCCTCCTCACCTTGCCCTCCCATCATTTTTGGCTGGGGGAAAACCCCCAAACAACCCCGATGGAGGGCGGTACACTCCTCTGGACCAGCTTCTATCAAAATGGGGGGGTTTCCCCCCTAGTCCTTCTCGGGACCACGTTTGAAAATGGGGTATCACCTAAGACCTCCCCCAAAGTTTCGTGGGCTCTGGCAGCCACCAGTTTGGGCTGTCGTAGGCTGATTGGGGCGTAATCCCAACATGTGGATAGTCCCGTTTTTCTGCCCTTTGGGTGCATCACTCCGCCTCATTTCCCCGGGTGGGCCCCATGGCTGGGGTTCCAGTTTTAATGTCGATCTTTTACCCCCGAACTTTTAAGGGGTGTCATTTTGCCCAAAGGGTCGATGTGAAGAGGTGACTTGTCCTGTGGTTGAGGAAAGGGGGGAAAGGGGGAAATTTTTGCAGAGGTGGAATCAACAAAGCATGACAGGTCGGAAATCGTGTCGTAGGGCATGTGAAAAATGCCTGCGAAAAACGCCACCAGCTCCCCTTGAAGGATCCGGGGCCGTGGCCCGGGGGGTCGCCAGCCCTTTTGTGTGACCATTGTGGTACGTCCACTGCTGCTCCTTTTTCCTTTCAGGGTCGACAGAATCATCTGTAAATACCTGCACATTGGGCCCCCCTGGCCCGGGCCCTGCTTGTCTCCAGCATGAAATTGGGTGTGGGTGTCTTGACTCGAGACGCCCTTTGAGATGGGAGCTACCTGTGCAAACAACGGGTGGTCTGGGCGCCAGGGAGGTGGTGGGGTACCCACAACAGGAAGGTCACAAATCTTTTCAAGAGTTGGGTTTTATTGGCAGCAGCTTCTGCCCAAACACACAAAACAACGAATCCAGGAGTATCCCGGGGGGAGTTTTGGGGGTTTTTGTCCCTGGTTTTCAATATCCGTTTTCCCAGTGGGGTACCTTGCTGCCGATGCAGAATCGGGCCCCATTTTCAGGCGTTTTTGTATCTTACTCTGGGCACCAAGGGGAAGGGAAACCGGGCCCAAAGATCTGGACAAACAGGTTTGGGCCAAAGGGGGCCCCAAGCATAGTTTTTTACGCCTGATTTTTTAAAGAAACCCCACCCTTTTCCTGTTCTGCCCCGGGGAAAAGAGAAACAAAGCCGGTGCAACCTTTTTTTAAGAAACGGCGTAAAGCTGGGATATAGTAAAAAAGGGGAAGACAACTTTGCTTGCCCCGCACGGTGCCTCGCATGGCTCCACCCCGTTGAGTCCCCGAGGGAGAGCACGTGACCTGAAAATACTCCCTTTTTTTGAAAGGGCACGTTTATCAATGTAGAAATTTTCCCAAGTGCAGGTAACCCCGTCCAAATCAAATTCTATATCCTGAATACGTAATCTATTCACAGGATTGGTCCCCTGAACATCATTGCAAGAGATTTCCGGGCCCAGAAAACTTTGAGGCCCATTCCTTGCAAACTGCTTTTAAAAGGTCCCAAAGCTTCTGAATTTTTCGTTTCTAAAAATTGGGCCCCCCATTCACTACGAGTGCAAGATTTTATCAGCATAGCTGAGAAACTGTGTACCCAACTATGAAAAGGGGAAGGGTCACAAGTTCCCGATAAGGATGTTTTAAAAAGGGGAGGACTAGCACACCCTTTTTTGCGTACCGTTTTTTCCCGGGGTTTAAAGGGAAAAGTAGGTCCCTGAAAACTGGCACAAAAGGGCCCGCCTGCCCCTAAGGGAGGACTACCAGGGCCCGGAGGCGTCCCTTTGATTCCCTTCCAGCTAGTAATTTTGGCAAAGTGCTGTGGGCCCGGCTAGCTCAAATGCCTTTTTAAAGGGCGGGTTTGACGACGATACTAGGGTTTTTTTTTTACTGCAGCAATCTGGGGTTTGTAGAGTGGTTTTGCACTCTGCTGTACCCCCCCTCCTTTTGGGGAAACCAAAAATGGATGAAAAGAGAAAGGGGCCAATTTCCAAAAGGAAAGGCCCAATTTTTAAAACCATCCTCCAGCAGTCTTTGGGTAAGCACTTGGGCAAACGATAAAGGGTTTAAACGACTGGGTCCTTTCGGTTTGGAATTTTGGGGCGATGGTAGCTTTCCTTTCCCAAACTGCTGGGAGTGTCCTGGCCCCCCCACACTTGTTTTTTAAAACCCAAATATTTCCTCCCCTCCAAATCTGCCCCAGCCCGTGCAATCAAAGGAGTATTTAACACCCCCGAAGCCCCGGGGGAGTGCCCCCTGTGTTCTTAATGGCCCGTCCCGGGGTTCCAAGTCCCGTGAGGTCCCTTTATCAGTCCCCATCTTTCCCACTCACAAGCACTTTTATCGTTAGCTGGTGCTGTGGCGAAGATCCCTCGTATAATTTCCCGGGGGGTCCTGTGGGACTGAGTGAGGGTCCCCTGGAAGGAAAAACCCACTAGTTTTTTCAGCTTCCTGGATGGGGTTTGGTGTCTGGTGGCCTCGGCTTTCTCCTTGCCAGTTGCTAAGTTTTAGCCCCTTTCCCCATATCTCCAAAAAATTGGTGTTAAAGCCCCCAATGTTGACACCACTCCACCATTTCTCAGTTTTTTTTTCTCTGAGAAAAGACTCTGCGGGAAAGCTGCACAATGAAATCCAAGTATTCCCCGTTTTTCTGGGCCTAGGGTTTTCGCCCGTATAGTTTCCAAAAAAAAGTTGATTGGGGGTGGGTTTTGCTCCCGCACCTCCCTCGTTTTAGAAACCCCCATCCCCTTTTTTTATGCGTCCTGCGTACTTTTTTTTGAATTGCGCACTTTTGCTGCCTGGGTGAGAACAGTGATTAGCTCCTGTTCACCGTAAACACAGCTTCAGATAGAGAGGATGTGGACCACCAGTCAGAAGATTAAACCTGGAAAACCTTCCAGTTTTCCCTCTTTACGTCCCACTAGGGGGCAGCACAACGTGGGAGGGCCCGTTTATGTTGGGAAGGGGGTGAACACGCAAAGTGTCACTGACAAGGTGAGGGGTGAGTTTTCCCCTGGGCTTCTGCTTTTGAGTTGTCTTGAAAACCCCAAGGTAAGGTCCCCAGGCAGCCACCCAAAAGGTGTGTGGGGTCCCCCCATTGTTTAAGGGAACTTTAAACCCCTTGGGAAAAACGTGTAAAGGGGGCATTGCTAAGGGTTGGGCTTTCCAGCACATTGGGTTCTGAGTGAAAGTGAAACAAAGGGGGGATGTGCGTTGAAATCCCACCCCCAAAAATACACTCAGTTGGGGGTCCAAATGCGAGGGGCCGCAATGTCGAGAGTGTGTCTTGGGTTCTTGTAGATGTTTAAAAGATGGTAATGGGGCCCCCCCATTTTTGGGGCACAAAAGGGTGGCCTGTAAACCCCGACATTTCCCCCCACAGTCCCCCAGGGGTTTGGGTATAACCTCGTGAGGCATTGTAATTTGGGTACAAAAACCCGCTTGCCTCTTCAGGAACGCCCGGGGCCATGTGCCAAAAAAAACCCCAGCAAAAAAAACCGGGGAGTCTTGGGCACATAGTCGGGACCCGTCCCGATTTTTTTGTAAACAAACGATGTCAAACCCGAACCCGAATTAATGCTTTTCCCGCAAGAGGTGCTGTTTGCCCCTCAGGCCCTGAATGTTCCTTTTTAGGACCTTTTAGGGGTGATTTGGTACCGAGGTTATCCCCCTCGCTGTTGTTTTTTCCCGAGCTGGGACTGAGTCCTGCCCCTCTGAGAACCTCAAATTCAGGCATCCACTGTCTCCTCCCCGGGCCCGAAAGTACAAATCTCAGGACGTATTGACCATCTGCCGAAATGCCTCTGTTGTTCCGTGGAGGGTTTATTGCCCCGCAAATAAGATCCGTGAAACCCCCCTTGATGAGTTCTACGAGATCCCCCCCTGGGGAGGGGCTGCTTTTTGGGGGTTTGGGTTTTGAAAAAATGAAAAAAATTTTCTGGGGGTTTTGGTCGTAGGACGCTGAGGGTTTGGGGTTTTTTTTTAATGTATGCACCGTGGTCTGTTTTCTGAAAACCAGGTTTTGGGGGAGCCGGGGTCTGCTTTTGGGGGGTGGGCCCGTTGAAATTTTCAAAGTGCCTGTGCCGGGGAAGGAGGCCCGCGTTTTTCGTGCTATGGCCGGGGGGGGCCGTTTATGCCGGGCCCGCTGATTCCCCATTGACCAGATGCAAAACCCCGTTTGGGCGCCTCCTGTTCCCTCTTGTTTCTGTTTTTTTTTCGTTTTGGTTTGGGCAGGGGGTTTTTGACGCGCGTGGTTGAGGCTTCGGGGGGGAAATTCCCCGGGCAATTTTTTTGGGGTTTGATGCTGAAGATCTGGGTATGGCAGGGTTTTTTTTTGCAAAACCCTCTTTTGCTGATGTGGGTGATCCGTCGTAGCCCGGGTTTCCGAGTTTTTGGGGGGGACCAGACTTCTTAATTTTGGCGAGGGCCCCCCGGGGGATCGAGGCCGGCATGGTGGGTTTCCCCTTCCCGCAATTTTTGGGGATTGTGGGGGGGGGGGTTGGGGATGCATTTTTCAGCTTGGTGATGGGATTTCCCCGGGAGGGGGGTGCTTGGGGCAGACACAGCAGGGTTACTCTGTTTCCCCGGGCAGAGTGCACCCCGGGTCCATAACGCGGGCACTTGAAACAGCGAACTGGTTCTGCTGGGAAGGGCCTGAAAATCGTACCTGCCCCCTGAACCGAGGGCCCCGCTGGGATGGCAAATGGCCCCACATGCGAATTAGGGCCTGTCGGGTTTGGGCGTTGCCCGCCGCCTTTTCCTTGAACGTTGAGCTGAAACCCCCAAAACTGGGGGAGCTGCTAAATGGCCCCCGATGGGCATCATCAGCGGGTATTGCATCACTACACCCTTTGGGGATTTTTTTTTTTCCGGAGTCCAGTTCCACCCCGGTGAATAGCGATCGTCCCCCATGACTCCTTCAAAAGGGGGTAAACATTTCCTTTTTGAGAGGGTCAATATTGGGTTCTTTTCTCCCCTCAATTTAACCAAATCTTGAACTTCAGGTTGTGTCGTGAAATTTCCCGGTATGAAACAAAAAGCCCCTAGTGGGTTGGGGGTCCCCGTTTAAAACTTCACCTTTTAAATTTTCCAGGTCGGTTGAGCTGGTTTGCCTGCTCCTTTGGGCAACCGGGGGCTTTTTGTTGTCCACAGTGTTTCCATCCCCTTGGTTTTCGGGGGGGGGGGTGTTTTTCCTCCCCCTTTTTTATTGTCGCTGGGTCCCTGGTTGGGACTGGGCCCCCGATCTGGCACAATTGGGGGCAGGATCTTCCCCCTTCCTCTCGCAACTTCCCTTTGCTAGAATTTTTGCCCCCCATTTTCCCCAAAAAAGAGTCCCCCCCGTCTTTTTCATGGAGCATCGTGGCCTCTTTTTTTCGGCCGAAGCCCCTTGCCTATCTTTGGAAAAGGTAGTGAACTCCGGAACTGAGTGAAACCCGAGGGTTTTTATGCTGATGAGCAAGCCCCGTAATTTTCTACCTGGATTGTTTTGGGTTTTTTTGTTAAAGAACCCCCCGGTATTTTTTCCCGGGGCCCCGGGGCCCCCCACTTGGTGGCCCCCGGGACTGGGGGTTTTTCCGCAGGGAGTGTTTTGAGACCTAAGTCTCCCTGGGAGGGGGCAACAAGTAAACCCCCAAACATCTTGTGAGCCCACAAAAAAACTCGGGGCCCCTGGCAACCAACCCCCCCTGTTAGTGTCGTGGGGTTTTGGGGTTCCCTTTTCATTCATTTAAGTTGATTTGCCGTACTCCCTCCCCGGGGCCAGTCCCCCCCAGATGGGGACCCGGCAGCGGCCCCCCAGGGGGGGGTGACGAACATTTTTTTTCCTCTTTCTGGGCCCCCGGGGTTGGGGGTGTGTCGTCTTCTTCCCTCCCCCCGCTGACCTCCCCCAAGAGAACGGGAGTCCGTCCCGAGGCAGCATTTTCGGGTAGATTGGGGGCCCCCCCCCAAATTTTTAGTGGACAGCAAAGGGGTGGGGGGAAAAATTTTCTTCATGGTGAAAAGGTCAAGGACATTTGTGCTTTGAGGGAGGGGACCGGGCTTCAAAGGGCCCCCTTTTGAAGCACCTGAATTTTTCCCCTTTGAGGGGACCGACTTCCCCCAAGGTGTTTTGGGGGTTGGCAGCGAGTATCTGGTCATGTCGCCTGGTTTTATGTAAAAGCTTTGGGCGTAGGTATACTTGACTGTTCCGTCCCCGGGGGCGCGATTTGGGCCTCTGAAGACAGCCCTTATGTTTTATACTGCTTTTTTGTGTAGAAATACACCCTTCAGGGATCGGACTTGTTTTTGGGCAGCGTTTTCATGGCACCGTGAGTGCAATCCCAGTTTTTTTGTGTTTTTTTTCTTTCTTGGCGGTGGCTGAACTGGGGAAGGCGAGATTCTGGAAATGGAGGTGCTCTAGGGGTTGGGTGCCCAAACGGAAAGGACTCTCTTGTTGGGTTTGCCACGTCTCAGTGGCTCCCGATTGGTTCCATCTCGTGTCTAGGGAGGTTGTGACAGCGGGGGAGCACGGTGAAATTTTGGCAAAAAATTTGCAAATAATTTTAGGATCTCAGTGGGAAGGGGGGATCCCAAAAGGGGAAATTTTTGGGCCCGGCCCAAATTTTTTAGTTTGAAAAGTTTCCCTTGAGGTGGGGTTTAAGGAACCAGGGGCCCGCTCAAATTTTGTACATGAGCATACATAAGCAATAAAGAATCGGTGGAGTCGGCATTTGGTGCTGGCAGGGGAAATGGGGGAGCAGCTTGCCTGGCAAGTTAGTAAAATTTTGGGAGTGTCTGCTTTAAGCCCTTGGGGGGATAGCAAATATGGGTTGCTTTTTGGGTTAGGTTTTTTTTTGTTGTTGTTTTTTTCTTTATTTTTCTCTTCTGGTAGGGCCCCGGGACAAAAGTATTGGGGGTCATTCTTTCAGTTCAACCTTTAGGTTTGGGGAACGTAGTGCAATTTTTGAAGTCTGAACCCCCCCCGGCCCCCAGGTGGAGCAAAAATTCTTGGGCCCCTTTGGGAGGGCAATCCCTTTTTGGTGTGTAAAATATAAATAACAATTTTAAAATGTGAGATATGTTGGGAAATTTTTCCCGGGTTCGATTAAAGGGGTGGGTTTTAAGGGAAGTAGTGAAAAGCCAGGCCCTCAGCGAGAGCCTCCCCCCGGGTGCCCTGTTGACTCACGAAATTGACCTTCACAAGGGGTGAAGCATTGGGGAAATTTTTGTAAGAAGCCACCTTGGCCCAAGGGTTTTTTGCTTCGATTTGAAGACTTGATTTCTTCGTGGCCTGTAAAAGTGATAAAGGTTTTCGAGTTTGCTTTTAGGAACACAGTTTTTTCCCCCGGCCCCATTTCGGGGGGGGGTTTAAAAACAAGAAAAACTCTGGTCTCGTAAAGTGGTTTGTAGCAGTAGTTGTAAGTAGTTTCCACCCTGTGGTTTGTCTGTAAAAAGACAACAAAGGCCTCCTGACGATAAAAAACGCAATTTCATTTGACTTGCAAAACCTGCCACTAACCACAGCTGCAAGTGCTATTTTTGGGCGACTCATTGGGTTTTTGCCACCCTTTCCCCCCGGTTTGATCTTTAAATCGGTTAGAGTAATGCATCGTGAGTACGCAGTGCTCTGGTGTGTGTCTACCTGGAGTAAGGTACTCGAGTATTTATAATCAGGTTCAGAATGATGAGGTCAGGTGGAGAATGGTGCATCTGATGATGTACCGAGTGGGGTTATAGAGTCTAAAATCTTGGGTAGCTTGGAAGGGAGATTGGATAATTTGTGAGCAGACCTTCTGCAGTGTTCTTCCATTCCTATGCTCTTATGTGGAATAGCGATGAAGAAGTTTCTTCGCAAGAGGTTCAGCTATGTTATAGAAGTCACTATTCTGGTTGAAGTTGTCGGATATAGAAATAAGTGAAGAAGATCGTTTTGGTTGGTGGGTTTTCGATAGACTTTAAAACAAAGTTCGTGGTCAGCTTTGCGGAGAAGAACATCAAGGAAAGGAAGAGTGTTGTCGACTTCTTCTTCAAGGGTGAACTGGATTGAAGGCTCGACCTGGTTGAGCTTGTCTTGGAGAGCTTGAACGTTGAAGCGTCAAGGAGTTATGAGGAGAATGTCGTCAACATAACGGAGCCAGGTGACAGACGAAGGAATAATGGTGGAGAAACGTTCGGCTTCTAGATGTTCCATGTATAGGTTCGCCAGGACCGCACTGAGTGGCGAATCCATGGGTAGTCCAAAAGTCTGCTGAAAGAGGTGATTTTCGAAAGAGAAACACGTAAAGCCAACACATAGTTCAACAAGGTCGATGAAATCGCTGGCTGGAATAGGAAGATCAAGTGAATCGTCAATTTTCCTGCGCAAGAGATCGACGGCTTGTGTATTAGGTACTTTGGTGAATAGGGAAGTCACGTCAAGGCTGGAAAGTTTCTTGTTCCTGATGTTGATGTTGCGAATGCGATTGAGAAGATCACCCGAGTGTTTGAGATGTGCTGGACTGATAGTGCCCAAGAGCTTAGAGAGGTGTTTTGCGAGAATTCCTGAGAGCTGGTGGGGAGCACTGCCTATTCCCGAAGATATGGGCCTCAGTGGGATACCAGGCTTGTGAGTTTTTGGCAGACCATACATTCTGGCAGGTCTGGGGTTGCTGGGCATGGTGTGCGGAAGTTTCTTCCCTTGTTCTGAGCCCCTCAGAATGCGGCGAGTCCTTTGAAGAAAAGTTTTAGTAAGGTTGTCCACTTGGTTAGTTGTGAGAGGTTTGTAGGTATCTGGGTCATTAAGTAGATTGAGCATTTTGTTCCTGTAATCGTCAGTGTTCATGATAACAACACCACTTCCTTTATCAGCGGTGGTGACCCTGATGGTCGTGTCTTCTGCTAAACCTTTGAGTGCATTGAGTAACGTCGAGGTATGACTGGGGAAGCTGCGTGTTGAGATGGCTGCTGAGATGATGCCTTGAAGATAACCTTTTTGGAAGTCGGAGTCATTGTGTCTGTAGTTTTTGGCAAAGAAACTGAGGTTTTGGGTTTGGTTTCGTAATTCCTGTTGCGAATTTGAGGCCTAAGCTGAGGGTTTTCAGTTTCTGTGGTTAAACAGGGGGACGAGATGAAAGATTTTGAATATTTCAGGCCTTCCTAAACTTTTCCAAATTACTATTATCGCAGAGTGATTGTAGTTTCCTAGTAAGTCTGATCTTCTGTTGAACATTCGCTGTGGTAACTCTGCTGCGAATGATTTCGGCGGTGCGTCTGTTCATGTTGCCCCAGTGTTGTGCCTAGTGTTCTGGCTTGGAGAAAAGCTTCCTTTGTAGCATTGTTTAAGTCATCTGCACACTCTTCAAGGTAGGTCCGAGCTGTAGCGGAGAAAGGAGGTTTGATGTTGGCAATTTGAGGAGGAGTAGATCTTGGTAAGACCATTTCTTGGATGCAATCACGAAGAAAATTGTATCTGTTGCGAAGTGAGTAAGCTTTTAGACAAGCTCAACCAGGTCGAGCCTTCAATCCAGTTCACCCTTGAAGAAGAAGTCGACACACTCTTCCTTTCCTTGATGTTCTTCTCGGAAAGCTGACCACAAATTTCGTTTAAATTTCAATCAAAAAATCCACCAACCAAAACGATCTTCTCCACTTCTACTCTCATCACGACACCAAAACTAAACGTGGTGTAATTATAGGTTTCTTCCTGCGTGCACTCAGAATCTGCAGCAATGAGTTTCTTGAGGAAGAATGCACTATAATTGAACAAGTATTTTCTAAACTCCACTATCCTCGTCACTTCATCAGAGACTGCAGACGACGGGCATTAAACATCTTCAACACACCCAGAGAAGACACTGCTGAGAAGAGATACATAGTCCTCCCCACCAACTCCATTGCCAAACACGTTTCCAACATTTTTTCCAATACCTCATTCCAAGTATCTACCTCTACAACCACGACAATCAAGGACATTACCAGTGATAGACAGGACAAGCTTCCACCCTCTGCAGGGGTATACATAATCCCTTGTAATGACTGCAACAAATTATACGTGGGCGAAACATCAAGGGACCTCCAAACACGTATTTCAAAACACCAATACGCAAGCAGGTCAGACGATACAAGGAATACCTGTGTACAACACCGTAATTCACACAACCACTTGATAAACTACAGAAACTCAAGACTTTTCGTCACAGAAGACAACACTCAATACCGAAGAATCCTGGAATCATCACTTATTTCTATATCCGACAACTTCAACCAGAATAGTGGCTTCTATAACATAGCTGAACCACTTGCGAAGAAACTTCTTCATCACTATCTCACATAAGAGCATAGGAACGGAAGAACACCGCAGGTCTGCTCACAAACTTATCCAATCTCCCTTCCAAGCTACCCAAGATTTTAGACTTTATAACCCCACTCGGTACATCATCAGATGCAGCATTCTCCACCTGACCACAGCATTCTGAACCTGACAATAAATACTCGCGTACTTTCCACCCCAGGTAGATCTGTTTGTGACTTGAAAAAGCCCACTGTGTGGGCGAAACGTTGTCAATAAAGGATCACATTATACTGCATATGTGTTTATATTTCCAAGGGATGACAATACCACTACGGACCACGGCTTAAGGACGACCCACTGCTTCACACAACAGTGACTCACCATCACTGAGAACGACTTAAAAACAAAATGCTACCTCACACAACAGTGACCTACAGTCAATACCATGGACCCCCATGCAACACAAGTTAAACACTAAGTTCATCTTGAGAATAATAAACTGAAGAAATGGCTTTAGTGGCTGGAGCTCCGCCGTATATGGATCACAGATGTCATATAATTTAAGATTACTGTCGCAGAAGTGCTGGCGAAGGAGTGGAGCCTCTATACCCTGAGTTTGTATTGAGTATCTTACCTACGCCAGAAGTGCTATATACTTGGGTTTAATTCTCCCGATAACCATTTATACTCCTTGTGTTCTCTTGTAATCCCATATATATATATATATATATATATATATATATATATATATATATATATATATATATATATATATTATGGTAGTAGGTTGGTAGACAGCAACCGCCCAGGGAGGTACTACCGTCCTGCCAAGTGAGTGTAAAACGAAAGCCTGTAATTGTTTTACATGATGGTAGGATTGCTGGTGTCCTTTTTTCTGTCTCATGAACATGCAAGATTTCAGGTACGTCCTTGCTACTTCTACTTACACTTAGGTCACACTACACATACATGTACAAGCACATATATACACACCCCTCTGGGTTTTCTTCTATTTTCTTTCTAGTTCTTATTCTTGTTTATTTCCTCTTATCTCCATGGGGAAGTGGAACAGAATTCTTCCTCCGTAAGCCATGCGTGTTGTAAGAGGCGACTAAAATGCCGGGAGCAAGGGGCTAGTAACCTCTTCTCCTGTATATATTACTAAATGTAAAAGGAGAAACTTTTGTTTTTCCTTTTGGGCCACCCCACCTCGGTGGGATAACGGCCGGTGTGTTGAAAGAAAAGAAAGAATATATATATATATATATATATATATATATATATATAATATATATATATAATATATATATATAAAATTATAAGGGATTAAAGTTTGTTCCTGTTGTCTTTCGTGTCTTGTTTATTTTCTGAAAATGTCGTTCTTCGAAGTTAAAAAATGGGACAGTTCTCACATGAGGCTGTCCTACCATCTGGTCGACACTGTCAAGAATGCGTTTGGTCTATCTTTCTATGTCTACTCTTACCATTTACGTCCCCCCCCCCTCTCCCTCTCTCCTTCCCCTCTCTCGAGAGGAAAAAAAAAAAAAGCTTTGCACTACCCTCCGTCCCTCTCTCGCAACTGGGAAAGATAGAGGTGGGTCGATACCTCCATCCCACACCCACACGCGTTCGTGAGTCGCTCCTCTTGTATCCATTCGTAACTTGTTGTATAATAAGTTCCTTTCGACCATGTATCAGTGGCAGGAGGAATGTGTGTGGGAGGAAGGGAAGACTGGGGTTACCAAAGAAAAAAAATAATTCGCCATCATTCAAGCTCTGTCTTTTCCGAATGACACAGCCATCAACATCTAGTGATAATACGCTGTACCACAGCCCCACCCAGTTTTTGGAGAGAGAGAGAGAGAGAGAGAGAGAGAGGTAGAGGAGGAGAGGAGAGAGAGGAGTGGGGAGAGGGGAGAAGAGAGATGAGAGAGAGAGAGCGAGAGAGAAAAGAGGAGAGAGGAGGAGAGAGAGAAGAGGAGAGAGAGAGGGGGGAGAGAGAAAGAGAGAGAGGGAGAGAAGGAAAGAGGAGAGAGAGAGAGGAGAGAGTTAGAGAGAGAGAAGAGAGCAGAGAGAAGGAGAGGGAAAGAGGAGAAGAGAGGGAAAAAGAGAGAGAAGAGAGAGGAGGGGAAGGAGAGATAGAGAGAGAGAGAGAGAAAAAGAGAGAGAAGAGAGAGAGAGAGAGAGAGAAAAGGAGAGAGAGAAGAAGGAGAAAAGAGAGAGAGAGAGGAGAAGGAGAGAGGGGAGAGAGAGAGAAGAAAAAAGAGAAATAGAAGAGAAGAGAGAGAGAAGAGAAAGAGAGAGAGGAGAAAGAAGAGAGAAGAAGAGAAAGAAGAGAGGAGAGGAGAGGAGGAGAACGAGAAAGGGAAAAAGAGGGAAGAGAGAGGATGAGAAGAAAGTGGGGGAGGAAGGGGAAAAAGTAGAGAGAGAGCATAGAGAGGGAGAGAAGAAAAGGGGAGAGAGAGAGAAGAAGAAGAGAGAAGAGCTAAAGGAGGAGAAAATTTTGGGGGGCGGGAAAAGGGAGGGGGAAAAAAAAAAAAAAAAAAAAAGGGGGGGGGGGGGGGGGGGGGGGGCCCCCCCGGGGGGGGCCCCCGGGGGGGGGGGGGGGGGGGGGAAAAAAAAAAAAGGGGGGGGGGGGGGGGGAAAAAAAAAGGGGGAAAAAGGAAAAAAAAACCCCAAAAAAAAAACCCGAAAAAGGAAAAAAAAGAATTAAATTTCACCCCTTTCCACTTTTTAATTAAAAAAAAAAATTTGCTTTTTTAATTTACACATGGGAAATTTTTGAATAGGTTCCCCAAAATTTTAAAAAATTAACATTCAATTTGGATTTCTTAATTTGGGAAAAAATTTTCGCAAATGGTTTTACTTAGAGGGTTTAAAAAAGGGGGAAAAGGGTTTTAAAATTGAATGGTTTTAGAGAACGAATTTGATACTAACACTGTCAATTTGGGGATTATCTTTTTGAAGTTTTTCCCACACAGTGGCCCTTTCAAAAATTTTCCTATAAAAAAAAATTGAAAACAGGAGGGAAATAATTTTTTTTCGTTTTCCCCCTGGGAAGGTCGATGTTGGGGGGGGGGCCTTTTTTTGGGGGTTGGGTTGTTGCCCCCCAACCTGGCAAATCCCAAATAAAATGCCACTAAAGTAAACACGTGCACAACTATTGCCGTACTTTCATTATATAGCTAAAATGCAAAAAAATTTCGCTATAAATTCTTATTTGACTTAGCTATGTGTGTAGGTAGGATGTGTTTGTAGATAAATGGTCAGAGAACCGCATGTTGATAATTAGAACATGTGCAACTACTTGGATACTTTATTGTGAAACGTTCGCCACAGTGGTATCAATCATCCTGTACTAGGTGAATTGAAAAACAGGAGGAGAATGAGGTAATCAGTCTCAACCTTGAGTCGATGTGTTCAGTCCATGAATCTTGATAATTGATGGACTGAACACTCGACTCAGTTGAGGATCTGATTACCTCATTCTCCTCCTGTTCTTCAAGTTTCTCCTACGTACGGACTGATGAAGCCACTGTGTGGCGAAACGTTTCTCAATAAAGATACAAGAGTTGCACATGTGTCTAATTTGTCAGGTAGGATGTAACATATTATACTTGTCTCTGTGCTTGCTCCCCTCAAGGAAGGTTTCTTGATGTTGGTGAGGGGCTACTTGGTTTAGGAATTGGATCTGTGCTCCAGTTCCCACGAATTAGCTGAATCCTTCCACTCACCCAGTGCTGATATAATCCTCCGGGTTAGCGCTTCCCCCTTGATTATAATAATAATAATAATAATCTGTGCTTGCTGTTGAAGAGTTGTGATTGGCTGTCCGCCCTCGCAAAGTGCCTTGTTTGTGTCAGGCGGTACTTCGCGCCGCCGCTGGAGTAGCACGGGCGAGTCACGTGATCTCACCTAATATGAGGCTGTCAGTCCATACCTCTCTCTCCATCTGCTTCTAGTCCTAGAAATATCTCTCCAGGGATGTCTCTCGTCTCTGGTTATTTGTTCGTTATTTAGACAGTTTTGGTAGAGTTAAGACACATGTGCAACATCTGGATATCTTTATTGTAGACGTTTCACCATCCAGTGGCTTTATCAATACAGATTCTAGGACATAATTAGAAGACAGTAGAAACTGTATACAAAAGATGAGGTAATCAGTCCCTCAGCCTTGGAGTTAGTGTTCACAGCATCGTGGTGGTGGAGATTATGGAGCAAAGGCAAGAAGACTGGCTGTTTTATAGGCGTCAGTGATAAGGACTTGTAGCAGGACGGCGGCATAGTCACTGGTAGGCGGGATTTCCCAGTGGAAGTAGGTCCTACCCAAGGGATGGGTTTGTTGTAGCAGCCGTGAAGAAGGTCTTGTAGATGTCCTCTGTAACATCATGGAATCTTGGTTCAGAGGGACATCTACAAGACCTTCTTTTACGGCTGCTAACAACTAACCCATCCCTTTGGGTAGGACCTACTTCCACTGGGAAATCCCGCCTACCAGTGACTATGCCTCGTCTGCTACACGTCCTTATCCACTGACGCCTATATAACAGCCAGTCTTCTTGCCTTTGCTCCATAATCTCCACCACCACGATGCTGTAAACACTAACTCCAAGGCTGAGGGACTGACTACCTCATCTTTCGTATACAGTTCTACTGTTTTGTAATTATATCCTAGAATCTGTATTGATAAAGCCACTGGATGGCAAAACGTCTACAATAAAGATATCCAGATGTTGCACATGTGTCTTAACTTTCATATTGTCGGTATTTTATACCTTTCTTGCACAGTTTTGGTAGAGTATGGTTTCGCTGGTGAGTTCGAAACGTACTTCTCGTTTAGACTTAGTGGTTTTGACGTTTTGCAGAGGTTGTGTGTCGTGTGGAGACACTCTTCAACGATGGTCCCAAGTTGAAGCATCTGACCTACTTTGTGTGGCATCTACCGTCGTAGTCGGGGATTTGGTTATGCTGAAACTTAGATTCCGTATTAAGGGAGTTTTATGCCTTTTATGGAGGATCTACTTATAGTCCTCAGTTACGGCCGTTATTTTGTCTCCTTGCTCCTGACGATGTGCGGCTGCTTGGTACACTATTGCTGTTTGGCGAAATGCTTCGTCATTTGTACAAGCTAGCTGTTTTGATTGCCTTGATGGTCAAGAGATAGATTATTTGAGGACTTACTGTCAGTCACTATTATAGTCTATTTCAAGTCAAGTCTTACTGAGACATTACGAGCACTTTGAGCACACACACACATTCATACACTTGTATATATCTGTATTATTCGTATGCAAGAGCATATCTCATCACAGTAAAGTACTCATGATTTATACTGCTCGAAAAGTGCCCTCAGCACTATTACCATAGGTACAATTCAATACTGCACTACAAGAGATATGAGGTAGCTTGTATCTTAAACTATATAATACTTATTATCCACCTAGACACCTTCTGTATTAAAGATATCAAATTTTATTTCGTTGGATTATTATCACCTAGTTGTAATCCCAAAACTCTAAAATTTCACTCAATTCAAGGGATAACTAGAGCTGATCTTATCTGACAACTTGTTACAAAAACAGAAACAGGATGAATGCTAAAGGGGGAGACCTTCTAGTATTCTCTGGAGATGTCTATACTTTATAGATATCGCCTTTTTGTAACACATACGTCTTCCAGACATCCTTGTAAAAATTTACGTCCTGAATCAAACACAGAAAAACAAAAACTATCACATACTGCGTGTTTTATTGTGAATTTCTTGTCCATGATCACTTCTTCTTTGTACTGTGTTTTTGAGTCTTTGTTAAACGAGAAATGACAGGACCTACGTTATAGTGGTCAACACGCAGAATCTATCCAATGTTAATTAAGAAAAAAACTTAATTATCAAAAGAGCTTTGACGAAAATGGATTAACGCACCGAGGTAATTACATTAATACTAAGTTAAATGACTGGAAACATGTTTGCATTCCTGATGGATTAACGGAGAAAAGAGCTAGATTATTGTATCGACCTCATGCTGATCATGTACGATTTACATCAGTAGTTTACGTGGTAATTCAAATGGTTTTTCAAAGCTTTGAACGATTGCTTCACATCAATAGTGACGGAGTTTACTGTTAAAATAGTTGCACAATGTGTATGGCTGGGTGACACTTACAAATCATTCGAGGTGCGGCCTATCTAGCTTAGTGGCACCCTGAGGCACCCGTGGCATGTTGCTATCTGATAGATTGTGTCAACATTTTGCTGGTGCCACATCAGCGAAACCGACCTTTGTCAGTATTATCTGCTCTTCTTAAAGTCGGACAGCTTAGAAAACACTTTCACATCTATTCAATTGGTTCTAACTTGCATATCTTTGGTGTAATCAGTTGAAAACTGGTTACACCAAAGATAATGAAAGTGTTTTCGAATAATTTTCAAAGTATCTTGCTATCTAGAGTGAAAACTTAGTTAAACTTTTGCTATCACTGCCCTGAGGGAGCAAAAAGCTAAGCTGGATTAGTCAAGGTAACAAAGCAGCTCCTGCCCGCTTTGGCAACGAGACGTCGGAAGGGGAGGGGGGGACCAACGGCAATGAGACTGATTTCCCGTCATTTTTCAAGCCACATAATGATGCACCGAAAAAGGATTTAGTTAATAAACTTTGTTCAGCTGCGCCAAGTACTGAATTAACCATCTCTTAATGTTGTGTGATTGTATTCCAGTGTATAGCCCTCCCCCTACCCCCCCCCCCTCCCTAGGAACCTGACACGAATGACACTGTCGCTTAATGGACCCCTGACTCATGGAAACACAGTGTTGCTGATGAGGCCACTGACCGCCCTGGGTAGGTACTCGCTTCTTAGTGTCCGGGCCGTAGTATCACATGGGAAAGAGCTAAACCCGTAAGGGTCATATAGCTCCTTTGGAATAGGAGGCAATCAGAGGTTTGATCCAGCGATGAAGAGAAATGGTATAAAATACCAATACTATAGGAAAAAGAGAGAAATTCATTGCAATACATTTTCATCTCTTCTTCATTTAATCCAAGGAAGGAAAGAACAGGTCCAATTCCTTGGATCAAGCGCCCTTCACCAGCACTAAGAATCCTCCCTGGTGGGGGGAGGGGTGGTTAATATCATGGATGAGAATTTGTCTTGGCTGATGACTATTCTCATCTCTCCACGTATACTTAATTTTTGTATACACAACCTAATATAAAATCTGTCTTTTAGGGTGGCTACTTTATGGGAGGTAGATGTTGCGGAACTTGCAGGAGCTGCTAATCACTGCCAAACAATATATGGCAGGTTGGAGGAAAAACTCAACTGCTTATATCTATGTCACTTTTATTGGATACATTTCAGTCCTGGGACCTTCGTCTCTATCAGGATCGAAAAGGCAAGGTATAAAACGCTTACCTGGAGTTTACCTGGAGAGAGTTCCGGGGGTCAACGCCCCCGCGGCCCGGTCTGTGACCAGGCCTCCTGGTGGATCAGAGCCTGATCAACCAGGCTGTTGCTGCTGGCTGCACGCAAACCAACGTACGAGCCACAGCCCGGCTGATCAGGAACTGACTTTAGGTGCTTGTCCAGTGCCAGCTTGAAGACTGCCAGGGGTCTGTTGGTAATCCCCTTAACTGATGAAAAACAAACTGGTTTAAAAAGACACCTGAGTAAACACTAGGATATATAATATATCATTTTGTTTGTTCAAGTGCATTTTAAAACCAAATACTTGTGTCAGTATCATCAGCTTCAAGACTTTACTCATACTGCCTCGACCAGCAAAGCAGGTTCATGCTTTACTATGATGACCAACCACGGGATACCAAATTAGTGACTGTCTTCACTTTTCTGCTGTTTATTAATAAACATTCTACATGTGGGCAAGCGCTTCTAGGATGTTGGGAAATATTATGGTTGCTGATCTGCCTGCCATCGGATTATCGTAGCTGATTAAACTGTCAGCGGTGAAACCAATTGCTCGGTGTGGGCTGTAGAGCAGGAGACCATATGTAAACCTGTACAACCGTTGTGTCTGCTGACAACACGATTATTGTTCAGGCAATGAAATTCTCCACACCTTTGACATGTACTCCTCTCAGTGCTAGATGAACGGTTGGTTATCTAGGCTTTAGAACTGGTTAGCTGCATCATTATGTATTATATATATATATATATATATATTTTATATATATATATATATATATATATATATATATATTATATATATATATATTTTATTATATATATATATATATATATGTCGTGCCGAATAGGCACAACTTGCGATCTTGGCTTAAATAGCAACGCTCATCTTGCCATATAGGACAAGTTAAAATTTGTGTATGCAATAATTTCGCCAAAATCATTCTAACCAAACCCAAAAAAAAATATGTTTGATTGTGGTGGTTTAGTATTAAATTATTGTAAACGTATTTAAAATAATTTAGTTGGGATAGGATAAAATAAATTGTTCTTGTTATAATAAGGTTAGGTAAGTTTTCTAAATTCTTTTGGTGCAAAATTAAAATTTTTTACATTAACATTAATGAAAAAAATATATCTTTAAACGTATAAAAGAAAATTTCAGAAAGGACTTAATTTTAAATGAGTTCTTGCAAATTGACCAGTTTTACATATTCGGCACGACATATATATATATATATATATATATATATATATATATATATATGCTTAGAATTCGCAAGAACAGGCGAAACATTCACAAACACTGATCTCTGGCTGAAGGAGACTCGAACCTACGAACCTTGGAACAAGGTACGCAGTGTTTTCCGGACCGTTCCACACTGGACAATACCTTGGATTGTAGATGAATGGTTCAAAGAACCGACACGTTGTTAAATTAGACACCTGTGCAACTCTTGGGTATCTTTATTGAGGAAACGTTTCGCCACACAGTGGCTTTCATCAGTCCATACAAAGGATAAACTTGAAGAACAGGAGGAGAATGAGGTAATCAGTCCCTCAACCTTGAGTCGATGTGGTCAGTCCATCACTCTTGAATAGAATATGGCATATGAGGGAGAAGCAGCTTATAAACCGTATGGCAGGAGAGGTGCAGCAGTCGTAGGTGGGGGTCACATTTGTCCAATGTGGAAGTAGGTCGTGCCCAAGGGTTAGGCAAGCGAGGAATTCCCAAGTATTAAAATCCCAAGAAGTTCAAAGAACCGACACAACGTGTACGTTCTTTAAACCATTCATCTACAATCCTGTCAGACACTGCAACTTCTTGGGATCTTAATACTTGGGAATTCTTCGCTTGCCTAACCCTTGGGCACGACCTACTTCCACATGGACAAATGTGACACACCTACGACTGCTGCACCTCTCCTGCCATACGGTTTATAAGCTGCTTCTCCGCTCATATGCCGTATTCTATTCAAAATTGATGGACTGACCACATCGACTCAAGGTTGAGGGACTGATTACCTCATTCTCCTCATGTTCTTCAGTTTATCCTTTGTATGGACTGATGAAGCCACTGTGTGGCGAAACGTTTCCTCAATAAAGATACCCAAGAGTTGCACAGGTGTCTAATTTAACAATACCTTGGAGTCCCAGCTCACGCTAAGGTGGATTACAGCTTTCATCTCATCGCCTGCATGCATCGACCGACTAGAGATTTTTCAATGCTTAGAATTCGCAAGAACAGGCGAAATATTCACAAACACTGATATATGTTATATATATATATATATTTATTATATATATTATATATATTATATTTATATATATTATAATATATATATATATATTATTATATATATATATATATATTATATATATATATATATTATATATATATATTTTATATCGTGCCGAATAGGTAAAATTGGTCAGTTAGGACAAAACTCATTTAAAATTCTCTAAAATCTTCTCTATTAGTTTAAAGATATATTTTTTTCATTGATGTTAATGTAAAAATTAATACAATTGTACCAAAAGAACCTTAGACAACTAACCTAACCTTATCATAACAAGCGCAATTTAATTTAGCCTAATCCAACTAAATATATTTTAGATAAGTTTACAATAATTTAATAATAAACACAATGAAATATATTTTTTTAGTTAGGTTCAGAATGATTTTTGCGAAATTATTGTATACACAAATTTTCGTTCGCCTTATTCGGCAAGAAGACCGTTGCTATTTAAGCCAAAATCGCAAGTTTTACCTATTCGGCTCGGCATATATATACACACGTTTATATACTGTACACTCATACACATGGGGAAGGTGATACAGCTGCACTAGAGGGAGGAGTAGCGGGTCTGGCTGGGGACGCCCCATGTACAGATCACATCACATCAGGATTCGGAGAGGGTGTGGGTTGCACTAGTCAGTGTGACACGTCCCTCCGCTGAGTAATTTATATGTCAGCGAGTACATCCTATTCACAAGTTCCTGACTATGGAACTGAACTTCTCCAGGCCGAGGGACTGACAACCTCAAATTCTACGACTTCAAGGGTGATGGACTGATTACATCGTCTTCACATCTCTACTGTTCCTGCCTACTTTCTGTATTCGACTGAAGAAGCCTACTCTGTAGGCGAAACGTTTCGGAATAAAGTTGCCTAACTGTTGCCTATGTGTCTTACCTACCAACCTGTCGGTATTGTATACCATCAACTACCCTATTTCCAAACCAATACTTTCCTATGTCCTTTCTAAATCTAAACTTGTCTAATTTAAATCCATTACTGCGGGTTCTCTCATGAGGATACATCCTCAAGACCTTATTAATATCCCCTTTATTAATACCCATTTTCCACTTATACACTTCGATCATGTTTCCCCTCATTCTTCGTCTAACAAGTGAATGTAATTTAAGAGTCTTCAATCTTTCTTCATAGGGAAGATTTCTAATGCTATGTATTAATTTAGTCATTCTACGCTGATTGTTTTCTAACGAATTTATATCCATTCTGTAATATGGAGACCAGAACTGAGCTGCATAATCTAGGTGAGGCCTTACTAATGATGTATAAAGCTGCAGTATGACCTCTGGACTTCTGTTGCTTACACTTCTTGATATAAATCCCAATAATCTATTTGCCTTATTACGTACGCTTAGGGCATTGCTGTCTTGGTTTAAGGTTGCTGCTCACCATAACCCCCAAGTCCTTTTCGCAATCTGTATGGCTAAGTTCTACATTATTTAACTTATGGACACTCCCGAGCTTCAGAACCTTGCATTATCTACATTGAAATGCATCTGCCATTTTTCTGACCAAGAAAAGAGTTTGTCTAAATCCTCCAGAAGTTCCCTAACATCTACGTTTTAATCAATTATCCTACCTATCTTTGTGTGTCATAGGCGAATTTGCTCATATCACTAGTAATACCCTCATCAAGGTCATTGATATTATTATAAACAACAACGGGCCCAAGACCCGTGGTACGCCACTTGTTACAGATCCCCACTCGGATTTAAACCCATTTATGGGCACTCTCTGCTTCCTGTCTGTGAGCCATGACTCGATCCACGAGTGCACTTTTCCCCCAGTGCCATGAGCTGCCACTTTCTTTAACAATCTTTGGTGTGGAACTCTAACAAAAGCCTTACTAAAATCTAAGTAAATACTATAAAATTCTTTATCGTGATCAACAGCTCAAAAGCTTTACTGAAGAGAAGTTAATAAATTAGTTAGAAAGAACGGCCTCTCGTGAATCCATGCTGAGTATCATTAATCAAGCTATGCTTATAGAGATGGCTTCTTATAATCTCAGCTATAATTGACTCTAGTAATTTGCCTACAATTGAGGTCAGGCTTATTGGGCTGGTAATTTGACGGTAATCGACTTGTCCCCTGTTTTAAAAATAGGAATTACATTAGCCATCTTCCACATATCAGACACTACACCTGTTTGAAGAGATAAATTAAAAATATTAGATAATGGTTCACAGAGTTCTATTTTGCATTCCTTAAGAACCCTTGAAAAAAACTCATCAGGACCCGGCGACTTATTTTGCTTCAGTCGGTCTATTTGTTTCATAACCAATTTCACTAGTGACTGTGATGTTACATAATTTATCTTCTTCAGGCCCATTATAAAAATTAATTACTGGAATATTGTTAGTGTCTTCCTGTGTAAAAACCGAGAGAAAATAATTATTTAAAATCGAGCACATTTCATTCTCATTGTCAGTAAGATGCCCATAGTTATTTTCAAGTGGACCTATCTTATCTCTAACTTTTGTTCTATAGACCTGGAAAAAACTTTTTAGGTTAGTTTTAGAATCCCTAGCAACTTTAATTTCATAGTCCCTTTTAGCTTTTCTTATCCCCTTTTTAATGTCCCTCTTAATGCCAATATACTGATTCATAAGATGACCCTCACCTCTTTTGATACGCCTATAAATTCCCTTCTTATGCCCTAGTAGATATTTGAGCCTATAATTCATCCATTCTGGGTCATTTCTATTTGATCTAATTTCTTTATACGGGATAAACGTTCTTTGAGCAGCATGTATAGTGTTCAGAAAACTGTCATATTGATAGCTCTCTTCGTTACCCCAGTCAACAGATGATAAGTGTTCTCTAAGCCCATCGTAATCTGCTAAGCGAAAATCTGGGACTGTTACTAAGTTATCCCTACTATCATACTTCCATTCAATGCTAAATGTAATTGACTTGTGATCGCTAGCACCCAGTTCCTCTGAAATTTCTAAATTATTAACAAGGGATTCATTGTTTGCCAGAATAAGTCAAGCAGGTTATTTCCCCTTGTTGGTTCTGTCACAAAAACTGCTTCAAAAAATAATCCTGAACTACTTCTAAGAAGTCGTATGATTCTAAATTCCCAGTCAAGAAATTCCAATCAATATGACTAAAGTTAAAGTCTCCTAGAATTACTACATTACGGTGCCTTGTGGCCTTAACAATTTCCTCCCATAGTAGTCTCCCTTGGTCCCTATCTAAGTTTGGGGTACGGTATATCACACCTAAAATCAATTTTTCATGCCCCTCTGAAAATTCCATCCAAACAGACTGTATGTGTTACTTCAGAGTTAATACCCGTTTTTATGCAACATTTCAAGCGATCTCGGACATACAATGCCACCCCACCCCCTTTCCCGATACTTCTATCTACTTGGAACAATTTAAAACCCTGAATGTGACATTCCGCAGGCATGTCCCGACTTTTTTAATTAAACCGCGTCTCATTTAATGCAAATACATCAATGTTACCTGCACTAGCAACTAATCTCAACTCGTCCATCTTATTCCTAGCACTACGGCTATTAACATAATAAACATTGAAAGACTCTCCTGTCTCTTTACCCTTCCTGCTCATTTCTGTTTTTCTACTAAACCTACTACTGTCTTTATCACCTAGTGTCACTGGCTTTTCAATATCTACCTCATTCTGTCTTATTACTAGTTCCACTAGAAACTCATATTACTACACTGTGACTTCACTGTTTTCCTGTCAAAACCTATACCACTACTATTCCTAGTTTAAAGTCCTAACAGCTCCCTCCATGCAGTTGCCAGTGCCCCCACCCCAACCTAGATAATGAACCCCATCCCTGGCATACATGTCATTTCTGCCATAGAAGAGGGTCCCAGTCGTCAATGAATGTTACTGCATTTTCCTTACAGTATTTGTCTAGCCAGCAATTGACACAATTGCCCTGGACAACCATTCATTTCCAACTCCTCTCTTTGGCAAAATACCACATATGACAGGGTTCCCACCCTTCCTCCTATTATTTCTGTTGCTGACCTATACGTGTTAATCAGGTCTTCACTCCTACGTCTGCCAACATCGTTGCCTCCAGCACTGAGACAGATAATAGGATTGCTCCCATTACCTCTCATGATGTCATCCAGACGGCTAACAATATCCTCCATCCCAGCCCCAGGAAAGCAAACCCTCTGTCTCCTACTCCTGTCCTTCAAGCAAAGACCCTGTCCATATACCTAACTTGGCTATCTCCAACAACAACAATATTCTTACCTTGCTTGGTGTCGTTCATCGTGACGTTCCCAGTAGTCGACTCATATTCGTCGGGTAGCATGGAGAATGCATTAGATGTTTCCACAACAGTTTCCACAGCGGTCTCTCTTTCTTCTTCATTCGTTTCTACCTTTCCATTCGTCTTCTTGATCGTCAACCTCGTTCCATGCTGTCCAGCCACTGACAGTTTCCCTTCTTGACCTGAGGACTCAAAACAGGAGGACTACTACGAATCTTCTTGTTTTCCTCGGTCAGTCGCCGAATCTCCATCTTCACCATATTCATTCTTCCTTAAGCTGTTGGTAAAGTTGCTCGATGGAGGGCATCTTGGTTCAGTCCGTAGAGAGGCACACTCGACACGTCCTCACTGAGCTAGTACAGGTCACCTCTCAATATTTATAATAAACGTTCACTGCTGGGATTATCGGGAACTCCGTGAACCACCGGAAGGTCTCAAAAAGTGAAGTCGACATGTGACGGTTCAACTGTGATTAGAAACTACCTGAACAGACTAATTTTGTTATAGATCGTATTGTCCTCTTGTGGCGGGAGGTAAGTAGCTCTAGTGCTCTTTCTATACAATCTCCTCTTCCCCCCTTCCCTGTGTTTTATAGTCTTCCCCATAATTGATGACAAAATAGTGTTCTCATCGACCACGTCACCATCCAGGTGCACACTCATTATGGCCTCATTGTGTCTACAACTCAGGTTTGTTAGACCATGTGCACACTCACCCTGGCGATCGTTAGCCAGACATGGGCCACATTGACCCTGGCGCTGGTTAGCCAGACATGTGCACACTGACCCTGGCGTTGACGATCATTAGCCAGACCATCGGCCACACTGGCGATCCTTCAAAGGGATTCCAGTCCTGTTGTTGACATTGCCCGTAAGATCATCCATCACTCCGAACTTGACGATGCTGCTTGATGAACCAGGCTTAAATTTCCACTGCTGAAGGCTGATCCGACAATGTGTTTCCTGCGATCACTTAGGTTTTTGTTCACTAAAAAACGTTCTGTCTTTATTTTGTTCTCTAGTCTCATTTTGTTAAGGTATTTTCGAAGGTAGATAGATACTATATTTGATCACTTAGTATTTTTTTCTTTTATCAATCATCCCTTTCCGTCTTATTATATATTAATAACTTTTTACTACAGATTCATGCCCGTGTGATAACTTGAGAATATCTCTTCGGATCAACATCAAACTTTCACTGGTTGTATATCGTAGTACAACTAAGATCCATGTTGTAATTGGCCCTATGGTCTCTATTTGCTCAGTTTAGATTTTTTTTATGGGGTAAGAACAGTCGCTGCTGCATCAGAGAAGCATAAAAGATGATCCAACATCGTGTGGATCATCTCTGATCCCACACAATTACAAACAATTACAGGACAAAATACTAGTAAAATAACTAAGGTGGTTTCCCCCCTCCCACCCCAAAAAAAATAATGAAGTTGGAAATGTTTTTCTTCACAAGGATGTCGATGAAACATTTCTAATATAAGGATACATGGAAAAATACACACATCAGACACTGTTTAGAAGAAGCTACCATTTGCACATTTGTAGGCCGTACATACAATATATTGTCGATCTGTATAGTTTTTCAAGTTTACGTACATCTGAACATGTAACATGGACAACCTTGTGGAGAAAGAACTTTCAGATTTTTGGGTGGCTCGTAAACGCTCAAGATAATCACTTCCGAGGAGTTAGTTTACCCACAATTAAAATATGCATTTAAATTTACTCGTGATTTTTTGCTATTGTTTTTTGTCTTTTTCTTGCGTTTTTATAAGGTTCATTATTAGGTTCTCAAATTAAATCCTACATATAATCCTAGAATCTGCCTTCATTTATCTTTGGGTAACCTTTTCCCACCAAGACAATGTGGACCCGAAAAAGAAGAGAAACACCTTTCATCATCCGTCCATCAATGTCTTGCCAGAAATGTACCGATTACTACAGATCAAAACTACAACATATCTTCACACTATATATCTGTAGTTATATGACCAATCTGTTATAAAGTTAATATATTGTAATCAGAGATGCAATGAACTCATAGGGTTCAGACAGTGCTTGAGGAAATGGAAATCAGGTTTGATCCGTGAAAACAATTCATAGTATATCAAACTATGTTAGTAAACTGGCAAATTAGAATCTATCTTTTCATAAGATATATCAGATATTAAAACACTGAAGCCATACAGTAGAGGCATACTGTTTTCTTTACAAAATTATACATATTTTTCAAAATAAAACTGGCAATAAGCACCTTAACCTCCTCCTAAAGGGACCAATAGTTCCTGAAGATTTTTAGTGCACCAGCGTTGGATATATGAAACCGTTCGGATGAAGCGTTCTCGTCATCCGAAAACTTTGAAGGAAGAAAAAACTGTACCTGGGTACATGACTAGCACTACAATAAAGCTAACGAAAATGTGATATTTAAGCTTTTCACTAAACTAGCAAAAAAAATAAAAACACCATAAAAACTCGAGTTTTTTATATAATTTTTCTTTTCTCATTTATATTCTATTTCAAATTCTCCACAAACCTATAAAAATACTTGGTTTTTTCTAAGAAAACTGGAATTTGTATGACTCACGAAATCGTAATGACACGATTGCAAAGAAACCAGTAGCTAGCTAGCTAGCTGGTCCAGTGGCTAACGCGACGGCTTGGAGTTTTGTGACTCTCTGATCGCGGGTTCTACCCCACCCGTGGTATGGTTTGGAATTTGTATGTCCCGCTTGAGCTACCAGACGACACCAGAGGGATTGAATACTGAGCAAATCGGTACTTACAAAGTCCAGTAAGAATCTGAAGTTTTCTTTAGTGAGACACATCAGGCGTTGAATGCTGGAAGCCGATTGGATGATGCATTCAGAATTATTGCATAAAAAAATCAATATTTTGATTTTTCAATATCTGCAATAAAATTTGCAAATTGGCACCAACATGGCTTAAGATCAATCAAAATATTTCCCTAAGATGGATTCTCCAGTTATTGGACGGAAACCAGTGTTTAATAAAATTTGCAAATTAAGTTACACAACCCAAAATCAAGGCGAACCTTCCTTTGAGTAAATTCTACCATCTCAAAAAGGTCGAAGCCTATTAGAGGCACTCTGAAGTTATTGAAATTCATCAATTTCAAGTTTATTAACTATGGCAAAAAAAAAAAATCGTAATAACGTGATTATAAACGTATCAAGGCACAGACAGGACGAACTCGTGGGTTCGACTCCTATCCATCCCCCGAGTTGTTTACAATCATACTATTACGATTTTCGAGTCATGACAACAGATTTGAAGGAATTTTAGCCAGATCTTATCGCTGCCATGTTGATGTGAAATTTGTCTATAAATCTTGCTTCTGTGCTCTTAAGCCCATGCAACTCTCTCTAAGAGTGTAAATAAATATACCTAGTTGGATGAATCTTATTAAGCTGGTGATGGTCTAATTAAGCTCTGGTCTGTTGGCTAGTTTTCCATGAACTTCAGCATTACTCATTTTCCAAGTAGTTTATTAACTATGTCACTAAAATAATATTTGCATCTACACAACCTAAACTTAGAGAGTATTTTGAATTATTATGTGAGAAATTACCTGCATGAGGTTTACAGGGTATTACCTGAATTATTACCTGCAAGTAATTTGGGCTAGGTAAGTGAGACTTAGTCACAGTAGGTCGCAGAACTGTCACTCCCTCGATACCCACTGCATAAACCACTCTCAGAAAAGCTAGACCTGAATTAAATTAATAATTACAATATTAAAACCAGCTACTCTGGTAAATTAAAATTATGTGGACTGTTTATTTTGGTTTACTTGCTGATTACCACATAATATAACCATTAGTACAATACATATAATACAATGGTGTTATTAGATAAAGAAATTCGTATTACCACTTAACATTTAATACTGGATCGGTCATAGTCATATGATGACGCACAGCTGGAGTTTTTGGTCATCTGACTAAGGCCTTTTGCTGGCTTATCGGTCCATCCCTTTAAAAATTATAGTCATAGTTATAACCTTCTTTTTCATTCCTTTAAAGGTTAGGTTTAGGTAAGGTTCGTCAGGAAACTGGACAAGTGTTTCCTGACGCGGGTCTTAGTCAGATGATGACCCGCCGTTGGAGCTTTTGGTCATCTGACCGAGGCCTTCCGCTGCTTACCGGTTCACCCCTATGAAAATTATGGTCATAGTTATAACCATTTCTCCCGTTATTTATATATATATATATATATATATATATATATATATATATATATATATATATATATATATATATATATATATATATATATATAGGATGGAGTCCCCCTCTGGGTGTAAATTGTGGGACCCACAGCCTCGGAGAAGTGGATAAAAAGGCTTCAAGGAAGAATATTTGGATTTTCTTCCTGAAGCCGTTTGAATATTCCACTTCCCCTACCACCCCATCTTTTCATTCTTTTTAACCAATTGGTATATTTTATTACATAATATGGTACAAAAGGTTTAAGAGATACATTGTTGATATAAAGATGGCATATACAGTACATAAGATGTGAGAGATACATGTCTAGTACATATTACGTGTTTGTCACTGATTATAATGCAAAAATCTCATCCAGCTCTTCAGAACTGGGGCGCGTGCCCAAAATACAACAGGTATTACCCCTCTGAACAGCAGCGCTGAGTCGCTGGAACAGAAAACTAGCTGCCCTGGGATCCCTAGTTACACTGATTAGTCTTTTGCCTAGCTCCTTAAGGAACTTAGATGCACTCTTTCCCCATGAGCCAAGGGTCTCTGAGCCTATGGGAGCAAACATATAATGATGGGCAAGTTTTCCATATTTTCTAGATTTTTGGGACTCTCTGAAGCTGGCGGCTGCCCCTCCTTCCTCCTTAGTGTATTGGAGATAGGTATCAGCCAAGGTAGATGCACATGTGTAGTCCCACACCACCTGCTTACCGTCTGTCCAGGCTTGAAGTGTGATACCATCTGGACGCTTTAGGCTGCCATCAGATCTGCATAACTGTGGTGGCTCCCTTATTGCTGGGCATCCGGCTGTTGTGAGGCTCCTCTTGATAATGTTATTAATCTCCTCATGTCTTGCAATCTTTCCCTCGGATTTATGGCGCACAAGACCGTGGTACCCGAATCGGTCTGCTGCTTCACCGCCACAAATACACCTGTGTTCGGCGAGAATAGGGGCGGCAAGTCGAAGGGCAACACCAATGTGGATGGTCTGTGGGTCGAGCCGTGTGCCAAGGCTGGAGTTGGGAACAGCCAACAGAAAGTCCCTTGCATGAGGAGCTCTCACTGCCAGGAGGCGGACTCTATCCTTCCCTGACACACTCTGAAGCATTGTTGAGGCTATTTTCTCCACTATCGGGCCATCCCACTGCGACCGTTCGTAGTTGTTGGGGGGAGCAGGTCTGGTTTCAGAGCCCGTTAGATTATCCCAGATCATGGTTCCGTCAATGAACTTTTGGTCCAGGACTCCAATCTTGTCCCTAAGATGTTCAGGGAGAATTGCTGCTACAAGCCCTCTGGATGCAACGCATGAGGACAGAAAAGCAGTTAGTGCAATCTGTGATGACTTGCGGACACCAAAGCCTCCTAGTCTGACTGGAAGTGTAGCTTGGTTCCACTGCCCGTCTTCTAGGGTAAGGTTAAGTACTTTCGTAAAAAATCTGCCTCAGGATACTGTCATATTCGTGCAGTATAGGGTTATCATATGAAGGTCCACATCTTAAAAAATATGTCAACCTGAGCAGACTCAAGCACTTTGTGAGAAGGTACAAGGCATCGTGGGTGTCAAGATTGCCTATTCGTTGTTCCATTCTCCTCAATTCTTCCAATTTCTTCCTGAGGATTGTGTCAATGGCACCGCTTCCCAGAGTGCTCCAAGCAAGATGCTATTTGTAGGGGCAATGACTGATGCTCCTGGTAGTTTGGATCTGCATTTATCACTTGTTGACTGACTGAGACGATTTCACATTTGGATGGATTCAGGATGAGACCCATTTCCTGTCCCCGTGTCATCACTTGTGTAAGATCACCTAAGAGGAACTCCTTTGTACCTCCTATTGTGCCATCATCCAGGAACCAAATGTTTAGCTCACTGGTCAGTCTGACCGTGATTTCTCTAACTGCTATACAGAAGAGAAATGGTGCAAGACGATCCCCTTGCTGGACACCCTCTGATGATGTGATTTCATGCTCTCCAAACAGGAGCATTGATTCCTTGCTATATCCAGCTGAAACAAAGGGGAAGAGACAAGGGAAATGTTCTTGTACCGCTGCTAATACCACATCTCTTTTCAGGAGATTAAATGCATTCTTGAAGTCTAATTTTGTCATTGCATTGTCCTCAGGCAGGTTGTTGATATACGCCCTTATTGCATATATACATACATACTATAAAAATTTTGGATTTTTCGTTTTCCTTGTGAAAACTTATATAAAATATATTTAATTTTACTAACATCTTTTGTTAATTGTGAAAAATAATTTATGTTATCTTGTTCGGCAAATAAATCAGAAAGCTAAATAAAAAATTAACTTTTAAACTTCAATAATCTACGGCCATGCCATGAAATTTTCTAAGCAATTTTTCAAACACGTTTACAAATCTTAAAATAAAATCTAACACCCCTCTTCCATCCCAGAAAAAAAATATCTATTTTGTTCAAGCGTAAATAAATGACGCATCGTGCACATCCCTCGCCTTGTATAATGTGTCGTGAATTTGATCAAATTCCACTTATAAGTTCACGCTCCATTGCCACCAGACTGACACCCATTGTATCCCCTCCTCCACTCTCCAAACAAATTTCTTTGCTTCCTCCGCTCTTAGCTGCACATATATTTATTCTATGTTTAAAAATCATTTGCATTAGGTGCTTCAGCTTGGTGTATCTGAAGAATGTTGTTCCAGTTTTATTTAAAGCTTACAATACAAGAAAATGTCTTCTATTCACATGGCTGTAAGGCTGTGTAGCTGTAGCTCCTGGAACTTGAGGAAGTTAAGCTCCAGCTTCTGGTACTAACACAATGTAAACAATAACTTCTGGAACTTCTATTCAACTTCTACATCCTTAAAACTCATCTCACAGCCCTCTAACCCTTCCCTACACCAGAACTTTACTCCCACAGCCCTCTAACCCTTCCCTACACCAGAACTTTACTCCCACAGCCTCTAACCCTTCCCTACACCAGAACTTTACTCCCACAGCCCTCTAACCCTTCCCTACACCAGAACTTTACTCCCACAGCCCTCTAACCCTTCCCTACACCAGAACTTTACTCCCACAGCCTCTAACCCTTCCCTACACCAGAACTTTACTCCCACAGCCCTCTAACCTTCCCTACACCAGAACTTTACTCCCACAGCCCTCTAACCTTCCCTACACCACAACTTTACTCCCACAGCCCTCTAACCCTTCCCTACACCAGAATTTTACTCCCACAGCCCTCTAACCCTTCCCTACACCAGAACTTTACTCCCACAGCCCTCTAACCCTTCCCTACACCAGAGCTTTACTCCCACAGCCCTCTAACCCTTCCCTACACCAGAGCTTTACTCCCACAGCCCTCTAACTCTTTCCTACACCAGAGCTTTACTCCCACAGCCCTCTAACCCTTCCCTACACCAGAACTTACTCCCACAGCCCTCTAACCTTTCCCTACACCAGAACTTACTCCCACAGCCCTCTAACTCCTCCCTACACCAGAACTTACTACCACAGCCCTCTAACCCTTCCCTACACCAGAACTTACTCCCACAGCCCTCTAACCTTTCCCTACACCAGAACTTACTCCCACAGCCCTCTAACCCTTCCATACACCAGAACTTACTCGCACAGCCCTCTAACTCCTCCCTACACCAGAACTTACTACCACAGCCCTCTAACCCTTCCCTACACCAGAACTTACTCCCACAGCCCTCTAACCTTCCTACACCAGAACTTACTCCCACAGCACTCTAACCCTTCCCTACACCAGAACTTACTCCCACAGCCCTCTAACCATTCTCTACACCAGAACTTACTCCCACAGCCCTCTAACCCTTCTCAACACCAGAACTTACTCGTATAGCCCTCTAACCCTTCCCTACACCAGAACTTACTCGCACAGCCCTCTAACCCTTCCCTACACCAGAACTTACTCGCACAGCCCTCTAACCCTTCCCTACACCAGAAATTACTCCCACAGCCCTCTAACCCTTCTCTACACCAGAACTTACTCGCATAGCCCTCTAACCCTTCCCTACACCAGAACTTACTCCCACAGCCCTCTAACCCTTCCCTACACCAGAACTTACTCCCACAGCCCTCTAACCCTTCTCTACACCAGAACTTACTCGCACAGCCCTCTAACCCTTCCCTACACCAGAACTTACTCCCACAGCCCTCTAACCCTTCACTACACCAGAACTTACTCCCACAGCCCTCTAACCCTTCTCTACACCAGAACTTAGTCGCACAGCCCTCTAACCCTTCCCCACACCAGAACTTACTCTCACAGCCTTCAAACCCTTCCCTACACCAGAACTTACTCCCACAGCCCTCTAACCCTTCCCCACACCAGAACTTATTCTCACAGCCCTCTAACCCTTCCCTACACCAGAACTTACTCCCACAGCCCTCTAACCCTTCCCTACACCGGAACAACTCACTCCCAGACCTCTCCAAGGTCCCAAGACTGAAGAGGTTTTTAATACCAATGTCCTAGATTTTATTCACTTTTTTTTTTTTGTACCCACTTGTGGGTATCTATTACTAAGGTTTATACTGACTTATTCTTTCACCACTCTAACACCTACAACTTTAAAAACCTTCACATTATTCAAACTTCCTCCTACATTTATCTAAATCACACCCACAATCTTCCATGTAATTCTAATTCATAAAAACTATTCCTCCGTCTAGCCATCATACACCCACACTTTTTAATGTAGTTCTAAGACCAATTCATGGCGTTGCTTCTTTCGTATATCCTGGGATAAGAAACGGAGTTTATTAAAGTTAAGTAATGCTGTCCCTTGTTGCTGGTGATGGTGGTGAGGAGGAGGTAATGTATTCTTTAGGAAATAACATTTTACTCACATAATTCTTTGATAATGACCCGATCAGTGGTAAAACATTTGGTTTTTATCCCAGATAGGTTTTACACCTCATTCATAGTGTAACATAAAACAATTTGCTTATAGCCTAACTAATATCCTCAAGAATATTTTATTGATTGTGAGTTGACAGATATACGTATATCCAGTGTTTTAATTTTGTTTTCTACAGTGCGGGTTCTGTGGAGCATCTTAAAAACCAATTCAATGAATATAAACGACCTTTTAATTATATAAATAACAATTCCTTTATTATTTGCCATTACAGTTTTCTATCTGTCAGTTTTAGAGATAATTTCGGGGATAATTCTCCTTTGTATTTAGAGTAATAAAGAACTGATAGAGTAAAACAAAATTAACTAAACTCTTTTGAACCAAAATAATGTTCCGAGAAGATTCCAAAATCTGGCAGTGTTTTTCCCTTAGTAATCATTTTTATATGTAATAAATGGCTTTTGTATGATCACTTCAGATTATATATTATTTGGCAATGTAGCTAGAAATATTTCGATCACTTCCAGTTTGACATGTTAATGCTTATTATTATAATCATGGGGAAGCGCTAAACCCGTACGCATGTTAATACTTATGGAAGTGTTTAATCACCTATAAGGAAAAACATCCTTGAATATAAAGTATCTTTTTTTTTTAGATTTTTTAGATTTTGTAGGTTGCTGGTTAATTCCCCAAAACGGATTTTATAGTTTTCCTTACAATAAAAAAATTACAAAAAATCACCGACTGCAAAATATTTGTAGGCCAACGAAAACTGTGAAACCTAATATAAATGGCAATGATTGAAAAAAAAATAGTGTATGATAAGGCTTAACAAACGGTCTCATAAGAACATGTGTTAATGAAGAATTAGACACACATGCAACATCTGGGTATCTTTATTGTAGACGTTTCGCCATCCATTGACTTGATGCAAATTCAAGTACATAATTGGAAGACAGAATTATATACAAAAGATGATGTAATCAGTCCCTCAGCCTTGGAGTTGGTGAAGAAGACCTCATCTTTTATATATAGTTCTACTGTCGTCCAATTATGTCCTTGAATTTGTATTGATAAAACCACTGGATAGCGAAACGTCTACAGTAAAGATACCCAGATGCTGCTGCACATGTGTTTAATTCTTCATCTTGTCGGTATTGTGTACCATACATGTACAACAGGTGTTACTGAAGGTCGGTGGATACCTTTCTCGGACGTGCAGTGACCGAAATAGTTTTTGCAGCCCCACGGAAGCATTCTCGCGTGTATAATCTTAACACTGGGAGAAGTCCGGACTGGTTTTTCCGTCACCTGCCCTCTCCTCTGGCCGTAGGTGAAGACTGCTTAATTATATATAATTATAATTATTTATATAGTTGTATTATCAACCTTATTTTTTAAGGTATCCGTGATAGGGATTTTACATGGTTTAGCAGTCTTGCCATCAGATGGGGCACAAATGAAAATGTGGGAAAAAAAAGAGGAATCTTACAGTCTTCCCAACACTTCCCTTATTTACATTGTTGTTGATAGCCGGAGAAGTATTTACCGTGCCTCCGTACACAGAATGTAGGGGTGGCATAGGCGTCCACTGGAACAAGTAAAACTACCATTCCTGAAAATAATGTTCTTTAGTTCAAAAATTCCATTTAAATTTTAAACTAATGAACACATTTCAGGAATGGTAGTCTTACTTGTTCCAGTGAACATCTATATCAACCCCTACATACTGTGTACTAAGGCCCAGCAAATACTTCTCCAGCTACCAACGATGCTGTTGCATCGTGTGAAAATCAAGCCTGTGAATGGAGTAATCAATGACTCCTTGAAGCTAGCTTTAGCTACCGCCGTTAGGACCTGCCTGCAGGTCAAGTTTACGGCAATCCACTCTCTGAAGGACTCCTTCATTGTCGTCTACACAGACGACACTGAAGCTTCAAAACTAATGGACGGCTCTTGAATCAAGACCCTACAAACACGACAATTCACCATATCCCTATCTCCATTCTTAAAGGCAAAACGTTCGGTCTTTGTGAACAGACTGGACAAGATCGTCACCTCTCTCTCTCTCTCTACTGAAGCACTGAAGACGTCTATCGAGGAACAAAACACCTGGGCCTCGGCAGATAGCATCTCCAAGATCCCTAACGCCTCATTTATGCTAAAGATCACATTCTCAGACATCTCCATGGCTGCCCAAGCTCTCTCTGATGGTCTGGCCATCTCATATTACCACATTCACCCTAGCCATATAGAACCAGAACGCTTCACACACATCTTCCACTGCTGGACCTGATGAAATTAAGACACATGTGCAACACCTGGGTATCTTTATTGTAGACGTTTCGCCATCCAGTGGCTTTATCAAATTCCAGGACATAACTTGAAGATAGAACTATGTACAGAAGATGAGGTAATCAGTCCCTCGACCTAGGAGTAGGTGCGAAGAACACCGTAGTCGTGGAGATTCTGAAGCAGAAGCAAGGCGCCTGACGCGTATATACTAACGTCAGGTGGAAATGGGACGGGTAGCAGACGAGGGCATAGCCACTGGTAGGCGGGATTCCCCAGTGGAAGTAGGTCCAACCCAAAGAGATGGGTTAGTTGTAGTAGTAGTTGTCGTAGTCGTGAAGGTTATGTACATGTCCTCAGAATCAAGATTCCATGATGTTGCAGTGTCTGACAAGTTATACAAGAATGGTATACAATACCGACAAGATGAAATTAAGACACATGTGCAACATCTGGGTATCTTTATTGCAGACGTTTCGCCATCCAGTGGCTTTATCAATACAAATTCCTGCTGGACCTGCTACTCCTATAAACACACCACCAAGGACTGCCCCATCAAGGATAAGAAGTTTTGTTCAAAATGTGGGAATGATGGACACGAATTTAGATCCTGCACCATCACTACGGCTCAAACATGTCATAACTGCAAGTGTAATCATCATACCCTTGCAGCCAAGTGCCCACTCAGGAAAGAAATCATATCGAAGAAAACTAAAGAAGATCTGAAGAACACCTCCAATTCACCGACATACGAAGCAATAACTAAACTACAAGCCGACACCATCAAGTTTCTACACGCCGTTCTACAGACACCTTCGCCCAGCAACTCCCTATCTCCACTCCCCGACGGTGCTCCCTCCAAGGTACTGTACTGCATGGTGTATGCACACCTTGCAAATGCAGCAAACCCCGGCACCTTTCAACATCATTGTTAACGAACTATTCCGTCTGAACAACATGCCTGTCTTCAATTTCCCGGACTCCACACCTTCAGCCGATATTCTCAAGATCTCCTGCCTAAGCAACTGCTCCTGTAACTTCCACAACTACTTCCACCGCCGACAACGATGATCATGATGCCTCAACCACCGTCTCCCACACCTCCCAACCTGCTGTTACACCACTATTATACCTCTCACTGCTCCTGTCGACCTTCAGTCACTTGTTAACACCGCTGCAGAATCGCCAAATGAATCCACTTCAGAAGATAATGACGACTCCAGTACACCCTCATGGGAAAACCTTACCTTCTACACTTCTCCATCGAATGCTGACACCATGATCTTCGGTGCTGGAACAGTCAAGTGTGCCTGCGAATCACCTCTTCACTTCACACTCACCCAAATTCTTGAGTTCATCAAGCCTCTACGTTTCACCTTCAGTAACAAGACTAAACTATGCCACCTCTCCAGAAGTAGCTTCAAAATGTTTGAAAATGGCTCCACTATAAACCTGCCTCCTCAACTACTCCTATAACTCCCACCTGTGTGATACCCTCTGATATTCGTACCTGCCTACCCTCTCCTGCGATCTAGAAACTGCCAGCTTCTCAAGACTTAAGACCTCAACTACCACGAGACTGATATATACACAGCTTGCTCTTCCTGTTTTCTCCAAGTTCGTCCCACGAGCGCCTAGCAGCTGGGTTAAAGCCATGGCTCTTTTTCTTCGACTGTGGACACTCCTCTCCACCGCTATTCTTCGCCTATCCCGTCTTCCCAGCTCACATCACATCGGGTCTTACCTAAACTCTCTTGATCTTGATCTTGTCCCATCTGATGGCAAGACTACTAAACCATGTGAAGTCCCTATCACTTCTCCAGCTGCCAATGTCAATGCAAATAAGGAAATATATGGAAGACTACAATTCTGTTTTTACACAGGAACCTGCAAACAAAATTCCAGAAATTATTACACTGCAGTATCAAAGTCACTAATGATATGGTCCTCAGACAACTAGATAGATTGAAGCCAAACAAGTCCCCAGGCCTTGATGAGCTGTTTTAAAGGGTTCTAAAGGAATGTAAGAAGGAACTTAGAAAACCATTAGCTAGCCTCTTCAACAAAGCACTACAGACAGGTATCGTATCGGATAAATGGAAGATTTACATAGTGGGATATAGGTCCTTTGCTGTAAATTGCAGACCAATCAGCCTAACTTCAGTTGTGGGGAAGTTGACAGAACTGATAATTACTGATGGAATTCGAAGCCACCTTGAAAAACATAATTTGATCAACGAATCTCAGCCAGACTTTACGAAGGGACGTTTTTGCCTTACGAATTTACTAAAATTTTCCACTTAGGTATTTGAGGCGGTAGACCAAGATAAAGAATACGATATTATGTAAATGAACTTCAGTAACGCCTTTAATCTAGTTTCACACACGACACTGATAAAGAAAATAATAGCACACGAAACAGTAGAAATCATCTCCTTGGTCAAGGCATGGCTGTCCGACAGGCAACCGAGTTTGCATTAATGAGGAAAATATCGGAATGGGGACCTGCTACGAGTGGTGTGCCACAGGGGTCAGTATTAGGATCCTTATTGTTCACAAGCTACATAAACCACAGATGAGGAAATAAATACAACTACATAAGCAATCGCATTGGCGTATGACATTAAAAATAGGCCGTCCATAATTTTTAATCAGGACACTACAAGGGTACAGGATGACCTGGATAGAGTGATGTCCGAGAGGTGGCAAATGCGGTTCAGTGCAAACAAATGAAAGTTTCTAATCCTAGGAAAAGAAAAATAACTATGGTATTTATAAGCTAAATAATGCAGATCTTAGTGAAAGTGAATGCAAAAAAAAAAAAAAAATAGGAGTTCTGATTACCAGAAATTTAAAGCCAAAACAAACAGTGCATAAATGTTTGCTATAGAGCTAATAGAATTCTTGGCTTCTGATCAAGAAGTATAAGTAACAGAAATCCTAAGGTTATACTTCAACGTTTTACATCTAACCACACAACAGAGCGAAAAAACTAATGTGAAAGACCTGGGGGTGATAATGTCAGAGGATCTCACCTTCAAAAACCACAACAATGTATCTACTTTATCTAGAAAAAGATAGGATGGATTATGAGAACCTTCAAGACTAGGGACGCCAAACTCTAAATGATTCTCTTCATATCGCTTGCTCTCTCTCTAGGCTGGAATACTGCTGTACACTAACTGTCCCCTTAAAGGCAGGCGAAATTGTTGACCTGGAGAATGTACAGATCTTTCACGGCACATATAAGTACGATAAAGCACCTAAATTACTAGGAACGGTTGAAGTCCCTTGATTTGTATTCCCTGGAACGCAGGAAAGAAAGATACATGATAATATACAACTGGAAAATCCTAGAAGGATTAGTACCAAACTTGCACACGAAAATCACTCCCTACGAAAACAAAACACTGGGCAGCAGATGCAACATTCCACCAAGAAAAGCAGGGGCACCATAAGTACACTAAGAGACAACACTGTGTCAGGGGCCCAAGACTGTTCAACTGTCTTCCAGCATACATAAGGGGAATTACCAATAGGCCCCTGGCTGTCTTCAAGAAGGCACTGGACATTGCAGCCATGTATACACGTAAGTAACCATTCTTACAGTATTCATTACCTTTGTAACTTATGAGTTCATTACCTTTGTAACTTGTGAGTTCATTACCTTGTACCTAGTTCAGCCATCAAAACTTTGTAGCCCGGTCCCTGGACCCATTGTGTACCTCTGTAATCTGTAAATACCTTTGTAACTTGTCATGATTGTGACTAGACCTACCTGGAGTTCATTACCTTTGTAAATTGTGAGTTCATTACCTTTGTAAATTGTGAATTCATTACCTCTGTAACTTGCTCAGCTATCAAAACTTTGAGGCCCAGTCCCTGGACCCATTATGTACCTCTGTAATCTTTTGACTACCGCCCACTGGATGGGTATGGGGTGCATAATAAACATATTAAACTAAAAACTAACAGGCACCTACAGTCAGTACCTAATGTCGGCTTACGTGCGGCCTACAGTAATAGCCTGGTTGATCAGACCCCGATCAACCAGGTCGCGGAGGAGTTGACCCCCGAAACCCTCTCCAGATATACTCCAGGTATCGTTGGTTAGACTTCATTTAGATTATGCTGCTCAGTTCTGGTCTCCATATTAGAGGATGGATATGAATGCGCTGGTAAATAGACGGAGTAGAATGACGAAGTTGATTCCATGCTTTAGAAACCTTTCATAGGAAGACTGGCTGAAAGCACTGAACTTGCACTCCCCGGAAAGGAGTATGATTGAAGTGTACAATGGAAAACAGGAATAAATAAAAGCAGATATAAATACCGTGATGAAAATATCTAATCAAGACACGACTCGCAGCAATGGATTTAAGCTGGAGAAATTTAGATTTAGAGAAGATACAGGGAAGTACTAGTTTGGCAAGAGATGTGCATAAGTGCAACAAATTGCAAGACTGTATGATTAAGGCAAGAACTTGGGGTGTCTTTAAATACAGGATGGATGAGTACATGAGTGGGGTGCAGGTGTCTAAGAGTTGGATCTACCTAGCAAGGTTAACAGTAATGGTACGTAATACCGACAAGTTGATGAATAATAAACATGTGCAACACCTGTGTATCTTCATGGGCCAGCAAGCCTGCTGCAGTGTTCCTGTGTTTTTGTGTATGTGAGGGATGTGTCTGTGTGAGAGGAAGGTTGTGTATGTGAGGGATGTGTGTGAGAGGAAGGATGTGTATGTGAGGGATGTCTGTGTGAGAGGAAGGTTGTGTATGTGATGGATGTGTCTGTGTGAGAGGAAGGTTGTGTATGTGATGGATGTGTCTGTGTGAGAGGAAGGTTGTGTAATGTGAGGATGTCTGTGTGAGAGGAAGGTTGTGTATGTGAGGGATGTGTCTGTGTGAGAGGAAGGTTGTGTATGTGAGGGATGTCTGTATGAGAGGAAGGTTGTGTATGTGAGGGATGTCTGTGTGAGAGGAAGTTGTGTATGTGATGGATGTCTGTATGAGAGGAAGATTGTGTATGTGATGGATGTCTGTATGAGAGGAAGGTTGTGTATGTGAGGGATGTGTGTGAGAGGAAGGATGTGTATGTGAAGGATGTCTGTGTGAGAGGAAGGTTGTGTATGTGATGTATGTTTGTGTGAGAGGAAGGTTGTGTATGTGAGGGATGTGTCTGTGTGAGAGGAAGGTTGTGTATATGATGGATGTGTGTGTGAGAGGAAGGTTGTGTATGTGAGGGATGTCTGTATGAGAGGAAGGTTGTGTATATGAGGGATGTCTGTGTGAGAGGAAGGTTGTGTATGTGATGGATGTCTGTATGACAGGAAGGTTGTGTATGTGATGGATGTCTGTATGAGAGGAAGGCTGTGTATGTGAGGGATGTGTGTGAGAGGAAGGTTGTGTATGTGAGGGATGTCTGTGTGAGAAGAAGGTTGTGTATGTGAGGGATGTGTGTGAGAGGAAGGTTGTGTATGTGATGGATGTCTGTATGAGAGGAAGGTTGTGTATGTGAGGGATGTGTGTGAGAGGAAGGATGTGTATGTGAAGGATGTCTGTGTGAGAGGAAGGTTGTGTATGTGATGTATGTTTGTGTGAGAGGAAGGTTGTGTATGTGAGGATGTGTCTGTGTGAGAGGAAGGTTGTGTATATGATGGATGTGTGTGTGAGAGGAAGGTTGTGTATGTGAGGGATGTCTGTATGAGGGAAGGTTGTGTATGTGAGGGATGTCTGTGTGAGAGGAAGGTTGTGTATGTGATGGATGTCTGTATGACAGGAAGGTTGTGTATGTGATGGATGTCTGTATGAGAGGAAGGCTGTGTATGTGAGGGATGTGTGTGAGAGGATGGTTGTGTATGTGAGGGATGTCTGTGTGAGAAGAAGGTTGTGTATGTGAGGGATGTGTGTGAGAGGAAGGGTTGTGTATGTGAGGGATGTCTGTGTGAGAGGAAGGTTGTGTATGTGAGGGATGTGTGTGTGTGAGAGGAAGGTTGTGTATGTGAGGGAATGTCTGTGGAGAGGAAGGTTGTGTATGTGAGGGATGTGTCTGTGTGAGAGGAAGGGTGTGTATGTGAGGGATGTCTGTGTGAGAAGAAGGTTGTGTATGTGAGGGATGTGTCTGTGTGAGAGGAAGGGTGTGTATGTGAGGGATGTCTGTGTGAGAGGAAGGTTGTGTATGTGAGGGATGTGTCTGTGTGAGAGGAAGGTTGTGTATGTGAGGGATGTCTGTGTGAGAGGAAGGTTGTGTATGTGAGGGATGTCTGTGTGAGAGGAAGGTTGTGTATGTGAGGGATGTCTGTGTGAGAGGAAGGTTGTGTATGTGAGGGATGTCTGTGTGAGAGGAAGGGTGTGTATGTGAGGGATGTCTGTATGAGAGGAAGGTTGTGTATGTGAGGGATGTCTGTGTGAGAGGAAGGTTGTGTATGTGAGGGATGTGTCTGTGTGAGAGGAAGGTTGTGTATGTGAGGGATTGTCTGTGTGAGAGGAAGGTTGGTATGTGAGGGATGTCCTGTGTGAGAGGAAGGTTGTGTATGTGAGGATGTGTCTGTGTGAGAGGAAGGTTGTGTATGTGAGGGATGTGTCTGTGTGAGAGGAAGGGTGTGTATATGAGGGATGTCTGTGTGAGAGGAAGGTTGTGTATGTGAGGGATGTGTGTGAGGGAGGATTGTGTGTATATACAGTAGGTGGCGGGCTGTGGTTCGTACGTTGGACTACGTACGGCCAGCAGTAACAGCATGATTGATCAAGCCCTGATCCACCGGGAGGCCTGGTCGTGGACCGGGCGGCGGGGGCGTTGATCCCCGGAATACCCCCTAGACTCCAGTTAGCAGGTAGGCGGTGAGGATGTATTGATTAAGACGGGGTACCAGTTCTTCATAACTACTGCAGTGCACACATGCACACTCACGCACGCACATGCACACTCACGCACTCACATGCACACTCACGCACTCACATGCACACTCACATGCACGCACACAGGCGGGTGCACACACACACACACACACAACGTTAATGAACTTTTGCATAATGAAAAGTGGTTCTCGTGGTGAAGGTGTGGTGTTACATGCAGGCCAACACGAGCAAGTGAAGCGTGTGTTTGGTAAGCGAGCCGTGGTAATGGATTAATCAGCGCAACATCGGTCGCTGAGGCTTCATCATAGTCTGCCGACAAACTCCCCCCCCCCCACTCTCACTCACCCTTCCCTTCCTCTCTATCCTCCCTCACCCTCCCCTCCCCTCTCTATCTCCTCACTCACCCCTTCCTCTCTATCCCTCACTTGGGCCCTCCCTCCCTATCCCCTCACTCACCCCTTCCTCTCTATTCCCTCACTTAGCCCTCCCTCCCTATCCCCTCACTCACTCTTTCCTCCTTATCACCCACCCCATCCTCTCTTCCCCTCTTCTACCCCCTCCCTTCATTACTTTCATCCAACGGCTCTTTAAACCAAGTATTTATTTTACAGTTTATCAGGACTGATTCTTTCATAAAAAAAATAACAATTCAATGTGCATTATTTCCATGAAACGAGTGATGCAACCAAGTGGTCCCAGATAACACATGAGGGTTGTTCAGGTTTCCCCGTGGGAGGCAGAGAGAGAGAAGAGAGAGAGAGAGAGAGAGAAGAGAGAGGGAGAGAGAGAGAGAGAGAGAGAGAGAGAGAGAGAGAGAGAGAGAGACGAAGGCAGGTGCTGCAACAAAGAGAGGGCAAAGCCAGTAGTGGAACGAAACACAAACATGCTTACAAAGATGCGCGCACACACACACACACACACACACACACACACACACACAACATGGAAATGTGTTGATGTGCGTATGTTTCATACAAGCAGCGAGGGAACTCCGCCTGGTCTTCCTCAAGTTGAACCTTTGATGTTTACATTGCATCTCATCCACCCTTCCCTCTGGGCCCTCAGCACCTTCATGTTACTTCTGCAGTGTCTGTCACTTTGTGACTTTTGGCACCGTGCTTCCTACTTCACTCTACTCTATTTTAATATTCCTACTTCACTCTACTCTATTTCAATAGAGTTACTCACTGAACTTCTAGAGTACTTTCCTAGTTACCCCCCTTTATAATCTTCTAGCTTATTGAATAGTCACTGGTTAGGCAGTGTCAGAGGTCAGAGACTACAATTATTCCTTTCTCTGACTCACTGAATTTCTCTCAGCCTATCAAAGGTTCATCTTATGTTACATACATGTGCAATTGCAAATGTATGTGTCCGTGCTTTCGTAAATATATGCGTGTGTGGGCGTGCGCATGTACCCGCACAAATTCTTGAGTGTACTCAATTTCTATCTGTATGCCCTTCATCTGGTTCTACTACTCCTTGACATTCTGCCTTTGCCTACCCTGTTTATTTATCTGAGTGTTCTGTATAATGATAATGACACTATGTGTTAGTCTTGATCTTATATTTGAAGACGTTTCGTCCATTAGCAGCTTTATCAGTTCATACAGACACAAATAAAACATGAAGATGGTAGTTGCGGAGTGGTTCGTGAAGTATGAAGTTCATGATCTTCGGCGGAAGGGAATGAGGGATGGAGGTTTGAGGTAATGACTATGTTAGTTTTAGGAAGAATCAAATTTGCTAAAACCTAGGAATTTTGTGAAATGATGTTCGTAGAGGTGATGAAAACCAATTCAAAAACAGTATTTGATATTTTATGTAGTTTCAAAGAAGTTCATCAGGTGATTAGAAGTGTTTATTATATAATGTACATGCATTGTCTAATGTCGTCCCTCTGGCAAGCATATCTGTGCTCCTTGAGTCCTCTGTTTAATGTATGATAGTCTATGAAACTGTATTTGTGTATACCTGAATAAACCTACTTATGTAGACCCCTGTAGTGGTGTTTGCTGGTATCGGGTAAGTGACGAATCCCAGCCTGTCCGCGTTTCTCAGGCCTGAGGGTAACCGACTCTGTTCATTGGCTCACGGCGCATGCGCAGGGCCCATAGGAGTCCGTGACGTCATGGCTAGCAACAAGTTGGTTTTAATATCATTATTATGCTCCCCATACCCATCCCGTGGGAGGTAGTCAAAAATATTACAAAGATACATAATGGGTCCAGGGACTAGGCCGCAAAGTTTGACAGCTGAATAAGTTACAAAGGCGATGAACCATTTACACGTCCACACCCGACCACAATTGCAATAAGTTATTAATGCAATTATTAGCTTTATTTACAGTGAGCAAAGTCAAGGTATTTTTCCAGAATGGTTTGTAATATACCACTGTAGGAAAAATACTTTGACATATCGTAAACATTTCTGAGTGAGTTGTCTCTGAATTCATTAATTTTATCGCATTCCAGTACATAATAACGCAGACAATAGTCCTTTTGGCAAAGTTTACATTTAGTTTGGTCTACATCTTGTGGTGGTGATTTAACCTCCTGTTGCGACCCCTGAATGGGTCACAATGTATATAATGTATATTACCTTTTCATATAATTTTATATCGCTTATATCTGCGATAATAGCTAAATCGTAAATATATTGCTTTATATTATTATTTGACTTAGTTACTTTTATTAGGTAGGATGTAACATATATATATATATTATTCAGTGCTTATAGTTCCAGTCTTGATTGTCTAAGTACTGTAATTATCGCTCGTGGCTCGTTACTCTGCCGGCTTCTCGGTGTTGCTGGGCAGCAACAGTCCACGGAGCTATCACGTGATCGAGGGGGAGGGGTGTTCACACCTCTCCTGGAGTAGTCAGTCTGGGCTAGACTCTCTTGGTGGTTGGACGTATTCCTGACAAGACGTGCCTAACTCTCCCTTATTGGCCCTTGTTGGAAGATCATCTCTGTCCCTTTCTTGTTGTTGGTTCTGTAGAACTCTGTTCACAGAACATTGTCTAGACTTAGTGATTTTCGACGTTGTACTGAGGTTGTGTGTCGAATAGACACTCTGAGCAACTCAGTCCTGAGCTGTACTAGACTAATTCGCCTTCGTACCTGGTATTTGTGTACTGTCCACAGTCGGGGATTTTCTTATGCTGAACTTAGATTCATACTATGGAGTTTTGTGACTTTTGTGGAGGATCTGCTGATCGACGTCCAACTCTTAGTTGTTGAAGATTATCTCCTGATCCTGATTCTGGTTGTCGCAGTTGCTTCTATATTGTCTATTGTGATTTAGCAGACCGCTTTATTATTCATAGAACTGTCTGATTGCCCAGTTGGTCAAGAGTTAGTTTGACTAGACTTTGTCACACTGGTTTAAGTCTAGTCGAGTCTTTGAACATAGACGAACTACTTATGTGCACTTTCACACAGACACACTAACTTATTGTATATATATATATCTATATCTATTTGTTATTTATATATTATATGATAATATATATATAAATATTATCATATATAAAATATATATTGAGATTATGTATTATTAAGTTAATGTCACTGAGACTGGTACTTAAGACGTAAAAGTTCTCTACACATATGCTGCTATGTATATAATCTATGTAACTGTAATTTTGTACAACTGAATTAAATTTACTTACTTACTTATTACTATGTGCCTTTAGCACAATACTACTGTACACGAGAGAAGTGATTATTATTATTTTGATTTATTTAATTTGATAATATACTCCTAGACATCATTATTAATAACTTATTAAATTTTAATTTCTTTAGTTAGTAGCCTACCAGTTGTAATCCTGAAGCACTAAAAATTCTTAATGAATTCTAATGGATAATTGGACCAGGATACTGACTACTTGTTACGAAAGCCCAGTAACAGGCTGGATGCTAGAAGGGCAGTCCTTTCTAGTATTCACTGGAGATCTCTATGCTTATTGGAAATCACGTTTTTTGTAACACCTCCCAAAGATACTTGTAACCCAGCCGGAGCTGGGCAGTAGTGGCATCCAAGATTCTGCTTATTTTGACTCACGAAATCGTAATGACATGATTGCAAACAAACCATACTACGGGCGGGGATAGAACCCGCGATCAGAGAGTCTCAAAACTCCAGACCGTCGCATATGGTTTTTTTCTGCTTATTTTGTTGGATGCACCATAGACATGTGGCTCCTCCTGCGTGATAGAATGATGATAGATGGACTGACTGGTGTCAGTCTCCCTCAGTCTTAAGTCAATAAAGTTCAGATGAAGTTCTTTTCGTATTCTCAAACTGCTAACCGACAAGCCAAGATTGTAATCTACTCTCTCTTTGAAGGCATATAACTTAGCCAATTCATTAGTTCTATCATGCATCTGCTCACTGCTTACTTACACTGCTTACTCACGATGCATTACTCTAACAGGGTAAAGATCAAACCTGTGAGCGGGACAGTCAACGACTCGTCCAAACTAGCACTAGCAGCTGTCGTCAGTGGCAGACTGCAGATCAAATGTAATACGATTTTATCGCTCAAAGAGGGCTTTGTTATCGTCTGCACTGGTGACAGAGGCCGAGAAACTACTTACCACCACTCTACGTGACCAGGGATTCCTTGTCTTGACTTCCCCAGCTCTGAGGGTCAGAAGAACTGTATTCCTCAAGCGACTCGACAACCTCATCACTACACAGGCTACTGAAGAAATCAAATCATCCATTGAGGCACAGGACCCCTGGGCTAAGGTGGACTACATTACCAAGATACCCAACGCTTCATCCATGCTGAAGGTGACCTTCAGCGACGTCAACATGGCAACCAGAGTTCTAGCTGGGGGCCTGGCTATTCACTATTTCCACATCAACCCAACCTTCATCGAAGAAGAAAAATTCCTACAAATCCCACACTGCTACAACTGCTACTCTTACCTGCATACCACCAAAGACTGCACTGCCAAGGACAAAAAATTCTGTCCCACCTGTGGCCTCGAGGGTCACGACTTCAAAAACTGTTGCACCACCTAAATTCCTAAACTGCAAGAATGACCACCACACTCTCGCGGCCAGATGCCCTACCAGAAGAGACATAGCCAAGAAACAATTCCATCAACAAAACAAGCCCAACCCACAATCAACCTCATATGCCACTATCACCAAGCTTCAAGCCACGCAAGCAGCCTCCACCACTCCCCTGCCAGTCCCCGCAGGTGACTCCACCAAAATCCTCTACTACATCATGTATGCCCATGTACAGAATTCAGCTGAGCCCGGCTCCTTCAATACCACCATCAACGAAGTCTTCAAGCTCAACAACATGCCCGGTTTCACATTCCCCGCATCACAACCTTCCGCAGAGATTCTCAAATCCACTGCAAATGTCACTAACATTGTCGCTGCTCCACCGCTTCCTCAACCTCCACCAGACACTGAGTTGGCTCAACCAGAGACCTCTGAGACCTCAGAAGAACCCACCAACGTGACCACCACCACCTGTCACCCCTACTACTACTGACCTTTCAGAAACCCCGACTCGCCCAGCTCGACCCCCACCAGCAACTTCACAGACCCTCAAACACGACTATGCCACGTTCTACACCACGAAACCATACAGTAGAGCTATGCCCTTCCCAGAACTCAGCCTACGACTCCAAGACAACACTGCAAAGTACACCGTTCACGGAATTTCACCTCCAACCCTACAATCCATACTCGACATCCTCAACGATAAAATTCACATCAACTCCAAAATGAAGGTACTACACCTCTCAAAAGCAAAATTCAACACAGTCAGAAATGGCTCTGACAGCTGCACAGTCTAATCATCAACTACCAACGACCAAAGCCCCCCAGCACTTTGCTATTTAGCTAAAGCTGGGGTGTGGCTCCAAAACGACCCTGTTTTCCTAGGCACCACCAGCCATCTCCTGCCAGGCACCTGAGTACCGGCCCTACTCTACCGACACTGCTGCTACTAGCACATCTCGCTCCAGCACAACCTCCTGCAGTACCTCTGCACATCACGCTCCAGAGTGGACGGGCCACTCACCTCTGCTACCCCACCTCCTACTCCACCCTCCCAACCTCTTCCATTTTTTCAGCCCTCATCCCCTCTTCCTTCCCATCCTCACCAATCCTCAGGTCAGAACCTTGTTGAATCTCATGCATCTGAAGATCAATGTGAGATGGAATCAACAGCAGCACTTCCAGCTGCACCCGTGGATTGGTGAACAGAATCGTCAACATAAATAATAGCAAGAGACCCTGACTATAAATGGTATCTCAATTAGTTACTTAGATACTACACAAGTATCACTGTTGACACTGGTAAAGTTCCTGATTGAACCTAAGGCTATGTTTGTGACTCGATTGTTAGTTTCGACTAAGGTGTTGACTAAGTTACTTCTAGTTTGCTTAAGTGAAAAGGATGGGGACCGGGGGAAGTACTATGTATTTATCGACTGACCCAGATCTGGTGTTGTGCGTGACTGTGGCGGCTAAAATAGAAAGCAGGAACCAATATCAGAGATGCTAATACAGTCTCCAGTACCATCAGGGACGTAATCAGAAAGGCACGAATAAATTAACAAATATCACTGAAGGGGTCTACATCATACCCTGCGAAGGCTGTGATAAATCTTAAGCAGGGTAGATTTTCAGGGACTCTAAACACTAGAACTAAGAAACACATTACTGGTGTACAATACCGACAAGCTGATGAATAAGATACATGGGTGACACATAGGTATCTTTATTGATAAAGATGATTCGGCAACCAATGGCTTCAAATCCAGTACAGAGAATAAATACTGAAAATGGGGGACGTGGAGAGGTAATTTTGAGGTGATCAGCCTTATGTGATCAATCCCTCAGCCTTGAAAGATAATCAATCCCTCAGCCTTGACATGAGGTGATCAATCCCTCAGCCTTGACATGAGGTGATCAATCCCTCAGCATTGACAGGAGGTGATCAATCCCTTAGCCTTGACAGGAGGTGATCAATCCCTCAGCCTTGACAGGAGGTGATAAATTCCTCAGCCTTGACAGGAGATCACTCCCTCAGCCTTGACATGAGGTGATCACTCCCTCAGCCTTGAAATGAGGTGATCGCTCCCTCAGCCTTGACATGAGGTGATCAATTCCTCAGCCTTGACACGAGGTGATCAATCCCTCAGCCTTGACAGGAGGTGAACAATCCCTCAGCCTTGACAGGATGTGATCAATCCCTCAGCCTTGGCAGGAGGTGAACAATCCCTCAGCTTTGACAGGAGGTGATCAATTCCTTAGCTTTGATAAGAGGTGATCAATCCCTTAGCCTTGACATGTGATCAATCCCTCAGCCTTGACAGGAGGCGATCAATCCCTTAGCCTTGACAGGAGGTGATCAATCCCTGTCTTGACAGGAGGTGGTCAATCCCTTAGCCTTGACGGGAGGTGATCAATCCCTCAGCCTTGACAGGAGGTGATCAATCCCTTAGCCTTGATATGAGGTGATCAATCCCTCAGCCTTGACAGGAAGTGATTAATCCCTCAGCTTTGACAGGAGGTGATCAATTCCTAAGCCCTGACAGGAGGTGATCAATCCCTCAGCCTTGACAGGAGGTGATCAATTCCTCAGCCTTGATAGGAGGTGATCAATTCCTCAGCCTTGGCAGGAAGTGATCAATTCCTCAGCCTTGACAGGAGGTGATCAATCCCTCAGCCTTGACAGGAGGTGATCAATCCCTCAGCCTTGACAGGTGTTCGGTCCCTCAGCCATGATACGAAGTATTCAGGCCCTGAGCCTTAATGAATTTTAAGCAGAAGCATGAAGATTTATATCCTCGAGTAAGAGGAGAGGTGTAACAATGGAAAATAACACTGGTGGGTGGACTCCAACACTGAACATCATACCGTAAGACAAGCGTCTTTCTCATCACCTTGTCAACATTATATACCATTAATATAATGATACTCGTCTGACACAGTAATGCCATAGAATCTTAGTACAGAGGATATTTTCAACTCTACTGCCTTCCTCTGGCCCAACTCTTGGGCATGACGTAATTTTACTACTGGTCCCCACCCACCAGTGATGTCTTCCATTGTTGCACCTCTCCTCTAGCTCGAGTATTTAAGTCTTGATCTTCATACTTCTGCTTCATATTCATCAAAGCTGAGGGACTAAACACCTATCAAAACTGAGAAACTGATCCCCTTGAAATTATCTTCTCACTTCTTCCCTAATCTCCAGTATTTATATCTCTATCCTGATGAATTAGACACATGTGCAGCTCTTGGGTATCTTTATTGAGGAAACGTTTCTCCACACAGTGGCTTCATCAGTCCATACAAAGGAGACACGTGAAGAACAGGAGGAGAATGAGGTAATCAGTCCCTCAACCTTGAGTCGATGTGGTCAGTCCATCAGTCTTGAATAGAGTTCAGCATGTGCAGAGAAGTAGCTTATATACCGTAGGCAGGAGAGGTGCAGCAGTCGTAGGTAGTGCGACATTTGTCCAATGTGGAAGTAAGTCGGGCAGTGTCTGTCAGACACTGTCTGACAGACACTGCAACTTCTTGAGATCTTAATACTTGGGAATTCTTCGCTTGCCTAACCCTTGGGCACGACCTACTTCCACATTGGACAAATGTGGCACTACCTACGACTGCTGCACCTCTCCTGCCTACGGTATGTAAGCTACTTCTCCGCATATATGCTGTATTCTATTCAAGATTGATGGACTGACCACATCGACTCAAGGTTGAGGGACTGATTACTTCATTCTCCTCCTGTTCTTCACGTTTCTCCTTTGTATGGACTGATGAAGCCACTGTGTGGCGAAACGTTTCCTCAATAAAGATACCCAAGAGCTGCATATGTGTCTAATTTATCAACGTGTCGGTTCTGTGAATCATTCATCTACTATCTCTATCCTACTGGGGAAAAAAAGCTACTGGTAGGTGAAACGTCGCCATCAATAAAGGTTCCCAAGTGTTGAACACTTATATTGGCCAGAGGGACAGTGCTAGTAACGCGTGCACAGTATATCGTAACAGATGTAACTACCCAAAGGATGAACTTCCCTTAAGCAATATTAGTTATCAAAGAAGTATACAGACGTAGCAGATCATGGCAATCAACTTTAACCATCACTCACAACACCCTCTCACTGAACTCGGAGTTTCACCATCTCGGAGGTTTTTAGCAAAATTAATTCTTCCACAACCATCACTTGAGACCTCACTCGTAGGCGACCTCTCTACCTCACCGCAGAATTAACTCGCGCAACACCTCACGAACCTCTCTACACCACACGAACCTCACTATACCTCATGCTTTGTCTATGCAAGGATTGATAATTCCATGGTGGATGAAAATTCTTGAAATAAAACACCATAACTTGTACAATGTCATTATTACCATACTTGTGGTATATATTACCATCTTACCTATATTATTCTGCATGTTGTGATCATGTCTCTTCACTTTCTATGCTCTAGTGTCCTAAGCTCAGATTCACATAGTGTGCTTCAGTGTGTTTTACAGACGACATGATCCACAGTGACAGGTAACATATACTTCATGCCCACATACACTCACATTGTCATTATTCACAGGCAGTAATAAACTATTTTATTCGCGGAGAAGCCCTAAACCCGTAGGGGGTCATACAGCTCCTGGGAAATGAGAGAGAATCAGAATTGACGTAAGGAATGGGATAGAGGCTCCAACTCCTTGGATTAATAGCCCAATTCCTTGGACTAACAGCCTAATTCCTTGGATTAACTGCCCAATTCCTCGGAATAATAGCCTTTCACCAGAATGAAGGCAGCCATCTTTGAAAGGATACAACTGCCAGGGAGTTAATATATGGTATATTCAGGTATCACAAATACAGTTACATAGATTATCACACATAGCAGCATATATGTAGAGAACCTGTGATAACTCAAAAAAATCAAAGTGACTTATTTCCAATGGGGTCCATTTAATACCTTATTATACTATAAAGGAGATAATATCTTATTGTTATACTATAAAGAAGATATACTAGGAATAAGGTAAAATGAGTCATTTATATTTACATGTATGTTAGCTAAAAAAAAAATTCCATTACATTACTGATGTACAATAAAAGGTGTTTAAAGACTGGCCACTACAAAAGTTGTGCTCTCTCCCCCTAGTACTATGATTGCTTTGGTTCCCAGCCTTCACAAATTTGGCAGCAAAATATTCTGGATACTGTGAGCAATTTTATAAACTTTATTTAACTTCAGTTTTAATCTGTCTTCAACATTCAGCATATCCAATTGTTGTAACTCTTCCTGGCCTACAAGCTCTCTTTGTCCAGGTCCAGGATGAATCTTACTATTTTGTTCTGGGTGATTTGCAGTCTATCTTTCAGTTTATTTTGGCAAAGCAGAATACCATGAAGAGCAAGCAGGTAGACACTGTTCTTGTTTGTAGCGCATGACACTAGCGCAAGACTAGCGTAAGACACTAGCGCATGACACTAGATGATGGCTTCGCCATACAGGGACCTAGACGCAGTGGTGAGTTTTATACCCGCCTTCACTCCTTTTATTTTTTTTCCTTTAACCATCCATCTCCATCTTTCCTTAACTCGCTCCCTCATCCCTCCTCTTCTCTTTCTATTCGTATTTCACTCCCTTACTCTCCTTTTCTGCCTCCCTCCCTCATCCACCCTCTCCCTTCTTTTCCAGTACACAGTAGCAGCAAGTGCTAACAATAATATCAATAAACACCATACACGGCAGAGAAGCTAATTTACATACTGTGCTTGGCTAAAAAAAATTCTCCTTTTCTATCTCTCGCCCATCTCTCTCTCTCTCTCCCATCTCTTCTCCAGCTACCACGCAAGCCTCTAGCTTCACCCATTATCCTCCTCCACCTTTAACGCTTTTTCCTTTGCTTTTTCTCTGGCCCTAATGAAAATAAGGTTATCCTAAGCAATTTACATATATATGTTACTATATGCGACAATTGTAGTCACTTAAATGTGTGCAACTGTGCTTATGTGTACATGTATCTTAAAAAATCTGCTTACCCGCTCCTCACTAATTCCTCTCTTCCTTTATCTTGGTATGTGCACTAAATGCCCCCATGCTAGTGCCTTTCTTTTGTGCTTAACACTATTTTATCACATGTAAACTACATTTTATATACTGCGGAAAGGAAATAAAGTTGTATTGTATTGTATCTTTCCTTGTTGTCGCCGTCACTGTTGCCTATGCCACAACGGTTGCCGCCACTGCCCACGTACCATACCTCCTGCTGGTGGCTGGGTTCCTGTTAAGGTGACACTCGTTACCCTGGGTCAGCAAGTCACTCCTCCCACTCCCCTGCCCTTTCCGGCAGGGCATCCATCATATGGGGTACGATTGAGTCTTGGTCACTCCGCTGGGTATCCCCAGCCGTGCCCACGCCATGAGGTGGGTTGGACTTGACCAAGTATGGGCGGCCCCACGACCCACCCTCCGCCCAACAGTATTAACACCGGCCGCCCACCCACCCTAACACCCACTCTAATACCATGCAAGGAAGCCTCTCAGGCCTCCATGAAGGATGATATGCATCCTTCCTCGTAGCCTCCTATCCCCACTGTGATGGATGACGATGCATCCATCTTAATAGTCTGTGATCCAACCATAATAGAGGGATAGACCCATCCTTCATTATAGCCTGTCTCTCTGTGACAAATGGAGCTAGTGTTCATCCCTTTTCACAGTCCCCCATCACATCGTGATATTGGAAGCTACCATATCACATCTACCTGCAGTCGATTTCGAGGGGATCACTGCCCCCGTGGTCCGGTTCCACCTGGGCCTCCCGGCTGCTGGCTTGATCATCCTGGCTGTTGGTGCCAGCTGCACAGCCAGGCTGATCAGGAAGTGACTCAAGAAACTTAAAAGTTCCATTCTGAAGACATCTGGAGGTTTGTTAGTAGAGCTTATTTCTTGGGTAGTTTTTGAAAATTTGGTTGGGTAAATGTTTTGTTAGTGGGACTGATTGTAAAGGATCTGCCTAGTATGGGCCAACAGGTCTGCTGCAGTGTTCCTCCTTTCTTATGTTCTTATGTTAGCATAAGAAAGGGACTGATTACCTTACCTATGTCCTTTCTAAATCTAAATTTATCCAACTTAAATCCATTATTTCTGGTTCTTACCTGGTTCGACACCCTCAGTACTTTATTAATATCTCCCTTGTGTATGCCCGTCATCCACTTATACACTTCAATGATATCTCCCCTCATTCTACGCCTCTCCAGAGAGTGGAGATTTAAGGCTTTAAGTCTATCTTCATACGGGAGGTTCCTTACACAGTAAATCATTTTAGTCATTCTTCTCTGTATGTTCTCTAATGAGTCTATATCCATCCTGTAGTAAGGAGACCAAAACTGAGCAGCATAATCTAAATGAGGCCTCACTAGTGATGTATAGAGCTGTAAAATAACTTTTGGACTTCTGTTACTTATACTTCTTGAGATAAATCCAAGTAATCTGTTGGCCTTGTTGCGCACAATAAGGCACTGCTGTCTTGGCTTTAGATTTCTGCTTACCATGACTCCCAAGTCTTTTTCACATTCTGTATGATCAAGCTCTACCTCACCTAGATTATAGCTTCGAGGGTTATTTTCATTACCAAGGGCAAGTACTTTACACTTATCCACATTGAACTTCATCTGCCATTTTTCAGACCAAGACATTAATTTGTCCAAATCGTCCTGGAGTTCATTGATATCCTCCTCAGAGTGAATTATACGGCCTATCTTTGTATCATCAGCAAACTTACTCATGTCACTCGTAATCCCTTCATCAAGGTCATTAATGTAAATTATAAACAAGAGAGGGCCTAAAACTGATCCTTGTGGAACGCCACTAGTGACTAATCCCCATTCAGATTTCACTTCATTAATGGTAACTCTCTGCTTTCTATTGGTAAGCCATGCCTCTACCCATGCTAGAACTTTACCTCCTATACCTGAGCTGCCACTTTTCTTAAGAGTCTCTTGTGAGGTACTCTATCGAAGGCTTTACTAAAATCCAAATAAACAATATCATATTCCTTATCACTGTCAACTGCCTCAAATGTTCTATTGAAGAACGTCAGTAACTGACTCAAGAAATCGTAATGACACGATTGCAAATAAACCATACCCCCGGCCGGGATTGAACCTGCGGTCATAGAGTCTCAAAACTCCAGCCCGTCGCGTTAGCCACTAGACCAGCTAGCCACAATAAGATTCATCCAACTAGGTATATTTCTACACCATAGGAAAGTTAGCACAGGCACCTCTGTGACCACAAATGCAAGTTTTTACAGACGAATCTCCAGCTAGCGTGGCCGTGACGAACTCTAGCTCAAGTCCCTTCACTGCCTCTGCTCCCTCTCTTAGGACCCATGGAGAGATGTTATCCGGCCCCATTGCCTTTGAGGTATCTAGCTCACTCAGAAGCCTCTTCACTTCTTCCTCGGTTGTGTGTACTGTGTCCAGCACTTGGTGGTGTGCACCACCTCTCCGTCTTTCTGGAGCCTCTTCTGTCTCCTCTGTGAACACTTCTTTTAATCTCTTGTTGAGTTCCTCACATAATTCACGGTCATTTCTTGTTGTCTCTCCTCCTTCCTTCCTTAGCCTGATTACCTGGTCCTTGACTGTTGTTTTCCTCCTGATGTGGCTGTATAACACCTTCGGGTCAGATTTGGCTTTCGCTGCTATGTCGTTTTCATATTGTCGTTGGGCCTCCCTTCTTATCTGTGCATATTCATTTCTGGCTCTACGACTGCTCTCCTTATTCTCCTGGGTCCTTTGCCTTCTATATTTCTTCCGTTCCCTAGCACACTTAGTTTTTGCCTCCCTGCACCTTTGGGTGAACCATGGGCTCATCCTGGCTTTTTCATTATTCCTGTTACCCTTGTGTACAAACCTGTGTGTGTGTGTGTGTGTGTGTGTGTGTGTGTGTGGTGTGTGTGTGTGTGTGTGTGTGTGTGTGTGTGTGTGTGTATGTGTGTGTACACTCACCTAATTGTACTCACCTAATTGTGGTAGCAGGGGTTGAGACTCAGCTCCTGGCTCCGTGTTGTGTTGTGTGTGCGTGTTGGGGTGTGTGTGTGTGTGTGTGTGTGTGTGTGTGTGTGTGTGTGTGTGTGTGTGTGTGTGTGTGGTGGAGTGTGTTTTGAGAGAGAGAGAGAGAGAAGAGAGGAAGTGGATATCGGGACTGCCTGTCTCTCACAGAGAGACAGGCAGGAAGTGGAATAGTCTAGCAAGTGATGTAGTAGAAGCAGAACCATAATTGCTTTAAGACGAGGTATGATAAAGCTCATGGAGCAGGGAGAGAGAGGACCTAGTAGCAATCAGCAAAGAGGAGGGGCCACTAGCTGAGTCTCGACCCCTGCAACCACAATTAGGTGAGAGACTGGTAAATCGACTTAGATGTCTATGTCGAGATTATTATTATTATTATAATCAAAGGGGAAGCGCTAAACCCGTAGGATTATACAGCGCCCGGGTGGGGTAGGGGATGTGAAGGCATTTCAGCTTAATTTCGGGGAACTGGACCACGTTCCAATTCCTAAATCAAGAGCCCCTCACCAACTCAGGAACCTTCCAGAGGGGTCTATCGAGAGCATTGGTAAAAATATTAATATACAAAACAAAACCCGACATTATTGAATGTTAGACAGAGATGACATAAGTGGGAAGTAATGGTGATTTGACAGTGACATGTGTCAGGGATTTACCCCCTCCCCTTCCTGGATCAAACCTGATTTTATCTCATGCCTCGGGAGAATTTAGTGCTTCCCCAAGATTATAAAAAAATATATAATCTTGTTGACGCTGGTGCTGGGGGCGAGATTTATCGACTACACGAGGGTCATTAATTCTGTAATCTTCTCAAAGGATACTTTGATCCATAAGACTTGTATTTAAGTCTCAGTGTATATACAGTGAGAGGTACACACCTCTTGGTGTATATATACATTCAGAAATATACACTTCTTTGTGCGTATACAAAGATACACACCTCTCGGTGCAAAACAGATACACATTTCTCGACGCATATACACCGAGATACACACTTCTCGATGCACACATTCTCTCGTGACGTCTGTATTGGCTACCCATACCTGCATGGGGAAGAAGCTTGAGAAATGTGTCACATCTTACAAGGTTCTTCTCCTTGCACCAACCAGTTCTGAAAGCTCGTGTGTGTGTGTGTGTGTGTGTGTGTGTGGTGTGTGTGTGATGTGTGTTGTGTTGTTGGTGGTAGTGTGCTGTGTGTGGTGTGTCTTGTATAAACTCGCACCTCATTTTCGGCTCTTCTTGGGGCCCCTAATGGATGCTCCAGGGCTGGGCTACAAGTATTTGTATAATTAAATAGCAACTCCGCCACTCTCTGGCTATTTCACTCGCAGGTGAGGCATGCTGCTGTTGATTAGCTTCTAGGTCTGATGATTGAAATTAACATGTACGTATTTGGTAAGCATGATAAGATTAAATTGTTCCATTCATTTAAAACCCAACCACAGTCACTGAGATATAGGGTATATAATTTTTTCCAACTCCAGAACTACCTGCAATGGGAACAGATATGATTCATGTCTACGTTGTTTACAAATCTATCTCGTATGGATAATTTAGCGAAACTTAATATTGTAATTTTGTACAAAATTATTATTACACTCTAGGATCGTCACCATGGAGATCAAGTATGCTGTTTAGTATTATAATCAAAATGAAGCGCTAAGCCACAAGGGCTATACAGCAATATATCTGCTGTAGCTACTGGGTAAAATATCCATCCTCAGATGTAAATTATACCACTACATGTGTACATGTGTCATTTTTAACAAAACTTTTTTTTTTTTTTGCAAGTAGGATCGTATTAGACCATTCAGGGGTGATCAGGGAGGTATGCATTGTGTTGTTTCTAACCAATGGCATCTGTTATGATATATCTCATCGTTATTTCTGTCTCTGGTCCTCGTATTTGTAGTGTTTGAATGTGTCGTTGCTGTTGTTACTGCTGCTGTTGCGGTTACTGATGTTGCTGTCCCTGCTGTTGCTTTCTGTTATTGTATAAAACTGTGTTGGGAGAGTAACAGGTTGTGAGGCTCCAGCACCATGCGCATGTTAAGATAAAATCAAGAAAGTCATGAAGTTCTTACTCGGCTTTCCTCAGCAAGTGAACCATGACATTCAGCATATTTGGGATTTACTGAAGCCTCACTGACCGCTGTCCAGAGACATGCTGCATATTGTCAGTTCCAAAAAGATGAGGCTTGTTCTCAGCTACAGTGACATGATTCATGATCTCACGTTAATATGACATAATACGTAGTGATAAAATAAAATACACCATTTGAAGCTAATCCACGAACTTGCAAAACAAAAATGAAGCCTAAAAATTAAAGTGCTAAAGTGTACCAGGGGATATCTGATAGACAGGACAAAGTGAAACGCTGACCAGGATGTTAGAGTGGATATAGGTAACCAGTGGGGAGTCCCTTAATTATCAGTATTGGGGCCACTAATGATTCTATTATGAGTAAATCTCACAAAGAGAACTGAGTGCAATTTGTTACTGTTTGCTGATAATGAAAAAATGATTAGATACAGACAAGCTAAAATGGTGGTCAGATAAGTTATTAATGACGTTCAACTCAAATAAATGCAAGACCTTAAAAATTAAGGATGAACGATGTACAGCCTAGGGTGGAGCTGCCTGTAACAGAACTAGTAAAGATAACCTGGAAGAATGACACATTTCACTACAAGTACATACACATACAAACACATCGTGTTTGTGGGCACCTGTGACAAGTGGGGTCCCACAGGGGTCGGTCATAGGACCAGTGCTATTTCTGGTATATGTGAATGACATGATGGAAGGGATAGACTCAGAGGTGTCCCTGTTCGCAGATGTGAAGTTAATGAAGAGAATTAAATCAGATGAGGACCAGGCAGGACTTCAAAGAGACCTGGACAGACTGGACACCTGGTCCAGCAACTGGCTTCTCGAATTCAACCCTGCCAAATGCAAAGTCATGAAGATCGGAGAAGGGCAAAGAAGACCGCAGACAGAGTATAGGCTAGGTGGCCAAGGACTGCAAACCTCGCTCAAGGAAAAAGATCTTTGGGTGACCATAACACCGAGCATGTCTCCGGAGGCACACATCAACCAGATAACTGCTGCAGCATACGGGCGCTTGGCAAACCTGAGAATAGCGTTCCGATACCTTAGTAAGGAATCGTTCAAGACACTGTAAAATGTGTACATCAGGCCCATACTGGAGTATGCAGCTCCAGTTTGGAACCCACACCTGGTCAAACACGTCAAGAAATTAGAGAAAGTGCAAAGGTTTGCAACAAGGCTAGTTCCGGAGCTCAGGGGTATGTCCTATGAAGAAAGGTTAAGGGAAATCGGACTGACGACATTGGAGGACAGGCGGGTCAGGGGAGACATGATAACGACATACAAGATACTGCGTGGAATAGATAAGGTAGACAGAGACAGGTTGCTCCAGAGAGGGGACACAGAAACAAGGGGTCACAATTGGAAGCTGAAGATTCAGACGAGTCATAGGGATGTTAAGAAGTATTTCTTCAGTCATAGAGTCGTCAGGAAGTGGAATAGCCTAACAGGTGATGTAGTGGAGGCAGGAACCATACATAGTTTTAAGACGAGGTATGACAAAGCTCTGGAAGCAGAGAGAGGACCTAGTAGCGATCAGTGAAGAGGCGGGGCCAGGAGCTGTGCCTCGACCCCTGCAACCACAATTAGGTGAGTACAATTAGGTGAGTACATATATTATTATAATCAAAAAGAAGCGCTAAGCCACAAGGGCTATACAGCGCTGCAGGGTAGGGAAGGAAGCGAGGGTACTGGATGGCAGAAGGGAGGAGGGATGATCAGCAAGTTACAGAAAACAGTGGGGCAGGGGATAGTACGGGGGTAGAGGGTAGCAAGAGATTGAAGTAGAGGTGAGTACATAGCTCATTACACGTTCATGTAAGCTCACCACAGAAAAATGTGCACACAGCCCGTTTCTGACAAGTGACCTGTTTTTCTGAGTCGCATACGACCTCTCTCTGCTAAAAGTAGTGTGTGTGGAATGAAAAATGGCGTCAAATACCGGCACCGTGGATAAAGATACAAATGCAGTATAATACAATCCTTTATTGACAACGTTTCACCAACAGTGTTTTATCATCACATACAAGTGTGATCTGTTTGTCACTGATAAAGCTCACTGTGTGGGCGAAACATTCTCAAAGGATCGCATTATACTGCATTTATGTCTTTATCAACAAGTACTGTGCATCATCAGCATGGATAAAGCCACGAGTGATGAACCATCTCCTTCAATGTCTTGGCTGCCCATATCTTTCTCATTCTCGTACACTGTCGCTATTAACATACTTGTACAAATCACCACTCGTACTTAGTCACATACATAGCTTACCACACCTACCAAAACACGCGCACACATTACGTTGTACACGTACCTACAGACAAACATAGCTTACTATGAACTTAAAACATAAAGAGCATTACTCTGTTCTTGTAAATAAGTAATCGCATGTACGTAATAACGTCCAGACAGCAGAATCACACGTACATATGAACAGACACGTACACAGACCAGCACCACATGTACATACAACAGTGCCACACTTATCTACATGTACACACTGCAGAATCCCAAGTACAGTACCTAAAGACACATACATCAGCATACACCACTTGTACACACAGCAGATCCACACGTACATACAAGCGCAAAGGAGTACATACAGTTGCTCACGTTCATACACATACCTTCATACAAAAACGTACATACACACCCCTCACATACATACAAGCACATGTACAAACAGACCCACACGTATATACAGGCACACATACAGCCAAACACATACATACAGGCACACACGTACAGTCACGTACACACGTATATACATGCACGCAAGTACATGAAAGAGGTCGTGTTGTAACTATGTTCACCACGACACGCTACCACCACGACATACCATCACAACACACTATCACCACACATTATCACCAGGACACACCATCACCATGACACCCCACCACCATGACATACCACCATGACACACCATCACCGACACACCACGATACACCATCACCATAACACATCACCATGATGCACCATCACCATGACACACCATCACCACTCAATACCACAACACACCATCACCACACAATATCACCACGACACACCATCACCATGACAACCCCATCACCATGACATACCAACATGACACACCATCACAACACACCATCACCACGACACACCACGATACACCATCACCACAACACATCACCATGATGCAACCATCACCATGATACACCATCACGACACACCATCACCATGATACACCACCGCAACACACCACGACGACACACCATCACCACAACACACCATGACCCACCATCACAACACACCACCACGACACACAACACACCACCATGACACACCACCACGACACATCACAATGACACCATCACCACTACACGCCACCACGACACACCACGACATACCATCACCACAACACACCACTACGACACAACCATCACCACTCAATATCACCACGACATACCATCACCACAACACACCATCACCACTCAATATCACTACGACACACCATCACCACACCACACCATCACTACGACACACCATCACCATGACACACCATCACCACACCACAACACACCACGACACACCACCACCATGACACACAATCAAGACACAATCACCATGACACACCACAACACACCACCATGACACACTATCACCACAACACACCACCATGACACACCACCACAACACCATCACCACTCAATATCACCACGACACACCATCACCACTCAATATCACCATGATACACCACCACGACACATCACGATGACACACCATCACCATGACACACCATTACCACGGCACCATCACCACAACACCCATCACCATGACACACCACTATGACATACCGTCACCACAACACATCACCATGACACATCATCACGACACACCATCACACAATATCACCACGACACACCATCACAACACACCATCACGACACACTATACAATTTACACACCACAAAACACTATAGCCACAACACACCATCGCCACGGCACATTATCATTATGACACACCAAAACGACACACCATCAATACGACACACTATCACTACTACACACTATCACCACTCAGTATCACAACGACACACTGTCACCATGCCACATCATCAATACAACATATCATCACCACGACACATTATTACATCACTACGATACACTATAGCTACAACACACCATCACCACGACATACCATCACAACACACCACCACTATACACTATAGCCGCGACACACCACTACGACACTATATAGCCACGATACACCATCACCATGATACACTATCACCACGACACACTGTCTCTACGACACACTGTCACTACGACACACTGTCACCACCACGAATTACTAAACTCCGTCCAAAGTTGTGGTAATTAAACTTGTTGGCGTCGGGAGGGGCGGCAGAAGGCTAGTTTGGGAGTGAGGCCGTCCTTGACGGGGTGTTGGAGGGGAAAGGATGTATGGGAAAAAGGGAAGAGTGGGTGGGCTTAAGGGTGGTTGGCATGGGTATCCTGGGGGGTGGAGCTGTGAAGGTGAGGGGGGTGAGAAACAGGTACTGAGGGAAGGAAAAGAGGTGTGTGGGTGTCTAGGTGGTGTGTGTGTGTGGAAATTCCTAGGTATGTTAAATTTATTCCAGTACTGTGTTAATTTTAATTTGGTTAGATTATGCTGTTAGGTTGTTCTAGCTATGAAATTAAAATATTGCAGATGATCCTGAAAACGCCCTTACACAGACTAATAACATCTATTAATTAAACAACTGGAGTTTCTTGTCATTTAGTGCGATGATGATGATCCATCTTTCCACCGTGTTTCCCCAGAAATGAAGATCGTTTTGGAAAATCCACTTGAGGTCATTCAGATTAAACATCCCTAAATCTGGAAAAAAAAAATTGCAGTTATAGGCTAATGTGATTATATACCGAGGTCATTAAGGCTGTATGTCACCTAACCAAAACACTAATTCCTAAAATAGGGACTCTTTGTATATACACAGACCTACAAACTTAAGTGAATATATTGTGTATTATTATTTAGTTAATTTATTGGGCAGCCTGTCGACACGCCAGAGTCATCAAGGCTGTCATCGGTTCACCACCAATCAAAAATAATCCCAAATATGGGCGTGTATTGATTAAAATGAACTCTATGTGTAATTAAACTGAGATATACAGCTTCAAAGTTCTTCTCAGTTCGCACACATTATTAAAACAGACATACTCTTAAAACATTAAAGTGCTCTAATTGTTCAATAACCTGGCCGAGGCAACCCACTTCTCTCTCTCTCGTTTATTAGGCATTAAAAAAATAGAATCAATTTACGGTATCATCATGCTACTTAATGAAGAAATTCCTCACATAAATCTGAAGCTTTGAGTAACATGCCTTGCATGTCAGAAAACATGACGTGGATGGTAGTCGTGATCATCTCTTATCTCGTGTGCTGCCAAAACAAATAAAAAACACATTGTACGAGCCAAGATGATTTCTGATTGGTCGTCACACATGCCTGAACATACTCTATTATTATTATTATTATTATTATTATTATTATTATAGCAGGGGTCATACAGCGCATAATAATGCGAGGTATTCAGGTTCGATCCACGAAGGGAAGGGTAGCTTCAATTCCTTTGATCAAGAGCCCTCCAACCGCTCAGCCTTGCATGGCTAAACACGGAATTGCTGTAAAGAATATCTCAGCCGTCATCAGATGCTGGTCTTAATGGCCTCTATTGTGGAAATTTTCAAGAGGTATTGTGGACTTGGGATTGTAACGCAATTGTATTATATACATATATATAACATGTGTCGTGCCGAACAGGCAAAACTTGCGATTTTGGCTTAAGTAGCAACGCAATTCTTGCCGAATAGGGCAAGCGAAAATTTGTGCATGCAATAATTTCGCAAAAATCATTCTGAACCTAAAGAAAAAATATATTTCTTTGTGTTTGTTTATTATTAAATTATTATAAACTTATATAAAATATATTTAGTTGGATTAGGCTAAATATTAAATGGAGACAAAGGAGACTTACATTTTGGCTATAGGGAACAAAAAAGCATAATATAGTGACTGGAACAATACACAAATAAGCCACACATAGGACTATTGACTAGTCACAGTGTGACTAGTCAAGGATCCAAGTCAGACCGAAATTTCATGAGCTTCTTTCTCCTATGTGTGGATTATTTGTGTAATGGGCCTATGGGCATAATTTTTTTTTTTTTTGTAATCTAAAAATAAACACACATGACCTAAAATTTACCTCTAAATTGGGATAGGCTTGGTGAAGACAGGTTACGTTATTTGTTTTTGGTCTATCAATTCGTGGGTCTTCCTCACACGCACAAAATAATATTGTCTCCATTACACAGTCCGACGCATAAATTCATTACTAATCTTGCTTTATAATACTTAAGAAAAAATAGTGTTAAAATAGTGTTATTATAGGTAGAATCGCTGGTCCCAATTCAGCAATATTTCTTCATCAGTAACATCAATAATAATGATAATAAAGATGAAAATAATAATAAAAGGCACAATAACGTGACTGGAACAATACACAAATAACCCACGGGTTATTTATGTAATAATAATAATAATAATAATAATAATAATAATAATAATAATAATACAACCTGGCAGCGGTTGGTGTAGCCTCACCACCAACAGCACACCTGTAACACCAGGGCTCACACTGTCATCATTTATCAACCCAATCCAACAACCAACCAAACTAACCTAACCCAAAAGAATAAATATTGACGGAAAATGATGTAAGAGTGGATGGTCATGTTGATGAATTCAACAGCGTCCCAGCCACCACTGCCGTCTGCATTAGTTTTCTTCATCGTTAAGATAAGATAAGATAAAGATTTCGTGAAATATTTTAAGCCACCGGGGGTTAGCCACCCAGGATAACCAAGAAAGATCAGTGCGTCATCGAGGATGACTAAACTTATTTCAAATTGGGATCTTAAAAATCTTGTCCCCCAGGATGGACACCACACCATCACTAACACCCAGGGTACCTATTTCTGCTAGGTTGAACACACACAACAGGTGCTAAGGAAACTTCGAAAATGTTCAATCATCGCCGGGAATGAACCGGGCCCTCCGTGTGTGAACGAGCAGCTTTAGCCACACGCCACCGTGCCTATCGTCGACAATAGGTTCTCAACAAGTAAGGTTCTCCAGTTGCTGACAAGCACATTAATTTCAGACGATTTTAAACAAGAAATTGTGATGAATTAGGACGAATTATTTCATCAATACTGACCCAAAATAGCTATCCCATTAGTTTGTCGTAGTTAAAAAATATTAAAAATGAAAAGGTTGTAATAAACAACTGCCAATGAATAAACAGAAGGGTGGACGAGGGGCTCGAACCGCGAGCCACAATGTATTATTTAGCGTTCGTCAAAGTGAAACATGTTTCCTATATCACTGCTGGCAAAATTTACATTAATTTCCACTTGTCGGGTATAATTATAATACATAAATAAATAACAAAAAGGCACAATACCGTGACTGGAACGATCCACAAATAACCCGCACATAAAAGACAGAAGCTTGCGACGACGTTTCGGTCCGACTTGGACCATTGACAAAGTCACACTAACAGAGGTGGAGCAGGACGGCTATATATAGGCAGGAAGAGGTGGAGGTAGTAGTAGTAGTAGTAGTAGTAGTAGTAGTAGTAGTAGTACAAGAATTGTATATAATACCGACAGGATGAAATGACACATGCACAACACCCGGGCAACACATGTTTATCCTTGGCGATCTTTACACACGTATTATTTACTGTTAAAATGCAAAAATATACGTTGTCAATATAACTAAGCTGGGAGACTAGTAACCATTATCACCACTATTATCACTATAATGCGGGATACTGTTACACAGTAACATCACTATAACAATGTTTCCTTGACACAAACAAACATCCCTCAAACTTGACACCAACACTTATACTAAACACACACACACCTCCTGGATGAGGCACCCGCACCTGGGCTGGTTTAACCCTTCTCAAACACTTGGTAGTTACCATACAACCAGCGGTTATGGTGTACAAGATGGTGTCCGGAACATTACTAACAAGAGGAAAACATTATTAACAAGAACAGAACATTATTAGCAAGAACAGAACATTACTAACAAGAATAGAACATTACTGAACAGAACAGAACATTACTGACCAGAACAGAGCATTACTGACCAGAACAGAACATTACTGACCAGAACAGAACATTACTGACAAGAACAGAACATTATTAACAAGAACAGAACATTACTAACAAGAACATGACATTACCAACAAGACCAGAACATTATTAACAAGAACAGAATATTACTAACAAGAACAGAACATTATTAACAAGACCAGAACATTACTGACAAGAACACGACATTACCAGCAAGACCAGAACATTATTATAAAGAACAGAACATTACTAACAAGAACATGACATTACCAACAAGACCAGAACATTATTAACAAGAACAGAACATTACTAACCAGAACAGAACATTATTAACAAGACCAGAGCATTACTGACAAGAACATGACATTACCGACAAGACCAGAACATTATTAACAAGACCAGAACATTATTAACAAGAACAGAACATTACTAACAAGAACATGACATTACCGACAAGACCAGAACATTATTAACAAGATCAGAACATTATTAAAAAGAACAGAACATTATTAACAAGAACAGAACATTATTAACAAGAACAGAACATTACTAACAAGAACAGAACATTATTAACAAGATCAGAACATTACTAACAAAAACAGAACATTACTAAGAGCAGAACATTACTAACGAGAAAAGAACATTATGAACAAGACCAGAACATTACTAACAAGAACAGCACATTACTAACAAGAGCAGAACATTACTAACGAGAACAGAACATTACTAGCAAGAACAAAACATTATTAACAAGACCAGAACATTACTGACAAGAACAGAACATTACTAACAAGACTAGAACATTATTAACAAGACTAGAACATTATTAACAAGAACAGAACATTACTAACAAGAACATGACATTACCAACAAGACCAGAACATTATTAACAAGAACAGAACATTACTAACAAGAACAGAACATTAACAAGAACAGAACATTATTAACAAGACCAGAACATTATTAACAAGACTAGAACATTATTAACAAGAACAGAACATTACTAACAAGAACAGAACATTAACAAGAACAGAACATTATTAACAAGAACAGAACATTATTAACAAGACCAGAACATTATTAACAAGAACAGAACTTTACTAACAAGAACATAATATTATTAACAAGACCAGAACATTATTAACAAGAACAGAACATTATTAACAAGAGCAGAACATTACTAACAAGAACAGAACATTACTAACAAGAACAGAGCATTACTAACGAGAACAGAACACTACTAACAAAAACAGAACATTACTAACAAGACCAGAACATTATTAACTAGAGCAGAACATTACTAACAAGAACAAAACATTACTAACAAGAACAGAACATTACTAACAAGAGCCGAACATTACTAACGAGAGCAGAACATTACTAACAAGAACAGAACATTACTAACAAGAACAGAACATTACTAACAAGAGCAGAACATTAATAACGAGAACAGAACATTAATAACACGAGCAAAACATAACAGAAATGGAGAGTCTTGTAGACAGATTGGTCACTCCTGTCTCAGATTATTCATATCATATTCAAATTTAATTCAAAGGAAGAACAGGTCTGATTCCTTGGATCTAGAGTGTCTCGCTGGCCTGAAGGCAAGTTCCTTGAGGACCCATCTCTTAGTTGAAGGCTGCTATCCCCACACATGCTGTTGCAGGATGGACTGTACTATTTTAGTAATATTATTCTATCCTGAGTCAAAAGACGTCTCTTTCACAGTTGGAGTTTAATTCGAGAAGCCACTTGTTTGACCAGGTCTGTAGTCTGTTAAGGTCTCTCTATAGTTTATCAATGTCCTCTTATGTTCTTATTCCTCATATTAGTTTTACATCATCCGCATACACCGACGCATGAGACTCAATCTTCTCTGGTATATCGTTCACGTAAATGAGGAACAGTAGCGGTCCTAATACTGATCACTGTAGAACCACACTGTTACCTCTGCCTTCTGTTAGTCAGGTACTCCTTGGCCCACTAGAATATTCTGCCTTTTAATTATCTAATTTGTGGACTACTCTCTGTGTGGTATTGTATCATATGCTATCTTGCAGTCCAAGAAGAAGCAGTTCACCCAACTATGTATTTTTTTTTCTCTGTGAATCATACATAGAACTCTAGTAAATTCGTAAGATATGATTTTTTCCAGCCCAGAATTCGTGATGGTTTTCTGTAAAGTAATTTCTCTCTCATTGCTTGAATATCCTTTTGCTACTATCTTCTGCAGAAGTTTAGACAGCAAGGTAAGTTCGACATACTGTCTTCAAGCCTGTAATGCAGTGAGTGCCTCTTGTCTGCCCCCTTTGTTATATATGGGGATCACATTTGTTTGTTTTTAGTTCTCCTGTATTTGTCTGATTAGAAAGACTGGTTGAATACCTTTGCTATTGGGTCACATGGTGACTCTGCTTTCCCTCTCAGTACCCATGGACACATATTATCTGCCACCATTGTTTTTATGTCCAGCTTACATTAACAGTTCTGCAGCCTATGTTCCCGGAGACTATACTTAGTGTTGGGTTTTCTGGCCACTTCTCCAATATTCATAATTTTCCATTTGCTGGGGGTAAATTAAAGCAACCCCTTATTAAATCAATCTTGTAATTTCTCCAAATTTACTTGTAGCCTTTTCCCGTTGTCCTCATCTGATTGTATTTATCTCCTCAGTTTTATAACATAAGAAAACAGGGATACATCCGACTCAATCCCGTCTGGAATATAATTCATTTCAACCAGAAACAGCACTTTGCAATATCCTACTTGTTTCTCTTCCCTATTCTGAAGTCTCTTCTTGGCTAAGCACTCTTTGCCTTCTTCTCCTTAGATAAGTGTTGATTCACTAGAGTATGTTCCCTGTTATTTCTGTCTGCACTTTGAATTTTTGCCCCAGTCTCATGTGGGGTACAGTACCAAATGTCTTCTTACATTTGGTAATGCAATCCATCCAACCTTCTTTCTCCTGTCTCACTTCTGTTACTTTGTCATATAATTCTAGCAGATTTGTAAGAAAAGATTACTATCTCTTTTCCCATGCTAGCTATTGCTTATGAAATCACTTCTCCTCAGGTGTTCTATCATTCTCATATCTTTATTACTTTGCAAGGTATGCAAGTCAGCGAAACTGGTCTGTAGTTCATTGCTTCCTTCTCTGGCAACTGTCCCGTGTTTATTGACTTGTAGATCTTAGATAGCTTTCAGACAGTGCTTCTTCTCCCTCTCGCAGAATCCGTGGTGACACCTTGTCAAGCCCCATTGCCACTGACATATCCAGCCCCATCAGAAGTTTGTTTTTATCTCTTTCCCTGTTATGCGTATTCTCTTACCCTGGGCTTTCTGTTATTGTCTGTTTCCACCCCAGTATCATCGCCCTACTTTTCCTCAAGAGCTATCTACCATACCACTACCACCCTACCTTCCCTCCAGTTATCTACCAAACCAACCCCACACCAGTAACACCACTGCAACTGTCTACTTTAAACCATTTGTTCAGCGCTACACACACTTCCCTGTCATTCTTCTACGAGCTCTCCTTCCTTCCTCCAGTAGTTCAGACTTGGTCTTAGCTGTTATGTCATTCTCGAACTGTATCTCAGCCTCTCTATTCACCCTTGAATAATCATTTATGGCTAATCTGCTCACTTTTGTGCTGTCTTCTGTTCAATAGCCTTTTGGCTAAAGCTTTCGCTTCACACGGCGAAAGTTTGGGTTCGATTCCCAGCGATGGTAGAAATATTGGGCGTATTTCTTTACACCGGTTGTCTGTGTTCCCCATCAGTAAAATGGGTACCTGAGTGTTGGTCGACTGGTGTGGGCCTCATCCTGGGACAAAATTGACCTAATTTGCCCGAAATCCTCCGCATAGCATGCGGCTTTCTGTATAGTAGTATGTCATTGATGTCAGCCAGGCCTATATACCTTGTACATGTACTTGTAGAAATAAAGATATCATTATATTATTATTATAGTTTTTCCACACTCTGAGGCTTCTCAATTTTTCCTCCCTCCATTTCTGGCTGAGCCAAGGGTTTTCCTTATCAATGCTGTTTCCAGTTCTTCTGGGAATGAAGTTCTTCCTTGCCTTCCGGCACTTTCCACCTACGTATTACATCATCTCGTGTGTGTGTGTGTGTGTGTGTGTGTGTGTGTGTGTGTGTGTGTGTGTGTGTGTGTGTGTGTGTGTGTGTGTGTGTGTGTGTGTGTGTGTGTGTGTAGAATGTCTGCAGCAGGGTGGGCGATTTTTGTGTGTACTTGGTGTGTACTTTTACTGTTGTACCCATGTGGCTGAGAGTGGATTGGCTTCCATGTGGATGCGGCAGCTAGCAAAACTAAGGTAACTTTATGGGATACTGGATCTGCACCCTTAATCAGCACCTATTTTAACACAATGCTTACACACACGCTTTCAACCCCCTCGCAGATCCAAATCACCTACTGCCAAAGTTCACCTAACAGAAAATAGGTGCCTGGATGTTAATCGACGTTTGGAAGTCTCGTTCAGGAGAATAAGTTCAAGTGCAGATTCTAAGAAATTCTAAACTCGTTGGAACCTGTGTGAACTAAGCGATTCATCGCAGTTCTCATGATCATCTCGTGAACTGGAAGTACGCTTTAGACATGGATGCGTGATTTTACCATATTTATAGATGGGGTTGTAAGAGAAGTGAATACTCGGGTGTTGGCAAGAGGTGCGGGATTTAGAGAAAAAGAATCTAACAAAATGTGGGAGTTCTCATAGTTGCTTTCTGCTGATGACACTGTGCTTTTGGGAAATTCTGAAGAGAAGTTGCAGAGGTTGGTGGACGAATTTGGGAGGGTATGTAAGAGAAAGAAATTAAAAATGAATATACTAAAGAGCAAGGCTATCAGGGTAACAAAAAAAATAGGTAATGGAAGACTGGATATCAGATTGGAGGGAGGAAGTATGGAGGAAGTGAATGTGTTTATATATTTGGGAATGGACTTGTCAGCAGATGGGTCAATGAAAGATGAGGTAAACCATAGAATTGACGTGGGAGGAAAAGGTGAGTGGTGCACTGAGCAGTCTGTGAAGAGAAAGAACATTATCCATGGAAGCAGAGGGAATGTATAGTGGTACCTACGCTCTTATATGGGAGTGAAGCATGGATGATGAATGTTGCAACAAGGAGAAGGCTGGAGGCAGTGGAGATGTTGTGTCTGAGTGCAATGTGTGGTGTGAATATTATGCAGAGAATCCATAGCTTGGAGATTACGAGGTGCAGGGTTACTAAAAATCTTTTAAAGAGAGCTGATAAGTAGTTATTAAGGTGATTCGGACATTTAGAGAGGACGGAACAAAACAGAATGACTTACAGGGTGCATGAATCTGTAGTGGAAGGCGGGGTAAGGTTCGTCCTAAGAAAAGTTGAAGGGAGGGGGTAAAGGAGGTTTTACGTGCAAGGGGCTTAGACTTTCGGCAAGATTGCATTAACATGTTATATAGGAGCGAGTGGAGGCAAATGGTTTTTACGACTTTACGTGGAGTTGGAAGTGTGAGCAAAGTAACATTTATGAAGGGATTCAGGGAAACCGGTTAGCCGGACAATTAATTTTTATATTAACATAAATGAAAAAAATATATATATCTTTAAATGCATAAGAGAAAATTTTAGAAAGGATTTAATTTTAAATGAGTTCTTGCTAATTGACCAGGTTTACCTATTCGGCACGACATACATATTATCTCTTACCAAAAATGAATTACATTCTCTAGCTTTCACTCGGTCATTAGCTTAACAAATCCCGAAAATCTGCAGTATACAGGTTTGGTTCTGGAATCACTATTTCTTTACTGTCCTTCCAATCCTATTTAGTAATCCCTGTACCTAATACAATGATTTTTTATCTTGGGATTACTGCACAACCCTGTCACTACTCAGTTCAGTAGCACCATGCTCAATAATTCAGTTAAAATGGACTCATCATTTACCAGTATTGTTGTATCCTAGACATATCCAACAATACTAAGAAAGATATAGTCCCCTATCACTTCTCAACAGAAACATGCAGGAAAAAGGAAAAAAAAGGGCAATTATTTTTCTGTACCCTCATCATACCACCCCATTCGTCTTTGGCCAGATTTAGGGATTTTTTTAGAGTGAATATCAAAATGGTATACAATACCGACAGGCTGGTAGGTAAGACACATAGGCAACATTTAGGCAACTTTATTCCGAAACGTTTCGCCTACACAGTAGGCTTCAGTCGAATACAGAAAGTAGGCAGGAGCAGTAGAGATATGAAGACGATGTAATCAGTCCATCACCCTTGAAGTCGTAGATTTGAGGTTGTCAGTCCCTCAGCCTGGAGAAGTTCTGTTCCAAAGTCTGGAACTAACTGAAGATCAAGCGACAGTGCTGAGACTTAAATACTGTACTACTACTCTGCACCTCTCCTTCCGACAGTATTTAAGTCTCAACACTGTCGCTTGATCTTCAGTTAGTTCCAGACTTTGGAACAGAAATTCTCCAGGCTGAGGGACTGACAACCTCAAATCTACGACTTCAAGGGTGATGGACTGATTACATCGTCTTCACATCTCTACTGCTCCTGCCTACTGTCTGTACTCGACTGAAGAAGCCTACTGTGTAGGTGAAACGTTTCGGAATAAAGTTGCCTATATGTTGCCTATGTGTCTTGCCTACCAATTTTTTAGAGCGCGTGATCGCAGTCAGACATTCCTGGTGGACAGAATCCAACTCCTTTCTGAGCGAGTCTCATTTTGGTTTCCGACAAGGTCGAAGTCCTGTAGATGCTATTCTACTCTCAGACCATCAAGTCACTGTGTATGTGCTACGCATTAAATTCTGGCTTCATACATTGATTTGCAAATCGCATTCAACTCTGCTCCACATGTAGCGGTGTTACATAGTATGGCTCGTCTCATATGCACAGGGTGACCCCTGAGATGGTTGCAGATTATCTTAGAGGACGTTCATTTGTTGCTTACTTGGGGGATGAGGCTTCGAATGTTTGTTCCATGTTATGCGGTATTCCACAGGGGTCGGTCCTTGGCCCCTTCTTTTTTTCTATTCTTCTTTCACATTTTCCTATTTCCTCTGATGCTGATGACATAACTCGTCTGTCGTGGTACAACTCTTGCTATTGCGCAGCAGTGTCTTCAACCTGCAGTAGAACGTACCATAATTGCGTACCTGGAGCCTAATGGTGAATGTTGCAAAATGCTGCCTTGTGTGCCTTACTGGGAAATGCCTCCGGACAGTAAGCACACTACTGTTGATTCTACATCTTCTTATAAATTCAAATTCAAATTAAAAGTTTATTCTCTATAAGGATTACAATGCTGAGTTTACAGAATTTGGTTATTGTGTGGTTTACATGTAGTAAAATAATAATTACAGAGGGTACCACTAGAACACCTAGCATGGCTAGGCATTTCGGGCAGACTAAGATTAATTCTTAAATTTAAAATATTATAAATTATGAGGTAAGTTGGTATTATGGCTAAGTGACTAAATACTAGTTTGTGAGTTTAGCAATGTGAATGCTTTTGCTTTGGCACAATACATAGTTTCAGTATTGGAGTATCACAGGTCAACTTATGACTAGTTAGGATTCATTATTTTAAGATTGAGATTGATATTTCTGTTTATGGTCAAATGGGTGAGTGAGTGTAAGTGTGAACCACCAGGTGGTATTCGTGTAATTAGTTGACGGGGTGTATCAGGGAGATAAGATGTTTTCTAATGGTAGTTTTGAAAGTGATGAATGTGTCTGCAGTTCTAGAGTTTTCAGGTAGGGTGTTCCAGATTTTAGGGCCTTTGACATACATTGAATTTTTGTAAAGGTTTAGTCGGACACGGGGAATGTCATAGAGATGTTTGTGTCTGGTGTTATGCCTGTGGGTTCTGTCACAACTATCAAGAAAGCGTTTTAGGTCAATGTTAATATTGGAATTTAAGGTCCTGTAGATGTAGATTGCACAGTAGTAAGTGTGGATGTACTGAACAGGGAGAAAGTTTAGATCTATGAAGAGTGGGGGGGGGGGTGTTGCCAGGGATGGGATTTAGTGATTATTCTTACTGCAGCTTTTTGTTGGGTTATTATTGGCTTTAAGTGTGTTGCTGCAGTTGATCCCAAGCACAAATAGCATAGGTGAGGTATGGATAAATAGGTGACAAACCTTACTGACAAAGAGAATGAAATGTGTTTGATTTTAAATAATTATTTTCTCTCAGTTTTTACACAAGAAGACACTAACAATATTCCAGTAATTAATTTTTACAGTGGGCTAGAAGAAGATAAATTATGTAACATCACAGTCACTAGTGAGATGGTTGTGAGGCAGATAGACAGACTGAAGCAAAATAAGTCGCCGGGTCCTGATGAGGTTTTTTCAAGAGTTCTTAAGGAATGCAAAATGGAACTCTGTGAACCATTAACTAATATTTTTAATTTATCTCTTCAAACAGGTGTAGTGTCTGATATGTGGAAGATGGCTAATGTAACTCCTATTTTTAAAACAGGGGACAAGTCGTTACCGTCAAATTACCGCCCAATAAGCCTGACCTCAATTGTAGGCAAATTACTAGAGTCAATTATAGCTGAGATTATAAGAAGCCATCTCGATAAGCATAGCTTGATAAATGATACTCAGCATGGATTCACAAGAGGCCGGTCTTGTCTAACTAATTTATTAACTTTCTTCAGTAAAGCTTTTGAGGCTGTTGACCACAATAAAGAATTTGATATTATTTACTTAGATTTTAGTAAGGCTTTTGATAGAGTTCCGCACCATAGACTGTTAAAGAAAGTGGCAGCTCATGGCATTGGGGGAAAAGTGCTCTCGTGGATCGAGTCATGGCTCACTGACAGGAAGCAGAGAGTGTCCATAAATGGGGTTAAATCCGAGTGGGGATCTGTAACAAGTGGCGTTCCACAGGGATCAGTCTTGGGCCCGTTGTTGTTTATAATATATATCAATGATCTTGATGAGGGAATTACTAGTGATATGAGCAAATTCGCCGATGACACAAAGATAGGTAGGATAATTGATTCAAACGTAGATGTTAGGGAACTTCAGGAGGATTTAAACAAACTCTATTCTTGGTCAGAAAAGTGGCAGATGCAGTTCAATGTAGATAAATGCAAGGTTCTGAAGCTTGGGAGTGCCCATAACCCTAGTACTTATAAATTAAATGATGTAGAACTTAGCCATACAGATTGCGAAAAGGACTTGGGGTTATGGTGAGCAGCAACCTTAAACCAAGACAGCAATGCCTAAGCGTACGTAATAAGGCAAATAGATTACTGGGATTTATATCAAGAAGTGTAAGCAACAGAAGTCCAGAGGTCATACTGCAGCTTTATACATCATTAGTAAGGCCTCACCTTGATTATGCAGCTCAGTTCTGGTCTCCGTATTACAAAATGGACATAAATTCGTTAGAAAACATTCAGCGTAGGATGACTAAATTAATACATAGCATTAGAAATCTTCCTTATGAAGAAAGATTGAAGACTCTTAAGTTACATTCACTTGTTAGACGAAGAATGAGGGGAGACCTGATCGAAGTGTAATAAGTGGAAGATAGGTATTAATAAAGGGGATATTAATAAGGTCTTGAGGATGTCTCTCCAAGAGAGAACGCGCAGTAATGGATTTAAATTAGATAAGTTTAGATTTAGAAAGGACATAGGAAAGTATTGGTTTGGAAATAGGGTAGTTGATGAGTGGAACAGTCTACCTAGTTGGGTTATTGAGGCTGGGACTTTGGGTAGTTTCAAATCTAGGTTGGATAAGTACATGAGTGGGAGGGGTTGGATTTGAGTGGGACTTTCACATCAGAGCTTATTTCTTGGGTGGCATTG
>NC_069405.1:84230739-84350133 GCF_026875155.1 Cherax quadricarinatus
GTTTTGTACTCTGATGAAGATTTAATTTCCTCATGTTTACCATATCTGAGTAATTGAAATTTCTCATCGTTGAACTTCATATTGTTTTCCGCAGCCCACTGAAAGATTTGGTTGATGTCCGCCTGGAGCCTTGCAGTGTCTGCAATGGAAGACACTGTCATGCAGATTCGGGTGTCATCTGCAAAGGAAGACACGGTGCTGTGGCTGACATCCTTGTCTATGTCGGATATGAGGATGAGGAACAAGATGGGAGCTAGTACTGTGCCTTGTGGAACAGAGCTTTTCACCGTAGCTGCCTCGGACTTTACTCTGTTGACGACTATAGAGAGTAGTAAGCTAGAAAAAGTTAGCATATGAGAGGATTTTACAAAGTAGAAGTGATACAAGGAGGGAAGCGTATATGGAGAGAAAGAGAGAAGTTAAGAGAGTGGTGAAGCAATGTAAAAAGAGAGCAAATGAGAGAGTGGGTGAGATGTTATCAACAAATTTTGTTGAAAATAAGAAAAAGTTTTGGAGTGAGATTAATAAGTTGAGGAAGCCTAAGGAACAAATGGATTTGACAGTTAAAAATAGGAGAGGAGAGTTATTAAATGAAGAGTTACAGGTATCGGGAAGATGGAGGGAACATTTTGAGGAATTGTTAAATATTAATGAAGATAGGGAAGCTGTGATTTCGTGTATAGGGCAAGGAGGAATAACATCTTGTAGGAGTGAGGAAGAGCCAGTTGTGAGTGTGGGGGAAGTTCGTGAGCCAGCGGGTAGAATGAAAGGGGGTAAGGCAGCTGGGATTGATGGGATACAGATAGAAATGTTAAAAGCAGGATAGGATATAGTTTTGGAGTGGTTGGTGCTATTATTTAATAAATGTATGGAAGAGGGTAAGGTACCTAGGGATTGGCAGAGAGCATGCATAGTTCCTTTGTAAAGGCAAAGGGGATAAAAGAGAGTGCAAGAATTATAGGGGAATAAGTCTGTTGAGTATACCTGGTAAAGTGTATGGTAGAGCTATTATTGAAAGAATTAAGAGTAAGACAGAGAGTAGGATAGCAGATGAACAAGGAGGCTTTAGGAAAGGTAGGGGGTGTGTGGACCAGGTGTTTACAGTGTAACATATATGAACAGCATTTAGATAAGGGTAAAGAGTTTTTTGTGGCATTTATGGATTTAGAAAAGGCATATGACAGGGTGGATAGGGGGGCAGTGTGGCAAATGTTGCAGGTGTATGGTATAGGAGGTAGGTTACTGAAAGCAGTGAAGAGTTTTTACGAGGATAGTGAGGCTCAGGTTAGAGTATGTAGGAGAGAGGGAGATTATTTCCCAGTAAAAGTAGGCCTTAGACAAGGATGTGTGATGTCACCGTGGTTGTTCAATATATTTATAGATGGTGTTGTAAGAGAAGTGAATGGTATGGTCTTGGCAAGAAGTGTGGAGTTAAAAGATAAAGAATCAAACACAAAGTGGGAGTTGTCACAGAAGCTCTTTGCTGATGACACGGTGCTTTTGGGAGATTCTGAAGAGAAGTTGCAGAGGTTGGTGGATGAATTTGGTAGGGTATGTAAAAGAAGAAAATTAAAAGTGAATATAGGAAAGAGTAAGGTTATGAGGATAAAAAGATTAGGTGACGAAAGACTGGATATCAGATTAGAGGGAGAGAGTATGGAGGAGGTGAATGTATTCAGATATTTAGGAGTGGACGTGTCAGCTGATGGGTCTATGAAGGATGAGGTGAATCACAGAATTGATGAGGGGAAAAGGGTGAGTGGTGCACTTAGGAATCTGTGGAGAAAGGAACGTTGTCCACGGAAGCAAAATGGGGAATGTATGAGAGTATAGTTGTAACAACACTCTTGTATGGGTGTGAAGCATGGGTGATGAATGTTGCAACGAGAAGACTGGAGGCAGTGGAGATGTCATGTCTAAGGGCAATGTGTGGTGTGAATATAATGCAGAGAATTCGTAGTTCGGAAATTAGGTGTGGGATTACCAAAACTATTATCCAGAGGGCTGACGAGGGGTTGTTGAGGTGGTTCGGACATGTAGAGAGAATGGAACAAACCACGTAATGATATAAATACTAGTAAGTTTCTCACATACGCTTACCAATACAAATTTTGCTGGCAAGTGTAAACTAAGTGACTGACAATACGAATTTGCTGACAAGTGTAATTTAAGTGATACAATCAGTGGCAGACAAGTGTAAATCAGCTGAGTTAAGCCACATGCTTGCAGAATTTCAATAGATAAACTTTAATAGGCAGAGTAACAGAGACACATCTCAGTGTATATACACATTATTTTAATCCATAATTTTGGACTAGAATATTTTTTACTTACAGTGTAAAACGAAATGCAGCTTATAAGTATCCTCGTTCAGTCGTCAGGCTTTGAAACTAGTAAACAAACCTTAATCAGGCTTTCGCCGGAATAATGCCAGTGATTGAAGGTCACAGACCGGGCCGCGGGGGCGTTGACCCCCGGAACTCTCTCTCTCTCCAGGTATACATTACAGTAAATAACGAACAAAAAACAGGGCTTACCTGGAGTTTACCTGGAGAGAGTTCCGGAGGTCAACGCCCCCGCGGTCCGGTCTGTGACCAGGCCTCATGGTGGATCAGAGCCTGATCAACCAGGCTGTTACTGCTGGTTGCACGCAATCCAACGTACGAGCCACAGCCCAGCTGGTCAGGTACCGACTTTAGGTGCTTGTCCAGTGCTTGCTTGAAGACAGCCAGGGGTCTATTGGTAATCTCCCTTATGTATGCTGGGAGGCAGTTGAACAGTCTTGGGCCCCTGACACTTATTGTGTTGTCTCTTAACGTGCTAGTGACACCCCTGCTTTTCACTGGGGGATGTTGCATCGTCTGCCGAGTTTTTTCCTTTCGTAGTGAGTGATTTTCGTGTGCAAGTTCGGTACTAATTCCTCCAGGATTTTCCAGGTGTATATAATCATGTATCTCTCCCGCCTGCGTTCCAGGGAGTACAGGTTCAGGAACTTCAAGCGCTCCCAGTGATTGAGGTGCTTTATCTCCGTTATGCGTGCTGTGAAGGTTCTCTGCATATTTTCTAGGTCAGCAATTTCACCTGCCTTGAAAGGTGCTGTTAGTGTGCAGCAATATTCCAGCCTAGATAGAACAAGCGACCTGAAGAGTGTCATCATGGGCTCGGCATCCCTAGTTTTGAAGGTTCTCATTATCCATCCTGTCATTTTTCTAGCAGATGCGATTGACACAATGTTATGGTCCTTGAAGGTGAGATCCTCCGACATGATCACTCCCAGGTCTTTGACGTTGGTTTTTCGCTCTATTTTGTGGCTGGAATTTGTTTTGTATTCTGATGAAGTTTTAATTTCCCCATGTTTACTATATCGGAGTAATTGAAATTTCTCATCGTTGAACTTCATATTGTTTTCTGCAGCCCACTGAAAGATTTAGTTGATGTCCGCCTGGAGCCTTGCAGTGTCTGCAATGGAAGACACTGTCAAGCAGATTCGGGTGTCATCTGCAAAGGAAGACACGGTGCTGCTAGGCTGTAAATAATAAGATATTGCAAGAAACCTAGTGGAAACGGGCACTATGACTTTTTTGGGCTATCATAGGTAATTTACACATATGATACTTTGTATGATATTTGTACTTATGCGCACCTGTACCTAAGTAAACTTACACAATATTGTGACTGGGACAACACACAAATAGCCCGCACATACGTTTCATTGTGCAGTACAGTAAATTTTACTACAAAAGTTCAGGTGGAATAAAAAAGATAATAATAACTAGGTTTAGTTCTTTGTACTCGTACCCATCCCTTGGGCTGTAATCAACAATCATTAAAGAAGCAAACATTGAGTTCAGTGATTAAACAAAGTCATAATAGCTGGATAATACGTAATTACTGAAAAGAAAACGAAGAACAAAAAAGGCACAATACTGTGACTGGAACAATACACAAATAACCCTCCGAGAGGAGCTTACGACGACGTTTCGGTCCGACTTGACCATGTGCAAAGTCACACTGTCGGACCGAAACGGTGTCCCGTAGCTCGATCGCTACCGCAGTCAGTTCACACACTGATGTCCGGAGTTCGAATCTCCAGTACGGTTGGATAACATTATGACGTGTTTCCATAAGACAGCTGCTGTCCATGTTCACTCATTAGTATAAAATGGGTACCTGGGTGTTAGTCGACTGGTGTGGGTCGCATCCTGGGACAAAACTGATTTAATTTGACCGAAATTCTCTGCACAACAAGTATACAGGCCTAGCTTACTGGTGTAAGCTAGGCCTGTATACCTTGTACATGTACTTGTAGTAAATAAAGATATTATTAAACGTCGACCCCAATGGAAATAAGTCACTCTGTCTGACTTTTTTGGGTTATCCTAGGTTCTCTACACATATGCTGCTATGTATGATAATTCTATGTAACTGTATTGTGTATACCTGAATAAATTTACTTACTTACTTACTTACTTAGTTGTAAATTCCTCTCTCCTATGTGCATGTTATTTGTGTAAAGAAAACGAAGGTTAAGTTATTTATGACAGAAAACGAGTGTGTGGAGGTGACCACCAACTTAAGATATCAGAACCTTGAATCAATCAATGGACAAGAAGATAAGAGTGTTCAGATTATTATCCCGGAGGGTTAGCAACCCAATATAACCCAATAAAGTCAGAATGTCATCAGAGTATCTGTCTTATTTCTACTGGGATCCTTTAACACCACTTACCACCCCTGCTCCTTCCCACATACACATCTACACACTCAACACCACTTACCTCCTCTGCTCCTTCCCACATGCACACCTACACCCTCAATACCACTTCACACCTCTGCTCCTCCCCACATACACACCTACACCCTCAACACCACATACCACCTCTGCTCTCCCCACATGCACACCTACACCCTCAACACTACTTACCACCTCTGCTCCTCCCCACATACACACCTACACCCTCAACACTACTTACCACCTCTGCTCCTCCCCACATGCACACCTACATAACTTTTACGTCACAAAGTCATTTTATTTCTGAAAATATTCCCCAAAGCCAGCGTACAAACAGATATAAATACAACTCTATATATGATTTTACATTTTAAATTCACGCAAATATTTCTGAAGGATAATAACGATGCAATCATTGGTCACCACCCACACACCTTGCTGTATCCACCCCCTGAACCAAAGCACCTGACGTGACCTAACCACACCACCACTACCACCACCACAGCCCCCCATCATGCACTAACTAAACACCCCCCCGAATCCTCACTATATCACACTACTACCACTACCACCATCATTACCACTCACCACCACTCCAATAACTATACCTTGAACGTACAGCACACTGTTTACTTTTGAATTTCTCACTCTTCCAACATGCTATGCTGTTAATCTAGAGATTGGATAACACTCAACCTAACACGTCATTTTCATCAAGATTAGCTTAATCCTTAAAAGTTTAATCAATATTACTATTTTTCACGTAAAAGCCTCGGCGTATGACTACAAATATCACAAAGGTTGCAATTTAATTATGGCATTCGTTACTAGTCAACACGTTGACAGAAAAACCTCACAACAAAGTAATTAAAATAGATTTTAAGTCCAAGAGGGATTTTCTCTTGCATATGTTAACTTTTAATAGACCATTAACGATTTAACCACTCTGGAGGGTTTATAGGTCTCACTGTGGAACAGTTAGTTTATTAGTGTGAGCGGCTGCAACATCAATGTTGATCTACGTAGCTCGCATCAGGCTATCTGCTTATATTTTGAGAATCATCACCCCCGCCACTTATTCTCAGATCAGGACTCCTTGTTGATGATCTAACAAGTCAGGCTGCTCGTGATTGCAGCACATGGTCTGACATAAATACTACAGCCTGATTGTTCAGGAACTGTCCGGATGAACCTGTCAAGCTTCTGCAAGACAGAGGTCTGCTGCTAATTGAGAATATGTATACCTGGAGTTTACCTGGAGAGAGTTCCGGGGATCAACGCCCCCGCGGCCCGGTCTGTGACCAGGCCTCCTGGTGGATCAGAGCCTGATCAACCAGGCTGTTACAGCTGGCTGCACGCAAACCAACGTACGAGCCACAGCCCGGCTGGTCAGGAACCGACTTTAGGTGCTTGTCCAGTGCCAGCTTGAAGACTGCCAGGGGTCTGTTGGTAATCCCCCTTATGTATGCTGGGAGTGATTTTCGTGTGCAAGTTCGGTACTAGTCCCTCTAGGATTTTCCAGGTGTATATAATCATGTATCTCTCCCGCCTAAAGGGAGGGTGTTGAATAATCTTGTTCTCTTTGTGCTTACGGAGGTAACACTTACTGTACTTATTGCACGTGTTTTTCATTTAACGTTATATTTTTTTTACAGAGTACGATAACTCTACGACTACAATACCTCTACAACTACAGTACCTCTAGTTCTCGTAAAGAATTATAACGACTATTTTAGTATGTCAGTTTGGAACCAATACCTTGAGTAATTTCCTAGTGGAAATTATTATATATTTTTCTTGCCCGCACTTAAAGCACATACAGTTTGAAGGATTTTAGGCCTTCAAATATCAGCTGTTTGATGGTATTAATGAGGGCATTAAAAGATGTCTTGTACATGGCAAAAACCACATCCAGTACAGGGCCTCTGCTTAAACGAGATGAGACTTTGATGACAGCAAAGAAATGAGTGAGATACTGAAGTGCCAATATGACTAAGCGTTTAGTGAGCCGTTAATCAGACTAAAGGTCGACAATCTAAATGATTTTTTATGGCCGAGAGTCAAAATTTGGTTAATTCAAGAATTTCTGATATAATCCTAACACCACAGGACTTCGAAAAAGCAATAAATGACATGGCCATGCACTCTGCCCCAGGTCCAGACTTGTGGAACTCCGTGCTCATCAAGAACTGCAAGAAACCCCTTCCACGTTCCTTAAATATTCTATGGAGAGGGAACATGAACACAGGGGTCATCCCAAAGACACTAAAAACGACGGATATAGCCCCACTCCAATAAGGTGGCTGTAAAGCAACTGCAAAGAATTACAGACCGATAGCACTAACGTCCCATGTCTTAAAAATCTTTGCAAGGGTTTTAAGAGGCAAGGTTACTTACCACTTGGATACCCATCAATTGCACAACCCTGGGCAGCATGGGTTTAGAGCAGGTCACCCCTCTCTCTCACAACTACTGGATCACTATGACATGGTTTTAGATGCACTGGAGGACAAACAAAATGCAGATTTAGTGTACACTGACTTTGCGAAAACCTTCGACAAGTGCGATCATGATATAATAGCACACAAAATGCGCGATAAAGAAATAACGGGAAAAGTAGATAGATCTATAACTTTCTAACAGAACACAAAGAATAACAGTAAACACAGTAAAGTCAGAGGCGGCTACAGGGAAAAGCTCTGTTCCACAAGCTACAGTACTCGCTCCCATCCTTTTCCTCACCCTCATATCTGACACAGACAGGGATGTAAGCCACAGTACGCCCTGTCCTCCTTTGCTGATGATACCAGAATTTGCATGACAGTGTCATCCATCAAGGACACTGAAAATCTCCAAGCGGAAGTCTTTAACAAGATTCGGAAAATAATATGAAGTTCAAAGAAGATAAATTTCAATAACTCCTCTATGAAAAACTCGAGGAAATAAAAACTGGATCAGAGTATAAAACAATTTCCAACCATACAACAAAGCGAAAAACTAATGTGGAGAACCTGGGAGTGGTAATGTCAGAGAATCTCACTTTCAAAGATCACAACAATATATCTACTACATCTGCCAAGAAAATGATAAGACAGATAATGAGAACTTTCAAAACTATGGATGCCAAGCCAGTGATGATTCTCTTCAAATCGCTCATTCTCTTTAGGCTGAAATACTGCTGTGTACTAACGGCTCCTTTCAAAGCAGGGGAAATACAAACCTGGAAAATATACAGAGAACTTTCACTGCACGTATAAGTACAATAAAACACTTAAATTACTGGGAACGGCTGAGGTCCCTTGACCTGTACTTCTTGGAATGCAGGCGAGAAAGATACATGATAATATACACTTGGAAAATTCTAGCGGGACTAGTCCCAATTCTACACACGGAAATCACTCCCTGCGAGAGGAAAAGACTCGGCAGGCGGTGCAACATCTCCCCAATGATAAGCAGGGCGCCATGAGTACCTAAGAGACAACACAATAAGTGTAAGGGGCCCAAAACTGCTCAGTTGCCTCCCAGCATGCTGTCCTCAATAGGAAGTTGAACAGACAATTGAAGTCAGTACCAAACCAGCTGGGTTGTGGTTCATACGTTAGTTTGCGTGCGGCCAGCAGCATCAGCCTAGTTGATCAGGCTGTGATCCAAAATGAGGCCTAGTCATGGACCGGGCCGCGGGGGCGTTGACCCTCGGAACGCCCTCCAGGTATATTCCAGTCTTCTGGTCTGTAATGTTTCCTGCAGTAACATTCCAGTGTAAGAACATAAGTGATATAAAAAGTGTCGTGTCATCATGGCTCGGCATCTCCTGTTTTGAATTATTATTATTAAATTTATTGTGAAGTATTAACGTGTAGAAGTCAGAGAGAGCCTTGGCAAAAAGAAGTGATCATATTTATCCAAGGAAGAAGGTCGTTTCAATTCTCTGAATCAAAAACTCTGCAAAGTCGTCGAGGCAATCGTATTTTAAACATTTGGGTTATCCAGCCTATCACATTGCTTGCAGCCGTGACAACAGTACTAATAGTCCTAATACCATAGATGTAAAATCTCCCAGACCCTTTACAATCTTCAGTCGATTAACGCTGCCACAAGCATTATTCGTGTGTGTTTTATGTATATGTCATGATTTGTGTATCATCTGACCTCTCATGTTGCAGTCAGTCATCATCAATCAGTTATGAATAGTTAGTAAATCTTGGCTAGTAAATAGTTTTCATTTTTCTTCTTGACTCTTTCCAAGCCTGTTCTCTTCTGTATCCTTTGTCTGTTCGTTACTGCCCGGTGCATGTTTATTACTAAAAGTTGTCTGTTCATTATTATCAGTTACTGTCTTCTCTGTCAGTTGCCATTCATCCTTACTAGCTAGTTGCCTGTCTCCCTTTTCCTGTTTTTGTTAAGTTTAGACGGTGTTTTATTTGCCACGAGATATGGAAAAAATTTGTAAGTTGATTTTTGTCATATGAGCCTCTCCATGCAGTATATTATTATTATTATTATTATTATTATTATTATTATTATTATTATTATTATATTATTATTATATGTGTTTGTAATATTTAGGGGAAGCACTATACCCATAAGGGTCTATTAGCGCCTCGGCAATGGGAGATGTCAGGTTTAGTGTAGTGAGGATAATTCCAAAATTTCGCTTGCCAATGATTTAATAGTAAACAATCCCAATAAAATATATTTTTTTGATAGGTTCAAAATGATTTTTTGCGAAATTACTGCATACACAAATTTTCGCTTGCCTTATTCGGCAAGAAGAGCTTTGCTATTTAATCCAATATCGTAAGATTTACCTATTCGGCAGAATTTTTCCTCCGTAAGCCATGCGTGTTGCAAGAGGCGACTAAAATGCCGGGAGCAAGGGGCTAGTAACCCCTTCTCCTGTATAAATTACTAAATTTAAAAAGAGAGACTTTTGTTTTTCTTTTTGGGCCACCCTGCCTCGGTGGGATACAGCCGGTTTTTTGAAAGAAAGAAGAATATATATATATATATATATATATATATATATATATATATATATATATATATAATATATATGCAAGGAATTCGAGAGAGCAGGCGAAATATGCCACAAACACTGATCTTTGGCTGAAGGAGACTCGAACCTTGTCCTAAGGTTCGTAGGTTCGAGTCTCCTTCAGCCAGAGATCAGTGTTTGCATGTATATATAATATATATATATATATATATATATATATATATATATATATATATATATATATATATATATATATATATATATATATATAAAACACACTGCGCTAGCAGTGTTGTTATTGATCATTACCACTCTTTCGTGGTTACAATAATATATAAATGCTACTCGTGAGGCTAGTACACCAAACAGGGATGAGAATGAAATTAGCTTAGAAGCTCCCACACATCCGTATGCCCTCGGATGGTGGCCCAACAGCTAGCTCTGTGCTGGCTGCGCCATTCTTGTAGGGTTGGGTGGTCCTGTGGTTTAAAGCATCATGTGGTTCTCGCTTACCATGAGGCAGGCCAGTACAACATGGGTTCGAATCCTTGGCTAGTGCAGTGTTGTTATTGATCAATATATATATATATATATATATATATATATATATATATATATATAATATATAATATATATATATATTATATATATATATGTGTGTGTGTGTGTGTGTGTGTAATAAGCCATATATCATAAAATATTCTCATACAGCATATAATATTTGAAGCTAATAAAACCACATTCAGACGAAGTCCAGAACTGGTAAGCCACTGATCATTACCGTCGTGGTCCACTGTAGTAACACTCAGACCAGAGTCCAGCACTGGTCTGTAGTCGCATGTTGCTGTGGTCCAGTCGCAACGACTCGTCTTAATTGGTTTTTCCTGAAGAATGAACCAGCAGTAACATTCAACCGTAATATGTCAAGCCAAGGGCTGTATTGTAACTTTTTATATGTACTTTGAAAATTTGTTGTTCTTTTCACGATTCATAATTAGAATATTGTGGGTCATCAGGCACACGGAGGATAGGGAGCCGGACATGCTTCCTGGAAACGACCTATCGTCACGTAGTCAAATTGTAAAATATTATTACCGGACATACTTCCTGAAAACGACCGATCGTCACGTAGTCAAATTGTAAAATATTATTTTTGCTTAAGAGTGTTCAACTTAGTTTGCTTCAACAGAGATGGTGTGTGTTGCGAAGCTGCTGATGGTGTTGCTGGTGTCTGTTCTCACGCCTTGGGGTGTCTGGGCGGCCAACCTCCCCCCCGCCCACCTTCTGCATGCTGCCCACACGGACACCAACATGCCAGACATCACCATAACGGACGCCGCCCACACGGACACCCTCAAATCGGACAACAAAATGGATACCAAGAATCTGGACACTGCTGAAAGAAGCACTCAAAATCTGGAGACTACCCAGGCAGACACCACCCAAATGGACACCCATAATTTGGACCCTGGTCAGATGAACACTGTCCACACAGACACCCACAAATCAGACATCTCCCAGTCTGACACCATGGAGTCGGACGCATTGGATAGGGCAGCCCGTAAAGTAAACACAATCGCTCAGCAACTCCTTCAGTTGAACGCTGCCCGCATCTCCCTGCCACAACAGGATACCACCAGCAGTATCTACAGCGACCCACGAGTGGATAGAACGCCGGCAGACTTCCATGGGTGACAGAGAACCAGCAAACGCAGCACCGGTACGACCGTCACTTCAGCACCTTCGACGTGTGTGCAGACTCACTGTGTGACCAGGTGGTGCGTCAAGCCAACGGCCTCGCCAGGATCAAGATGGTCAGGAAGTACATTATGGACACTGTGAGTATCGGTACAACTGGTATGGTTTAAAAACACATGTAGCAAAACCTCTAGAACATAATCATTAGAAAACTTTTCGGTCTCAATACCGAAACGTTTTCTAATAAACATGTCACAGTGTTTGCTCATGTGTTTGTTTTAAATAGCTTGTTTATATCATACTGAACTAGTATGATAATATCCACAGGTTATTGATACGTATGTATACATTAACACATATAACAAGGAAACGTTTCATCACTATGTACGAAGTAATTAATGCTACATAACCAGACCCCAAAAATATGTTTGTGTGTGTGTGTGTGTGTGTGTGTGTGTGTTACACCGAGATGCAGTTTCTCTATACATGTCTTGTATTTTTGTTTGTCTATCTAATACATTGCGATGATCATCATTATTAGATAAAACGATGTTAATCAGCATTATAATATTACATATTCATTTTCATCTTTCTCATGTTTTCATTATATATATATATATATAATATATATATATATATTATATATATATATATATATATATATATATATATATATATATATATATATATATATATATATATATATATATACACATATATGTCGTGCCGAATAGGCAGAACTTGCGATCTTGGCTTAAATAGCAATGATCATCTTGCCATATAGGACAAGTGAAAATTTGTGTATGCAATAATTTCCCCAAAATCATTCTGAACCTAACGAAAAAAATATATATCACTGTGTTTGTTTAGTAATAAATTACTGTAAACAAATCTAAAATATATTTAGTTGGGTTAGGCTAAAATAAATTGCTCTTGTTATAATTCTAAGATTCTTTTGGTGCAAAATTATAAATTTTTACATTAACATTAATAAAAAAAATATATCTATAAACATATAAGAGAAAATTTCAGAAAGGACTTAATTTTAAATGAGTTCTTGCTAATTGACCAGTTTTACATATTCGGCACGACATATATATATATATATAGTATAATATATATATATATATATATATATATATATATATATATATATATATATATATATATATATATATATATATATATATATATATATATATATATATATATATATATATATATATATATATATACAGTAGACCGTCATTTAGCACGGTAGTTACGTTCCTGAAAATGCCGTGTTAGGTAAAATCGCGTTATATGAACTGAAGAACTAATGGGAAAGATAGGGTTACGTTCCTGGGAGCCCCCAAAAAGCCAAACAACTTTATTTAAGGCCTCCACATCCTACAAAAATAAAAGTAAATATGTAGTTTTAGTTCATTGTTGTCATATATTATGTCGTTTTTACTGCTTAAGACTACAAATGTAACATAATTACTAGTATATCTTACCTTAAATGATGGGTGCTGGTGTTTGTGGATGATTGTGAAGAGAGTGGAGAGTTATGTTGTGGTCCTACTGGGCTGAGGTGGATGGTAGAGGTTCTGGTACTGAAGTTGATGGTTGTACTGGAGTGTCTAACTTTAAGTCATTCAATCAAGTCACTAAGTAAGTCAGTCAAGTCACTGAGTAAGTCATTCAAGTCACTAAGTCAGTTAAGTCAGTAAGTCAAGTCACTAAGTCAGTCAAGTCAGTAAGTCAAGTCATTCAGTAATTCAGTCAAGTCACTCAGTAAGTCATTCAAGTCACTAAGTCAGTTAAGTCAGTAAGTCAAGTCACTAAGTCAGTCAAGTCAGTAAGTCAAGTCATTCAGTAATTCAGTCAAGTCACTCAGTAAGTCAGTCAGGTCACTCAGTAAGTCAGTCAAGTCATTCAGTAAGTCAGTCAAGTCATTCAGCAAGTCAGTCAAGTCATTCAGTAAGTCAGTCAAGTCACTCAGTGAGTCAGTCAAGCTATTCAGTAAGTCAGTCAAGTCACTCAGTAAGCCAAGTCATTCAGTAAGTCAGTCAAGTCACTCAGTAAATCAGTCAAGTCATTCAGTCAGTCAAGTCACTCAGTAAGTCAGTCAAATAACTCAGAAAGTCAGTCAAGTCACTCAGCAAGTCACTCAGTAAGCCATTCAGTAAGTCAGTCAAGTCACTCAGTAAGCCAAGTCATTCAGTAAGTCAGTCAAGTCACTCAGTAAATCAGTCAAGTCATTCAGTCGGTCAAGTCACTCAAAGCCTTCGACAAGTGTGACCATGGCGTAATAGCGCACAAAATGCGTGCTAAAGGAATAACAGGAAAAGTCGGTCGATGGATCTATAATTTCCTCACTAACAGAACACAGAGAGTAGTCGTCAACAGAGTAAAGTCCGAGGCAGCTATGGTGAAAAGCTCTGTTCCACAAGGCACAGTACTCGCTCCCATCTTGTTCCTCATCCTCATATCCAACATAGACAAGGATGTCAGCCACAGCACCGTGTCTTCCTTTGCAGATGACACCCGAATCTGCATGACAGTGTCTTCCATTGCAGACACTGCAAGGCTCCAGGCGGACATCAACCGAATCTTTCAGTGGGCTGCAGAAAACAATATGAAGTTCAACGATGAGAAATTTCAATTACTCAGATATGGTAAACACGAGGAAATTAAATCTTCATCAGAGTACAAAACAAATTCTGGCCACAAAATAGAGCGAAACACCAACGTCAAAGACCTGGGAGTGATCATGTCGGAGGATCTCACCTTCAAGGACCATAACATTGTATCAATTGCATCTGCTAGAAAAATGACAGGATGGATAATGAGAACCTTCAAAACTAGGGAGGCCAAGCCCATGATGACACTCTTCAGGTCACTTGTTCTATCTAGGCTGGAATATTGCTGCACACTAACAGCACCTTTCAAGGCAGGTGAAATTGCTGACCTAGAAAATGTACAGAGAACCTTCACGGCACGCATAATGGAGATAAAACACCTCAATTACTGGGAGCGCTTGAGGTTCCTGAATCTGTATTCCCTGGAATGCAGGCGGGAGAGATACATGATTATATACACCTGGAAAATCCTAGAGGGACTAGTACCGAACTTGCACACGAAAATCACTCACTACGAAAGCAAAAGACTTGGCAGACGGTGCAACATCCCCCCAATGAAAAGCAGGGGTGTCACTAGCATGTTAAGAGACCATACAATAAGTGTCAGGGGCCCGAGGCTGTTCAACTGCCTCCCAGCATACATAAGGGGGATTACCAACAGACCCCTGGCAGTCTTCAAGCTGGCACTGGACAAGCACCTAAAGTCGGTTCCTGACCAGCCGGGCTGTGGCTCATACGTTGGTTTGCGTGCAGCCAGCAGCAACAGCCTGGTTGATCAGGCTCTGATCCACCAGGAGGCCTGGGCACAGACCGGGCCGCGGGGGAGTTGACCCCCGGAACTCTCTCCAGGTAAACTCCAGGTAAACTCAGTCAGTCAGTCATTCAGTATCAGTCACACAAACTCATGTTTACCTCTTTTTCTGAGTACAAAGTAACACTTCATTACGGCTACAGGTTATCTCTTGTCTAATATCTTTGTTTCTTTGTTAATTCTAAGACTTAAGTGCTTATACCTCTTCGTGCCACTTTCAGCAACACTGGTATGGCTACTGAGTGTCATGATTGCTTGGCAGATACAAGATATAGTAATTAAAATATCAAAACACAATTCACAAACACAGCTGCCTTGTAGCAGAGAAAGACTGAACTGGACACCTATGAATTACGAACGCTGGGATGGTGGGGTGGTGTCGTGGAGTGGTAGGGGATGACGGGAGGGCTCCCCGACTGCTCCACAAGAAGCTGACCACTTGAGCAAAAGAGAATTTTTTTTCCTTCCCACAAACTGAACCAGTTAAATTAATTATAGATGTTTTTACATAAAATTTTGCCACAATTCTTAAATCATCAATACTCAAATCGTGCTAAAAGGCTGTTACTTTTTATTATATATATATAAAAAATTTAATATATATTATTTTATTTTATTTTTATATTTTTAAATATATATTATATATATTTATTTATATATATATATGTATGGGAAATTTTTTTTGGTCCAAAGTTCCACGGGACAGATAGGCGTCAAAGGGGCCCCAGCAAGGCTGTAAGGGAAAGGGTGACTGGGTGGCCCTTAAACCCCCCCCAAAACAAAGTTTCCCCCCCGATTTGGGCGTGGATGGTGGGCCTTATTAATTTATGATTTACCCTTCGGGAAGAAGTGGGTAGTTTTACGTTAGTACATAATATTGGGATTATTGAGGCAACTGTAGTAATAATAATTTTGACCCAAGCCTTAAAAGTAGAAATAGCATAGTAGGCAAACCGTTAAGTTAGCGGGGAGAACGCAGCCCTAGTTTGAATACGAGGCGCCGGTTAAAAGACACAATAGCGTCCTTCTATGACCATACACCCCTGGACAAGACGTGCGGGGATCAGAAACGGCCCCCCCAGTGTCTTCCATTGAGACCTGCGGAAATTGGTAGAGGCACCTCGATGTCCCGTAATACCCCCTCCGTCAGGCCCAACGAAAGAAAAACCTCCACCTTTTCCGTGGGATTTCTGGCCAGTGTTGGGAAATTTGTAGTGAGTTGATCTGTGGGCCCTGTATGCAGCTGGCAGTGCATTCCATATACCAATTTTTGTCATCTAGAAGCTAGTGTTGCATATTGTACTGGGGGATACACCCCCTTTTGTATAGGAATTTCTGAGGTGCAGCGGGTCACAAATATCATTGAACATTGCAGGAATTAAGGCCCCCCATGCACGGGTTTCTGAGGGAATCCAAAGGGGGCTAAGGTAAGCTTAGGGAAGTTGAAGTCCGATATATGCTGCAACACCAAAAAGTTAGTCCTTTATCTGCAGAGGGATTTCTTGAAACACAATCATTTTGAAAACTGTCCTAAAGCCATTTGGAGGCTGAGGACCGACCTCAGGCTCGGTGTCAAAGAGTTTGCCAGGGTAGGCACCACTTAAGGCAGTCCAGAAAAAAATTTTCACAAAGTGGCCCTTCGAAACCTGTGTGGAATAGCGGTTTAAAAATTAACTTTCTGGGCCCACATTTAGGAACCATTTACAGAGTTAGGTAAAGTTGCACACCTAGCCCAGAGTTTACACGGGGGCTAGGGAAAGCTCTATACCAAAGTTTTTATTTGCAGAAATTTACAGGCACCCATAGGCTAAGAAGTTGTAAATTTTAAATTATTTACGTGATTAAAGAAATCCAAGTGGGAGACTTGTGTGTTAATTACTTACAGGGGATTTGAAAGGTGCCTAGTTAGGCTGGGTTGTTGCAATTTTTCAACATTATTGCAGGACAGTTTAAAAACCTATTTATTTTTTAAAGGGATTTAAAAGCCGGGTTTTAAAAGTTAGCACACAGTTGGGTTTTGGATTTACATTATCCAACCATCCATCTAGATAGAAGCTGGGCATTAGGCAAGTGTTTACATAATTTTCATTTACGATTCAAAGTTGAATTGTTAAATTTTTTATTTGTTTTAACGGGGGAAATTTTTAATTTTGTATACTGCCTTTTTTTTGTTGTTTTTCATTGTTTTTGATCTTTTTAATGGGGGGTTTTTGTGAATTGTACCAAACAGGTTAAGCCCTGAAATTATTTGCTGACATTGTACGGGGAATTTTTGCTGGTTAAGTTTTCACATCGAACACATTTCAGTTGGGTTTTAAGCTAAAGTGTACATTTTAAGTCAGAGTAGAGTAAATAAAAAAAGGGGAATTGTTAAGTTTTGAGAAGCCTTTGAGACTGTTCATTTTACAAACCCCGTGAGTTGTGGGGTGGACTGGGTAAAGTAAATTAGTGTCACCTCCTCATTAAATTTTCGACAAGGCAGAGGGGAGTTCGGGGTCGGGTTCATGTTAAAAAAAATTAAAAAAGATCATGGCGGCATCAAAGGGCATTGAACAAAATGCGAAACAGATGAAAGGCTATTCCAACGCGTAATGTAGACTGCGATGATTTGCAAATGCTTGAAGCTTTTGGGGGGAAAAAAAGGGGGAACCCTTAAAAAGCTTCTCAGCATATGACTACAGGCTATTGAGGATTGAACCCCAGGATGTTTTCGGCAGGTCTGGACGAATTCACTAAGGATGATGTAGATTGTCATCAGGAGATGAAGATAAGTTAAGTACTTTAAAGGCTAGTTTCCAAGGGGTGTCGAACCCCGCGGTACCCCAAACACCCACACTTGTCAATATGTTGCCCGCTCCCCCATTTGGATTTACCCGACATTTGACGGAACCCTAAGAGTACATTGCTTTTGGGATCGTTTAAAGCCAATAGATGACGGGAAAACGATTTGTCAGATGCCGTCAAATTGCAGTATTTGGGTAAAAATAAGTACCAATATACTAAGCAAATTTCCAAAAATTTGCTTGTAACGAAAAGGGAAACTATAGATTGTGATATAAATCCTATGATTTTTTAAACCCCTTTTGGGGGCCTTTTTCCCCTAGGCTTTTTGTTACCATATGCTCTCGCGCTACCGTCCACGGAGGATATGGGGTGCAAAATAAACTACCCTTCGGTGGCAAAATCAAATCAAATCTGCCTTAGATTTGGGCCCACTACCAGATTACTGACACTATTTCCAACATTCCAAAAACCAAAATTTAAAAAAAGTTTTGGGAAAACGAAAAATAAAATGGCCATATTTTTCGGTTGTTGGATCTAGAGGCTCCCCATACCCTCAAAACCTAGAGAAGTTGTATTGAAATTATGAGCCCCGACAAAAAATTTCAGGAATTTTCTGATATTATGATTCAGAATGGGGGCCTTTGCCGGGATTCAGAGGAAATTGGCTGCACTACAGTGATGAGTTGCACTTAAAAATGGCGAAAGGGGTTTACGATAAAAAAAATTTATTGAAGGGTTAGGGGGTCTCATACTCACCTGACGTAGGGCAGGGGGGAAAATTACCTACCCAAAGGGGGGTCGGTAACTTCCCCAGACATTCGAGGGGTAGACCTAAACCACCCCTACTAGGGGCGCCCCGTATTATGCCCAGGGCGATCCCCCCACCCCCCAGGGCCAAGGGAGAAGCCACAAAGCAGCCTATGGACAGGCTTGTTTTGTGAAGGGAAACACGCTAGTTCAGGGTGCTGAGCTTCACCCCCAAACACAAAAGGGTTTTAAAAGACTAAGGGGGTTGGAATTGTTTTAAATGTTGTGGAGAACATTTTGAGGACTGTAGCACCCAACTCAATGAGTGTCGGGGGGGCGGAAAGGTAGGGACCAAGTGCACTGTGTCCTAATACACCGTCGCACAAGCTAAGGAGAGCAAACCGCAAAAAAGGGGGAGAGAGCAAGGACGAGTAGAAGCAGTGATGAGTGTGGTGAGTGCAGCACCGGGATTTTTTTTTTGGGAGCTTTTTAAGGTTCGGGGGCCTTGCCCACCATAAGGCGGTGGGTTTCGAAAAGGGGAAGAAATCTAAGACCCCTTTGTTTTTTTTCGACAGTGGGGCACAGAGATCCTTTAACAGATAGTCTGCAATTAGGGTTTAGGAAGACGGTGGTAAAGTTACATGAAAGGGGGAAGTTTTGGTGGGGGAAATCCCACCCAGGCTTTTCCATAGTCAAAGTGACGGTCAGGGTTCCGGGGATGACGGGAAATTTTAGCCTTGATATGAAAGGTGCCAATATCTTACCACTAAGGGATGGGGGAAACAGAAACTTTGAGGGAGTTGGGTGGAACTACGGAACCCAAACCTTTCTCCAGACAACGTTTGTAAGAGGGAAACTTGGGAGGGGGAGATTAATAACAGTTTGTGTTACGAAAAGGGTTTAAGGGGGTGTTGGGCCCGTAAGGGCTCCAGCGGGGGTACATCGTAGGGGGCAGGGTCCAGCTCATTTCCCTGCGACCCCGGGGGAAGGAGGGCTCCCGGTATTTCAGCGATGGGCGTACTGGTGATGCGGTTGGGGTCACAAGACCTGTCAAGACCAAGTTGGGGATTTTGGGTGACCGGTCCAAAATATGGGCCTGGTGTATGGGATTAAGGGTGAAAGCCCCCCCTGAACAGAAAAGACGTACGAGATTACTTGAACCATTGCGTTCAGGGCGGGCAGTATGGGGGGCGACTCCCCGGAAACCGGTACACCCCAACCCCCTGCCCCCTAATTCAAGAAAGGGATGGGGTCATTGTTTCATTGGTGAACAGCCCGACCAAAAGGGTTTTTGGTGGGGGGAAAAACAATGAATTTTTTAGGGAACAGTTGCCCCCGGGTTCATTTGGAAAGTGCCCCAAAGCCAACCCTGGGGAAAACACCCATTTTCTTCCACAGGCAGTTCAAAGGATCAGTAACCCCCTCCCCTCAGAGGTCTTCAACGCAGCTCACAGGGGATCCTCGAGAGCCAGTTGAAAACCCGTTGCTCCGGGCCCCCCCTGAGCAGAAATTAGCAAAGTTTTTTGAATTCAGGACAGAACAGTATCCCCATCCAGATATTGCAAGGCCTTCCCACTATTGGGTTCAGCCACAAGACAGGGACTACACAAGGGTTTTTGGGTTTGGGTAACGGGAGGGCCCAAGCAAGGGTAGATACCTACAAAATTTAGGGGAGTTTGTTTGGTGCCATATTCACCATTCCTATTACAGGCCCCCATAGACTACCACCTTGTGAAATGTAACAGCCCGCTTAAAAAAATTATGAAGCCCCATTTATGTAGACAACATGCAAGGTACCACCCCAGATAAAGGCTTTTTGATGGAATTTTCCCAAGTCCCAATTTGGAGAGCTTCGGGTAACATGCCATTGGAGAAAGGGTGACAAAAAAACCAAAATTGCGGGGGGCCGGTGGAAAGTGACTATGCGGCTCTCATACCTGAGGTAACATCGGTGTTGGGATGGGGGGGGAAATCAAGGAAGACAGATTAGGCTAATGAGGAAACTGAGGGGAAGGGGGTGACCAGGGGGTCCCTTTCTGAAAATGCAAACTGCCTTTATCTTTTGGGGGTTTCTGAATCCCACCATTCGAGGGGGATGCTAGTGAAAGACCCGGGGGTGAACTAGGCTGGGAGCCCCCTGCCAAAAACATCTATATTATTTTTAATTTTAAAAAAATAATATAATATTATATATATATATAAATATATTTTTAATATATAATAAATTTTTATAATATTATATATATATATTTTAAAAATATAAATTTTAATTTTTAAAATAAAATTATATATATTTTTTTAAATTTTTATATAAAACACACACCCCACCTTTTTACCTGCCTGATCCTCGAAGATTTGATTTTTCTCATTAACTTCACATCGTCTGCAAACAAGGACACTTTTGAGTTTCCCTTCTGTTACTCATTCAATATACCAAAAAAAAGCACAGGTCCTAGGGGCTGACCCTGTAAACCCGCTTGTCACAGGCACCACTCTGACACCCCTCCAATACCGTGACTCGTTTTTGGTCCCTGTCCGGGATTCTCTGATCCATTCAGTGCCTTTCCCGTTTTGTGTGCCTGATCCTTAGCTTTTTCATTAACCTCTTTAGGAACTGTGTCGAAGGCCTTCTTGCAGTTCAAGAAAAAAGCAGTTACCACCCCCTCTCCTCTTTTTTTTACTTCTTCACCTGTCATAAAACTCAGTAGGGTTTTTGATTCGGATTTTCCTTCCTGAAACCGTGCTGGTTTTTAATTTAACGTTTGTTTTTTTCCCAGGTGCCCCCCCCCCTTTCCTGATGATTTTTTTCTCCATAAATTTTTTGGCTTTACTATACACTTTTAGTGACCCCGGCCCTGTATTTTTAATGCCTCGAAATTGTCTTTTTTTTTAAAAAAATTGGGACTAATACTACAGGGCTCCCTAGTATAAAGATAAAAAAAGGCTAAAGTGCCCCATTTGAAAAAAGTAAATTTTTGTAAATGAAGTGAAAAGGGGCCTATAGAGGCAGGGCCAAAAGGTCCCCCCAAAAAACTTACCACAGGTCAGCTTTTTTTAAATAATCTTTCCTGGCCCTGCAAATTTTGTATTTCGCATATAATCTATTTGATCCCAGTGAATAGCAAATAAGTGTTGAAAGTAAAAAACTAACCAGTATTATAATGGTACTTAGTGGAGTGGAGGGGACTTTCATTTTTTTTTTTGGGGGGGAAATTCCAAACTATACTGTAAAATTTATAAAAAACCTGTATTTTTACCAGCGGCCCCCGAAATATACACAACGAAAAACCAATTATTACTACAAAAAAAAGCGCCCCTTCCCCCCAAAAATTTCCACCGTAAAATATAGGGGAAAATTAAGCATTTTTTTGGGTGGGGGAGACAAAAAAAAAAAAATAGAAAAGCAAGATCAGGGGTTTGTTTAAAAAAGGGGTTGGGGTCGCCCCGTTCGTCATTGTAGGGAAGTTGCCAGCGTCCCCGGGTTTCTTAAACACGCAAGGTTATATTTTTTAAATCAATAAAAATCACTTTTAAACTCGGGTAGTTTAATTTCCAAAGACCCTTCATGTTTTAAAGTTTCAAATCACCGCCCAGTTTTGTTTTTTTTTAAGGGGACCCCTTGAAAAGTTTGAAAGGCCCGAACCCTTGATTTTGGTCCGAACCCTTACTGGTCCGAACCCTTGACTGGTTTCAAACGGTTTCTTTTGGAAAATTTAAAGCAGACTGTAAAGGGGTTGGGTTTGGGGGCGCCCTTTATAAACACAAACTTTAAAATTTAAAAATCAGGAACTTTGGGGGGTAAGCTTTTCCAATATACAAAAAACGTTAGAAAACAGAAATACAAATAGCTAGAGCTTCAGTAAGGGGTTATTAATAAATATTCAAGGGGTTTTGCTATAGAATTACAGTAAATAAACCCCTTTCCCAAATCATTATGAAGTTTGTGTGACCCTGTGGTCGTCAAACAAACGGGTTTTCCCCACATGGGTAAATTGTCTTTTTTTGGGGAAAAAATTTGGTGTCCCCCCCTTGTGCAAAAACCAAGAACTAGCTAAAAGCAGTGTTAAAAACCCGGGGAAAAATTTTTTTTGGGGTTTATCCCAAAATGAGTTTAAATTTCTGGGGGATAAAATCACAAGGGTATTAAAAAGGATAACATCAAAGCGTCTTTCATAGAAAAACCGGGAAGCTTTCTAAAAACAGAGGGGGAAACAAAAAAAAAGTCTGGGCTGAATGGTACGCTCTTGATACTGGCCATTAGCCCCAAAACTGAAAGGGCCCTGGAGATGAAGACCTGGTAGTCAGTAAATGTGGGGCTGATATTTGCGTCCTGGGGGGACAAAAGGTGAAGCTGGGGGTGTTTGTCCGGGGAGACAGAAATGGTGAAGCGGGGAGGTGTGCCCTTTGGGGGGGACAATAATGGTGAAGCGGGAGATGCTGCCCTGGGAGACAGAAATGGTGAAGCTGGAGTTTTTTTCCCCATATGGGGGAATTTTCCCGCAGGAAGGAAACATATAAAGCCCTCATGGGGGGCCCGGAGCCTTTAGTGGGGAAACAAGGGTAGTCAAAGATAAAAATAAAACCAATATTGCAAACTAGAAATACCGCAGGAAATAGCAAACAAAGGCCCTCCACTACAATAGTGAGGATATTTACCAAAAACAGCGGGGTGGGAGTCCATTTTTTGGGTGTAGGGAGGATAGAAGTAAACGGGAAACATGCACCAACGGGAAAAATACAGTCACAAAACCCCCAAAGGCAAAGGGGGAAAACCAAGCCTGTGCACATACTTGCACTTGGTATCTGTTTGGGGGGGGGCATGGGGGAAAACTGGAAAAAAGATGGGAGGGTTTGCAAACTAAAAACCCCTAAAAATGCCATCCCCATATGAAAAACGGGAAAAATGAAAAACCCCCTTCCCTGTAAGTTTTTCACCCCTAATGTGAAACCTCTTCAGAACGGGGAAAGACGTGCTAAAACTTAAAATTTCCCCCGGGCCCCTACCATCTAAAGGGGGGAAAAAAGGACACAAAAAATCCAGGCCCTGGGAAAACCCGGGGAGCCACAGCCACTCAAGAGGGAGAGGTTTTTTTTTGTGCCAGGAAGGGAAAAAAAAATGGGGAAATGGGAAAAAAACGTACAACCCAAAACCCAGTCCAAATTTCCCGGAGTGGAACCACAGTCGAGGCCTCCACTCCAAACCCAAAAGATACATACAAAAAGCCAAAAAAAAATTTTCCCCCCCGTACCCCAAAAATACCACCGTCCGATAACATTCTTCTTTGCAAATATAAGGGTTTTAAACCAGGAAAAAACAACAAAATACCCTTTCATCCGTGGGCTGCTTGCAGAGGCAAAGGGGAATGTTTTGCGGCTTTCACTGAGACCCCCAAAAAAGGATCACTTGGACAAGAAATTGGATCCCCCCGGGGGGTTTCAACCCCATACAGATGTGACAGAGGGGAACAAGGGAAAAGGGGGGGGGGTTGGGCCCGTACATTGCGAGTCCACTTTTTTTGCACAAAAAAACTGCTTAATCCCAAATTTGGGGTGGAAATTTTTGCAAATAAAGGGTCAGAAAAAAAAACCTAGTCATTGTGGTTTGTCTAAAGCCTCCGGGTTTCAAAATCCCAGCAATTTCCCGGAACAGGCTGTTTAAAAAAATTTACCCTGTTTGGAAAAAATTCCAGCCCTGCACCCAACTCTTGTCCTGGGGGGTTTAACTTTTAAAGGGAAACCCAAAAGGGGAAAAGGCAAATAAAATTGTTTCAAATAAGAACCCCCCCCCCAAGGCAGCCTTTTGATGAAAACTAACCCCCACACGACTTTTTTAAAACTCTGCCCCAAAATTCAATTTAAACCAGCAAATAATAGAGTACTAGATTTGGGGAAAAACACTAACCCCTTTTTTCACTAAAAAATGATGAACTATAAGAAAAGTCCCATATTTAAAAAAAAAAAATACTCAGATCACAAAAATAAATTTAGGTTCAGGCATGTATCGTGGGGGCCCCGACCGACATAAAGAGGGTAGTCACGAGGGGAAACATTCCCAAATTCAACTTCAATAACCCAAAAAAATAAAGGGGACCAAGGGTTTAAAACCCAAATCCCAACGATTTTAATCGGGGAAAATATACTAACAAAACAACCCCAAAAATTTGCTAGAACAGTTTTAAATCGGTGGCAAATTTGAAAGTTCACAAGGCTTTATTCCTCTAAAAAAAAGGAGGAGTAGATGTAAAAATAGAGAGACAGGCGCTCCCTTTACAGGCGACGGAAAAGAATAAAAAGCTGCTTTAAAAAAGGGAATAAATCTGAAATGCGTAGGGGGACCTGGGCAAAAAAATAGCAAGCATCGAACTTAAGCTAAAAAATCCTTTAGGATCAGGGGGGTCGCGGGAAAGAACTAAAAGCCATAAAAAAATCCAAAAAAAACCCAAAAATATTTCTTCTCCTATTGCCAAATCAAAAAACGAGAACAAAAGTCCAGTAATTTTTCCCCTATTAAAAAAAGATGGGTCCTACCCCCAGATGACAGAAAAGAAAAAAGAGTGAGCTACCAAGGCCCCCAAAATACTCCAGTTTTTTTGCAAGCCCCTAACCAGACTGGGGGTCGAAGGGTCAAAATGAATTTTTTTTGAAAGCCACAAAAATTTTATTTAAAAACAAGCCTATCCCATGTTATCCTGACCCAAATGACTTCGAACAGGGGGATAAAGACATGCCCATCACTCTGCCCCAGGGCCAAATCATGGGAAAAATGTGTTCATCAAGAACTGCAAGAAGCCCCCCATCACACCTTTTCCATCCAGGAGAGGGGCATGGGGCACCGGGGGCCCCGTTACTAAAAAAAAAAACAGGGCCCTAGCCCCCCTCCACAAAGGGGGCAGTTTTAAAACAAAAAGCAAAGAACTACAACCAAAAAGCACTAACATCCCCTTACATAAAATCTTTGAAAGGGTCCTAAGAAAACAAAGATCACCACCCATCTAGAAAACCCCTCAGTTAAAACCCCCCAGGGGGAAACCCTGGGTTTTTGAAAAGGTTTGCTCCTGGCTGTCTCAAAATATTGATTACTACGACAAAGGGCCCCAAATGCACTAGAAGACAAAAAGAAAGCAGAGTATATAACAGACTTTTCAAAAACCTTCGACAAGTGTACCATGGCGAATGCGCACAAAATGCGTGGGGAAAGGAAAAACAGGAAAAATCGGTCGAGGGGCTATAATTTCCCCACTAACAAAACACAGAGAGTAGTCGTCAACAGAGTAAAGTCCAAGGCAGCATACGTGAAAAGCTCTGTTCCACAAGGCACAGTACTCGCTCCCATCTTGTTCCTCATCCTCATATCCGACATAGACAAGGATGTCAGCCACAGCACCGTGTCTTCCTTTGCAGATGACACCCGAATCTGCATGACAGTGTCTTCCATTGCAGACACTGCAAGGCTCCAGGCGGACATCAACCAAATCTTTCAGTGGGCTGAAGAAAACAATATGAAGTTCAACGATGAGAAATTTCAATTACTCAGATATGGTAAACATGAGGAAATTAAATCTTCATCAGAGTACAAAACAAATTCTGGCCACAAAATAGAGCGAAACACCAACGTCAAAGACCTGGGAGTGATCATGTCGGAGGATCTCACCTTCAAGGACCATAACACTGTATCAATCGCATCTGCTAGAAAAATGACAGGATGGATAATGAGAACCTTCAAAACTAGGGATGCCGAGCCCACGATGACACTCTTCGGGTCGCTTGTTATATCTAGGCTGGAATATTCCTGCACACTAACACCTCCTTTCAAAGCAGGTGAAATTGATGACCTAGAAAATGTACAGAGAACCTTCACGGCGCGCATAACAGAGATAAAACACCTCAATTACTGGGAGGGCTTGAAGTTCCTGAACCTGTACTCCCTGGAATGCAGGAGGGAGAGATACATGATTATATACACCTGGAAAATCCAAGAGGGACTAGTACCGAACTTCCACACGAAAATCACTCACTATGAAAGCGAAAGACTCGGCAGACGATGCAACATCCCCCAATAAAAAGCAGGGGTGTCACTAGCACGTTAAGAGACCATACAATAAGTGTCAAGGGCCCGAGACTGTTCAACTGCCTCCCAGCACACATAAGGGGGATTACCAACAGACCCCTGGCAGTCTTCAAGCTGGCACTGGACAAGCACCTAAAGTCAGTTCCTGATCAGCCGGGCTGTGGCTCGTACGTTGGTTTGCGTGCAGCCAGCAGCAACAGCCTGGTTGATCAGGCTGTGATCCACCAGGAGGCCTGGTCACAGACCGGGCCGCGGGGGCGTTGACCCCCGGAACTCCCTCCAGGTAAACTCCAGGTAATATTTGCCATCTTCCATTCCTCAGGTAGCTGCCCAGTTTCAGTGGATGTGCTGAAGATCTTTGTTAGTGGCACACACAGCATCTCTGCTCCCTCTCTAAGGACCCACAGAGAGATGTCTGGTCCTGCCGCCTTTTGAGGTATCAAGTTCACATACCTTTTTCACCTCCTCCTCGGTTATGTGTACCTCATCCAGCACTTGTTGGTGTACCTCCCTGTTCTGATTTCCTGGAGTCCTACCTGCTTCCACTGTAAATACTTCTTTAAATCTCGTGTTGAGCTCTATACATACCTCTTGGTCGTTTCTTGTGAACTCCCCATCATCCTTCCTCAGTCTGATTACCTGGTCCTTGACTGTTGTTTTCCTCCTGATGTGGCTATACAACAGCTTCGGGTCAGACTTGACTTTCATTGCTGTCATTTTCGTAATGGCGCTGAGCCTTCCTTTTTATCTGTGCATATTCGTTTCTGGCTCTTCGGCTGATCTCTCTATATTCCTGGGACCTTTGTCTTCTATACCTTTCCTACCTTGCCTCCCTACACCTTTGGGTGAACCAAGGACTCGTTCTGGTCTTCCCATTATTTCTTTTTTCCTTGGGAACAAACCTCTCCTCCTTGCATTTTGTTGTCACAGTCCATCATTTCTTTTACTGGGTTTCCTGCCAGTTCTCTCTCCCACTGAACGTCTTGCAGGAAGCTCCTCATGCTTGTGTAGCCCCTACTTTTGTAGTTTGGTTTTTTCCATCCTATTCCTGCTACTCTTTCCAGTTGTAGCTCAACTATGTAGTGTGTGTATGTGCACTTCACACAAGCAGTCTGAACACAACACTGACGTACACAAGCCAGAACCAATATAACACATTTTTTCCCTACTTTGATCTTAGAGACATCAAGGCCACAACTGATCAGTGTCACAGATAATAAGCCACTGAGAAAGTCGTCATATAACCGAGACGTAGTCAGGTGTTTATCCCTGACCGATAAACTTAAAAGAAGCCAGAACAGCTCAAAGCCTCATACCTCAGATACAACACTTTAGTATCAAACACAGCAGCAACAGAATACCTCTAACACTGGTGAGGTAACCAAGGTTGGTGACTTCAACACAGTAGGTAACCAGGATATATGATGTACAAAACACATGTGACTAGGACAGCCCATGTGACACTGATATTGTTACAGGTGACGATGATGGACAGCCTTGTGACAGCTCTGGACGCTGAGTTGGTGGTGGCCGGAGAGACCATGACCAGGGCCCTGGGCAACAGATGCAGGGCTGCACATGCTGTCCTCTCAGATGTTACAAAGGTCTTGCACGCCTACACCACCCACCAACCTGGATGGTGTTATTCTTGAGTTGATTATACTAATACTACTACTGCTGCTAACACTACTACTGTTAGTACTGTTGCTGTACATAATAATAATAATAATAATAATAATAATTAATTATTATTATTATTATTATTATTATTATTATTATTATTATTATTATTATTATTATTATTAAAATAATACATAAGGAGAATATAATAGTTCTGTTATATTTCACTAATACCACCATCGTCAATATTATTATATTGTCTAAAATGTGGGAAACCTCGACACATTCGAAATAATGCCTAGGATACCACAACAGGTGTCCCGTGGCTCAGTTGGCAATGAACTCGCCTCACTCACACTGAGTCTCCATGGTTCAGTCCCTGGTATGAGTGGAAACGTTGGGCACGTTTTCTTACACCCGCTTACACCTGCGTATTAGTCCACTGTTGTGGGTCGCATCCTGGGAGACAAGATTAAAGGATCCCAGTGGAAATAAGAAAGGCAGTCCTCGATGACGCACTGACTTTCTTGGGTTATCCTGGGTGCTTAACCCTTCCCCAGATTAAAAATCCCAACAAATTTTATCTTAATTCTACACTGTATGCAATATAAATAAAAATAAATAACATGACTGAGATGTCTTGAGGTGCAAAATATTTAAACAAAAAACTAATTATTTAGGTTTGTTTCTACTTACATATAGTTAATTAATATTTGTAATACTACTAACACTATCACTACTGTTAATAAATTCCTGACTTGTTAATTAATTAAAGCTGATAAAACCACAAACTTGACAAACTCTGCTAAACAAGCGAACAAGTTCTCACATTATTTTAAAAATACTGCATACTATACAAATATTAGTGCCGGAAAAAAAAAGTCTCCCCCAGTACCACCAATCCGACGACATTCTTCTTTGCAAGTATACAGGGTCTAAAGCCAGCAACGAACAACAAAATACCTTTCACTCGTGGACTGCTTGCAGAGGCAAATGCAATGTTCGCGGGTTTCACAGAGACCCACATAAAGGATCACTTGGACAACGAAATATGGATCCCAGGTTACAACAGATGCGACAGAGTGAACAGGCAAAGGGGGGGGGGGTTGGCCTGTATATCGCAGAGTCACTTATTTGCACAGAACTGCTTAATGCTTCAAATGATGTAGTGGAAGTTTTAGCAGTAAAGATCGAGAACCAAAATCTAGTCATTGTGGTAACCTACAAGCCTCCGGATGCAACATCCCAACAATTCCAGGAGCAGGTGTTGAAAATTGACCACTGTCTGGAAAATCTTCCAGCTCCTGCCCCCAACATCTTGCTCCTGGGGGATTTCAACTTAAGGCACCTAAAATGGAGGAATATAGCAAATAATGTTGCTGTAGTGTTAACATCAGGAGGCAGCTCAGACGAGAACTCACACACACATGAGCTTTTAAATCTCTGCACAAAATTCAGCTTAAACCAACAAATAATATAGCCTACTAGACTGGAGAATGCACTGGACCTCATCTTCACTAATAATGATGATCTGATACGAAATGTCACCATATCAAAAACAATATAGTACTCGGATCACAACATAATCGAGGTTCAGACATGTATGTGCGGAGCCCCAGACCAACAAAATGAGATCAGTCACGAGGGAGCCTTCACCAAATTCAACTTCAATAATAAGAACATAAAGTGGGACCATGTAAACCAAGTCCTAACCGATATAAGCTGGAAAGATATACTAAGCAAAACAGACCCCAACTTATGCTTAGAACAGATTAACTCCGTGGCACTCGATGTATGCTCAAGGCATATTCCTTTAAGAAAGAGGAGGAGTAGATGTAAAATAGAAAGAGACAGACGTTCCCTTTACAGGCGACGAAAAAGAATAACAGAGCGGCTAAAAGAGGCCAATATATCTGAAATGCGTAGGGAGACACTGATCAGAGAAATACCAAACATCGAACTAAAGGTAAAGGAATGTTATAGGAATCAGGAATTGCGGGAAAACTAAGTCATAAATGAAATTGAAAGAAACCCAAAGTATTTCTTTTCTTATGCCAAATCAAAGTCGAGAACAACATTCCAGATGACAGCAAGGAAATGAGTGAGCTACTCAAGTCCCAACATGACTCAGCTTCTAGCAAGCCACTAACCAGACTGAGAGTCTAGGATCTAAACGAATTTTTTATGAGAGAGCCAAAGGATTTGGTAAACACAAGCCTATCTGATGTTATCCTGACGCCAAATGACTTCGAACAGGCGATAAATGACATGCCCATCCACTCTGCCCCAGGACCAGACTCATGGAACTCCGTGTTCATCAAGAACTGCAAGAAGCCCCTATCATGTGCTTTTAACATCCTATGGAGAGGGAGCATGGACACTGGGGTCGTCCCACAGTTACTAAAAACAACAGACATAGTCCTACTCCACAAAGGGGGAAGTAAAGCAATAGCGAAGAACTACAGACCGATAGCATTAACATCCCATATCATAAAAATCTTTGAAAGGGTCCTAAGAAGCAAGATCATCACCCATCTAGATACCCATCAATTACACAACCCAGGGCAACATGGGTTTCGAGCAGGTCGCTCCTGTCTGTCTCAACTACTGGATCACTACGACAAGGTCCTAGATGCACTAGAAGACAAAAAGAATGCAGATGTAATATACACAGACTTTGCAAAAGCCTTCGACAAGTGTGACCATGGCATAATAGCGCACAAAATGCGTGCTAAAGGAATAACAGGAAAACTTGGCAGATGGATCTATAATTTCCTCAAAAACAGAACACAAAGAGTAGTAGTCAACAGAGTAAAGTCTGAGGTGGCTACGGTGAAAAGCTCTGTACCGCAAGGCACATTACTTGCTCCCATCTTGTTTCTCATCCTCATATCCGACATGGACAAGGATGTCAGCCACAGCACCGTGTCTTCCTTTGCAGATAACACCCGAATCTGCATGACAGTGTCTTCCATTGCAGACACTGCAAGGCTCTAAGCGGACATCAACCAAATCTTGCAGTGGGCTGCAGAAAACAATGTGAAGTTCAACGATGAGAAATTTAAATTATTCCAATATGGTAAATATAAGGAAATTAAAATTTCATCAGAGTATAAAACAAATTTCAGCCACAAAATAGAGCGAAAAACTAACGTCAAAGAGCTGTGAGTGATCATGTCGGAGGATCTCACCTTCAAGGACCATAACATTGTATCAATCGCATCTGCTAGAAAAATGACAGGATGGATAATGAGAACCTTCAAAACTAGGGATGCCGAGCCCACGATGACACTCTTCGGGTCGCTTGTTATATCTAGGCTGGAATATTCCTGCACACTAACACCTCCTTTCAAAGCAGGTGAAATTGATGACCTAGAAAATGTACAGATAACCTTCACGGCACTCATAACAGAGATAAAACACCTCAATTACTGGGAGGGCTTGAAGTTCCTGAACCTGTATCCCTGGAATGCAGGAGGGAGAGATACATGATTATATACACCTGGAAAATCCAAGAGGAACTAGTACCGAACTTGCACACGAAAATCACTCACTACGAAAGCGAAAGTCTCGGCAGACGATGCAACATCCCCCAATAAAAAGCAGGGGTGTCACTAGCACGTGAAGAGACAACAAAATAAGTGTCAGGGGGCCAAGACTGTTCAACTGCCTCCCAGCATACCTAAGGGGGATTACCAATAGACCCCTGGCTGTCTTCAAGCAAGCACTGGACAAGCACCTAAAGTGTAGCCAGCAGTAACAGCCTGGTTGATCAGGCTCTGATCTACCATGATATAAAAAGGATTATTTGGTGTTCTGGTAGCGGGGAGTAAATGATATATCTTCTTCGGAGGCTTCTTACTTTATTGTTAAACCGTGGTGGGTACACAGGCTTGTGTGTTTGTGCCCATGGCCTGGGCAGGGCCGTCCCACGAGAGAGAGCTGGGAGGCCTTGTGTCTTCCTGCTAGGCCGCTGTGTGAGTGAGAGAGAGGCAAGTCTGGGCATACTGAAGTGGCAAGGCCCATAGGTGGCAGCACCAGCATGGCGCAAAATATGAACTAAGCTGGCAGACAGCATGGGCTGTCTCTGCAGACAATACAGGCTGTCTACATACGCTCGGCCACCTACCGCGCGTCGTCCCGACACAACAATACTGGTGGTAAAAGGAACTCGGTCTCTCTCGTAGGAACAGGGCACAGAACACAAAATAAAAACATATACATACATATGAACATGGAAAAAAAACTTCCTACAGGGAGGGAAGAAAAAAACATGTGGGTGTGCTAAACATCGTGGTCAAAGGCAGTGAGCATCGAAGGGCATCACTGCATGCCTTCCTGCATCTGGACAGATACTGCAACACAGGAGACATCGCTGCGGCTGAGCTGTGACGTAACAGGTTACGGTCTCCTCTGGAACGGTGAAGCAGTCAACGTAGGAGTCGCTGCAGGTTTTCACTCAACCTGGGGCACGACATGCTGGTGCCCTCGAGTGAGGCGTCGACAAAACTCGGAAACTGGGCAGGGCTTCTGGCAAGCGACTCAGGAGGACACTTCTCGACTGGTACTGTCGCTGGGCTGTCACTGCCGGCGAGCGTGGAGTTGTGGAGCGAGTCGTGGCAGAGACGACTGGGCGAAACATCAGGGAGTCGTAACATCATACACCAGACTGCAGTGAGAGAGCTAGCAGTCAAAGTGACATCTTCTTTGTGCAGGCTGCTCACTGAAGCTTGTGACACGAGGCTGACACGGTGTGTCATTCTCTCAACAGTTGGAGTTATAGCAGAGGTTAGTCTAAGCATCCCCAGACTTGTTTCTCTACATATAACTGTACTCTGAAGGTCTGGAGGTGAAGTGAAACAAATCTCGATGGGAATCGTAGCAGGTACGATTCTGCAGAACATCACGAGCGACAAGCATAAAAGTTTCCTGTACAAGGGGGCTCGGGCTCAGGGCTGTCTGATAGCTGTCAAACACACTGGTCACACGGGTGACTTAGCACAGTGGTGCTACTCAGGTCTGGCTCAGACCTCACTAGACACACAGAAACTTTACACACCCACGGTACACTAACATGTGAGAACACTGACTGAGAGGAATTAATTAACACACGACATATATTTTCTCTCAATCTTCTCGACAATACTGAAATAATTACTAGAAACACTCGATGTGACATCATGTGATGTCAGGCGTGATGTCACGAGGTGATGTCAGCAGCACTGTGGCGTCAGCAGACATCTCGAGGTGACGTCAGGCAGACATCGTGACATCATGAAGTCGGGCAGCAGCATCGGTGATGTTGTGAAGTCGGGCAGCATCGTCGGTGACGTTAATGTGATGCGGGCAGCAGACCACAGCATGAAGCCTGGGCCATCTGGTAACTCACGTGGCTGGTAGATCCACGTGACATCGCCCACACCCAACGTGGCGTCGTGATCCACGTGGCGTCGTGATCTACGTGGCATGCCGATCCATGTAGCTTCGAGTGGCCTCGGGCACTCGGATACACAGCACTGGCGACGAATTCACACGTAAAACAGCAGAAAACACAGCAGAGGGAGTGAGCAGTGGTGAGTGTATGGTAGACGGGTGAGCATGAGTAGGGCGAGCATGGGCAAGGTGAGGAATAGCCACTTCCTCTCCTCCTCCCCCACCCACAGACATGTGGAGAACTCACACTGGACGCAGAAATCACTACAAAACTCACCTCTGGCTTGCTGAAACAGCTGTGCTGAGCTGAACAACAACAGCAACATACAAGTGACACTGAACACGTGACTTGAGAAACAGCGTGGGACGCTGTAGCGTGGGGTCACTTACAATTCTCGGAGAATTTCGGCAAATTTCGGCTGGATCCTGCTTGTACCTGTGTCTGGGTGCTCAAATGTGCAGACACGACATCAGGATAACTCGTTGAGAGACGGATGCTTGTTGTGTAGGGTGATGAAGTGAAGATGACTTCATTCCTCTCCTTCCTCTCTCCAGGCAAACACACTGCTGCGACCACCGCTGCTACCAATGTTTAATGAAATTATTTGGTGTTCTGGTAGCGGGGAGTAAATGATATATCTTCTTCAGAGGCTTCTTACTTTATTGTTAAGTCGTGGTGGGTACACAGGCTTGTGTGTTTGTGCCCATGGCCCGGGCAGGGCCATCCCACGAGAGAGAGCTGGGAGGCCTTGTGTCTTCCTCCTAGGCTGCTGTGTGAGTGAGAGAGAGGCAAGTCTGGGCATACTGAAGTGGCAAGGCCCATAGGTGGCAGCACCAGCATGGCACGAAATATGAACTAAGCTGGCAGACAGAATGGGCTGTCTCTGCAGACAGTACAGGCTGTCTACAATGAGGCCTGTTCACAGCCCGGGCCGCCGGGGTGTTGACCACCGGAACTCTCTCCAGGTAAACTCCAGGTATAGTTTTATTTCTGTAGAGCACTCAGTCCATGAGAGTCGTTCACCACACGGAGTGGAGGCTCGACCCTCCGTATGCTAAGCGTGAGAAAGATCCTACCTTATTTTACTTATCTAGTTTGCATCCATTTTTGTCAAGTGTGGTACTGTAGGAGAAGAATAATCATTCTATTTTTAGGAACAACTTTTAAAAACTGCTCAACATAATTTCATATATGGTTCAATAAAATCATCAGAAATAGATGCTATGTTAATATTCAGTATAACCACAGTAGGGGAGGCGCCAAGACCGGGGAAGTCTTCAGACCCTTAAAATTCCCTCAGCCCCCCCCTCATGCCCCAAACCGAAATAATAATAATAACGCTGCTTTAAGTCTCCTAGTCCCTTTCCCCTTCCATCCAGTTAGCCACCCCCTAAGCCCCCAGTTTAGAAATTCTGGTGCCGCCCCTGAATAGTCCTTAATAATGTGAGATATGACGAAAGTGTTTGGAATAACAGTACTTTATATTGTGGTTTCACATACAGTGTATTAAAATTAGACATTTTTTGTGTTGCAATAAAATATTTTTACTTTGACTTTTTTTAAGAAAAGTCAGAACACCGTGGCTGAAACGACTCGCCAACAAGCCACACTTTAGAGAGAAAACTTGACCCATTACCAGGTGGCCCATACTAACCTGCGCCTCTTTCCCACCTTGCAGGGTCCAGCCGACTCTGACCGTCTCAACAGCAAGGCCAGTCCCTTCATCTACGGCGGCGTGCCCAACCACGGCTACTGAAGCCCACGCTGTTTCCCCGGGGCACCTGCAAACCAACAGCAGCACTTACGCACATCGAAGGGTGGCTGTAGACCAACAGGAGCACCCATACACATACAGGGACTGCTGTAGGCCAACAGGAACACCTATATACATCCAGGGGCTGCTGCAGGCCAGCAAGAATATCTATATACATCACGGAGCCGCTGAAGGCCAGCAGGAGGTCCTGCTTATGTATACACAACCAGGACCAGTTGCGGGCCAACATCTCTGGGTAGCTGCAGGACAATAGCACCTATACTTATCCAGGGTCAGCTGCTGATCAACACGAGGATCTACACATATTCCTTCAATCTCGATTGACTTCTAGATATTGCGAAGACGTATGGATGTTATTTAATTTGAAGCTGCAGAGACGATACCAAACTCTCCTGACTCGAGGACAACTTTATCTTTTACCTTCGACAACCCCGGAATTTTGAGTCATTTCTACTGCTGCTTTTATTATTTTAGTCCTCATGAAAGTGTGGTTTGTACACCTCCTCTTCATAGACGGCCACAGTGTTCTTGGTAGATAATATTATTTTTCTGATGATGCATCTCTCTCTTCTTCATTCAACAACAGAGCACGATGTGGTCTCGTTTTTTTTCTATTTTAGTTATGTAGAATCAATTACTTGTGTTTTAATCTTGAGTCCTTCATGAAGCCTCTACGAGGATATCATTGATATTACAGATGATAATTTTTGCTTTTTTGGTCCCGATGTTTTAGTATAATTTTTTATCTTCGTTTTAGATAACTAATAACAGAACACCCGTGATTCTCTACGTACTGTAGGATTCAGCATCATCCTTTTTCTACACTGGGTAGAATAAGATAATTTAATCTTCTGCAGAATATCAATAGTAAAATTTGCTGACTGCCAAAGCTTTCCGAGAGCTGAGTGAAATTGTAGACTTTCATGTCTGGTATTCAAATTCAAATTCAAATTCAAAGTTTATTCTCTATAAGGATTACAATGCTGGGTTTACAGAATTTGGTTATTGTGTGGTTTACTTTGGTAAAATACTAATTACAGAGGGTGCCACTAGAACACCTAGCATGGCTAGGCATTTCGGGCAGACTTAGATTAATTCTTAAATTTAAAATATTACAAAGCTTATGTCACACTAACTGTATTTGTTAAGCCTGTCCTGTAAAGTAAAGACAGGCAGATTGTTTTGTACAGCCGCTAAGTAACTTTGACTTAACATCACCACAAAATATTAAATATTCCGGAATTTAGGTAAAAAATCGAATAACACTTTTAATATTTTGTTCAAATAGAGAATCACATCCACCAGTCATCGCATTTTCTGTAAAAATCAGGATACAATTTCATCAATATATTTTCAATATATTTTCGTTGAAGAAACATGATCAAAATTGACGCTTATTATGAATACTTTTAATTTAAATATAGCATTGTGCTTTCCTCCTGACACGGAATAAACAGTAAAAGAAAAGCTGAAAATGTTCAGAATGACGAGATCGGCGCCAGCTCCCAGGGCCAGAGAAGGCTTGACGTCACAACCATGACCAGGCTTGAATAATACAAGAAGCTTCTAATAGGCTAGATGATTCGTGGGCGGTAGAGTGGGCAGGCTGGCAGGCTGGCAGGCTGGCAGGCTGGCAGGCGGGTGGACGGGTTTTAGAGTGGGTGCATAAGCTGCAGCTTGACAGTAGGAGTCTGCTGTCAAGCTGTCCTCAGATAGTCTTTCGTAGATAATGTTAACTAATGAGATTATTCTCACAGCGTGTGTTATTGTAAATTATTTTGTATTATTGTAGATGATCATGTATCATTGTGGATTATTATGTATCCCTGGCGGCACCTGTCCTTTACCTTTCTTCTCACCCACCTTCCTCCCCTTTACCACATTATTTCATATTCTTCTTCTTCCATGTTATACTTCACTTAAGTTTGCAAAATCAAATAATTAATATTTTTAAGTTTTAATTGTTTTTCCTACCTCCCCCTTTCTCCACCTCTGACTGGTTTCGTTTCTGATTTTTCAGATTCGCTGGTTATCCACGTTCTAAACAAGAACATTTGAACTTCTGACCTTTGTTGTCCCCACACAGTTGCTTGTAATAATTTATTGTGCATATCACTGCCTAACGAAAAGGTGTCTGTGCGTGCGCGAGCGAGCGTGTGAGTGTGTGTGTGTGTGTGTGTGTGTGTGTGTGTGTGTGTGTGTGTGTGTGTGTGTGTGTGTGTGCGTGTGCGTGTGTGTGTGTGTGTGTGTACTCACCTATTTGTGGCTGCAGGGGTCGAGACATAGCTCCTGGCCCAGGTATATGTGTGTGTGTGTGTGTGTGTGTGTGTGTGTGTGTGTGTGTGTGCGTGCTCAATCATTTCAACTAGTTACTCACACATTGATGGTTAGTGAGGTGGTCTCAGCTTTTGGAGCCGCTATTCAAATCCAGTACATAAACCAGTTACACTGATTCCTTGGTAATCCTGAGGATGAAAAAGTTTTCTTACTGTCCCGCTTGTAGTTCATATAGCCTCCCAGTGCCCGATATCTTCCTTTCAGTCTCTCCTTGTCTCCTCTATCAGCTCTGTGAGTATATTGCACGTTATTGCGTCTGTCCCCTGGTTCTTTTATCACCTAGTCTTCAGGATCAGTTCTTTTAGCTCTCGTTGGTTAGACCTTCCAGCTAATATATAACAAAATATCAGTTTTTAAAGGAGGACTGGTTAGCCAGCGGAAGGCCTAGGTCAAATGACCAAAAGCTCTAGTGGCGGGTAATCATATGACTCTGACCCGCATCAGGAAACACCTGTCCTGTTTCTTGACGAATCTTACCAAACCTAATCTAACCTCTCAGTGTCAGGAGCTGTTTCGTTACAAAACTCTGGCCATTCTTTAGCTTTATTACATGCTAGATGAGGTGGAGGCTCCAGGAGTTATGTAACCTATCACATGTCTGACACATTTCGTTGTGACTGACTATGTTAAGAGGTTCGTCAATATAGTTCTTACAGTTGCTAGGCGCACACACTTCCAAAGCTGTTCGACTGTGTAGGTGTGGGTATGTACTGGTTTAGATTGTGAAAGTCGAATCGTAGCTCCTGACCTGGTCCCACCTCTTAACCACTAACAATCAGTTTCACTGATTCCTGACTTCTGGGACACTATCATACCTACACTAGGAACCACTTAGTGTTTCCCTCCATCACACTTTAACCACTTCGCCCTACTGACTCACCACCCCAAGACTAAACAAAAGTGTTTTCTAACGTACCTGTGGCTTATCTGTGCGTATGGTTACAATTTTCTTTTCTGGGATTAATAGTTTTTCTTAGTTTTATACACTTTTACCTTAGCTTCTTCCAAGATTTCTATCACTGCTCTGTTGTTGTTCTCTTGTCTTTGGCCTTCCAGTATTGACGATGGAATATAAATGATTTATTATTACTGCATAGTCTGTGAACTCTCCACTGCAAAGATTTGTCATTCAAGATTTCACTTATCTTACTATATGATACCTCTGAGTGAATATTCCATTTGGTATAAGTTCTGAGAGTTTTGCATCGTCTGTGACTATTAGATTCCATTTCCAGTATTCTCTCCTACCCATTTTTAAAAGGAAACGCCTACTGCGAGAGATTCATATCTGAGTTAGCGCAAGGAGGATCGAGTAGCCAGTTCTCCAACCACATGAGTTTTGCACGTTACCCGACTATAATAATAATAAAAATATAAATAATAATAATATCTCATACTTTTCAGCTCTTGTTTTCAGTGACATTTGTGTTTGTGTAACATAACTTTAATGTTCTTTCACTGATCTCTTACTGTGTCATCTGGCTAGTGTGTGTGGCATAAGACTGTCTGTCTTGGGTGCGTGGAGGTTGTATGAGAATCGTGAGGGGTCCTGTTTTCTAGGGTGAAAGGGTAAGGTAGGTGTTTAGTAGCAGGGGTGTGGGGGTATGGGAGTGCCTCCTAGGAGTCTTTGAACTTGAGTATCATGACGAGGCTTTGGTTGGGGAGGGCAGATCGGTGGAGAGAGTTTGTGTGGAGGAGAGAGGATGGAGATAGAGTTATTTGTTAGGTATTGTGAGTAAGATTATCCTGGGTGCGGTTAAGGAAGGCGTTAGTAGAGGCCAAAGGTGTGTGTGAATTGTCAAGACGGGACAGCAGAAATTAAATGCGTTTCTGGTTTCCTACTTTGCAAGGCAGTTTGTATAGCTCATCTGCGTGCATAGCGGGGCTTCGACATGCATAGTAGGGAATCTGCGGGCATAGTAGGGCGTCTGCCTGCATAGTGGAGCATGTGCATGCATAGAAGGGTGTCTGCGTGTATAGCGGAGCATCTGCGTGCATAATACGGCGTCTATGTTCATAGGAATGTCTGAGTGTGCCGGCTCGTAATAATTATCAACTACTGCATATGTTCTCATCAATATGTGGTTACAGGGCTCTCAGCTCCTGGCCTCTCCTCTTCGCTGGCCGCTGCTGGGTTCACTCAGTGCATCTCTGAGCAGGAACAGAGTGCTGTTTACGTTTCAACTTAATGAAATACATACATATATAAAAATGCTTTAACTTTAGACTGTAAGGCTTTATTGTGTACCTGAGTTGTTTGTTGGTGTTAGTCTCCATTATGTGTTGTTGCAAGTCTCTTTGTTATATATTGCAAGTTTGTTCTTGCTTCAAACAGGTATAAGAAGCAATCTAGAGACAAGTCAGGCTACTTCAGGTTGAATATTTACCAGGTTTTCAAGATGCTAAAATATTATAAAAGTGGATGGTGTGGCATTTATACTTTATTGTGTTCGCTGACATTCCATGTCTTTATTTATCCTTATTTATTAAGCTTTGTTTACTGTTTTAATATTGTTTGATGTAACCTATTTAAATATGTATTGTTATAGCCATTGTAACATTATTAACTGTGGTAATGTCTTCTAGTGTTGATGTCTCTCGGTGGAGCTGATGTCTTCCAGTGATGGTGATGTCTCTCAGTGGAGCTGATATCTTCCAGTGTTGGTGATGTCTCTCAGTGGTGCTGATATCTTCCTGTGATGGTGATGTCTCTCAGTGGTGCTGATGTCTTCCAGTGTTCGTCATGTCTCTGTGTTGATGTCTTCCTTTGATGGTGATGTCTCTCAGTGGTGCTGATGTCTTTCAGTGGTGCTGATGTCTTTCAGTGGTGCTGATATCTCTCAGTGTTGATGATGTCTCCCAGTGATGGTGTTGTCTCTCAGTGGTGCTGTTTTCCAGTGGTGATGTCTCTGTGGTGCTGATGTCTTCCAGTGATCGAGATGTCTCTCAGTGGTGCTGATGTCTTCCAGTGATGGTGATGTCTCTCAGTGGTGCTGCTCTCTCAATGGTACTGATATCCTCCAGTGATGATGTCTCTCACTGGTGCTGATGTCTTCCAGTGATCGAGATGTCTCTCAGTGGTGCTGATGTCTTCCAGTGATGGTGATGTCTCTCATTGGTGCTGATGTCTTCCAGTGATGGTGAAGTCTCTCAGCGATGCTGATGTCTTCCAGTGTTGATGATGTCTCTCAGTGGTGATGTCTCCCTGTGGTGCTAATGTCTTCCAGCGTTGATGATGTCGCTCAGTGGTGATGTCTCTAAGTGGTGCTCATGTCTTCCAGTGATGGCAATATTTCTCAGTGGTGCTGATATCTTTCAGTGTTGATGATGTCTATCAGTGGTGCTGATGTCTTTCAATGTTGAAGATGTCTCTCAATGGTGCCGATGTCTTCCTGTGATGGTGATGTCTCTCAGTGTTGATAATGTCTCCCAGTAATGCTGATGTCTTCCAGTGTTGATGAGGGCTTTAAGTGATGATGTTTTCCTGGGGTGATGTCTTTCCTCTGGTGGTGATGTCTTCCTCTAGCGGTGATGTCTGCCTCTGGTGTTGATATCTTCCTCCAGCAGTAATGTCCTCCTCAGGTCGTAACATCATAAATCTGTAATATCTGGGTGAAACTAGTGACGTAATATTGTTGTAACGGCTACACAATACTGACGTCATCTTCGTATTATGAAACTATGTAAAGTACAACCACAGCCACCACACATAACATCACCACCACACATAACATCACCACCACACATAACATCAACACCACACATAACATCACCACACATAACATCACCACCACACATAACATCACCACACATAGCATCAACACCACACATAACATCACCATCACACAAAACATCACCACATATATCACCACCCACACATAACATCAACACTACACATAACATCAACACTACACATAACATCAACGCCACACATAACATCGCCACACATAACATCAACACCACAAATAACATCAACACCACACATAACATCACCACCACACATAACATCACACCACACATAACATCACCACACATAACATCACCACCACACATAACATCAACACCACACATAACATCACCACCACACATAACATCGCCACACATGACATCACCACCACCATAACATCACCACCATGCATAACATCACCACCACACATAACATCAACACACATGTAACATCAACACACACATAACATCACCACCACAACATAACATCACCACCACACATAATATCACACTACACATAACATCAACACCACACACATCACCACCACATAACATCACCACACATAACATCAACACCACAAACTTCACCACCATACTGCTACATAACCAACACTCACCACACACAAAGAACAACACACACATCACCATCATACCGCAACATAACCCAACACTCACCCACACACAAACAACACCACACACATCACCATCATACCGCTACATAACCCAACACTCACCACACACACACATCACCATCATACGCTACATAACCAACACTTACCACACACAAACAACAACACAATCACAACCAAACACAAGCAACATACACACACACACACACACACACACACCACACAGTGGATTAACAAACTCAACGTATAGAGGCTTTATGAGTGCTAGCAATTAATGCATTTACTGACTTACCTCTGTGTTGTATTGATGCGGTAGCTAATATGCACATTTTGTACTGTTTATATAAATAAACGAATTAATGAATAAACTTCAGTTATTTTCCTTACATTCTCTAATATAATAATAATTATAATAAAATTATAAAATTATATATATATATATATATATATATATATATATATATATATATATATATATTTATATATATATATAATATATATATATATATATATATATATATATATATATATGTAAGTAGTGCTGAAGGCGGCTCAACGGTCTCTGCGGTTGAGTGGCTCTTCCTGAGCGGTCTCTTCCTGAGCTGTCTCCTCCCGAAAGGGCTGCTGCGGCTGAGCGGTCTCCTTTTCACACCATTATGCTAATGACCTTGACCTCACCCATGACCCCACCCACGACCCCACCCGCGACCCCACCCACGTCCCCCACTACGACCCCCACCCACGACCCCACACTCGACCACCACGACCCCCACCCACGACCCCCACCCATGACCACACCCACGACCCCCACCACAAACCCCACCCACGACCCCCACCATGATCCCACCACGACCCTCCACCCACGACCCCCTCCGACGACCCCCAATAATGACCCCACCCACGACCCTCACCACGACCGCCCCACCCACGACCCCCACCCACGACCCCACCCTCGACCACCTCTCCCTCAACCCACGACCCCCCACCCACGACCACACCCACGACCCCACCCACGACCCCACCCTCGAACCCACCCTCGACCCCGACCATCCACGCTGCTCGACCGGGGCCCACCTGCGCCGAACTCGCGCCCTCCCCACGCCTGCCCTTGCGCCTTCTGCAGCGTCGTCCGGATCGCCCCCACCCCACGAATTTTTTTTCCGATTTTTTTTTCGAATTTCATTTTCTTATGTTCTACATCTCCTCGGATCAAATTTTTCTCGAAATCAATAATACCAAGACTCCACTTCCTCAGATCAAGTTTTTTGGATTCCCCCTATGGGGTTTCGAAATTCTTATGATCTCCTCGGATCAAGTTTTTCTTGATATAAATAATACAAAGATTTTCCCCACACACCACCCCATCCCAAAATTTCTGCTTCCACTCCTTGGATCAAGTTTTTCTCGATAATACAAAGACTCCACTTCCTTGGATCAAATTTTTCTCGATATCAATAATACAAAGACTCCACTTCCTCGGATCAAGTTTTTTGGATTCCTACCTATGGGGTTTCGAATTTCTTATGATCTCCTTGGATCAAGTTTTTCTCGATATCAATAATAATACAAAGATTTCCCCCATCATCCAATTCTACCCCAAAATTTCTGCTCCAACTCCTTGGATCAAGTTTTTTTTTTTAATCCCCCCTCTGGGGGTATGCATTCAAAATGGGCTCCCACTGGATTTCCCCCTCTGGGGGTAAGCATTCAAAATGGAATCCCACTTCCACCCCAAATATTCCTGCTCTACTTCCTCGGATCAAGTTTTTCTTGATATCAAATAATACAAAGACTCCGTCTCTTTGGATCAAGTTTTTTTGGATTCCTCCCTCTGGGGGTAAGCATTCAAATGAACTCCCCCTATGGGGCATGGTACTTTCTCTTACTACAGGTCTAAACAAGTGTGACGTCACCCCACCTGTGTTTACTCGGTGGTCAGTGACATCACGTGATGACCTCACACACACAGGCTGAATCTTGTCGACTTCCCCCTATGTCAGTGATGTCACGCGATGACCACACCCACACAGGCTGAATCTTGTCGAGCAGTCAATAAAATGCAAGATAACACTAATACACAATATTTTCATTTATTTATTATACATCCAATGCATTTCATATACATCCAACAAAAAAATTCATTGAAAAAAAGGCACAATTCATTGACTAAAATCAACATATTTTTCGCTTGAAGAAATTCTGTGCATTTTGTTCTGGATCTTCTTCGTCATCACAATCTCTGTATTACACATTTCATATACAACATAGGGAAAACATTACACATTTTCACTCTTAACCCAGGATAACCCAAATAATTTCACATTTTTTTCGTTAATACCCACAACAATCCACAATTTCTTTACAAAATACAACACAAGTCTAGACATTTTTCTCGTTTTAACTATTTCATCAGAAAAAAGTCACCGCAACACTTACAACTTATAACCACTTTTCGATAAATTCACTAGTCACAATTTTACATATTACGAAGTTAATACGCACACACACACACACACACACCTACCTCACTTTGAACACCTTCAAAACACTCTCATAAATCATTTGAATACTCACAAAAGCACCTTTGAACATTTCCAAACAACACTAAAACATTTCCAAGACAACATTTTGAATACTCCCAAATAAGATTTGACATCTCTAATTTATCTACACTTACATATTTCATTAAATTACAACTCATCCCCCAAAACTACTCCCTCATTCTCCAGATTTTTACAACAGTATCACAAAAACTAACTCAGACACTTTGCTTTGAACAACACCTAAAACACCATCATTTACCTTTGAATACTCCAAAAACATCATTCGAACACCCCCAAATCACTACTGAATACTCCCAGAACACCTTCATAAATACTCTTGCACATCATTTGAGCACCTTCAAAAACACCTTTGAATAGTCTCAAACACCATTTGAGTACTCCCAAATACACCACTGAATACTACCAAAACAGCACTGAATACTGCCCAAACACCACCAAAATCACCATAAACTAAGATCAACATCACAGACTAACACCCATTTTCACACAAATACTCTTAAATCACTATAACCAAGACGATCCCACTCACCTCCAACTAAGATATAACATGAGTGGAAAAAAAACATGAACACAATCCAAACACACACGAACACTCACAACCCACAACACCCACAACAACAACCCACTTATAACATCTCTTTTTCGGTATCTCTAGTTAGACAACAACGCCCACAACCCACAACACCCACATCCCACAACACCCACAACCCACATTTTTTTCTCGTTTTAACTAATTTCATCAGAAAAAGTCACAACAACAACCCACAACTTATAACCACTTTTTCGATATCTCTAGTTCGACAACAATACCCACAACCCTCATCACTTACCAATTTATTCACAATTTATTCGATACAAATTTTCCCCTTCTTTTTATTAAATCTTAAAATGTAATGCACATTCCTCCCTACATTACTAAAATTCTAATAAAGTCCTCTCCATACCCATCTCCATGTATCCACATAAAATTAATATTATACTCACAACAAGTAATCTCACTACCCAACTACTGCGGCATGTTTCTACACCCTCCAATCTTTTCCAATGTATAATAACTTTTCACTTCTATAATTTCTTTTATAATATTCACACATCTCCTTTATTTTCAGTAAAATCCCCCCATATTTCATTAAATTTCTAATTACAACCCTCTCCATACCCCTCTCCACTCACCCACATTTCTTCACATCCACTCACCCATCTCCCAACACACCTCTTCAGAACAAACACAAAAAATCACATTTCACATCCACAAATGCATCTCATCACCCATCTCAAATCCACTAAAATCACTGTAACCAAGTTAGTCACAAAATTCTATGACCACCTAACACACAGAGACAGCTCACTTTACTTTGAACACTACCAAAAACACCATCAATTACCATTGAATACTCCAAAAACATCATTCAAACACCCCCAAATCACCACTGAGTACTCCCAGAACACCTTCAAAAATACTCTTGCACATCATTTGAACACCATCAAAAACATCATCAAACCCATTTGAATACTCCCAAATACACCAGTGAATTCAGTCAAAACACCACCAAAATCACCATAAACTAAGATCAACATTTACATATGAATACTCCAAAAACATCAGCAAACTCCTTTGAATACCACCAAAACACCACTGAATACTGCCCAAACTCTACTAAAAATCACCAGAAACTAAGATCAACACACCAACTAACACCATTTTATAGAAATCCCCTCAAATCACTATAACAAGACAATCCCACTCACCTCAGACTATTATATAACATGAAATGCAAAAAAAAAAAAAAAAACATTCTCATAAATCATTTGAATACTCACAAAAAAACACCTTTGAACATTTCCAAACAACACCGAAACACTTACAGCAGGATCCCCACCAACTGAAAACATAACATGTAAACACACACACAAAAAAAACTATGACATCCATCAACTATCATCAATGACCACTCATTTTTACAAACATTCGCACAAAAAATCACATTCAGGAAAAATCTTCAAACCCCTATTTGAATACTCCCAAAACACCACTGAATACTACAAAACAGCACCGAATACTGCCCAAACAACACTAAAAAATCACCAGAAACTAAGATCAACACTACCAACTAACACCCATTTTATAGAAATCCCCTCAAATCACTATAACCAAGACGATCCACTCACCTCAGACTATTATATAACATGAGCGCAAAAAAAAAAAAAAAAAAAAACATTCTCATAAATCATTTGAATACTCACAAAAAACACCTTTGAACATTTCCAAAACAACCACACACACACACCACACACACACAAAACTAAGACATCCATCAACTATCATCAATGACCACTCATTTTTATAAACATTCGCACAAAAAATCACATCACCAACTCCATACAATACCTAATACACTCCTCTCACTACCACCAACACATACCAGCACAGATAGGGATACCTCCCATGACATCACACTCCATCCTGTTTACTTGACGACGCCACACCCCACTTTTACTTCATTTAACTTATTGAGAGGAAGCTACTTGTTTCAACCTGTTATATCTCCTAATATCTAAGATCACCACAATCAAGACGTTTACCAAATTCTATAACCCCACCACTAAGATCACACATTTTTTGTACACATTCTCTTAAAACATCATCATAACGAAGATCACTAAAACTATCTATACTTTTACTAAGATCACATAACATTTTGTCTTCTCTAACTCATCCACCAATTTACATTCTCATTCACACTTACACATTTCATAACCGAAATTACATCTCATCCACCAAACTCCTCCTCATTCTCCAGACTTTACAACATTAGCACACACACAAAAAAAAACTAACTCATACACTTATAACATGAGAGACATTACCATAACTAACACACTGACTAGCTTTGAACCAACTCTGAACAACACCAAACACACCACTGAACATCTTCAAAAAATACTCTGCACGTCATTTGAACACCTTCAAAAACACCTCCAAATACTCCCAAAACACTACTGATTATTACCAAATCACCACTGATATCTACAAACACCGTCAAAATCACCATAAACTAAGTTTAACATCATCATCTAACACCCATTTTATAGAAATCCCTCAAATCACTATAACCAAGAACTCCCTCCCCATGGCGCATAAAAAAAAAGCATGAACACAAACCTAATACACAAACACCTAGTACATGATCTCCATCAACTGAAAACATATCTTGTACACACATAAATCTAAGACAACCACCATCAACAAACGCCCTTATTCACTTACCTCAAAAACCACTAATACCACAGAAAACACTCATTTCTTATAAACATTCACACACAAAATCATATTTGACAATATCTAAGCGCACTCACCTCACTACCACCAACACAAGATGTCACACCCCACAGGACCGGCGAGGTCACCTCCAGTGAAGTCACACTCCCATCTGTGTTTACTTGGTGGTCACATCACACCCAACCCACCTTGTTTCAACCTGTTGTACCCACAATATCTAAGAACACTATAACCAAGACGATTACCAGATTTTATGACCCCACCACTAAGAGATTAGATTTTGCCACCGAAGTGGCTAGTTTATTGTGCACCCCATATCCATCCTGTGGACGGTAGCGCGAGAGCATATGGATACACAAAAGGCCTAGGAACTAGGCCCCAAAGGGTTAACAGGAATACATATGACCCCCCCCCCCCCTACCACTAAGATCACAGAAAACACTCATTTTTTTTATAAACATTCACACAAAAATCACGATCACCAATTCCATATCATGTTTACATCATCTATCAAACACTCTTCACCAAGATCACCAAAAATCTAAGATCATTCATCTCAAAACTACTATGATCACTGAAAACACTTATTTTTTAAACATTCGCACAAAAATAAGACATACACAAAAATACCACGACACTTCCACCAACATCTATAACATAACATGAGCACTATAACATATCTTCACCACCAAAAATAAAAATAATACACAGACAACCCACAACTTATACATTTCAATCGCAAATTTAAGACATGAGACATACACACAAAATCTAAGACATTCACCTCCAACTAAGACATTACAACATCATAACTAAGACATACACCAAAACCTATAATTGACATATTAATAATAAATATAAGCCATAAGCACAAAAAAATTTACCATGTCATGAGACATTACCAGAACTAAGTCACACACCTCCAACTAATACACAATCACTTTACTAAGTTCATGTTAAACCATTCATCAACAAAAAATGTTTATACAATTTACCCTCATCATCCCTAAAACATCCTTTCTTATTCATCCGTATATCACCAAGAGATATTTTATCCCGACGACCCATCACGACACTAGGAGCCAGAGTGTAGTAGGTGGTGTTGGAGTGGTGATGGTTGCTCTGGCTCCTACGTCGTGATGGGTCGTCGGGATAAAATATCTCTTGGTGATATACGGATGAATAAGAAAGGATGTTTTAGGGATGATGAGGGTGAGAAATCTGATATGTAACATACATGAGAAATGATAAATGTGGTATGAATATTCAGCTTGAGAAAAAAAATGTGTAAAACAATTTTATGTTTTGATGATTATAACATAAATTTGGTGGGTAAATTGTATAAATATTTTTTGTTGATGAATGGTTAACATGAACTTAGTAAAGTGATTGTGTATTAGTTGGAGGTGTGTGACTTAGTTCTGGTAATGTCTCATGACATGGTAAATTTTTTTGTGCTTATGTCTTATATTTATTGTCAATATGTCAATTATAGGTTTTGGTGTATGTCTTAGTTATGATGTGTATGTCTTAGTTGGAGGTGAATGTCTTAGATTTGGTGTGTATGTCTCATGTCTTAAATTTGCGATTGAAATGGCGATTGGTGGTGAAGATATGTTATGGTGCTCATGTTATGTTATAGATGTTGGTGGAAGTGTCGTGGTATTTTTGTGTATGCCTTATTTTTGTGCGAATGTTTAAAAAATAAGTGTTTTCAGTGATCATAGTAGTTTTGAGATGAATGATCATAGATTTTGGGTGATCTTGGTGAAGAGTGTTGATCGATGATGGTAAACATGATACGGAATTGGTGATCGTGATTTTTGTGTGAATGTTTATAAAAAAAATGAGCGTTTTCTGTGATCTTAGTGGTAGGGTCATAAAATCTGGTAATCGTCTTGGTTACAGTGTCTTAGATATTGTGGGTACAACAGGTTGAAACAAGGTGGGTTGGGTGTGATATGACCACCAAGTAAACACAGATGGGAGTGTGACGTCACTGGAGGTGACCTCGCCGGTCCTGTGGGGTGTGACATCGTGTGTTGGTGGTAGTGAGGTGAGTGCGCTTAGATATTGTCAAATATGATTTTTTGTGTGAATGTTTATAAGAAATGAGTGTTTTCTGTGGTATTAGTGGTTTTTGAGGTAAGTGAATATGGGCGTTTGTTGATGGTGGTTGTCTTAGATTTATGTGTGTACAAGATATGTTTCCAGTTGATGGAGATCATGTACTGGGGGTTTGTGTATTAGGTTTGTGTTCATGCTTTTTTTTATGCGCCCATGGGGAGGGAGTTCTTGGTTATAGTGATTGAGGGATTTCTATAAAATGGGTGTTAGATGGTGATATTAAAACTTAGTTTCTGGTGATTTTGACGGTGTTTTGGTAGTATTCAGTGGTGATTTGGTAGTAATCAGTAGTGTTTTGGGAGTATTCGGAGGTGTTTTTGAAGGTGTTCAAATGATGTGTAGAGTATTTTTTGAAGATGTTCAGTGGTGTTTTGTTGTTCAGAGTTGGTTCAAAGCTAGTCAGTGTGTTAGTTATGGTAATGTCTCATGTTATAAGTGTATGAGTTAGTTTTTTTTGTGTGTGTGCTAATGTTGTAAAGCCTGGAGAATGAGGGAGGAGTTTGGTGGATGAGATGTAATTTCGGTTAATGAAATGTGTAAGTGTGAATGAGAATGTAAATTGGTGGGTGAGTTAGAGAAGACAAAATGTTACGTGATCTTAGAAAAGTAAAGATAGTTTTAGTGATCTTCGTTATGATGATGTTTTAAGAGAATGTGTACAAAAAATGTGTGATCTTAGTGGTGGGGTTATAGAATTTGGTAAACGTCTTGATTGTGGTGATCTTAGATATTGGAGATATAACAGGTTGAAACAAGTAGCTTCCTCTCAATAAGTTAAATGAAGTAAAAGTGGGGTGTGGCATCGTCAAGTACACACACGATGGAGTGTAATGTCATGGGAGGTATCCCTATCTGTGCTGGTATGTGTTGGTGGTAGTGAGAGGAGTGTATTAGATATTGTATGGAGTTGGTGATTGTGATTTTTTTGTGCGAATGTTTATAAAAATGAGTGGTCATTGATGATAGTTGATGGATGTCTTAGTTTTGTGTGTGTTGTGTGTGTGTGTGTGTGTGTGTGTGTTGTTTGGAAATGTTCAAAGGTGTTTTTTTGTGAGTATTCAATATGATTTATGAGATTTTTTTTTTTTTTTGCGCTCATGTTATATAATAGTCTGAGGTGAGTGGGATCGTCTTGGTTATAGTGATTTGAGGGGATTTCTATAAAATGGGTGTTAGTTGGTGGTGTGATCTTAGTTTCTGGTGATTTTTAGTGTTGTTTGGGCAGTATTCGGTGCTGTTTTGGTAGTATTCAGTGGTGTTTCGGGAGTATTCAAAGGAGTTTGATGATGTTTCTTGAATGTGATTTTTTGTGCGAATGTTTGTAAAAATGAGTGGTCAATGATGATAGTTGATGGATGTCTTAGTTTTTTTTTTGTGTGTGTGTACATGTTATGTTTTCAGTTGGTGGTGATCCTGCTGTAAGTGTTCGGTGTTGTTTGGAAATGTTCAATAGGTGTTTTTGTGTGAGTATTCAAATGATTTATGAGAACGTTTTTTTTTTTTTTTGCGTTCATGTTATATAATAGCCTGAGGTGAGTGGGATTGTCTTGGTTATAGTGATTTGAGGGGATTTCTATAAAATGGGTGTTAGTTGGTGGTGTTGATCTTAGTTTCTGGTGATTTTTAGTAGAGTTTGGGCAGTATTCAGTGGTGTTTTGGTAGTATTCAAAGGAGTTTGATGATGTTTCTGGAGTATTCATATGTAAATGTTGATCTTAGTTTATGGTGATTTTGGTGGTGTTTTGACTGAATTCAGTGGTGAATTTGGGAGTATTCAAATGGGTTTGATGATGTTTTTGATGGTGTTCAAATGATGTGCAAGAGTAATTTTGAAGGTGTTCTGAGAGTATTCAGTGGTGATTTGGGGGTTGTTCGAATGATGTTTTTGGAGTGTTCAATGGTAATTGATGGTGTTTTTGGTAGTGTTCAAAGTAAAGTGAGTTGTCTGTGTGTGTTAGGTGGTCATAGAATTTTGTGACTAACTTGGTTACAGTGATTTTAGTGGATTGAGATGGGTGATGAGATGCATTTGTGGATGTGAATGTGATTTTTTGTGTTTGTTCTGAAGAGGTGTGTTGGGAGATGGGTGAGTGGATGTGAAGAAATGTGGGTGAGATGGAGAGGGGTATGGAGAGGGTTGTATTAGAAATTTAATGAAATATGGGGGGGATTTTACTGAAAATAAAGGAGATGTGTGAATATTATAAAAGAAATTATAGAAGTGAAAAAGTTATGATACATTGGAAAAGATTGGAGGGTGTAGAAACATGCTGCAGTAGTTGGGTAGTGAGATTACTTGTTGTGAGTATAATATTAATTTATGTGGATACATGGAGATGGGTATGGAGAGGACTTTATTAGAATTTTGGTAATGTAGGGAGGAATGTGCATTATATTTTAAGATTCAATAAAAAGAAGGGGAAAAATTTGTATCTAATAAATTGTGAATAAATTGGTAAGTGATGAGGGTTGTGGGTATTGTTGTCGAACTAGAGATATCAAAAAAGTGGTTATAAGTTGTGGGTTGTTGTGACTTTTTCTGATGAAATTAGTTAAAATGAGAAAAAATTGTGGGTTGTGGGTGTTGTGGGATGTGGGTGTTCTGGGTTGTAGGCGTTGTTGTCGAACTAGAGATACCGAAAAAGAGAAGTTATAAGTGGGTTGTTGTTGTGGGTGTTGTGGGTTGTGAGTGTTCGTGTGTGTTTGGATTGTGTTCATGTTTTTTTTTTCCACTCATGTTATATCTTAGTTGGAGGTGAGTGGGATCGTCTTGGTTATAGTGATTTGAGAGGATTTGTGTGAAAATGGGTGTTAGTCTGTGATGTTGATCTTAGTTTATGGTGATTTTGGTGGTGTTTGGGCAGTATTCGGTGCTGTTTTGGTAGTATTCAGTGGTGTATTTGGGAGTACTCAAATGGTGTTTGAGACTATTCAAAGGTGTTTTTGAAGGTGTTCAAATGATGTGCAAGAGTATTTATGAAGGTGTTCTGGGAGTATTCAGTGGTGATTTGGGGTGTTCGAATGATGTTTTTGGAGTATTCAAAGGTAAATGATGGTGTTTTTGGTGTTGTTCAAAGCAAAGTGTCTGAGTTAGTTTTTGTGATACTGTTGTAAAAATTGGAGAATGAGGGAGTAGTTTTGGGGATGAGTTGTAATTAATGAAATATGTAAGTGTAGATAAATTAGAGATGTCAAATCTTATTTGGGAGTATTCAAAATGTTGTCTTGGAAATGTTTTAGTGTTGTTTGGAAATGTTCAAAGGTGCTTTTGTGAGTATTCAAATGATTTATGAGAGTGTTTTGAAGGTGTTCAAAGTGAGGTAGGTTAGGTGTGTGTGTGTGTGTGTGTATGTTGTGTGTGTGGTGTGGTGTGTGTGTGTGTGTGGTGTGTGTGTGTGTGTGTGTGTGTGTATTAACTTCGTAATATTTAAAATTGTGACTAGTAAATTTCTCGAAAAGTGGTTATAAGTTGTAAGTGTTGCGGTGACTTTTTTCTGATGAAATAGTTAAAACAAGAAAAATGTCTAGACTTGTGTTGTATTTTGTAAAGAAATTGTGAATTGTTGTGGGTATTAACGAAAAAAATGTAAAATCATTTGGGTTATCCTGGGTTAAGAGTGAAAATGTTTAATGTTTTCCCTATGTTGTATATGAAATGTGTAATACTGAGATGGTGACGATGAAGAAGATCCAGAACAAAATGCACAGAATTTCTTCAAGAGAAAAATATGTTGATTTTAGTCAATGAATTGTACCTTTTTTTCAATGAATTTTTTTGTTGGATGTATATGAAATGCATTGGATGTATAATAAATAAATGAAAATATTGTGTATTAGTGTTATCCTGCATTTTATTGACTGCTCGACAAGATTCAGCTGACCTGTGTGTGTGAGGTCATCACGTGATGTCACTGACCGCCGAGTAAACACAGGTGGGGTGACGTCACACTTGTTTAGACCTGTAGTAAGAGAAAGTACCATGCCCCATAGGGGGAGTTCATTTGAATGCTTACCCCCAGAGGGGGGAATCCAAAAAAACTTGATCCAGAGAGACGGAGTGTTTGTATTATTTGATATCAAGAAAAACTTGATCCGAGGAAGTAGAGCAGGAATATTTGAGGTGAAAGTGGGAGTCCATTTTGAATGCTTACCCCCAGAGGGGGGAATCCAGTGGGAGTCCATTTTGAATGCATACCCCCAGAGGGGGGAATTAAAAAAAACTTGATCCAAGGAGTTGGAGCAGAAATTTTGGGGTAGAAGTGGATGATGGGGGAAATCTTTGTATTATTATTGATATCGAGAAAAACTTGATCCGAGGAAGTGGAGTCTTTGTATTATTGATATTGAGAGAAACTTGATCCAAGGAAGTGGAGTCTTTGTATTATTGAGAAAAACTTGATCCAAGGAGTTGGAGCAGAAATTTTGGGATAGGGGTGGTGTGGGTTTGAGGTGTGGGGGGAAAATCTTTGTATTATTGATATCGAGAAAAACTTGATCCGAGATCATAAGAATTTCGAAACCCTATAGGGGGAATCCAAAAAACTTGATTTGAGGAAGTGGAGTCTTGGTATCATTGATTTTGGGAAAAATTTGATCCGAGGAGATGGAGAACATAAGAAAATGAAATTCGAAAAAAATCAGAAAAAAATTCGTGGGGTGGGGGCGATCCGGATGACACTGCAGAAGGCGCTGCAGAAGGCGCGGGGCGGGCGCGAGGGCGGGCATGGGGCGGGCGTGAGCCGATGCAGGCAGGCCCCGGTCGGGCGGCACAGACGTTGGGGTCGTGGGTGGGGTCGAGGGTGGGGTCGTGAGTGGGGGTCGTGGGTGGGGTCGTGGGTGGGGGTTGTGGGTGGGGTCGTGGGTGGGGGTCATGGGTGGGGTAGAGGGTGGGGGGTCGAGGGTGGGGTCATGGGTGGGGATCGTGGGTGGGGGTCATGGGTGGGGGTCGTGGGTGGAGAGTCGTGGGTGGGGTCGTGGTGGGGGTCGTGGGTGGGGGGTCGTGGGGGGTTCGTGGTGGGGTCATGGGTGGGGGTCGTGGGTGGGGTCGTGGGTGTGGGTCGTGGGTGGGGGTCGTGGTGGTCGAGGGTGGGGGTCGTAGGTGGGGGGTCGTGGGGGACGTGGGTGGGGTCGTGGGTGGGGGCCGTGGGTGGGGGTCGTGGGTGGGGGTCGTGGGTGGGGGTCGTGAGTGGGGGTCGTGGGTGAGGTCAGGTCATTAGCATAAAGGTGTGAAAAGGAGACTGTCTCAGCCGCAGCCCTTTCGGGAGGAGACCGCTCAGGAAGAGACCGCTCAGGAAGAGCCACTCAGCCACAGAGACTGCTGAGCGCCTTCAGCACTACTTATATACATATATATATTTATGTATATATATATATATAATATATATATATATATATATATACATAAATAATATATATATATATATATATTATATATATAATATATATATATATATATATAATATATATATATATATATATATATATATATATATACAATAAGATCACAGTAAACAGGTGATTTCAGAATATGCAAAACAACCACTCTGAAAGAATAGAGAAATTCCAAGCGCTTTCGTGACTACTCACATTATCAAGGAACTATGAAAGTAAAGCATCCAAGGAAGCTATATAAGGGGTCTGCAGCACCTCACTATCAGATCCCACAAACGGTTAAACACCTGACGTGCGCCGACCCAACTTTGGATAGGTCCTTTGCACAACTCACCCACAAACTATTCTACCCAAGAAAATTTTAAAATTATTTGTCCAGTGTATTATTAAATTCTTCCCAAATTCTATTAATTATAAATGGATCTAATTTATATAAACCAAAGGAAATATTCATATTATTGTCAAAACTGCTTTTTATGAAGCAAGATTCAATTATATTCCTGTCGACCATGGACTTGCTTGATACTACTTTCTCAACTTTTGAAAATCAATTGGTGGTTAAAATCTTTTACATGAATAAATAGAGCATTGGAATCTTGTCCAGTTCTAATGCTATATTATGTTGTTTTAATCTTAGTTCGAGATTTTTACCAGTTTGACCGTAATAAACTTTATCGCAAATTTTACAAGGAATCTTATAGACGCATCCATCAGCATTTTGGGGGGAATTCTTTATCAAAAGTTTTTTTACTGTATCAAGATTTTTGAATACAACTTTAATATTAAAGTCTTAAGAAGAGAAGGCATATCAACCAAGTTTTCATGGTAAGGGAGAACCAACATATTTTTAGTTGAATAAGGCTGGTTGTCCCTTTTTGGATTGTAAAAAGTATTTCTAGCAACTTTAAAAAGATTTTCAATTACATTTCTTGGGTATTTTAAATCATTACCTATTTCATAAATTTTGGATATTTCCTCATCTATGAACTCAGGACTACAAATTCGTAAAGCTCTCAAAAACAATGATGAGAAAACAGCCAGTTTGACTCTATCTTGATGCGAGGAATAATAGTGGACATAGGAACAGTTATTTGTAGGTTTTCTGTAAATTTTAAATTTGAATTCATTATTACCCTTAATAATTAAAACATCTAGAAAAGGCAATGAGTTATTTTCTTCAAACTCAACAGTAAAGTTTATAGAATGGGCTAAGCTATTTAATTTTCCTAGGAAATGGTGTATATCTACATTTCTGGGCATAAGACACAAAATATCATCAACATATCTGAACCATTTAACTCTATTAGGGAGGATTGTGTTAAGTAACCTTGTTTCAAAAAATTCCATGTATAGGTTACTAAGAACAGGTGAAAGAGGATTTCCTATTGCCATACCAAACTTCTGAGTGTAAAACATATCATTAAATACAAATTTTGCATCAACAATGCAAAGTTTAATAAGTTTAATGATAGTAGGAACTGGCAATGGTAAATCATAGTTAACGAGTTCTTCAGATAAGAAACTTAATAAATCATCAACAGGAACTTTCGTAAACAAGGAAGTAACATCAAAACTAACCATGTTAAAATCATTTAAGTCAGTCAAGAAGCTTAATTTATCAACCAAGTCTATGCTGTTTTTAACATTAAAGTTAGAAATTTTGCCAACAATAGGGCTCAAAATATCAACAAGCCAATTGGATAATTTATATGAAACTGACCCTATGGAGCTAATAATTGGTCTGACTGGATTCCCTGGTTTGTGTGTTTTTAATAAAAACACACAAACCATGTGTGGTGTGAATATAATGCAGAGAATTCGTAGTTTGGAAGTTAGGAGGAGGTGCGGGATCACCAAAACTGTTGTCCAGAGGGCTGAGGAAGGGTTGTTGAGGTGGTTCGGACATGTGGAGAGAATGGAGCGAAACAGAATAACTTCAAGAGTGTATCAGTCTGTAGTGGAAGGAAGGCGGGGTAGGGGTCGGCCTAGGAAAGGTTACAGGGAGGGGGTAAAGGAGGTTTTGTGTGCGAGGGGCTTGGACTTCCAGCAGGCATGCGTGAGCGTGTTTGATAGGAGTGAATGGAGACAAATGGTTTTTAATACTTGACGTGCTGTTGGAGTGTGAGCAAAGTAACATTTATGAAGGGGTTCAGGGAAACCGGCAGGCCGGACTTGAGTCCTGGAGATGGGAAGTACAGTGCCTGCACTCTGAAAGAGGGGTGTTAATGTTGCAGTTTAAGAACTGTAGTGTAAAACACCCTTCTGGCAAGACAGTGATGGAGTGAATGATGGTGAAAGTTTTTCTTTTTCGGGCCACCCTGCCTTGGTGGGAATCGGCCAGTGTGATAATAAATATATATATATATATAATATATATATATAATATATATATATATATATATATATATATATATATATATAATCGTGCCACACAGGTAAAACTTGCGATTTTGGCTTAAATAGCAACACTCATCAATGAACTTCATAATTTTTTTTGCGGCCCATTTAAAGATTTGGTTGATGTCTGCCTGGAGTCTTGCAATGTCTTCAGTAGAAGATACTGTCATGCAAATTCGGGTGTCATCTGCAACGGAAGACATAGACCCTGTCTGTGTCAGATATGAGGATGAGGAACAGGATGGGAGCGAGTACTGTGCCTTGTGGAACAGAGTTTTTCACAGAAGCGCCTCAGACTTTTCTCTTATACGTTTAAAGACATATTTTTTTCAGTTATGTTAATGAAAAAATTAATAATTTTGTACCAAAAGAACCTTAGAAAACTTACCTAACCTTATTATAACAAGCACAATTTAATTTTACCTAGTCCAACAGCTTAAAGTTTACCAACAGCTTAAAGAAGAATTGAGGATGGCGAAGGTGGAGATTCGGCGACTGACCGAGGAAAACAAGAAGATTCGTAGTAGTCCTCCTGTTTTGAGTCCTCAGGTCAAGAAGGGAAACTGGTCAGTGGCTGGACAGCAGAGAACGAAGTTCACAATCAAGAGGACGAATGGAAAGGTGGAAACGATGAAGAAGAAAGAGACTGCCGTGGAAACTGTTGTGGAAACATCTAATACATTCTCAGTGCTACCCGACGAATGTGAGTTGACTACTGGGAACAACAAGACGAACGACACCAAGGAAGGTAAGAATATAGTTGTTGTTGGGGATAGCCAAGTTAGGTATATGGATAGGGCGTTCTGCTTGAAGGACAGGAGTAGGAGACAGAGAGTTTGCTTTCCTGGGGCTGGGATGGAGGATACTGTTAGCCGTCTGGATGACATCATGAGAGGTAATGGGAGCAATCCTATTATCTGTCTCAGTGCTGGAGGCAACGATGTTGGCAGATGTAGGAGTGAAGACATGATTAGCAGGTATAGGTCAGCAATAGAAATAATTAGGAGTAAGGGTGGGAACCCTGTCATATGTGGTATTTTGCCAAGGAGAGGAGTTGGAAATGAATGGTTGTCCAGGGCAATTGGTGTCAATTTCTGGCTGGACAAATACTGTAAGGAAAATGCGGTAACATTCATTGACAACTGGGACCTCTTCTATGGCAGAAATGACATGTATGCCAGGGATGGGGTTCACTATCTAGGTCTGGGGTGGTAGCACTGGCAACTGCAGTGGAGGGAGCAGTTAGGACTTAAACTAGGAATAGTTTAGTGGTATGGGTTTTGGCAGGAAAACAGTGAAGTCCCAGTGTAGTAATATTACGAGTTCTAGGGGAACTAGTAATAAGCAGAACGAGGTAGATATTGAAAAGCCAGGGACTTTGGGTGATAAGGACAGTAATAGGTTTAGTAGAAAAACAGAAATGAGCAGGAAGGGTAAAGAGAAAGGAGAGTCTTTCAAGGTTTATTATGCTAATTGCCGTAGTGCTAGGAATAAGATGGACGAGTTGAGATTAGTTGCTAGTGCAGGTAACATTGATGTATTTGCCTTAACTGAGACGTGGTTTAATTCAAAAAGTCGGGACATGCCTGCGGAATGTCATATTCAGGGTTTTAAATTGTTCCAAGTAGATAGAAGTATCGGGAAGGGGGGCTGGGTGGCATTGTATGTCCGAGATCGCTTGAACTGTTGCATAAAAACGGGTATTAAGTCTGAAGTAACACATACAGAGTCTGTTTGGATAGAATTTTCAGAGGGGCATGAAAAACTGATTTTAGGAGTGATATATCGTCCCCCAAACTTAGATAGGGACCAAGGGAGACTACTATGGGAGGAAATTGTTAAGGCCACAAGGCACGATAATGTAGTAATTCTAGGAGACTTTAACTTTAGTCATATTGATTGGAATTTCTTGACTGGGAATTTAGAATCATATGACTTCTTAGAAGTAGTTCAGGATTATTTTTTGAAGCAGTTTGTGACAGAACCTACAAGGGGAAATAACCTGCTTGACTTAGTTATGGCAAACAATGAATCCCTTGTTAATAATTTAGAAATTTCAGAGGAACTGGGGTGCTAGCGACCACAAATCAATTACATTTAGCATTGAATGGAAGTACGATAGTAGCGATAACTCAGTAACAGTCCCAGATTTTCGCTTAGCAGATTACGATGGGCTTAGAGAACACTTATCATCTGTTGACCGGGGTAACGAAGTGAGCTATCAATATGACAGTTTTCTGAACACTATACATGCTGCTCAAAGAACGTTTATCCCATATAAAGAAATTAGATCAAATAGAAATGACCCAAAATGGTTGAATAATAGGCTCAAATATCTACTAGGGCATAAGAAAGGAATTTATAGGTGTATCAAAAGAGGTGAGGGTCATCTTATGAATCAGTCTATTGACATTAAGAGGGACATTAAAAAGGGGATAAGAAAAGCTAAAAGGGACTATGAAATTAAAGTTGCTAGGGATTCAAAAACTAACCCAAAAAGTTTTTTTCCAGGTCTATAGAACAAAAGTTAGAGATAAGATAGGTCCCCTTAAAAATAACTATGGGCACCTTACTGACAAAGAGAATGAAATGTGCTCGATTTTTAATAATTATTTTCTCTCAGTTTTTACACAGGAAGACACTAACAATATTCCAGTAATTAATTTTTATAGTGGGCATCACAGGTTTTTTCAAGGGTTCTTAAGGAATGCAAAATGGAACTCTGTGAACCATTAACTAATATTTTTAATTTATCTCTTCAAACAGGTGTAGTGTCTGATAAGTGGAAGATGGCTAATGTAATTCCTATTTTTAAAACAGGGGACAAGTCGTTACCGTCAAATTACCGCCCAATAAGCCTGACCTCAATTGTAGGCAAATTACTAGAGTCAATTATAGCTGAGATTATAAGAACCCATCTCGATAAGCATAGCTTGATTAATGATACTCAGCATGGATTCACAAGAGGCCGGTCTTGTCTAACTAATTTATTAACTTTCTTCAGTAAAGCTTTTGAGGCTGTTGACCACGATAAAGAATTTGATATTATTTACTTAGATTTTAGTAAGGCTTTTGATAGAGTTCCACACCATAGACTGTTAAAGAAAGTGGCAGCTCATGGCATTGGGGGAAAAGTGCTCTCGTGGATCGAGTCATGGCTCACTGACAGGAAGCAGAGAGTGTCCATAAATGGGGTTAAATCCGAGTGGGGATCTGTAACAAGTGGCGTTCCACAGGGATCAGTCTTGGGCCCGTTGTTGTTTATAATATATATCAATGATCTTGATGAGGGAATTACTAGTGATATGAGCAAATTCGCCGATGACACAAAGATAGGTAGGATAATTGATTCAAACGTAGATGTTATGGAACTTCAGGAGGATTTAAACAAACTCTATTCTTGGGCAGAATAGTGGCAGATGCAGTTCAATATAGATAAATGCAAGGTTCTGAAGCTCGGGAGTGCCCATAACCCTAGTACTTATAAGTTAAATGATGTAGAACTTAGCCATACAGATTGCGAAAAGGACTTGGGGGTTATGGTGAGCAGCAACCTTAAACCAAGACAGCAGTGCCTAAGCGTACGTAATAAGGCAAATAGATTACTGGGATTTATATCAAGAAGTGTAACCAACAGAAGTCCAGAGGTCATACTGCAGCTTTATACATCATTAGTAAGGCCTCACCTAGATTATGCAGCTCAGTTCTGGTCTCCATATTACAGAATGGACATAAATTCGTTAGAAAACATTCAGCGTAGGATGACTAAATTAATACATAGCATTAGAAATCTTCCTTATGAAGAAAGATTGAAGACTCTTAAGTTACATTCACTTGATAGACGAAGAATGAGGGGAGACCTGATCGAAGTGTATAAGTGGAAGATAGGTATTAATAAAAGGGATATTAATAAGGTCTTGAGGATGTCTCTCCAAGAGAGAACCCGCAGTAATGGATTTAAATTAGATAAGTTTAGATTTAGAAAGGACATAGGAAAGTATTGGTTTGGAAATAGGGTAGTTGATGAGTGGAACAGTCTACCTAGTTGGGTTATTGAGGCTGGGACTTTGGGTAGTTTCAAATTTAGGTTGGATAAGTACATGAGTGGGAGGGGTTGGATTTGAGTGGGACTTTCACATCAGAGCTTATTTCTTGGGTGGCATTGAAAATTGGGTTGGGCAAATGTTTTGTTAGTGGGATGAATTGTAAAGGACCTGCCTAGTATGGGCCAACAGGCCTCCTGCAGTGTGCCTCCTTTCTTATGTTCTTATGTTCTTATAAGTTTACAATAATTTAATAATAAACAAGCATAATGAATTATATTTTTACGTAGGTTCAGAATGATTTTCGCTTGCCTAATTCGGAAATAAGAGCGTTGCTACTTAAGCCAAAAATCACAAGTTTTACCTATTCGGCTACACAACACACACACACACACACACACCACACACACACACACACACACACACACACACACACACACACACACACACACACACACACACACACACACACACATATATATATATATATTATATATATATATATATATATATATATATATATATAATATATATATATATATATATATATATATATATATGTTGTGTATCTTTATATGTTTATGCTTCTAGACTGTTGTATTCTGAGCACCTCTGCAAAAACAGTGATAATGTGCGAGTGTGGTGAAAGTGTTGAATGATGATGAAAGTATTTTCTTTTTGGGGATTTTCTTTCTTTTTTGGGTCACCCTGCCTCGGTGGGAGACGGCCGACTTGTTGAAAAAAAAAAAAAAAAAAAATATATATATATATCAACTGTTAATGAATGAAGAGAAAGATGGTCATAAATGAGGCATGGAATGGACTGGGGTAAGATAGAGCAGAAGGACGAGTTGAGGGAATACGCTGAGGTCAGTGATCACCTGTGGTCATATGTGTTTACCTGGAGTTTACCTGGAGAGAGTTCCGGGGGTCAACGCCCCCGCGGCCCGGTCTGTGACCAGGCCTCCTGGTGGATCAGAGCCTGATCAACCAGGCTGTTGCTGCTGGCTGCACGCAAACCAACGTACGAGCCACAGCCCGGCTGATCAGGAACAGACTTTAGGTGCTTGTCCAGTGCCAGCTTGAAGACTGCCAGGGGTCTGTTGGTAATCCCCCTTATGTGTGCTGGGAGGCAGTTGAACAGTCTCGGGCCCCTGACACTTATTGTATGGTCTCTTAACGTGCTAGTGACACCCTGCTTTTCATTGGGGGGATGGTGCATCGTCTGCCAAGTCTTTTGCTTTCGTAGTGAGTGATTTTCGTGTGCAAGTTCGGTACTAGTCCCTCTAGGATTTTCCAGGTGTATATAATCATGTATCTCTCCCTCCTGCGTTCCAGGGAATACAGGTTTAGGAACCTCAAGCGCTCCCAGTAATTGAGGTGTTTTATCTCCGTTATGCGCGCCGTGAAAGTTCTCTGTACATTTTCTAGGTCGGCAATTTCACTTGCCTTGAAAGGTGCTGTTAGTGTGCAGCAATATTCCAGCCTAGATAGAACAAGTGACCTGAAGAGTGTCATCATGGGCTTGGCCTCCCTAGTTTTGAAGGTTCTCATTATCCATCCTGTCATTTTTCTAGCAGATGCGATTGATACAATGTTATGGTCCTTGAAGGTGAGATCCTCCGACATGATCACTCACAGGTCTTTGACGTTGGTGTTTCGCTCTATTTTGTGGCCAGAATTTGTTTTGTACTCTGATGAAGATTTAATTTTCTCATGTTTACCATATGTGAGTAATTGAAATTTCTCATCGTTGAACTTCATATTGTTTTCTGCAGCCCACTGAAAGATTTGGTTGATGTCCGCCTGGAGCCTTGCAGTGTCTGCAATGGAAGACACTGTCATGCAGATTCGGGTGTCATCTGCAAACGAAGACACGGTGCTGTGGCTGACATCCTTGTCTATGTCGGATATGAGGATGAGGAACAAGATGGGAGCGAGTACTGTGCCTTGTGGAACAGAGCTTTTCACCGTAGCTGCCTTGGACTTTACTCTGTTGACGACTACTCTCTGTGTTCTGTTAGTGAGGAAATTATAGATCCATCGACCGACTTTTCCTGTTATTCCTTTAGCACGCATTTTGTGTGCTATTACGCCATGGTCACACTTGTCGAAGGCTTTTGCAAAGTCTGTATATATTACATCTGCATTCTTTTTGTCTTCTAGTGCATTTAGGACCTTGTCGTAGTGATCCAATAGTTGAGACAGACAGGAGCGACCTGTTCTAAACCCATGTTGCCCTGGGTTGTGTAACTGATGGGTTTCTAGATGGGTTGCTGGAATCCCAGACAGTCCTAAGCTGTCTGGGATTAGTGTGGGGTGTTACCTATCACCATGGCTTGTTGTAGTGTTTTAAAATCTCAGGTTAAAGTGCTGAAGAAGGAGATTCTACTTCTTCAGGTGGAAAATAGAAGGATGAAGCTTTGTCAAGATGAGTTTGGGCGTGAGTGTGAGATGGTGGTAGCTGATGAGGAGGAAAAAGTTACCAGCAGTGATTTGGAGAATGGCAGCCGCTTTAAGTGGCAAGTGGTTCACAATTCAGGAAGAAGGACGATAAGGAAGGTTAATAGAGAAGATGTGAAGGTAAGAAATCGATTCTCTGTTCTTCAGGACGAGTGTACTTCAGTGGTTAGTGAGTGCTTATCAAGGTAAGAATATTCTGATTGTGGGAGATTCTCAGGTGTGGCATGCAAAGAGTATGTAATCTTCATTCGGCACATGTACACACCCTCATTGAAAAGCTATCTCCCCCAACCAGCGAACCAGTACTAGGGTCGACGATGGGGCCCCATCGTTCGATCAGTGTCCAGGTTCCAGCCAATGAGAGTATGGTTTTGGCAATCCCAGAGGTGTTGTGAGTACCACACACCTGTCTGCCCTTGTCATTCCCATTCTAGAGCTGGTTGAAGCACGGTCTGCTCTCTAGTGGCTTCTATTCTGCCTTGCTTACCGTGGAGTACACTAATACCTATTGTTGTATATAGTGTACATAATTCTGTTCTTACTTGGTGAAGGATAATAAAAGTCAAAAGTTTTTCTGCTGTGTTTATTTTGCTCCCTTTACACCCAGGATAACAGGCCTTTGGATTCCTGGGTTGTAATATGGGTAGCCTGTCCGAGAGCTGGAGCTGGACTTAGAGCATGAGTTGAGCCTAGGGTGATGCTGGAAGCATGATCATTGTGTAGCTTGCTGTCTGGCATTGCACTAGCTTTGCCAACACTTCACAAACTTTGCGTGTCAATTGCCTTGCTATGGTCAGCCTTGCTATTGTATGATCGTTGACAGCTCGCTACTACCTTGTTCGTTGTGCTCGCTTCGCTACGGTCAATCTTGCTGTTGTGTGAAGATTTTGCAGTCAGCTTTGCTACTGTGTATCAGCCTTGCTATTGTATGTGCGTATTCTGCAGTCATACTGTGCATAGCTAAGCGTGTATTGCAAATAACGTGTACATTGGGGTATGCCGCCTAGACGAGTCAGACATCTGGTGTCTGAATATACTTTATTAAATTTATCTAAACTTTCCCTATAGCTTTGTTGGCAAATTGCTCGTTCCATTGGCATTGATTACGAACGCACTCTCACAGCTGCGCAGCTTCGCACTCTTATAAGTATCAAACTTCGGGAAGAGGAGATGGCACATCAGACTCCTCCCTCTATGTGAGCCAGGAATAAAACCCCGATGCTCTCGCAGGAGGAAAATGATACATCAACTGAGCAAAACCGTCAGTCTCATGCAACAGAGTTGTCTGAAGGTGAATCAGCTGCGTTGGCACTTGAGTTGGCGAAAATCAATCTTGAGCAGACTAGAGAACAGAGGGCCTATGCCAAGGAAGAGTTCGATAGAGAAAAAGAAAAAAGGCAGTTTTCTCAAGTTGTAAATGACTTTAGTTTACAGAAAGCAGTACAGCTTGTTCCCCGCTTCAACGAGGCAGAACCAAAACAATTTTTCGAAACTTTCGAAAATCAGGCTCGAGCCTTGAGGTGGCCGGAACAGCATTGGGCGTCACTGGTTCACACAGCGTTGTTTGGTAAGGCACGGGAATTTATGTCAGTGTTAAATGACATTGATTTTTTCCAATTATAAAGTGGTGAAGACCACAGTTCTGGGAGCATATCAATGCATCCCAGCTAAGTATATAAAGTCATTCAAGTTAGGCAGACGACAGCTTGGTCAATCCTTGGTGGATTTTGTGCGACAGCAGACCAAAGCTTTTACCAGCTGGTATAAAGCAAGTGGTGTTGCTACTTTCGATGATCTCGTGCAGCTTCTCCTAGTCGACAACCTGCTGGAGTCTGCGGGACCAGAGGTTAGAGTCTTTCTGCAGGATCATGACTTAATCACTTCATTGGAGGCAGCCAAGTTGGCTGATACCTTCGAAACTAACCACTCCTTGTCCGAGCAGTCCCAGCTCTCTTTTCAACAGCCTGGCATAAGCAGAGATCGTCAACATTGGACGATGAAAGGCCAGCCAGAGGGAGAACGTTGTCATGTAGGGGGGTATTGGAATGTACGGGACATAAGTGGGGAATATGGGAGTAGGGGATTATGTAGGCAGGGGAGAGGCAGGCGAGGTGGGAGGAGTGAGATGATTAGCGGAGGTAGGTAGATAATGACAGGTCAGTGGTGACCACCACGACACTCTCATTAACACTACACTACTCACTAACATATGCCTCGCCCATTCTTCACTCATATAAACATAATAAAATATAAGAAAAAAGAATAAATAACGGGGACAGTGAATATTACTATTCTACTCAAACACAGTTTATTATTAAGTCTTTGTACAATAATATATTTGGGAACAGAACATTATTGTGGTTTAGATAAATGGGGTGGTACACATAAGCAGTGAGACAGGGAACACAATCAACTTGACGAAAATGAATATAACTTACAATATAGCACAGAGGACAGTTCACTACAGAAACTAAGCCCCAGGTCCCAAGACCTACACAGCACGAGTACTGCGCCAAGCCAGTACTCTGCCCAATGCCTCCAACAGTCTCCTCCAGAGACTTCAGCAGCCTTCTCCCGAGCCCTGCACCCCAGCAGCAGCTCCGCTCGAAGTCTCTGCTCAGGAGCTCTGCACCCCAGCAGCAGCTCCGCTCGAATCTCCTTGATCATCTTAAGCAAGTGCAGGTAAGATCCCAATGGGATGAGCGGGGAAAATGGGACAGACGAAGAATAGCGCTGGAGAGGAGTGTTCTTAGTCGTAGAAACAGAGCCAGGGCTTGACCCAGCAGCTAAGGCGATCGTGGGACAGACTTGGAGAAAAAAACGGGAAGAGAGCAAGCTGTGTATGCAACAGTCTCGTGGTAGGTGAGGTCTTTGAGTCTCGAGAGCTGGAAGTTTCCAGGTCGTAGGAGAGGGCAGGCAGGTAGGACCATCAGAGGGCAGCAGACATGTGGGAGGTTATTTTAGTAGTTGAGGAGGCAGGTTTGCAGGTGGAGCCATTTGCAAACTTCTTGAAGCTGCTCCTGGAGAGGTGGTATAGCGTTGTCTTGTTGGAAAAAGTGAAACGAAGAGGCTTGATGAACTCAAGAACTTGCGTGAGTGTGAAGTGAAGAGGTGATTCGCAGGCATACTTGACTGTTCCATCACCGAGGCCTTTGTATAGTTCAGAGCAGGTCATGGTGTCAGCATTCGAGGGAGAGGTGTAGAAAGTAAGGTTTTCCCAAGAGGGTGTGCTGGAGTTGTCGCTATCTGCTTCGTCGGGGGATTCGTCAGGAAATTCTTGTTCAATTGTTTCTACAGTGATTGTGTCAAGAGGAGGCTGGGAGTCTAGAGTATTTGCGGTCTGGCTGGTTGTTGGTGGTTGTTGAGAGGTGGCAGTGGTCACTGGGCGTGGTTCAGGAGTGTTTTTTGGGGCAGAGTTAGGATTTGGGCCTGAAGTTGATGTGAAGTTAGCGATGTTTGGGATAATCTTGAGGAAGTCCTGTGATGTTGGCGAGTCAGGAAAGTTGAATGACGGCATGTTGTTAAGACGGAATAGTTCGTTAATTGTAGTGTTGAATGTGCCTGGGTTTGCTGCATTTGCAAGGTGTGCATACATCATGCAGTACAACACCTTAGAGGGAGCAGCGTCAGGGAGTGCAGAAAGGGAATTGCTGGATAGAGATGACTGCTGTGTGGCTTGTAGAATTCTGGTGGTGTCCGACTGGAGTTTTGAAATGGCGGTATATGTCGGCGATTTGGGACTATTCTTCTTGGTTTCTTCTTTAATTTTTTTCGACATTACTTCTTTTCATAGTGGGCATTTAGCTGCAAGGGTATGATGAGTACCCTTGCAGTTAAGACATGTTGGAGTGGCATTGGTGGTGGTGCAGGCTTTGAAGTTATGACCTTCTTTTCCACAGGTAGAACAGAACTTTTTGTCTTTAATGGGACAGTCCTTTGTTGAATGTTGATAAGAGTAACAGTTCCAACAGGGAGAGACATGGGCAAAACGTTCAGGTTCAATGTGGCGTGGATGTATGTGGTAATATGAGATAGCTAGTCCATTAGCGAGTGCTAGGGTATAGCCATATCTATGTTTGAAAAGGTGATTTTGATACATAGATGAGGCATTGGGAATTCGTGTGTGATGGTGTCTACAGAGGCCCAGGTGTTTTGGTCTTTGATAGAGGTCTTCAGTTCATCCGCTGGTATGGATGTGATTATCTTATCCAATTGTTTAACAAAAGCTGAACGTTTCGCCAGCAAGGAGGGAGACGGTGATATGATGAATTGTCGGTCCCGTAATGTGTTCATTGCAGTGTCGTCCATAAGTTTAGCTGCTTCATTGTCGTCGGTGCAGACGACAATAAAGGAATCCTTGAGTGAGTGGATCGCTGTGAATTTGAGATGTAGGCAGGTCCTCATAGCGGCAGCAAGTAATAGTTTAGTGGAATCATTTATAACACCACTGGCTGGTTTGATTTTAACACGATGTGCGAACATTGTCGAGCAGGTAGAGGTTACCCTCCCCAACAGGAATCGTAGGGAGACTGAGGCTCCCCTTGATCATGCTCTTCCTTGGGCTTTTATGGTGGTCCAAGCACCCTCCACAACCACGTGTATGACCTGACGCCTAGGTCTAACGCCGTCCAGAACAAAAGACCTCAGACGTGGGCGTGGCTACAGACGTTTGCCAAGGCAAGGTGTGACCATATAATTGGTTAAATTAGGTCTCCCCAGAGACCTCACAAGCCCAGCTGAACTACATCACAACGTCTAAGTCAGCCAACTAAGTCACCTGGTGAGCCACGCTACTCAACTTATGGTCAACCTGGTGAGTGACCAACCACTCAACATGGTGCAACTCGACAACAGTATCCAGAGCATCACCAGCCAGAGCGACACCAGTTGCAACGTCAGCAGGGAGTTAAGGGTAAGCCTGTTGTCTGCTTCCTATGCAACAAAGTAGGTCACATCCATCCTAACTGCCCCCATAAACCCCAACCGATAGGGAAAATCTATAGTGCCCCTAGTAACATGTCACTGAAAGAAGTAGAGAAAGGGATGGCTCCTTATTACTGTCAGAGTCGTATTTCCCTTCAGGAAGACTCAAAAACAACTGGAGCATATTCCTCACTTGTAAGAGAGGGAGTACTTCTCCTTTCTGAACACACTTCACTACAATCCTCCGTTTTGCTAGAAGCATTTGGAGGAGCTATCTTTTCTGTCCCCTTGCACAGAATCTATGTACAGTGCAAATATTACACTGGATACTTTACTGTGGGTGTATCTGAAGGATTTCCTATGAAAGATGACATGTTATTACTGGGTAATGATATTACCACTGCTAATGTATGTCCTGAACCTATAATGATTAATTCTTCTCCGGTGTTGGCTATAACTGGGGCAACATCCTAAGGGTTGTCTGACGAGAATGCTGACCTATCCTTGGACGACCTGCACTCTCTAGAAAGGCGTAGAATTAGGGAGGATATAATTGAGGTGTATAAATGGAAAACAGGAATTAATAAAGGGGATGTAAATAGCGTGCTAAAATATCTAACATAGACAGGACTCGCAGCAATATTTTTAAATTGGAAAAATTCAGATTCAGGAAGGATATAGGAAAGCACTGGTTTGGTAATAGAGTTGTGGATGAGTAGAACAAACTCCCGAGTACCGTCATAGACGCTAAGACGTTGTGTAGTTTTAAAAATAGGTTGGATAAATACATTAGTGAGTATGGGCGAGTGTGAGTTGAACCTGACTAGCTTGTGGTACTAGATCGGATGCACTGCTCCTCCCTTAAGTGACGTGTCTGACCTCACTAGGACAAAGCATTGGCTTAAGCCGGTGGGAGAATTGGAGCTGCCTCGCATAGGCCAGTAGGCCTGTTGCAGTGTTCCTTATTTCTTATGTTCTTAAGAAAAGTAACCCTCCTTCTTTTGTCACAGTGACAACATGCTGGTTATAGTAAGTTTATTCAGGTATACACAGATACAGTTACATAGATTATCATACATCGCAGTACGAATTTTTGTTCACAACTCTCGGTTGATATTTAATGGGGCTTCCAGCTTGTCAACTGCACTAGGATCATTAAGGCTATGCGAAATATTTTCACCATCAGACGAGAATGTTTTAGTCCTTAAAATATGGATTAAAGTAAACTCTCAGTATATATACTCTGAGAGAAATACACCTTAGTTTAATATGTTTATTATGCACCCCATACCCATCCTGTGGGCGGTAGTCAAAAGATTACAGAGGTACATAATTGGTCCAGAGACTGGACTCCAAAGTTTTGATAGCTGAGCAAGTTACAAAGGTAATGAACGAGATCTGGTCATAATCATGACCAAGTTACAAAGGTAATGAGCTCCAGGTTGAGCTGGTCACACTCATGAATAATTGCAAAGGTAATGAATCATAAACACATTAATCATGAGAATTTACAAAGGTAATGAGCTCCAGGTAGAGCTGGTCAAAATCATGACAAGTTTCAAAGGTAATGAATGATAAACACGTTATGACATGATTACAATCATAGACAAATTACAGAGTAATGAGCAGTTAACAAACATAGTAGGGAATTCATCCATTGCCCCAACAACAGATGTTGCTAGATGCCTGTCTCTCCTCGGTAGACAGCCATTGGAAACAGCAGCAAGTTGCCCAGGGATCTGCTGCTTGCACGAGCACCATCGACCCTCCCCAAGAGGTCCAAGAAGCCAGTGACTCCGTTAGCAGCCCGATGGAGAGCTGTCCTAGGGACATGTCAGCGTCCTGGTGGACGCCAAGTTGATTGAAGATCCCAGGCCCTCGTGTGCACGGATGTTGAAGCTTAAGGAACTGAGTACACACTGCCTGTGGCACACCTGGCAGCTGCCTCGCGGTCGAACTCCACGATGCTGTCCCTGTAGTGGAAGTTCCTGTGAGCCCGGCACTCCCTGCAGTGTCATCGCGGGTTAGGGGAGAAGTACCCTCTACAGATGGGGTGGCGCTGGGAGTTGGGTGGGTGAGGCGGAGGAGACGCGCAGGGGTGAGGCGTTATGAGAGGGTCACTGTTTACTACACACGCCCTCCCCTTCCCCCCCCAGCGGAGAGGGGGGGAGGCGCTGACTGGTCCTGACTCTACGACACCAAACCCTCTAAAACTGCACAACACTTCATCTATTTACGCTGAAACGATGCACTGGGATGTCCGTTCGCTGCTCTGGTATCTTCTCAAAGCATTCACACTGAGTTCTGTTAAGTAGGGACCTGGTCAGCCTCTTTGACCAGGAGCTATCCTTGAAAATCCCGCAGCTAGCCCGCTACACAACCTGCCGCGTCGGCCATGCCAACAGCTGTGCACCTCTCGTAGTATTTAACCTGTCTCGACGACTCTTGGTATGCTCATATGCCCTGAATAACTGTAGCTTTTAATTTACTTCTGCTAAATTACTCTTTTGTTCATATTAGGTAAGTAAGTTTATTCAGGTATACACAATTACATAGAATATCATACACAGCAGCATATGTGTAGAGTCCTAGGATAACCCAAAAATTCAGAGTGGCTTATTTCCATTGGGTCCTTGTAATAATTATTATTTATATTTAAAAGTTAAAAAAGGTAAGCATCTTAACTGTGTAAAAGCAGTTACAATAAAAGAAGATATACTTGGGGAGAGGCAAAATTAGTTATTTTCATACATGAAATCACTCTCCTCCCTTTCTGTAGCCTTATTCATGAGGTACATTTTGGCTCTCGTCTTGAACTGGCTCATGCTATGACAGACTTTGACATGTGCAGGCATTCTATTCCACTCTTTTACAGCAGTACAGAAAAGCGTCTTTAAAGCCTGACTACTGACTGTAGGTACTACAAAGTTGTTCTCCCTTCCCCACCTTGTTCAGATTATCAAAACTTTCGGGTCCAGTCCCTGGACCCATTATGTACCTCTGTAATCTGTAAATACCTTTGTAACTTGTCATGATTGTGACCAGATCTACCTGCAGTTCATTACCTTTGTAACTTACTCAGCTATCATAACTTTGGCACCCAGTCCCTGGAATGTTAAGATTTAATCTAAGTCTGCTCGAAATGCCTAGCCATGCTAGTGTCCTAGTGGCCCCCTCTGTAATTAGTATTTTATAACATGTAAACCACACAATACCCAAAGCCTGTAAACCCCACATTGTAACCCTTATAGAGAATAAACTTGAATTGAATTGAATTGAATTGAATTATGTACCTCTGTAATCTTTTGACTACCGCCCACAGGATGGGTATGGGGTACATAATAAAGTTATTAAACTAACTAAACCTTCCCCATCTTTTACAGCTATCCCAGTGACAAATAGTTTAAAAGGTAATATGCGGTATATATTTTCATCGTTTATAATACATGTTTTTCTTTTGATACAAACTGAACTGTTTTTATTCTCTTTGACGATATCATAGTTTATGCTTAATATCTAAGATTTCTTTGAATAACTATTTTCTTTGCGTTCTGAAAGGGTAACAATAGTATTCCTTTTATATAATAATAATAATAATAATAATAATAATAATAATAATAATAATAATAATAATAATAATTAATAAACCATTCGGTTTATTAATTTTTCATGTCTTAATAAGCACACAAGATATATACACCGAGAGGTATACTTGACAAAAGCATATATTAATTTTTAGAGGGGTGGACCGGTAAGCCGGCAAGGTGATCCTCTCTTTAATATTAATGTAAATGACTCGGTTTACCCTATTCCTAGTATATATCTTCTTTTATTGTAACTGATTTGAGTTACTTAGCTGTTTTAACTTTAAAGGTTTAAATAATAAAATATTACAAGGACCCCAACAAAATTGTCTGATTTTGGGGGGATTATCCTAGGTAATTTACACATATGTTAATATGTATGATAATTTGTGTAACTGTATTTATGTGTACATGTACCTGAATAAACTTACTTCTTACTTACGAAAGGTCTCGGGAGGATAAACAAAAGCTCCAGTTCCTGGTCCTCGTATGACTAAGCCACGCGTCAGGAAGCTGTAAAATATCACAGAAGTGGGTTTATCAAGTTATCACAGAAGAAGCTTTATTAAGTTATCATAGAAGGGGCTTTAAGTTATCCGAGAAGAGGATTTATCAAGTTACCAGAGAAGAGGCTTTATCAAGTTATCACAGAAGAGGCTTTATCAAGTTATCACAGAAGAGGCTTTATCAAGTTATCAGAGAAGAGGTTTTAAGTTATTACAGAAGAAGCTTTATTAAGCTATCACAGAAGAGGTTTTAAGTTATTACAGAAGAAGCTTTATTAAGCTATCACAGAAGAGGTTTTAAGTTATTACAGAAGAAGCTTTATTAAGCTATCACAGAAGAGGTTTTATTAAGTTAGTACATAAAAGGCTTTATCAAGTCATCACAGAAGAGGCTTTATTAAATTATTACAAAAGAAGCTTCATTAAGTCATCACAGAAGAGGCTTTAAGTTATCACAGAAGCTTTACCAACTTATCACAGAAGAGGTTTTATTGAGTTATCACAGAAGAGGTTTCATTGAGTTATCACAGAAGAGGTTTTATTGAGTTATCACAGAAGAGGTTTTATTAAGTTATCACAGAAGACAAAAAGAATGCAGATGTAATATATACAGACTTTGCAAAAGCCTTCGACAAGTGTGACCATGGCGTAATAGCGCACAAAATGCGCGCTAAAGGAATAACAGGAAAAGTCGGTCGATGGATCTATAATTTCCTCACTAACAGAACACAGAGAGTAGTCGTCAACAGAGTAAAGTCCGAGGCAGCTACGGTGAAAAGCTCTGTTCCACAAGGCACAGTACTAGCTCCCATCTTGTTCCTCATCCTCATATCCGACATAGACAAGGATGTCAGCCACAGCACCGTGTCTTCCTTTGCAGATGACACCCGAATCTGCATGACAGTGTCTTCCATTGCAGACACTGCAAGGCTCCAGGCGGACATCAACCAAATCTTTCAGTGGGCTGCAGAAAACAATATGAAGTTCAACGATGAGAAATTTCAATTACTCAGATATGGTAAACATGAGGAAATTAAATCTTCATCAGAGTACAAAACAAATTCTGGCCACAAAATAGAGCGAAACACCAACGTCAAAGACCTGGGAGTGATTATGTCGGAGGATCTCACCTTCAAGGACCATAACATTGTATCAATCGCATCTGCTAGAAAAATGACAGGATGGATAATGAGAACCTTCAAAACTAGGGAGGCCAAGCCCATGATGACACTCTTCAGGTCACTTGTTCTATCTAGGCTGGAATATTGCTGCACTCTAACAGCACCTTTCAAGGCAGGTGAAATTGCCGACCTAGAAAATGTACAGAGAACTTTCACGGCGCGCATAACGGAGATAAAACACCTCAATTACTGGGAGCGCTTGAGGTTTCTAAACCTGTATTCCCTGGAACGCAGGAGGGAGAGATACATGATTATATACACCTGGAAAATCCTAGAGTGACTAGTACCGAACTTGCACACGAAAATCACTCACTACGAAAGCAAAAGACTTGGCAGACGATGCACCATCCCCCAATGAAAAGCAGGGGTGTCACTAGCACGTTAAGAGACCATACAATAAGTGTCAGGGGCCCGAGACTGTTCAACTGCCTCCCAGCACACATAAGGGGGATTACCAACAGACCCCTGGCAGTCTTCAAGCTGGCACTGGACAAGCACCTAAAGTCAGTTCCTGATCAGCCGGGCTGTGGCTCGTACGTTGGTTTGCGTGCAGCCAGCAGCAACAGCCTGGTTGATCAGGCGCTGATCCACCAGGAGGCCTGGTCACAGACCGGGCCGCGGGGGCGTTGACCCCCGAAACTCTCTCCAGGTAAACTCCAGGTAATTAAGTTATCACAGAAGAGGTTTTATCAAGTTATCACAGAAGAGGTTTTATCAAGTTATCACAGAAGAGGTTTTATCAAGTTATCACAGAAGAGGTTTTATCAAGTTATCACAGAAGAGGTTTTATCAAGTTATCACAGAAGAGGTTTTATCAAGTTATCACAGAAGAGGTTTTATCAAGTTATCACAGAAGAGGTTTTATCAAGTTATCACAGAAGAACTTTATCAAGTTATCACGGAAGAGGTTTTATTATCACAGAAGAAGCTTTATTAAGTTATCACAGAAGAAGCTTGATCAAATTATCACAGAAGAGGTTTTAATGAGCTATCACCCGGAAACTGATTACTACACGGAAACCATAATTGGGAATGGTTTACGTAACATCGAGAAGAGGGCGCCTGCACAATATAATAATTGTCTGAACCTTTCTCATAGTTACAGTACAGGCGAGTTTAAAACTTTGAAAGTAAGTTTATTTAGGTACAGATACACATACATACACTTACAAATTATCGGACATAGTAACATATTTGTAAATTACCGAGGATACCCCCCTAAAAAAAAGTCACGAAATTATAAACGAAAACAAAGGACGAAGAACAAAAAAAAAAAAAATAGACACGTACAACTATTGAGATATTTTTATCGCAATAAAATGTCACATTACTTGCACATGTGTCCTTCTTTTACCTAACTTAGTGCCGATAATTCTACCAGCATTATTAGAGCAAGATACGTTATTGGGGATCCCTAATTAAACTACAGTGTGGTGTCATGACGTCACTGACCAGGGTAGTGAGGCAGGGTAAGCCAGTCTTGCCCACACCTGCTCCTGACGAGGCTACACTCACTATCCCCCCCCCCGACAACACCTGCCCCCACTATACACTTGCTTTGTCCAGTACATATCATTTATGTACTCGTCTTCCACACACCTGTCCACTCCAGTCTACACACTTGTCCACTCCAGTCTACACACCTGTTCCCTCCAGTATACACACCTGTCTATTCCGGATCTCACACCCTACGCGTCTGTCTACTCCAGTCTAACCAACACCTCACTCCAATGTACACATCTGCCCCACTCCAAGCCACACCTGCACATTTCTACGCTACTCCAAACTTTCCTTGTTAAGTTTTAACATACAGTGAACACGTTGAAAGTTCGTTCAAGCAGCAAGTTCAGAAAATAAGACTTTACTGTTTACTGTTTATAAGATACCTCTTATAAGGCATCATGGTTTAAATAGATACGTGGTTTAAATAGGCATGTTTCATCCTATACCACACGAAACTGAATGAAATCCTGCATCTGAAGCTACTAACTGTGAAAGATTATTATAAGTTACATATTATATCTGTTTGAAATCAGGGAGTGTTTTTGTGGACACCCTGTATATTTATAAGTACTTAATGTACCTACAATAAAAGGTACCTATTGTGAGGTACTTATAACGTACCTATGACGTACATAATATTACGTACTAACTGTAAAGTACCCATTATAATTTACATAATATTACGTACTAACTGTAAGGTACTCATTATAATTTACCTATTTTTATGTATCTATTATAATGCACCATAAGTATCTCTTATGGGGAACCTATTGACCAGTGTGAGATTACAAGATTCAGGAGACATACAGTCAGGTGACTGTATCAGCACACGACCATAATCATCGTATCAGCAGTGTCGTTCAGGGTTGACTGAGACACGACTGCATAGTGCTTGTGGACGACTAACAGTATAGTGACTTTGGACGACTGATTGTATAGTGAGTGTGGACGATTCCTTGTATAGTGCTTATGGACTACTGCTTGTATAGTGCTCATAGATGAGTGTGACTTTGTCAATGGTCCAAGTCGAACCGAAACGTCGTCGTAAGCTCCTCTCTTTTATGTGCGGGTTATTTGTGTATGAGTGTTTGTTTAGTGTTCACAGATGACTGCTTGTATAGTGCATATGGACAACTGATTGTATAGTGCTTGTGGACGACTGTATATTGTTTGTGGACGACTGTAGTGCTTGTGGACGACTGCTTGTATAGTAATTGTGGACGACAGCTTATACAGTGCTTGTGGACGACTGTAGAGTGTTTGTGGAAGACGGTAGAGTGCTTGGGGACGACTGTAGAGTGTGGAAGATTGTAGAGTGCTTGTGAACGACGGTAGACTACTTGTGGACGACTGTAGAGTGCTTGTGGATGACTGCTTGTCTGTTCTCGCTCTAGTCTTGTGTGTTCAGGAAATTCCAGTGACAGACGGGTGTTGAGAGAGAGAGTGTGTGTTCATCTCCGTCTCCCTGTCCAGGGTCAAAAAAAAAAAAAAAAGTTGAGTTTATTCCGACGATCCCCTTTATACCTACATACCGTGCAGGCATCCGAAGATGGATTCTCAAATACATATGCGAACGTTAACAACGCGGAAGTTCCCACCATCCACGAAATTCTTATACTTTCCTGAAGCCAACTTCTCCCGCGGATCGCTGAAGGTCGTCGCGTTTTTATAGTGATCCGGATACTGAATACAGAACTTAGGCACTATGGAAAGGGTACAAAAAAGGTGGCTATATTATAATTAAAATCAGACGAGGACCCGCTAGGTAAGCTCGGGTCGGGTTGTTTTTTGTTTAGTTAGTCGGAGGTAACTTAATGTTGACACAACTTCTGCAGCACCTCCTCTATCACCACCTATCCATCACCACCACTACCATCACCACCACTACCACCACTACCATCACCAACACTACCATCACCACCACTATCATCAACTACACTACCATCACACACCATCACCACCACACCATCACCACCACTCACTATCATCAACACCACACTACCATACATCATCACACCACCACCACTACCATCACACCACCACACTATCATCAACACACCACCACCCACACATCATCCCACACAAACCACCACCACTATCATCAACACACCACCACTACCATCACACCAACCATCACCACCACCATCATCAACCACACTACCACCACCACCACAAACACCACCACCACATATCAACACACCACCACCACTACTCATCACCACCACCACTACCATCACCACACACATCACCACCACATCACAACACCACCACCTACCATCACACCACACCACACTACCATCACCACCACACCACCACTACACTCAACCACACCACCACCACTATCAACCAACCACCACACACCACCACTACACATCACCACCACCATTACCATCACCACCACACACCACACAACACAACCACCAACACAACCACCACCACTACCATCACCACACCACACCACCACACTACCATCACCACCACCTACCACCACTACACACCACACCATCCACCACTACTCATCCAACACACACCACTACCATCACCCACCAACTACATCATCACACCACCACCACTATCCATCAACCACCACACACCTACATCATCAACCACCACCACCACTATCACTCACAACCACCACCACTACATCAACACATCACCCACTACCATCACACCACCATTACCATCACCACCACCACCAACCACCACACACCACCACCACTACCATCACCACCACTACCCACCACACTACCATCACCACCACTACCTACCACTACCATCACCCACCACTACTATCACAACACCACACCACTATCATCAACCACCACCACTACCATCCCCACCACTACTATCATCACACCACCACCACTATCATCAACACCACACCATATCACAACACCACCACCACTACCATCACCACCACCATTACCATCACCACCACCAACAAACACCACCACCACTACCATCACTACCACTACCACCACTACCATCACCAACACTACCATCACCACCACTATCATCACCAACACTACCATCACCACCACTACCATCACCATCACCACTACTACCATCACCACCAATACCATCACCACCACTACCATCACAACCACCATCACCACCATCATTACCATCACACCCACCATCGCTACCATCACAACCACCATCACCACTACCATCACAATCACCATCACCACCACTACTATCACAACCACCATCACCACCACTACCATCACCCCTACTATCCGTTTACATATGCTTACCCCTCGCAAGGAGGGGTAAGCATATGTAAACGGATGCTTCACACAGCAGTTAAGATAAATGCTACATTTAAAAATAAGGTAGACTCTTTCAACATTCTGTTTGCACTTCTATAATTGAAGCCGTGTTGGCCAAGGCTGCTGCATTTAGCAATCCTTTTGAATATATTAGTTTGGTTGTGTCCATGGCGACGTGTCTCTCCTGTGTACCCAGCGACACCCCTACACCAAGGTCTTTCACATTAGAAATGTGTACTTGTGCGTGAGAGTCATGTTGATGTATTGCCTTGGGGTAAGGTGGTGGACCATGGGATAACCCGCAACGGGTGTTTGGGTGACCGGCAGCGAGCGTTTAGGTTACCCACAACGTGTTTCGATGACCTGCCGTAACTGTGTTGGAGTGACTGGTCATAGGTGTTTGGCTGACCGGTCATAGGTGTTTGACCTACGGGTATTTCCCCTGAAGGTCTTGAGTGTATTACGTGAAACAATTACAGTTTTATCGCTTAATAGGCCAGACAGATAATGAAAATTAGACACATATGCAACATCTGGGTGTCTTTATTGTAGACGTTTAGCCATCCAGTGGCTTTATCAATACAAATTCTAGGACATATTGGAAGACAGAACTATATATATACAAAACATGAGGTAGTCAATCCCTCAGCCTTGGAGTTGTTGTGAAGAGCACAGTAGTTGTGAGGAAACTGGAGCACAAACAAGAAGACTGGCGCTTATATACTGGCGTCAGGTGGAAAGGGACGAGTAGCAGACGAAGGCATTGTCACTGGTATGCGGGATTCCCCAGTGGAAGTAGGTCATACCTAAGGGACGGGTTAGTAGTAGTGAAGGAGGTTGAGGGACTGATTACCTCATCTTTTGTATTTAGTTCTACTGTCTTCCAATTGTCCTAGAATCTGTACTGATAAAGCCACAGGATGGCGAAACGTCTACAATAAAGACACCCAGATGTTGCATATGTGTCAAATTTTCATCTTGTCGGTACTGTATACCATTCATGTACACACAAATAATGTTAGATTCAACTTAACATAAAATATGCGTTTTCTTTCCAGAAGTCAAAAAAAAAAAAAAAAAAAAGATGTAATACCCAGAAGAGAACAGTTGTTCGAGGCCCAGACAGCGAGACCTTGAAATATATCTGAAGCATCGCTAATGATAGATTTAAGGCACGAAGAAGAGTCACGAGATGGAAGAACTTTGTGCAAAATTACTCACCCCGTACCGGCACTTCCCTCTGAAGACACTTCCATGCTAGACATTAATGAAATCTGACAGCGTTAACAAGCCAGCGTCTTTGGTATCGTTCGTTAGTGGAGGGAATGATGAATGTGGAGAGTAAAGTAACGGTGAAGACATGATAAATCAAGAAAAGCACTGTCATCAGCCGATGTGTAGCCTGCCCGGGGATATATGATTTTGTTGAAAAACAGCAACAAAAAGTTCATATAAAATATAATGTACCTACCTCCAGGTACCCAGTAACATCTTCCCTAGTCACTATCTAATGAACGTTCATCACTAAGAGGAACAATGAACGCATAACATATTCGATCATCATTAAGAACAATGTACGGATAACACATTCGTTCATCATTAAGAACAATGTACGGATAACACATTCGTTCATCATTAAGAACGATGTACGGATAACACATTGTTTCATTAAGAACAATGTACGGATAACACATTCGTTCATCATTAAGAACAATGTACGGATAACACATTCGTTCATTAAGACAAATGAACGCATAACATATTCGTTCATCAGTAAGAGGAACAATGTATAGATCAAATATTCTCTCATCATTAATTAAGAACTAGAGACACTTGTTTACTTCAGGTAAGCAAAGATTCGGTCCACATAATATATACACTGATGGCTGAGTTCAACAGCGCAGCTGTTGCAGCCACCGAAGCATACAAACATAATATATGCCTTGCTACTGCATTCATCAATTTGAATAATTGGTTCACTCCAACATTAACAGAGCTGGCTGTACTTAGAGTGGCAGTCAACATACTGAAAATCACAGTAGATCACTTGAGTGATCCACTGTGATGTCTGTTCTTCAAGCATTTGCGAATCCTGTCTACAAAATAGGGGACAGTAATCTCATAAATGATATTAAAATCACCTAAATAGTGTGCAGGATGTTGAGATAAAACTGGACATCTCTATCTCCATTGGTAAATAACATTCTGCTGAAGGATATCAACTCTGGTAGACAAGCAGTCACATGTAATAAAAATCTGGAGGCCCGTCATCAAGCACTATGATGCGTAAAGGTAGGAAAACTATGTGTAGGGTCCGCAGAAAAATGTTTATTAGATTACGTGACACGGTGGTTGTCAGTCAGGTTGGGATATCATCATCTGTGGCCGATCACTGCAGATGTCACAGATCAACCTCCCAACCCTGCTCAATCCAGGTATCGCCTCCATAAAAAGAAACTGGTGTATAATCTTCAACATTATATCCAGGCATCAGTGGCTTCGGGCCTGATCGGATGGGATAATTAAACTGTTCAACTTATTTTCATTTCACTACGTCAGTTTATTTGGAGTGGTACGTTGCATTAATCTGTTAATACGTGCGCCAGCTTTTACAAATCTTATTTTCTTTATTTTAAATTAAGCTAGGTTAAGTTACATAAACATATAACAACGTATATTTAAACAAAAAAGGCAATTTAATAAAAACGACCGCGTTCCAATCTGAAAGTTTTCACTCACGGCTTCACTCTGGGGTGCTTGAAGATATTTCTCACTGTCAAGCCTAAATTTACCAGCAGCAGATAAGAGCCCCGTAACACTCCAGCTGCATGTGACATGGGTATTTTCCTGAACCCATAGTAGCATTCTTGACTCCAGTGAAGTCTTACTGCTCAGGCTGTCAGCTTGTATTATTCTAAATCTGAAACCCACCATGTGAGATGAAATATGACAAAGACATAACTGGTTTGTGTTCCCACAATTTTAACTGTCATATCGAATAGGGCATTAGTAAAATGGCGATGCTTACATTTTTATATAAAAAGAATAGCCCCTAGCCTCACTGTAATATTTAACTTAAGGTTATGCCTCAGGTAGTGCTGTATAGGGTGTGGAGAGTCGGTGAACCCCGCTCTTCAAACACTAAATGCAGACACAACTTCCTTATGTTATAAAAGAATTTGTGTTTTTAAGGCTTTAAAATAGCTAATAAACTTAAGTTTTTTGAACGACTGTTTATCAAGGTTGTTGCTCTCTCTAGTGCTTCGCGTGTTATTTGCAGCTTCACGAGGAGCTGTGCACAGCAGTCATGCCTGCTTCACTGAGCTCAGTTCTACAAAACATCTGTTTCGACTCCGGCACATCTCACCTAACGTAATTCTATTAGTGTTGTGTCTTCTTCATTTACAAAAGTCGTAGCATTTGCTATGTTAGTTGCACCAAGTAAATGGTGTGTATGGGCTAAGTGTAGTGTTAACCTGGTCACTGGGTAGCAAATATTAAAAGATTAGATGACACTGGAGGGTACGATAGGTACCAAGTGGACGTGTGGACAAGGTTACTGTGAAGGGGGAGGTATAATAAAAGGCTAGTGGGAGATGTTAACCAATGGTTAACATCTGGTTGGTGGGGTAATAACATCTTTACAGTAATGACGATTATTTCACAAGCAGGGTCAGTCACGACCATTATAACAAATAGCATAGTGCTACGAATTTACAATTATCTAGAAGCAGTCGGGTCTGATCACCATAATTTCATACTATTATTTCAACAACAATGTTCCTAGGATGAATGTAAACGCTGGCTGACACCCTCAAGTTTATGAATAAGACATGTGCAACACCAGGGTATCTTTATTGCGGAAATGTTTCACTTGTGAGTCATGATTGTACAATCGTATGTAGAGACGACTATAATACTGGAGACAGTAAAAGTGGAGAGGTAATTTTAAGGTGTTCAGTCCTTTATCCTTGAATGAAGGTGTCTGGAGGTCTTTCTCCACCCTCTTTGATTTGCTTGACCTTCTACTTGAGATGAACTGAACTCCAGTAGCCACTTGTTGATCGCTCCTGTTTTCATTTTTCACATAAGTTTCACGACAGCAAGAAACACTGACACATTTGATTTGATTCCCTTTGGCAGGTTGATAGGGTGTATAAATACACTGAGAAATGACTTAGGCCTAATTTTAGAGACTAGTTAAATCTAACAAACCAACCAATTGACGAGCCAAATACATGTCACAGGTGTCAACTGCATTAAAGACGATGAGTTAAGACACGTGCAACACCAGCATTCTATACACTGGACTGAGAAAACACTGGCTGGTGAAACATCTCAACAGTAAAGACATCTAGTTGTTGCACATGTTTTATTTCAGAGGTATAAGGTGGTAGTGGTGAGTGAGTGGGCGATTGCGTGTTGCGACGATATTATTCCATGGCAAAAGAAATACAAGGAATGGTCATATAACTGATTCAAGAAGCTACTAACAAGGTTCACAATGATAAGGTGTGTAGCAGAATTAACGTTGCTTACAACAACAGCTGTGATCCCAGGCCATTACCCCAGTCTGTATCCATTACCCCAGGCTACAGCTGTTACCCCAGACTACAGCTGTTACCCCAGGCTATAGCTGTTACTCCAGGCTACAGCTGTTACTCCAGACTACAGCTGTTACCCCAGGCTACAACTGTTACTCCAGGCTACAGTTGTTATCCTGGGCTACAGTTGTTACCCCAGGCTACAGCTTTTTCCCCAGGCTGTATTCGTTACCTCTGACTACAGCTGTTACCCCAGAGTACAGCTGTTACCCCAGACTACATCTGTTACCCCAGGCTACAGCTGCTACCCCAGGCTACAGCTTTTTCCCCAGGCTGTATTCGTTACCCCAGGCTGTATCCGTTACCCCAGGCTGTATCCGTTACCCCAAGCTGCAGCTATTACCCTAGGCTGTATCCGTTACACTAGGCGGTAGCTGTTACCCCAGACTGCCTCTTTTACAACAGGCTGCAGTTATGACCTCAGGCTGCAACTGTGACCCCAGGCTGCAGGTGTTACCCCAAGCTGCAGCTGTTACAAAAAGCTGTAGCTGTTACAAAAGGCTGCAGCTGTTACCCCAAGCTGCAGGTGTTAACCCAGGCTGCAGCTGTTACAAAAAGCTGTAGCTGTTACAAAACGCTGCAGCTGTTACCCCAAGCTGCAGCTGTTACCCAGGCTGCAGCTGTTAAAAAAGGCTGCAGATGTTACCCCAGGCTGCAACTGTGACCCCAGGCTGCAGCTGTTACCCCAGGCTGCAGCTGTTACCCCAGGCTGCAGTTGTAACTTCAGGCTGCTGAGCCCCAGGTTGCAGCTGTGACCTCCGGCTGCAACTGTGACCTCAGGCTGCAACTCTGACTTCAGGCTGCAGCTGTGACCCTAGATTATAGCTATTTCCTCAGGCTGAAGCCGTTACCCAAGGCTGCAGCTGTTACAACACGCTGCAGATGTTACCCCAGGCTGCAAATGTGACCCCAGACTGAAGCTGTTACAAGAGGCTCCAGATATTACCCCAGGCTGTAACTGTGACTCCAGGCCGCAGCTGTGACCCCAGGCTACAGCTGTTACCCCAGACTGCAACGTGACTCAAGGCTACAGTTGTAACCTTAGATTGCAGCTGTGAAACAAGGCTGTAACTGTGACCCCAGATAATAACCACAGACAGTAACCGTAAACCCAGACAGTAACTGTGACCCACAGACAGTAAACGTGGCTTAAGACAGTAAACACAGGCAGTAACTGTGGCTCCAGACAGTAGCCACAGTAACTGTGACTCCAGACAGTAACCACAGACAGTAACTGTGACTTCAGACAGTAACCACAGGCAGTAACTGTGGCTCCAGACAGTAACCACAGACAGTAACTGTGGTTTCAGACAGTAAGTGTGGCTCCAGACAGTAACTGTGGTTCCAGACAGTAAGTGTGGCTCCAGACAGTAACCACAGACAGTAAGTGTAGCTCCAGACAGTAACCACAGACAGTAACTGTGGCTCCAGACAGTAACCACAGTAACTGTGACTCCATACATTAACCACAGACAGTAATTGTGGCTCAAGACAGTAACCACAGACAGTAAGCGTGGCTCCAGACAGTAACCACAGACAGTAACTGTGGCTCCAGACAGTAACCACAGTAACTGTGACTCCAGACAGTAACTGTGGCTCCAGGCAGTAACCACAGACAGTAACTGTGGCTCTAGACAGTAGCACAGACAGTAAGTGTGGTTCCAGACAGTAACCACGGACAGTATCTGTGGCTCCAGAGAGTAACCACAGACAGTAACTGTGACTGCAGACAATTGTGACTCAAGACAGTAACCATAGACAGTAACTGTGGCTCCAGATAGTAACCACAGTACTGTGACTCCAGACAGTAACCACAGACAGTAACTGTGGCTCCAGAGAGAAACTGTGACTCCAGACAGTAACCAGAGACAGTAACTGTGGCTCCAGACAGTAACCACAGACAGTAACTGTGACTCCAGACAGTAACTGTGAATGAAGACAGAAGCCACAGACAGTAACTATGACTGCAGACAGTAACCACAGACAGTAACTGTGGCTCCAGATAGTAACCACAGCAACTGTGACTCCAGACAGTAACTGTGGCTCCAGACAGTAACCAGAGACAGTAACTGACTCCAGACAGTAACCACAGAGTAACTGTGATCCCAGACAGAAACTGTGACTCCAGACAGTAACCACAGACAGTAACTGTGACTCCAGACAGTAACTGTTTCTCCAGACAGTAATTGTGACTCCAGACAGTAACCACACAGTAACCGTGACCCCAGAGAGAAACTGTGACTCCAGACAGTAACCACATGCAGTAACTGTGGCTCCAGACAGTAACCACAGACAGTACTGTGACTGCAGACAGTAACTGTGATTGAAGACAGAAACCACAGACAGCAACTATGACTGCAGACAGTAACCACAGACAGTAACTGTGGCTCCAGATAGTAACCACAGTAACTGTGACTCCAGACAGTAACTCTGGCTCCAGACAGTAACCACAGACAGCAACTGACTCCAGACAGCAACTGACTCCAGACAGCAACTGACTCCAGACAGTAACCACACAGTAACTGTGATCCCAGACAGAAACTGTGACTCCAGACAGTAACCACAGACAGTAACTGTGACTCCAGACAGTAACCACAGATAGTAACTGTGACTCCAGACAGTATCCACAGATAGTAACTAACTTCAGACAGTAACTGACTTCAGGCAGTAACCACAGACAGTAACTGTGACTCCGGGCAGAAACCACAGACAGTAACTGTGACTCCTGGCAGAAACCACAAACAGTAACTGTGACTCCATACAGTAACCACAGACAGCAACTGTGACTCCAGGCATAACCGACAGACAGTAATCACGGACAGTAACTATGACTTCATACAGAAACCAAAGACTGTAACTATGATTCCAGACTAACCACCGACAGTAACTGTGACTCCAGGCAGTAACCACACAGTAACTGTGACCCCAGACAGAAACTGTGAATCCAGGCAGTAACCACAGACAGTAACTGTGACTCCAGACAGTATCCATAGACAGTAACTGGGACTCCAGACAGTAACTGTGACTCCAGACATTAACCATGGACAGTAATTGTGACCCCAGACAGTAACCACAGACAGAAACTGTTTCTCCAGACAGTAACTGTGACTCCAGACAGTAACCAAAGACAGTAACTATGACTCCAGGCAGTAACCATAGACAGTAACTGTGACTCCAGGCAGTAACCACAGATAGAAACTGTGACTCCAGGCAGTAACCACAGACAGTAACTGTGACTCCAGGCAGTAACCACAGACAGTAACTGTGACTCCAGGCAATAACCATAGACAGTAACCATATACAGTAACCGTGACTCCAGGTAGTAACCACAGACAGTAACTGTGACTCCAGACAATAACCAAAGACAGTAACTGTGACTCTAGGCAGTAACCACAGACAGTAACTGTGACTCCAGGCAGTAACCAAAGACAGTATCTGAGACTCCATGCAGTAACCACAGACAGTAACTGTGACTCCAGGTAGTAACCACAGACAGTAACTGTGACTCCAGGCAGTAACCACAGATAGTAACTGTGACTCCAGGCAGTAACCAAAGACAGTATCTGAGACTCCATGCAGTAACCACAGACAGTAACTGTGACTCCAGGTAGTAACCACAGACAGTAACTGTGACTCCAGACAGTAACCACAGACAGTAACTGTGACTCCAGGCAGTTACCACAGACAGTAACCACAGACAGTAACTGTGACTCCACACAGTAACTGTGACTCCAGACAGTAACCACACAGTAACTGTGACTCCAGACAGTAACCACAGACAGTAACTGTGACTCGACAGTAACCACACACAGTAACTGTGACTCCAGACAGTAACCACAGACAGCAACTGTGACTCCAGACAGTAACCACACACAGTAACTGTGACTCCAGACAGTAACCACACAGTAACTGTGACTCCAGACAGTAACCACACAGTAACTGTGACTCCAGACAGTAACCACAGACAGTAACTGTGACTCCAGACAGTAACCACACACAGTAACTGTGACTCCAGACAGTAACCACACACAGTAACTGTGACTCCAGACAGTAACCACAGACAGTAACTGTGACTCCAGACAGTAACCACAGACAGTAACTGTGACTCCAACAGTAACCACACACAGTAACTGTGACTCCAGACAGTAACCACAGACAGTAACTGTGACTCCAGACAGTAACCACACAGAGTAACTGTGACTCCAGACAGTAACCACACACAGTAACTGTGACTCCAGACAGTAACCACACACAGTAACTGTGACTCCAGACAGTAACCACAGACAGTAACTGTGACTCCAGCAGTAACCACACACAGTAACGTGACTCCAGACAGTAACCACACACAGTAACTGTGACTCCAGACAGTAACCACACACAGTAACTGTGACTCCAGACAGTAACCACAGACAGTAACTGTGACTCCAGACAGTAACCACACACAGTAACTGTGACTCCAGACAGTAACCACACACAGTAACTGTGACTCCCAGAACAGTAACCACACACAGTAACTGTGACTCCAGACAGTAACCACACACAGTAACTGTGACTCAGACAGTAACCACACACAGTAACTGTGACTCCAGACAGTAACCACACACAGTAACTGTGACTCCAGACAGTAAACCACACACACAGTAACTGTGACTCCAGACAGTAACCACACACAGTAACTGTGACTCCAGACAGTAACCACAGACAGTAACTGTGACTCCAGACAGTAACCACACACAGTAACTGTGACTCCAGACAGTAACCACACACAGTAACTGTGACTCCAGACAGTAACCACAGACAGTAACTGTGACTCCAGGCTATTTTCAATGTTGAGAACAAAACCTGAAGAGCGTGTTTTTTCTCTCTCAAAGTTAATGTTAGACTCTTTGTTGGTATTACTGAATATATTATGACTTGAAATGTAAGACACACACACACACACTCACGCACGCCCACATGCACGCACACACACACACACACACACACACACACACACACACACACACACACACACACAATTCAGTCCGGAGAACATAAAGTAGTCATTGGAGTGATGTATAACCCACCACAGAACTGCAGGAGGCCAAGAGAGGAGTACGAAGAAAACAATAGGGTGATGGTGGACACACTGGCTGAGGTGGCAAGAAGAGCTCACTCGAGCAGAGCAAAGTTACTGATAATGGGCGATTTCAACCACAGGGAGATCGACTGGGAAAACCTGGAGCCACATGGGGCTCCCGAAACATGGAGAGCCAAGATGATGGATGTGGTACTTGAAAACCTCATGCATCAACATGTCAGGGACACAACCAGAGAGAGAGGGGAGGATGAGCCAGCAAGACTGGATCTTGTGTTCACCCTGAGCAGTTCAGACATTGAGGACATCACTTACGAGAGGCCCCTTGGAGCTAGCGATCACGTGGTTCTGAGTTTTGACTATATAGTAGAGTTACAAGTGGAGAAGGTAACAGGAACTGAAGGGGACAGGCCAAACTATAAAAGGGGGACTACACAGGTAGAGAAACTTCCTGCAGGAGGTTCAGTGGGACAGAGAAATGGTAGGAAAATCAGTAAACGAGATGATGGAATATGTGGCAACAAAGTGCAAGGAGGCAGAGAAAAGTTTTGTTCCCAAGGGAAACAGAAATAATAGGAAGACCAAAAACGAGTCCTTGGTTTACCCGAAGGTGTAGGGAGGCAAAAAACTAAGTGCAACAGAGAATGGAAAAGGTACAGGAGGTATAGGACCAGGAAAACAAGGAGATTAGTAGAAGAGCCAGAAACGAGTATGCACAGATAAGGAGGGAGGCCCAGCGACAGTATGAAAACGACATAGCATCGAAAGTCAAATCTGACCCGAAACTGCTGTATAGCCACATTAGGAGGAAGACAAACAGTCAAGGACCAGTTGATAAGGCTGAGGAAAGAAGGTGGAGAACTCACAAGAAACGATCAAGAGGTATGTGAGGAGCTCAACACGAGATTTAAGGAAGTATTTACAGTAGAGACAGGAAGGACTCTGGGGGGACAGACCAGATGGGGACACCAGCAAGGAATACACCAACAAGTGTTGGACGACATACATACAGATGAGGAGGAGGTGAAGAAACTGCTAAGGGACATCGATACCTCAAAGGCAATGGGACCGGACATCTCCCCGTGGGTCCTTAGAGAGGGAGCAGATATGTTGTGCGTGCCACTTACCACAATCTTCAACACGTCCCTGGAAACTGGGGCAACTACCTGAGGTATGGAAGACGGCAAATGTAGTTCCCATTTTTAAAAAAGGAGACAGAAAAGAGGCACTAAACTATAGACCTGTGTCATTGACGTGTATAGTATGCAAAATTATGGAGAAGATTATCAGGAGGAGAGTGGTGGAGCACCTGGAACGGAACAAGAGTATAAATGCCAACCAGCACGGATTCACGGAAGGCAAATCCTGTGTCACAAACCTTCATGGAGTTTTATGATAAAATAACAGAAGTAAGACACGAGAGAGAGGGGTGGGTTGATTGCATCTTCTTGGACTGCAAGAAGGCCTTTGACACAATTCCTCACAAGAGATTAGTGCAAGAAGCTAGAGCATCAGGCCATATAACAGAAGGGCACTGCAATGGATCAGAGAATACCTGACAGGGAGGCAACAACGAGTCATGGTACGTAATGATGTATCACAGTGGGCACCTGTGACGAGCGGGGTCCCACAGGGGTCGGTCCTAGGACCAGTGCTATTTTTGGTATATGTGAACGACATGACGAAAGGGTTAGACTCAGAAGTGTCCATGTTTGCAGATGATGTGAAGTTAATAAGGAGAATTAAATCTGATGAGGACCAGGCAGGACTTCAAAGAGACCTGGACAGACTGGACACCTGGTCCAGCAAATGGCTTCTCGAATTTAATCCGCCTACATGTAATCCCATCTATAACTGCTATATCTTTCCACTTCTTTCACTGGCTTAACTATGAAAAATTCCGTCCTCGTGTGACTGTATATTCTGAAAAATCCTGCTGTGCCGGCAAAACATATCTCAGTAAAGATTCCAAGTTGCTGCACATGTGTCTTACTCATCAATTTGTCTGAATTATAAACTTTGTGATCTCAGGAGTGATGGTGGGGTTTGCATTATGCCATGTGGAGGTTGCTAGAAAGTATATGTTCCTGAAAGTTTAAGAAATTTAGAAATACAAATTAGAGAGCATAAATAAAATTTTATACTGGCGCAACCAGAATTAAAAAATGCATGTGTGAATCACTGTAGCTCTAAGGGCCATCTCATGATGCATGAAGTGTTATCAAGCAAACAGATATCCGTAGGTGGAACTGTCTAGAAGCCTCCCTCATCGCAATTTCAGACACAATCACCTAAAACAACAGCAGCTTTAACATCCCTCATCGCAATTTCAGACACAATCACCTAAAACAACAGCAGCTTTAACATCCCTCATCGCAATTTCAGACACAATCACCTAAAACAACAGCAGCTTTAACATCCCTCATCGCAATTTCAGACACAATCACCTAAACAACAGTAGCTTTAGCATTGCCGAAGTACTTTCAAGAATAGTTGTGAAACTCACAACACGGCCATCATTAATATCTGTCATATTGGTGTTAATACTTGGTGATGCAACTCTATTTTAAATCTATGCTGTATCCTTTATAAAAAAAATTAAATAAATTTTTTTTTTAGTGTGGGGTGTGTGGGTGTGGGGTTGTTGGGGGGTAGGTTGTGTAGGGGGGGGGGGGGGGGGGGGGGGGGGGGGGGGGGGGGGGGGGGGGGGGGGGGGGGGGGGGGGGGGGTGGGGGGGGGGGGGGGGGGGGGGGGGGGGGGGGGGGGGGGGGGGGGGGGGGGGGGGGGGGGGGGGGGGGGGGGGGGGGGGGGGGGGGGGGGGGGGGGGGGGGGGGGGGGGGGGGGGGGGGGGGGGGGGGGGGGGGGGGGGGGGGGCCCTGTTAAATTTTTGTTGTAACCTTCGTACTGGAGCCCCGCCCATATAACCCTGCGCTGTTCATTATATTGGTAATCCTTTTTAATTCTACAGTGAGGCATGATAAGACTCCGGAAGAGCAAAACGTAGCCTGAATAAAATAATCAGCATGCTGCATATGAGGTGTGCATATTCAGGAGGTCACCCTATTTTGACTGGGTAGGAGAGAGAGCAAGCTGACAAATGGAAGAGACAATGACATCTCGCTCTAGGGAAGCTTCATCATGATTTCAGTTTGATCAAGCTTAGCTTGACCGAAACGCCTTTATAATAAAACATAATATTATTTTACGTATGCTTGCATCCTTGCACTCATCATTCATTTAAAGTATGTAACTGGGATTAACACAATTGCCAGAAGTGATGTAGCAAAAATAAAAAAAAATCTATAACCTAATAGTCCATATATCTAAATATAAAACTAATTTACATGAGAAAATACTAACTTCCTAATGAGCACTAGTTGATGAAGAAGACATGTACAACACCTGGGTATGAACAATAAAACATTCGGTAATAAGAGAATAACGCCTAGCCTCCCTGCAATATTTTACTTAAGGTGGTGCCTAAGGTAGTGCTGTATACGGTGTGAAGAGTCAGTGAACCCCGCGCTTCTTTATTTACAAAACGTTTCACCTACAGTGCAAGATTACCAACCGATAAATACACCTGGGTGTATTTATGTGAGGGACGTGTCGTCCACCAGGGTTTTATCAACCCAACAAAGAGGATAGAGAAGAGAGATTTATACAAACAAGGTGGTAGTAGTGTTGCAGACGTGTCTTGTTCATCAACCTGACGTTATTATGTATTTTTGATGTAATTATATAAGGAGACTTGCGTGACATAAACTTCTGGTGTCTTGTGAACGTAATCTACTCGCTGTATAAGCTGCTGTTCGCTGGTTGTTTCCTCAACACACAAAATACACTGCACATGATAAGCCTTAAATAAAAGTGGCAAGGCCAAGGTGTATCACACTGTCTTCCTGCAATAACACAGAGCCTAACACACCCAACATAATTCTCATTTTCATTTTCTTACTACACCTTCTTAATGCTAAACCTTCTTCTTCCTAAACCTTCTCCTTCCTACACCTTCTTCTTCCTACACCTTCTTCTTTTCCACACCTCCTACTTTCTACACCTTCTTCTCCTACAACCTTCTTCCTACAAGCACCTTCTTCTTATACCCTTTCGTCTTCCTTAATACATCTACTCCTTCCCTACACCCTCTTCTTCCTACGGCTTCCTTCCCTACACCTCCTCCTTCCCTGCACCTTCTTTTTCCTTCCCCCCCTTACACCCCTCCTTCCCCACCTCCTCCATCCTACACCTTTTCGCTTCCTATACACCTTCTCCTTCCTACACCTCTTCCTTCCTACACCTTCTTTCTTCCTCATCTCCTCCTTCCTAACAACACCTCCTCCTTCACTACAACCTCCTCCTCATACACTTTCTTCTTCCTACACCCCCTTCCTACACCTCCTTCTTCCTACACCTCCTCCTTCCTACACCTCCTCCTTCCTACACTTTCTTCTTCCTACACCTCCTCCTTCCTACACTTTCTTCTTCCTACACCTCCTCCTTCCTACACTTTTTCCTACACCTCCTCCTTCCTACACTTTTCTTTCTTCCTACACCTCCTCCTTCTACACCTCCTCCTTCTACAATTTCTTCTTCCTACACCTCCTCCTTCCTAACTTTCCTGCCTCCTACACCACCTCCTCCTACACTTTTTCCTACACCTCCTCCCTCACTATCACCTTCTTCTTCCTACACCTCCTCCTCCCTACACTTTCTTCTTCCTACACCCCTCCTTCCTACACCTCCTCCTTTCTACACCTCCTCCTTTCCTACACCTCCTCACCTTCCTACACTTTTCTTCTTCCTACACCTCCTCCTTCCTACAACCTTCTTCTTCCTACACCTCCTCCTTCCTACACATCCTCCTTCCTACACCTAGCTTCCTACACCTCCTCCTTCTACACTTTCTTCTTCCTACACCCTCCTTCCTTCCTACACTGTTTCTCTTCCTACACCTCCTCCTTCCACACTTTATTCTTTCTATACACCTCCTCCTTACTACACTTTCTTTCATTCCTACACACTCCTCATTTTCCTACTCTTTGTTCTTTCTAAACCTCCTCCTTCCTACACTTTCTTCTTCCTACACTTCCTACACCTCCTCCCTTTCTACACCTTCTTCATCCCTACAACCTCCTCCTTACTAAACCTCTTCCTTCGCCTACACTATCTTCATCCTACAACCTCCTCCTTACTAAACTCTTTCCTTCCTACAGCTTTCTTCTTCTTCCTACACTCTCCTTCTACACCCTCCTACTTCCTAACACTTTCTACTTCCTACCAACACCCTCCTCTCTCCTACACCTCCTCCTTCCTACAACTTCTTTTTCCTACACCTCCTCTCCTCCCATCCTAAAAACCTTCTCTTCTATACCCCTCCTTTCCTACACCTTCTTCTCCTCACTTTCTTCTTCCTACTCCTCCTTCTTCCTACACTTTCGTTCTTCCTACACCTCTTATCTTCCTACACCTTCTTCTCCAACCTCCTTCTTCCTACACTTTCTTCGCCTACACCTTCTTCATCTTCTACATTTCTTGTTCCTACACCTTCTTCTTCCTGCACTTTCTTCTTCCTACATCTTCTTCTTCCTACACCTTCTTCTTCATACACCTCCTTCTTCCTACACTTCTTCTTCCTACACCCTTTTTCATCTTCCTACGCCTTCTTCTTCTACGCCTTCTTCTCTACACCTCCTTCTTCCTGCACTTTCTCTTCCTACATCTTCTTGTGCCACACATCCTCCTTGCTCAAACCTTCTCTTCCTAACCTTCTTCTTCCTACACCTCCTTCTTCTGCACTTTCTCTTCCTACATCTCTCTCTACACCTTCTTTACAAAACCTTATCTTTTACACTTTTTCTCACACTTCTTTCCACACTTCTTTCCCAACTTCTTCTTCTACACCTTTTTCTCTTACACTTCTACTTCCTACACCTTCTTCATTTCCACACCTTCTTCTTCCTCAAAACCCTTTTTCTTCCTACCCCCTTCTTCCCTACCCCTCCTTTTCCTACACCTTTTCCCTACACCTTCTTCTTCCTACACCTTCCTCTTTTTCCTGCCCCTTCTTCCTACACCCCTTCCCTACCCCTTTCTTTTTCCACACCTTTTTCTACACCTTTTTTCCTACCCCCTTTTTTCTTACCCTTCTTTTCCTACACCTTTTTCCCTCACTTCTTCTTTCTAAACCCCCCCTACTTCCTAAACCTTCTTTTTCCCCTACCCCTCTTTTTCCCTACACCTTTTTCTTCCTACCCCTTCTTCTCCCTACACCTCCTCGTTTTTTCACCCTCTTCTTCCTACCCCTTCTTCTTCCTCACCTCCCCCTTCCCTACACTTTTTTCTTCCTAAACCTCCCCTTCCTACATTTTCTTTTCCCTACACCTCCTTCCTCACCTCCTTTCCAACCCCCTTTTTTTCCCTACCCTTCTTCTTCCTACCCTTCTTCTTCCTTACCTTTTCCACACCCCCCCCTTCCTACATTTTCTTTTTCCTACACCCCCTTGATACACTTTCCCTTCCTACACCTTTTTCCTACACCTCCTCCTTCCTACCCCTCATCTTCCTACACCCCCTTTTTCCTACCCCTTTTCCACACCCCCTCCTTCCACACCTCTTCCTTCCAATTTTTCTTCCTACACCTTTTTTCCTACATCTCCTCTTCCCATCTCCTCCTTCCACCCTTCTTCCTACCCTCCTCCTTTACCCTTTTCTTCTAATCCCCTTCCTACCCCTCCCCTTTCCCTACACCTTTTCCTTCACCTCCTCCTTTCCTACCCCTTTTTTCCACACCTCCTCCTTCCTACACTTTTTCTTCCCTACACCTTCTTTTTCCTCAGGTGTATGTCCCCAATGAAAAGTTGCTTCATAAAGGCATTTATCTAATTCATATGAGTGTACACTACCGGGCTTCCCGGCTGCATTCCTAAACATTCAGTTTCGCTATTTACTTCTTCTTAATTTATTTTTAATGCAGACACAGACATACAAAAATTATTTCTACATTTTCATTATGGACTTTTTTTGGCTAACTTTTCAAATTACACTACGAAGTAATTTAATTTGTAATGAAATTTCACAAATATTGTAATTAATTCCATTTTCCCGCATTTTTTATTATTTTTTTATAAAAAATAATAATAAAATAAAAACAAAAAAAATAAAAATAATAATAAAAAAAAAATAAAAATAATAATAATAATATAATAATAAAAATAATAATAGAGTAAAAAAAAATGTTATTTTAATGCTGTCACCACAATAACTTCAGAAAAAAAACCAAGAACAAAAAATTTTGAAAAGAGTAATTGCAGAAATTATGGGGAATTAGGAAATATAAATTAGTCGCCCAGTCTTTAAATGTCGGGAAAAAGGCATCACAAAGGCAATTACACGGAGTCCCCGTTCCAAATGTATACTCCTGAAATTCTGAATTTAAAACCCTTTCTTAGGGACAAAATTTTAGTTATTTAAAGATCCCGGGTATTTCCCGGCCCGGGCTTTGCCCAAAAATGGGGCCCCGGGCCCTTGGCTCCCTCTTTAGGAGGTCTGAGCCAAAAGTCCCCAGGGGAGGAGGCACAAGCCCCTCCTCATCTTTGGGCCAAACTGTCCCCAGGCCGCCAAAGCTAGGCCTCTCTGGTCTGCCATTCCCCCCCCCAAGGGGGGCAAATGCGAATGACAGTTTTGAGCTAAAGGCCGGGAAAGGCACCCCCTACCCTAAAAGGGGTTAGGCAGGTGTCGATGCCCTAAAGTGTTTTGATGGGAGTCGATCCCTTTAAAAAAACCAAATCCCCAACCAAACTTTGCATGCTTTTATCATTATTATTTTTAAATTTATTTTTATTATTATTATTATTATTTTTATTATTTTATTATTATTATTAATACCCCTCTTACTTACAGATGTGAAGGGGGGAAAACCCCCGTGTGTTTTTTTATCTATAAATGGTGGAAGCTTGCCGTGTTTGGTAATCGTGAGAAGACAAATACTTATTTCTCCAAGTCAATGATCTTGTTACGTATTTAAATGTTTATTAACATTAATTAGTGTGAATCAGAGTTAATTACTCTTGTCTTTTTCTTATTAAGAATGCTAATCGAGTTTATCTCTGACAAAGACACTATTTGACTTTAAGGAGATTAAATTTCCCGCTGAACACATTTAATTATTTTAACGAACATAAATTTAAAAAATCCCATAAAAAAAGTTTTAGAGTATAAATAAAACTTCAGCAAAAAAAAAAAAAAAAACTCAATGTAAAAGCGCCACATGTGTAGGGGTCGACCTTGTCAATTAAAATTAGGAACCTTTTAATCATTGACTTTGCTACCCAAAGGGACCTATGTTATCTCAGGTTTTTGTTTTTATATAAAGGAATTGAAATAAAGAAATCACGAAAGCTCTTGGAATTTAATTATTTTTCACGTGGTTTTTAAAATTTTGTCATATCACGAGTGGTATTTAATCAATAACAGCACTGCGACTAGCCAAGGTTTCGAACCCATGCGTTTTGCCCCACCCCGGTGAGCGAAAATCAACATGGCGCTCTTCCCGCAAGACAGCTCCTAAAAGAACCAAGCACCCAGAGCTATGTTTTTTTCCTTTGATCCGAGGACATCGGTGGTGTGGATGCCTCCATCCCTTTGGTGTATACCCTCCACAAGCAGACAAAATCATCGTAACCACAAACGAGTGGTTGAAATAATAAAACCTGCGATTAGCCGAGGTTCGACCCCAAAGCGTTTTGGCCCCCTTTCAGGGTGAGCGAAAATCCCATAAAATAACCTACTTTTTGTTATTAAATCTACTCGTTCTGGTTACAATAATTTATAGCTCGTGGAGGCTTAAAAACCAGAGCTAGGTAAAAAACCCGCTTGTGGGTGATGGCTCTTGTGGGATTGCTGGTCTTGTTTACACCCTATTTCCCACATCCCAAAAAACCTTTTTGTATATCTTTTTCAGCCAGAGATCATGTTTTGTATATTTTACCCGCTCTCCGAATTCCTTGCATTGTTTTAAAAACCTGTAAGGCTGAGCATCGGGGTGAATGAAAAAACTGTAACCCTTTTCCCCCGAAAGTGGCTACTTGGATTTTAAACGTGTAGCGTAAGTACCGCCAAGGGATTGTCCAGGTGGGTGGATTGGTAAAACCTGGTACCTGTCCCCAAGGCCTAGGGTCGAGTCTCCTTCAGCCAAAATCAGTTTTGTGTATATTTCGCCTGCTCTTTCGAATTCCTTGCATTTTAAAACTCTAGTAAGGCTGATGCGAGGGGATGAGATGAAAAAACTGTGCCTTTCCTTGAAAGCTGCGCCTTGGATCAAACGTGTAGGCAAGTACCCCAAGGTATTGTCCCCTGTGGGTAAAATTTGGGAAAGCACTGCATACCTTGTCCTGGCTCTAGATTCGAGTCCCTTCAGCCCAAAATCGTGTTTGTGTATATTTCGCCATCTCGCGAATTCCTTGCATTGTTAAAATCTTTTAAGGCTGATGCATGCAGGGGGTGGATGAAAAGCTGTAAGACTTCTCCCCGAAAAATGGTGCCTTGGATCAAACGTGTAGCGCAAGCTAACGCCAAGTATTGTCCAGTGTGGGTAGTTTGGTAAAGCACTGCATACCCTTTTCCCAAGGTTTGTAGGTTCGAGTCTCCTTTGCCAGGATCAGTGTTTGTGTAATTTCGCCTGCTCTCGCTTTTTTGCACACACACACACACACACACACCCCCCACCACCAACAACCATAAATATATATTTTTTATATTTAAAAAATTTAATTATATATATATATTTAAAAATATATTTTATAATATATATATAAAAGTAGAGAGGGGTGACTTTATGAAAGTGTAAGTAAGGGTTTTGAGCTGGCCCAGGAACCCTGGGCCACGCACTTCCCCTTTTTGTGAGGTAGATAATACGCCTAGTTTTGTTTAAGTGTCTTTTAAACCGTTTTAACACTCTCTTGTGTTGTGGATAAAGACACTTGGACATTCCCGAATTTATTGAGGAAACATTTTGCCACAGTGGTTCTTCATTTCTAGTATAGAGCAAATAAAAAAGAGTATATTCAGGGGCGGTGTCAGAGGGAAGAGCTTTAAAACCTCTTCCCCCTCAAACACCCTCTACATCTTCGTCAATCTCTTTTGTTTCACACTTTGTTCAAACGTTTTTTTTGTTTATTTATATAACTCCTTAACATTGCTTAAAAGGAAAAAAAAAATGCCGTCATTTGCTTAGTACTAACACTAACCTATTTAAATGTTTTTGTATCTTCTCGAAGACAAAAAATCAATTTTTCTTTCAAATTTTTATTATTTCCTAGTAGGTAGGGAAATGAATATATGTTCAACCCCAAAAAACTTTTATAATGTTAAAACGTTTTTTTACAGGAAAATTATTTGTCCCTGGAATAATGTATATGTAAATATTTTTTTTTATTTTATTAAAACATTACAATTTCTTAAATAAATAAAAGAACACAGTTTGGATTTCCAAGAATATAAATTTTCATTGTGAAATAAAACTACCGTTTTAACTTCGTGCTGACACAAACTACCCTATCCCCTGGTTTTATATCCCTTTTAAATATGCTAAATACAAAAATTACACAAGATGTAAATATTTTGGAAAACTGACAAATTAAATAATGAGACACTTTTCAAATTGGGAATATTTATTGAGGAAACGTTTTGTAGCCAGGGGGTTCGTCAGTCCTTACAGAGAAGAAGCGGAAGATGAGGAAAATTTTAGGGGAAACAGTCTCGCAATTTCATCGAAGTGTTCAGCCACAGTAATTAAGTAGGTAAATGCTCGGAGAAGTTACTTACAACTAAAAACAGGGGTGTAAAAGCAGCGAAACTTTTTTCCAAAAAAGTTACACAAGGTCTCTTTTTTAAATCAGTGCTAGTAACAGGTATATAGAGTCAAAAAGCGGAGATTTTCAACGTGGGAATGATAGTAGCAACATTTTACAGAGGGTAGTGAAGTACGGGCGGCGGTAGTTATAGCAGTATGGGGGAGCAGGGTTTTTTAGCTATGGGCGAGCAGGTAGCAATAGTGGAGTCAGTGAGCAGGTAGTAACAGTAGTGTGGTGGGGAAGAACTAATAGTGAAGCCTGATAGTAATAGTTTTCAGCAGCTAGTAAAGTAGAAGTACTCCACCGAAGGTCGCTTCCAGCCTGGGGAGCTGGAGAAAAATTTGGGTCGTTTGTGTTTTCCCCCAAAATTTAATCTTGTCAGACATCAAAAAAAAAATTATATTCCCGTACAAAAATTTTAAAAAAGCTCCTTGACAATAAAGAGAAAAAAATAGAAAAAACAGCCTCAAGATGACAAACACCCCGGGGGGGGGGGGGGGGGGGGGGGGGGGGGGGGGGGGGGGGGGCCCCCCTTTTGGTGTTGGTTTTGTGTGGTTTTTTTGTTGTGTTATTCCCCACTATTGCTTCCCCAAAAATTATTTGAAGGGCGAAAAAATTTTCCAACTCCCCGGTTCCGGCCTTCCCTTCCAAATGGTTTCCGTTCTGGTCCCTCTCTGAACTTGCTTTTCCACCTTGTAAACTTTATTTTTGGGTCCTGCCCCCCACTTCCCTTTCCCCTATTGGTTTTTCCAACCCCTTTCCTTGGGCTACCTCTTGCTTGGGGAATCTTTTTAAACTTTTCCCTTGTTCTTTGTGCTTCATTTTCCAACTGGGGCCCCCCTTGGGCCCCTTGTCCATCTCCCGAAAATTTTCCCTTTTTGTCAACCTTTTTTAAATTCTCCAGTTATTTGGTTAATGTGCGCTTCAGGAGATGTGCCTGGTGTTACACTCACCCCAAGATCTTTTTCCTTGAGTGAGGTTGGTAGTCTCTGGCCCCCTAGACTGTATTACGTCTGCGGTCTTCTTTGCCCTTCCCCAATCTTCATGACTTTGCACTTGGTGGGGTTGAACTCCAGGAGCTAATTGCTGGACCAGGTCTGCAGTCTGTCCAGATCCCTTTGTAGTTCTGCCTGGTCTTCGATCGAATGAATTCTTCTCATCAACTTCACGTTATCTGCAAACAGGAACACTTCGGAGACTATTCCTTCCGTCATGTCGTTCACAAATACCAGAAACAGCACTGGTCTTAGGACTGACCCCTGTGGGACCCCACTGGTCACAGGTGCCCACTCTGACACCTCGCCACGTACCATGACTCTCTGCTGTCTTCCTAACTAGTATTCCCTGATCCATTTTAGTGCCTTCCCTGTTATCCCTGCTTGGTCCTCCAGTTTTTGCACTAATCTCTTGTGTGGAATTGTGTCAAACACCTTCTTGCAGTCCAAGAAAATGCAATCCACCCACCCCTCTCTCTCTTGTCTTACTGCTGTCACCATGTCGTAGAACTCCAGTAGGTTTGTGACACAGGATTTCCTGTCCCTGAAACCATGTTGGCTGCTGTTGATGAGATTATTCCTTTCTAGGTGTTCCACCACTCTTCTCCTGATAATCTTCTCCATGACTTTGCATACTATACATGTCAGTGACACCGGTCTGTAGTTTAGTGCTTCACGTCTGTCTCCTTTTTTAAAGATTGGGACTACATTTGCTGTCTTCCATGCCTAAGGCAATCTCCCTGTTTCGATAGATGTATTGAATATTGTTGTTAGGGGTACACATTGCACCTCTGCTCCCAGATGTTATCTGGCCCCATTGCCTTTGAGGTATCTAGCTCACTCAGAAGCCTCTTCACTTCTTCCTCGGTTGTGTGTACTGTGTCCAACACTTGGTGGTGTACCCCGCCTCTGTGTCTTTCTGGAGCCCCTTCTGTCTCCTCTGTGAGCACTTCTTTGAATCTCTTGTTGAATTCCTCACATACTTCATGGTCATTTCTTGTTGTCTCTCCTCCTTCCTTCCTTAGCCTGATTACCTGGTCCTTGACTGTTGTTTTCCTCCTGATGTGGCTGTATAACAGCTTCAGGTCAGATTTGGCTTTCGCTGCTATGTCATTTTCATATTGTCTTTGGGCCTCCCTTCTTATCTGTGCATATTCGTTTCTGGCTCTACAACTGCTCTCCTTATTCTCCTGGGTCCTTTGCCTTCTATATTCCTTCCATTCCCTAGCACACTTGGTTTTTGCCTCCCTGCACCTTTGGGTGAACCATGGGCTCATCCTGGCTTTTTCATTATTCCTGTTACATTTGGGTACAAACCTCTCCTCAGCCTCCTTGCACATGGTTGTTACCTATTCCATCACCTCATTAACTGGCTTCCCTGCCAGTTATCTGTCCCACTGAACCCCGTTCAGGAAGTTCCTCATTCCCGTGTAGTCCCCTTTCTTGTAGTTTGGCTTCATTCGCCCTGGCCTTCCTGCTTCCCCCTCCACTTGTAGCTCTACTGTGTATTCGAAGCTTAAAACCACATGATCGCTGGCCTCAATATCTGCACTACTCAAGGTGAATATTAGGTCCAGTCTTGCTGGTACATCCTCTCCTCTCTCTCTTGTATTGTCCCATACATGTTGGTACATGAAGTTTTTCAGTACCACCTCCATCATCTTAGCACTCCATGTATCTTGGCCCCCATGTTGTTCCAAGTTCTCCCAATCGATTTCCCTGTGGTTAAAGTCACCCATGATCAGGAGCTTTGCCCTGCATGCATGAGTTCTTCTGGCCACTGCAGCCTGTGTGTAAGCCATTGCTCTATTGCTCTCATCATTCTCTTGCCTTGCCCTCCTGCTGTTCTGTGGTGGGTTATACATCACTGCAATTACCACTTTGGGATCTCCAGAGTGAAGCGTTCCTGCTATGTAATCGCTTGCTTCTCCGCTGTCTCCTCTCTCCAGCTCATCAAAATTCCATCGGTTTTTGATCAGCTTTGCCACTCCTCCACCCCCCCTGTTCCCTCTGTCTTTCCTCAGGATCTAGTATCTTGTTGGAAAGATGGCATCTGTTATCATATGTCGTAAGCTTGGTTTCTGTGAGAGCTATGATGTCTGGTGATGCCTCTTTGACTCTTTCGTGCCACTCCTCCCACTTATTTGTTATTCCATCAGCGTTTGTGTACCATACCTTCAGTTTCCTCTCCAACACTGTGGTTTGGGGGGCCTGTGAGGGTGGGAGACCTGGTAGCATACTGTGGGATTCTATAGCTGGGAGTTGGGTGGAAGCTGTGAGTACGGATTGTAGATTGTAGTGTTGGGATGGTGTGATAGGTTGTGGGGTTCTGAGGATGGTTCTGTGTGTGCTTGCCCTTGCTGCTCTGTACTGCTCTGATTGACCTCTGCTGGTTCCATCCTTGTCTCCTTTCCTAGCTCCTTTCGTTTTTTTTGTCTTCTCCCTCAGCTGCTGTCATTCTGTTTGTGTTCTGTCTTTGTCTAGGAACACCCTCTTGTACTCTGCCAAGTACTTCAACCGTAGTTTCTCTTGGAGGATCCTGTTCCGCACTGTTTCTGTCCTGAGAATCAGCTTGATCGGTCGTTTTCTCCCCTTCACGTACTCCCCTATTCTCTGAAAATTTACAATCTCGTCCATGTCTTCTTCACCTATTTCTGTGATGATGTTCTCCATCTCCTTTCTTTCTGCCTACCGTTTTTCAGTGTGTGTCCTTTCCTCTCTCTCTTGAAGCCCATGAATAAACACTGATTTTGCCCTTTCCTCCTCCCATTGCCTCTCCCTCTGTGACTCTGGTTCCTGTCTGTATGTGGTCATTTTCTCCCTTTTTTTTCCAGTGGCTCTTGGTAGCATGGTTGTGCCTCTGCATTTGACCTATCACCCTCTCCATCTGCACCCAGCTGCTCTCCCCTTTCACTCCTTGGCTCTTCTTGGCAGGCTGATATGACCTTAGCATAATTCGTATCTCCTTCCTTCCTGTTCGGCATCTCAGCTTCATATGCTGTGTCTTCTCTGGTCAGTGCCCCTGCAACTTGCTTCAGCCTGTTTACCTCATCTTCTAGGACCCTTATCATGGCTACTGCAGTTTCGACTTTTGCCTCCCAATTCTTCTTCTCCTTCTCCAACCTGCTTTCTAATTTCACAGAAAGCTCTGTCTCCATTTTTTCAGAAAGCTCTCCTAATTTTCTCTCCCACTCTTGTTCCATCCTTTTCCACTGCTCCTCCATCCACTCCTCCCTACCAGAACCCTTCTCATCTGATCCCTGGTTCCTTCGAGTCCCCACCATTTTTTTTCCTTCTTTTTTTCCTTTTCTTCCCTTTCTTTTTTCTTTTTTCTTTTTTTTGAAAGAGAATAGAATGAGAGAGAAAAAGAGAGAGAAGGGAAAGGTAGAAGGAGAGAGGGGGAGAGTGAGAAGGGAAAAGGGGAGAGTAGAGAGAGAGAGTGAGGAGAGAGAGAGAGAGAGAGAGGAGAGAGAGAGAGAGAGAGAGGAGAGTGAGAGAGAGAGGAGTGAGAGAGAGAGAGAGAGAGAGAGAGAGAGAGAGGGGAGAGAGAGGGGGCGGAGAGGGGGAGAGAGAGGGGGCAAAGAGAAGGGAGAGAGAGAGGGGGAAGGGGAGTGAGGGGAGAGAAGAGGAGAAGGGTGAGAAGAGAGGGGAGATGGGAAGAGGAGGAGGGGAGAGAGAGAGAGAGGGGAGAGGGGGAGAGAGTGAGAGAGAGAGAGAGAGAGAGAGAGGAGAGAGAGGAGAGTGAGGAGAGGGAGATGAGAGAGAGAGAGAAGAGAGAGAGGAGAGGAGAGAGGAGAGAGGAAGAGAGGAGGAGAGGGGGGGGCAGAAGAAGGGGAGGAGAGGGGAGAGACAGGGGGAGATGGGGAGAGGGGAGGAGGGGAGAGGGAAGAGAGAGGGGAGAGGGGAGAGGAGAGAGGGAGAGAGAGGGGGAGAGGGAGAGAGGAGAGAGAGATGGGAAGGGAGAGGTAGAGAGATAATGAGAGGGTCAGAGATGTTAGAGGGGGAGAGATGTTAGAGGGGGAGAGATGTTAGAGGGGGGGAGATGGGAGAGGGGAGAGATGTTAGAGGGGAGGGATGTTAAAGGGAGAGAATGGGAGAGGGGAGAGAGAGAGATAGGTAAAGAGAGAGATAGGTAGAGAGATAGGTGTGGAGAGAGATAGGTAGAGAGAGAGAGATAGGTAGAGAGATAGGTGAGAGAGAAGACATAGGTATTGAGAGAGAGAGAGAGAGGGGGGAGGGGGAAGTAGTGGATTGTAGAATGTTAGTGGGAGGGTTATCAGGTCAGTTTACAGAAAGGTGTGAAATCCTGTGTATGTGGTGTGTGTGGGCGAGTGTACTACAGTTTTTTCAAGTGCCTGACGCCTGTTCCTGTGTGTGTGTGTGTGTGTGTGTGTGTGTTGGGTGTGTGTGTGTGTGTGTGTGTGTGTGGATGTGTGTGTGTGAGTGCCCCCCCACCCGTGTGTGTGTTTAGTGTGTTGAGTGTGTGTGTGTGTGAATGTGTGTGTGATGTGTGTGTGTGTTGTTGTGTGTGTGTGTGTGTGTGTGTGTGTGTGCGTTGTGGTGTGCGTGGTGCGTGTGCGTGTGTACCTCACTTTTGTGGTGCAGGGGTCGAGCCCAAGTTCTGGCTCTGGCCTCTTCGTTAGTCGTACTAGGTTCATCCCTATTCCATGAGCTTTATCGTATCTTTTCTTAAAGCTATGTAATGGATCTGTCTCCATTAAATCACTCCCAGATTGTGTGTGTTGTGTTGTGGTGTGTGTGTGGGAGGTTGCAAGGGTCGATTCATCGATCTGGCCAGCCTCTTCAATGGTCGCTACAAGGTCCATCTCTCACTGCTCCATGAGCTCCCTTAGATAACCTCTTCTTAAAGCTATGTATGGTACCTGTCTCCACTACTCGCTTTCCAGGACTATTCAAATTCTGACAACTCTATGATGAATACTTCTGACATCCTGTACTCATAGAGTCTTCTAACATCAATTGTGACAATTGTTGCTGTGTCATCTTCCGCCCCAAACATTCCTGTCTTGTAACTTGTGATTCCTTCTCGTATTTATATGTTCGTTATCATGTTCCCCATCCATCCTGTCCTCAGCGTCGTCAGGTCGAGTTCCTTAACCTATCCTCGTAGGAAAGTCCCTAACTCCAGGATAGCCTCGTTGCAAATCTGTTTATTCTCTCTAATTTTCTGATGTGCTTGGCTCGGTGTGTGTTAGTGTGTGTGTGTGTGTGTGTGTTCGTGTGTGTACTCACGATAATGTGGTTGCAGGGGTCGAGTGTGTGTGTGTGTGTGTGTTTAGTTACCATTTTGTCTAGGCACATGTCGATTAGACATAGGCCTGTGTCTGTGTGTGTGTGGGTGTGGTGTGTTGTGTGTGTGTGCTGTGTTATATTCAATGTCGTCAGATCAGGCTAGTGTAGCTTCGATGGTTACACTACTGTAAACCCAGAATATGTAGATCAGGTGTGCTAGTAGTAGGTAGGAAGGGTATCGTAGCTCAGGTGTAGCTAGTATAGTACCATGGGTATCGTAAATTAGGTTGCAATCTAGTAGTGGCGTTAGGGTACAGTATATGAGACTTACATCTGCAGTAGCACCAGGATACCGTAGGTGCGGTGGTACGCTAGTAGTAGCACCGGAGGTATTGTAGAGAGTAGTACGCTAGTTGTAGCGGCCAGAGTTGTAACGAGTGTTACATTGTAGTAGCGTCCCAAGGTATCGTAGATAAGGTATCGAGATGAGGTGTAGCAAGTGAGTCAGATTCGTGATGAGATGGCACGCTAGTGTAACGAAAAGGATTTATCACACATGAGGTGGTACGCTGATAGTAGCCCCCGCGGTATCGTTAGATGAGGTGTCGCTTAGTAACACCAGGGTTATCGAGCTGGTACGCTAGTAGTAGGTCCATGGTAATCGTTGATGAGGTGGTGTATGCTCTAGTAGCATTAAGTGATATCGTAAAATGAGGTGGTATGCTAGGAGCACCCACGGTATCGTAGATAAGGTGTTTACGTTAGTAGTAGGCGTCCAGAGTTATGTAGCTGTGGTATGCTAGTAGTAGCGTAAAGGTATCGTAGATGGGTGGTATGCTAGTAGTAGTTCCAGGGTAATGTAGATGTGTGGTACGTAGTGAGTAGACCAAGGTATCGTAACATCAGGTTTTCCGCTGTAGTAGCATTAAGAATATCGTAGATGAGGTTGCAACGCTGTATTCGGCCCCAGGTCTAGTAGATGAGGCGGTGCGCTAGAAGTAGCACCCAGGGTATCGTAGATGAGGTGGTGCGCTAGTATCAGCACCCATGGTATCGTAGATGTGGTGGTGAACTAGTAGTAGCACCCAGGGTATCGTAGATGAGGTGGTGCGCTAGTGCGGCCTAGTAGTAGCACCCGGGTAAAGATAGATGTGGTGGTGAATAGTAGTGCAACCAGGGTACGACGATGAGGTGGAGAGCTAGTAGTAGCACCCAGGGTATCCGAAGATGAGGTTGGTGAGCTAGTAAGTAGCACCCAGGGTATCGAAGATGAGGTGGTGAGCTAGTAGTAGCACCCAGGGTATCGAATATGAAGTGGTGAGCTAGTAGTAACACCCAGGGTATCGTAGATGAGGTGGTGCGCTAGTAGTAGCACCCAGGGTATAGTACATGTGGTGGTGAACTAGTAGTAGCACCCAGGGTATCGTAGATGTGGTGGTGAGCTAGTAGTAGCACCAGGGTATCGAAGAATGAGGTGGTGAGATAGTGGTAACATCCAGGGTATCGTAGATGAGGTGGGTGGCTTGTTGTAGCACCAAGGGTTATAGTCGATGTTGAGGTGAACTAGTAGTAGCACCAGGGTATCCGACGATGCGGTTGGTGAGGCTCAGTAGTAGCACCCTGGGTATCCGAAGATGAGGTGGTGAGCTAGTAGTAGCACCCAGTGTATCGAAGATGAGGTGGTGAGCTAGTAGTAGCACCCAGGATATAGTAGATGTGGTGGTACGCTTGTGGTTGCAGGTGTAAGGATGGTTCCAGGGCAGCCTGCAACACATATTGGCCCCTCAGTACCGCATCTATAGATTGTCCACTGAGCTTCGTGGGTTTTTTACCTCACGGTTTACGATGCTTAAGAAGTGAGCATGTTCTGTGGAGTGTCTTCGTGTGTGTGTTGTGTGTCTGTGTGTGGGTGTGTGTGTGGGTGTGTAGTGTGGTGTGTGTGTGTGTGTGTGTGTGTGTGTGTGTGTGTGTGTGTGTGTGTGTGTGTACTCACCTAACCGCCACTCACCTAATTGTGGTGGCAGGGGTTCAATTCATGCCCTGATCCCCGCCTCTTCGCGGGTCGCTACTCCAGGTACCACTCTCTCCTGTCCATGAGCTTTGTTGTCCCCTCTTTCTTAAACCTATGTGTGGATCCTGCTACCACTACATCAGTCTCCAGACTATTCCACTTTCTGACAACTCTATGACTGAAGAAATACTTCCTAACATCCCTGTGACTTGTTTGAGTCTTCAGCTTACAATTGTGACCTCTTGTTGCTGTGTCCCATCTCTGGAACATCCTATCTCTATCCACCTTGTCAATTCCTCTCAGTATTTTATATGTTGTTATCATGTCCCTTCTATCCCTCATTTCTTCCAGTGTCGTCAAGTTGATTCCTTTAACCTCTCCTCGTAATACACACCCGTTAGCTCCGGGACTAGTATTGTTACAAACTTTTGCACTTTCTCTAATTTCTGGACGCACTTGAACAGGTGTGGGTTTCATACTGGTGCTGCATGCTCCAATATGGGCCTGACATACACGGTGTGTGTGTGTACTCACCTATTTGTACTCACCTATTTGTGGTTGCAGGGGTCGAGTTCATAGCTCCTGGCCCCGACTCTTCACTGATTGCTACTAGGTCCTCTCTCTTCCTGCCCCATGAGCTTTATCATACCTCGCCTTAAAACTATGTATGGTTCCCGCCTCCACTACTTCACTTTCTAGGCCATTCCACGGCCTGACCACTCTATGACTGAAGAAATACTTTCTAACATCCCTTTGATTCATCTGAGTCTTCAACTTCCAATTGTGACCTCTTGTGTCTGTGTCCCATCTCTGGAACATCCCGTCTTTGTCCACCTTGTCTATTCCGCGCAGTATTTTATATGTCGTTATCATGTCTCCCCTGACCCTCCTGTCCTCCAGTGTCGTCAGACCGATTTCCCTCAACCTTTCTTCGTAGGACAGTCCCCGTAGCTCTGGGACTAGTCTTGTTGCAAACCTTTGCACCTTCTCTAATTTCTTGACATGCTTGACTAGGTGTGGATTCCAAACTGGTGCTGCATACTCCAGTATGGGCCTGACGTAAATGATATAAAGAGTCTTGAACGAATCCTTGCTGAGGTATCGGAACGCTATCCGTAGGTTTGCCAGGCGCCCATATGCTGCAGCAGTTATCTGATTGATGTGCGCCTCAGGAGATATGCTCGGTGTTATACTCACCCCCAGATCTTTTTCCTTGAGTGAAGTTTGCAGTCTTTGACCATCTAAACTATATTGTGTCTGCGGTCTTCTTTGCCCTTCCCCAATCTTAATGACTTTGCATTTGGCAGGGTTAAACTCAAGGAGCCAGTTACTGGACCAGGCTTGTAGCCTGTCCAGGTCTCTTTGTAGTCCTGCCTGATCCTCATCCGATTTGATTCTTCTCATTAACTTCACATCATCTGTTGTGTGTGTGTGTGTGTGTGTGTGTGTGTGTGTGTGTGTGTGTGTGTGTGTTGTGTGTGTGTGTGTGGTGTGTTGTGTGTTGTATATATATTATATATATATATATATTATATATATATATATATATATATATATATATATATATATATATATATATATATATATATGTCGTGCCGAATATGTAAAACTGGTCAATTAGCAAGAACTCATTTAAAATTAAGTCCTTTCTAAAATTTTCTCTTATACGTTTAAAGATATATTTTTTTCATTAATGGTGATGCAAAAAAAATTAATTTTGCACCAAAAGAATCTTAGAAAACTTACCTAACCTTATTGTAACAAGAACAATTTATTTTAGCCTAACCCAACTATATATTTTTTTAGATTTGTTTACAGTAATTTAATACTAAACAAACACAGTGAAATATATTTTTGTCGTTAGGTTCAGAATGATTTTGGAGAAATTATTGCATACACAAATTTTCACTTGTCTTATATGGCAAGATGAGCGTTGCTATTTAAGCCAAGATCGCAAATTCTGCCTATTCGGCACGACATATATATATATATATATATATATATATATATATATATATATATATATATATATATATATATATATATATATATATATATATTCACCTATAGGTACTCATCTGTAAGTGGTTGCAGGGGTCGAGCCTTATCTTACTTCTTCTTAATTAAAGCTATGTATGGATCCTGTCACTATTACTTCTCTCTCCAGATTGCTCCACTTCCTGACAACTCTAAGACTGAAGAAAGTCTTCCTAACATCCTTATGATTCATCTGAGTTTTCAACTTCCAGCCTTACCCCATCCTCATCTCTTTGTATCTTCGTTAGTCTTGTTTCATCAGCAAACAGAGATACATATGATTCAAGCCCATCTGGAATAACATTCATATAACCAGAAACAGCACTGATCCTAATACCGATTCTTGTAGAACCCCACTAATTATTCGTCTTCATTCTAACATCTCTTCGATCACCCTAAGGTACTTTTTGATCCACTGGAGTACGTTCCCCGTTATTCCTGCGTGCACCTCAAGTTGTTGTCCTAGTTCTTGTAGGGTACAGCATCAATACTTTCCTAGTCTAAGAAAATGCGAGCCTTCCATTCCTCTCTCTTCTGTCTCTCATCTGTTACTTTGTCATAGAATTCCAACAACCTTGTAAAACAAGATTTGCCATCGCTGATTATTGTTTGTGAAGACACCTCCCCAAGTGCTCTACCACTCTACTTCTGATAATTTTCTCCATTACTTTCCATGGTATGCATCTTAGACAAAGGGGTCTGTAATTCTTTTTTTTTTTAAATATAAAGACTACAACTGCTTTCTTTCAGATCTCGGCAATTGTCCCGCATTCACTGACTTTGTAGATCTAACGAGTGGTTCAGGCAGAGCTGCTCCTTGCAGAATCCATGGTGATATCTTGTACGGTCCACAAGACGTTTCTTTACCTCTTCCCTTGTTGTGTCGTGTCATGCAAAATATATGCCTGGTTTTGTCTCTGTTTCCACTAAGGCGTCCTCTTCAAATCGTTTGATCAACACTTCACACAATTTCTTGTCATTTTCGTGAGCTCTCCTCCTCCTTTCTTCAGTCAAGTTACCTCATCTTTTACTGTTGTCTTTCTTTTAATGTGGCTGTGAAGATGTTTTGGTCAAGACTTGCTGCTATGTCATTCTCAGAGTTTGGCTCAACCTCTCTTCGCACCCTTGCATATTTGTTTCTAGCTAATCTGCTCACTTCTTTATTCTGATCTGTCCTTGGCTTTTTTTTTTTTTTTTGCCTCTCTCCATCTCTGGTTGAACCATGGGCTCTCTCTGTCTTCGCTGGTTTCATATATTTTGGGTATGAAACTCTGCTCTGCCTCCCGGCACTTTCCGGTTAGGTATTCCATCTCATCTGCTGACTTTCCTTCCCGTTCTCTACCCAACTGCACGGCATTCAGGAATTCGCTCGTTCCCTTGAAATTCCTTCTAAAGTCTGACTTCTGACGCCCTCCACTTGCCGTTCTTCCCTGTACCCTTAGTTTCACAAGGTACTCAAAGTTTAGCACTATATGATCACTAACGCTCATGGAACTCTCATATTCTATTTCACTTACATCAGATGTACCTGAGGCGCGCGCGCGTGTGTGTGTATGTGCATGTTCGTGTATGTGTGGGTTCTGCCTAATTAACCTCGACTCGAAGCGTCACATCGTCCGGTTCGTATCTTTCGCCTCACTTCATTTTTCCAGAGATTTCTGTGGGAAACACTGCTGCCGCAAGTATTTCTTTGGGAGCGTCTTAACCTCCTGGCGGACACCCTACTGGAAGCATGTTTACACCGCCCACCACCAAGGTCGCATGCAACACCTTGCACCAAGTCTTTCACAAAAAAAGGTTTGCTTTGCCTTGCTTTGCCTGTCAATATGTACACTGAGGAAAAAAAAAACGCCTGCGCTTGGCAATCATGCCTTATATAACGTTGACGAGTGCGGTGTTTTATGGTTAGCTCCTATGTATGCTTGAGACTAGACGTGCACACACCGACGAGTGTCCAAATTTAAGACAGCAAGGTTATTTTTGAGTGCTGTAAGTGCAGCGTTGGTAGGCGTGTAGGTTAAATGCTGCACTCCACGCTGAGTGCAATATTCATCCTCATTGAGGATAAATGCTGCACTCCACGCTGAGTGCAACATTCATCCTCAGTGAGGATAAATGCTGCACTCCAGGTTGAATAAGTCTTCTTGCTCGTGGCTTCCGGTCCTTCCTCACAAAAGACAAAACAGTTATTTTTTCCACCGTCTTGATAAATCTACAACACATCCACTGAGTCTTGCAGCAGCACCACCAACAACAACAGCAGCAGTAACAACAACAGCATCAGCAGCAATAGGAACAAAAACAGCAATAGCAACAACAACAGGAACAGAAACAGCAATAGCAACAACACCAGGAACAGAAACAGCAATAGCAACAACAATAGGAATAGAAACAACAATAGCAACAAAAGGAACAGAAACAGCAATAGCAACAACAGCTACAAGAGAAGCAGCAACAACAGTAGCAACAGAAACCGTAGCAGCTGCAGCTACAAGAGAAGCAGCAACAACAACAGAAGCAACAGAAACCGCAGCAGCTGCAGCTACAAGAGAAGCAGCAACAACAACAGTAGCAACAGAAACCGCAGCAGCTGCAACTACAGCCCCCAGCAGCAACAGCAGGTGGTGATAGCGGCTGTGGTGGCAACGGCGGTGGTGCTACTGCTGTTGGCGGTGGTGGTGCTGTTGCTGCTGTTGAAGGTATGGTTGACGCTTCTGCTAAAGTTGCTTCTGCTTCGGTTGTTATTGTTGATGCTGTTGTTCCTGTTGTTGCTTTTGATGTTACCAATGTTGCTCCTGATGCACCAGCTGCTATTTTTTCTGTTTAGGCTACGTTTACTGCTGCTGTGTCTGCATTGCCTTCCTCTGAATCACAGCACAAACATCTGGATCACAGCACCAACATATTTTTACCTATTTGGCAAAACATTATAATATATATATAATATATATATATATATATATATATATATATAATAATATATATATATATATATATGTATATATATATATATAATATATAATGTTTTGCCAAATAGGTAAAAATATGTTGGTGCTGTGATCCAGATGTTTGTGCTGTGATTCAGAGGAAGGCAATGCAGACACAGCAGCAGTAAACATAGCCTAAACAGAAAAAATAGCAGCTGGTTTTAATTTTTTATATTTAATATCGTATAATTATTTTAATGTATTTATATTCTTTTCCACTACACCGACCACTACCCACCAAAGCAGGTTGACCCAGAGAAGGAAAATACATTCAATTGCGTATCGTCTGTACTTACTCATTTTACGAAGCTCTCCTCAAGTGAAACTTATGAAGATGCTCTAGCTGCCGAACCTTAATGGAATATTTTGGCAATATCGCCAATGCCCTACTGAAGTTTCCCAAATAAGGCTGATAAATTTCATTACTTGATGTAAGAAACAAATGCTGGCTATTCAGTACCAGGAGTAGCATTATAATAATGGAAAACAATACGAACAAGCTGATGAATAAGACGCATGTTGTGCAACAGCACTGTAGTAGTAGTTCTGAGGGGCTGAGGCTGAGGAATGAACCACTTAGTCTCCAGGTTTAGTCACCTCTTTATTCAACTGAAGAAACCAACTGTACAGGCAGCACTTTTCGGCAACAAAGACACCAAAGTGATGCACGTCTCTTATTCATCAGCAAAGTATAGAGCAGAAGTTCCCAACCTGAGGAGCGAGGTGGCATTTCAGGGGGTGTGACAAAGAGTCCTAATGAAAAGCACAATTCCGTTTATTTTACCCAAAACTTTTCTAATTGCTCAATTTATGTTCGCTTTTTATGTAAATGTGATATTACTTTCGTAGGGGGTGCAATTTTAATCAAACATTTCCTATGGGTGCGGGGCATAAAAATAGGTTAAAAATCCATGGATAATAGCGGAAGCTTGAGGCTTCGCCAGTGAACTGTCGCCTGGAACTCTGTTCAGGCTGTTGGTGATACATTCGAAGTGAATCATTCTTGGCATAAACACACAGTCCTTATTCTTCCTAAGAGATAGTATAACTATAGGATTCTAACAAATGGCATGAGCAGATAGTATACTATCAGAGAGTATACTCAAATTATAACCAATGAAATTCCTCCTAATCATGTAATAAAGAGACAGGAAAGGTTATGGTAGAATAGTGAAGTTGACAGGGAGCTATAGGGAAGAATAGTGAAGATGGTAGAGTTAGAAGGTAACATTGAGGTGGGTGGGAAAGTGGATGGTAGAACAGTGAAGCAGATGGGGAGCCGGAGGGTAGACTAGTAGACAAGGAGCTACTGAGTAGAATTTTGAAGTAGATGGGGAGCTGTAGGGTAAAATTTTGAAGTGTTAAAGCAGCTGGAAGGTAGAATATGAAAAAATATGGGGGGTGGAGGTTAGAATAGTGAGGTAGATGAGGAGGTGGAGGCTAGAATAGTGGGGTAGATGGGGAGGTGGAGGCTAGAATAGTGGGTAGATGGGGAGGTGGAGGCTAGAATAGTGGGTAGATGGGGAGCTGGAGGTAGAATAACAGGTAGATGGGAGGTGGAAGTTAGAATAGTGAGGTAGATGAGGAGGTGGAGGCTAGAATAGTGGGGGTAGATGGGGAATGCATGGAGGTTAGAATAACAAGGTAGATGGGGAGGTGGAAGTTAGAATAGTGAGGTAGATGAGGAGGTGGAGGCTAGAATAGTGGGGTAGATGGGGAGCTGGAGGTTAGAATAACAAGGTAGATGGGGAGGTGGAAGTTAGAATAGTGAGGTAGATGAGGAGGTGGAGGCTAGAATAGTGAGGTAGATGGGGAGCTGGAGTTAGAATAACAAGGTGAGGAGGTGGAGTTAGAAATAGAGGTGGAGTTAGAATAGTGGGTAGATGGGAGTGGAGGTAGAACTAGGTAGATGGGAGGTGGAGGTTAGAATAAGGGTAGATGGGGAGGTGGAGGCTAGAAACAGGTAGATGGGGGGAGTAGAATAGTGAGGTAGGTGAGAGGTGGAGGTTAGAATAGTGGGTAGATGAGGAGGTGGAGGTTAGAATAGTGAGGTAGATGAGGAGGTGGAGGTTAGAATAGTGGGGTAGATGAGGAGGTGGAGGTTAGAATAGGTAGATGGGAGGTGGAGGTTAGAATAACGAGGTAGATGGGGAGTGGAGGTTAGAATAACAAGGTAGATGGGAGGTGGAAGTTAGAATATGGGTAGTGAGGAGTGGAGGTTAGAATGTGAGGTAGATGGGGAGTGGAGGTTAGAATAGTAGAGGGGAGGTGGAGTTAGAATAGTGAGGTAGTGAGGAGGTGGAGGTTAGAATAGTGGGGTAGATGGGGAGCTGGAGGTTAGAATAACAAGGTAGATGGGGAGGTGGAGTTAGATAGTAGAGTGGTAGATGGGGAAGGGAGGTTAGAAAACAAGGGAGATGGGGAGTGGAAGTTAGAATAGTGAGGTAGGTGAGAGGTGGAGGTTAGAATAGTGAGGTAGATGAGGAGGTGGAGGTTAGAATAGTGAGGTAGATGGAGAGTGGAGGTTAGAATAGGGGTAGATGGGGAGTGGAGGTTAGAATAACAGGTAGATGGGAGGTGGAGGTTAGAATAACGAGGTAGATGGGGAGTGGAGGTTAGAATAACAGGTAGATGGGAGGTGGAGTTAGAATACGAGGTAGGTGAGGAGGTGGAGTTAGAATATGAGCGAGGTGATGGGAGGTGGAGGTTAGAATAGAGGTAGATGGGAGGTGGAGGTTAGAATAAGAGGCAGATGGGAGGTGGAGGTTAGAATATGGGTAGATGGGGAGCTGGAGGTTAGAATAACAAGGTAGATGGGGAGGTGGAGGTTAGAATAACGAGGTAGATGGGGAGGTGGAGGTTAGAATAACAAGTAGATGGGGAGGTGGAAGTTAGAATAGTGAGGTAGGTGGGAGGTGGAGGTTAGAATATGAGGTAGTGAGGAGGTGGAGGTTAGAAAGTGAGGTAGATGGGGAGCTGGAGGTTAGAATAACAAGGTAGATGGGGAGGTGGAAGTTAGAATAGTGAGGTAGGTGAGGAGGTGGAGGTTAGAATAACGAGGCAGATGGGGAGGTGGAGGTTAGAATAACGAGATAGATGGGGAAGTGGAGGTTAGAATAACGAGATAGATGGGGAAGTGGAGGTTAGAATAACGAGATAGATGGGGAGGTGGAGGTTAGAATAACAAGGTAGATGGGGAGGTGGAGGTTAGAATAACGAGGCAGATGGAGAGGTGGAGGTTAGAATAACGAGATAGATGGGGAAGTGGAGGTTAGAATAACGAGATAGATGGGGAGGTGGAGGTTAGAATAACAAGGTAGATGGGGAGGTGGAGGTTAAAATAACGAGGCAGATGGAGAGGTGGAGGTTAGAATAACGAGATAGATGGGGAGGTGGAGGTTAGAATAACGAGGTAGATGGGGAGGTGGAGGTTAGAATAATGAGGTAGATGGGGAGGTGGAGGGCAGGACAAGGAATGGTAGGGAGGTTTGTCTCCACCAGTATGTCCGGGACGCCACTGTGACTGTGTGCTCGTTTTTATACCTCAGATTTATACTTCCTCCTCCCTTCTAACACACACACACATACACTGCAGGTAGAGAAGATGACAGGTCCCATGCAAAGGCACGACCAGGTCACCAAGAATCACAGGAAATACAAGGGAGACAATGGTTATGTACAAACGGGACCCAGAGACACGGAAGAAAAGGCAGTGGGAGGAGAAGGAGGAAAGGTCAGTTTTTATTCATGGGCTTCAGGAGAGTGAAGGGACGACGCAACAAAAGAAGGCAGAAAGAAAAACGAGAGATTGAAAACTCCATCCAAGAAATAGAGGAGGAGGGCATAAATGAGACAATAAATTTTCAGAGAATAGGGGGGTACTCGAGGGCGAGAAATCGGCCAGTCAAACAAATTTTCAAGACAGAAATGGTCAGGAATAGGATCCTGCATTAGAAATCACAGTTGATGGAACCATCAACATACAGGAGAGTGTTTCTAGACCGTGACAGAACGAGAACAGAACGAGAGCAGCTGATGAAGAGGACTCAGAAACGAAAGGGACTAGAAAGAGACAAGGACAGAGTCAAAAGAGAACAACCAGAGCCGGGCAGAGCAGCAAGTGAAAACACCAACAGAACCCCCCAGCCATGCATATTATCCCAATACAAATCACAATCCACACTTGCAGCCCCTGTCCCACACTCTCCAGTAGAATCCCACAGCACCCTGCCAGGTCCCCCACTCCCCTAACCTCCACAGACCCCCAGAATACAGTGTTGGAGAGGAAATTGAAGGTATGGTACACCAATGCTGATGGAATAACAAGTGAGAGGAGCGGCATCAATAACAAGTGGGAGAAGTGGCATAAAAGAGTCAAGGAGGCAGCACCAGACATCACAGCTCTCAAAGAAACCAAACTCATGGGCATGATAACAGATGCCATCTTTCCAACTGGGTATCAGATCCTGAGGAAAGACAGGGGAAACAGAGGGGGTGGAGGACTGGCACTACTCATCAAAAAACAATGGGATTTTGATGAGCTGGAAAGAGGAGACGGGGGAGAAGCAGGAGACTATATAACAGGAACACTTCAGTCTGGAGGTCCCAGGGTGGTAATTACAGTGATGTATAACCCACCGCAGAATAGCAGGAGGCCAAGACAAGAATATGATGAGAGTAACAGAGCAATGGTTGATACACTGGCTGAAGTGGCCAGAAGGCCCCATGTAAGCAGGGCAAAGCTAATGGTTGCGGGCGACTTCAATCACAAAGAAATTGACTGGGATAACCTGGAGCCACATGGGGCCCCAGAAACGTGAAGAGCTAAGATGATGGAGGTGGTACTGGAAAACCTAATGCATCAACACTTTAGGGAGAGGGCGAACCAGCAAGACTAGACCTAGTATTCGCCTTAAGCAGTGCAGATATTGAGAATATCACATACGAAAGGCCCCCTCGGAGCTAGCTTTGAATACATAGTAAAGTTACAAGTGGAGAGGGAAGCAGGAAGGGCAGGGCGAATGAAGCCAAACTACTACATGAGAGGGGACTACACAGGCATGAGGAACTTCCTGTATGAAGTTCAGTGGGACAGAGAATTGGCAGAGAAATCAGTAAATGTAATGACGAATAACAATTTGCAAGGCAGCAGAGGAGAGGTTTGTACCCAAGGGCAACAGACATGACGAGAAGGCCAGGACGAGCCCTTGGTTCACTCGGAGGTGTAGAGAGGCCAAAACCAAATGCAACAGAGAATGGAAGAAGTATAGGAGGCATAGGACCCAGGAGAATATGGAGAGTAGTCGAAGAGCCAGAAATGGATATGCACGGGTAAGGAGTGAAGCCCAGTGACAATGCGAAAATGATATAACAACGAAATCCAAATCCGACCCAAAACTGTTGTACAGCCACATCAGGAGGAAACAACAGTAAAGGACCAGGTAATCAGGCTGAAGAAGGAAGGAAGATAACTCGGCAGACGATGCAACATCCCCCCAATGAAGAGCAGGGGTGTCACTAGCACGTTAAGAGACAACACAAGCGTCAGGGGCCCAAGACTGTTCAACTGCCTCCCAGCATACATAAGGGAGATTACCAATAGACCCCTGGCTGTCTTAAGCAGGCACTGGACAAGCACCTAAAGTCGGTACCTGACCAGCCGGGCTGTGGCTCGTACGTTGGATTGAGTGCAGCCAGCAGTAACAGCCTGGTTGATCAGGCCATGATCCACCATGAGGCCTGGTCACAGACAGGGCCGCGGGGGCGTTGACCCCCGAAACTCTTTCCAGGTAAACTAAAGGTAATACATAGCAGCATGTGTAGAGAACCTAGGGTAACCCAAAAAAGTCAAAGTGACTTATTTCCATAAGGATCCTTACATATTTCCACTGGGGTCCTTAATAAAATAAAGACGATAAGATCACTACAAAGATATTCAATAAATCTAACTGTACTGGCTTTGGTTTAACTTGTTTAAATTTTATTCATAAAAAATAAAATTAAAACTTTCATTAGCTTTGCTTCTAATATTTTATTTTTAAAGTGTCTCACTCAAAATAAACTACTTGTATGATTATTTCGTCAAAAATGGTTCTCCAAGCTCTGTATATTACCGAATACTTAAAAGACTTTTTTAACAAGAAGTTAGAGCCTTCAGCACCTGACTCAGGCACCAAAGATGATCAAATATATTCAGTTGCTATAATTGGACTCTCTGAATTTTTCTATTAGAGAGGAACTTAACAGCACTTTGTCCAAGTCGTTTCTTCAAATAAGTTGTAGAAAAAAATTCAAAAGCAAATTTGCTTAAGGATCAAAGCACAGGAACTCTGAACCTTTACCACTTACTGTCAGAGCCACTGT
>NC_069405.1:84350633-84370893 GCF_026875155.1 Cherax quadricarinatus
CTTTTTAGCATTTTTAAAACCGAATTTTAAAAACACACAACAAGCCATGGTGCTAGGAAACCCCCCCCACACAATCCCAAAAAGCTTAGGACAATATCCCACAGGTGTCACGCCCTGGGGGTATTCCCTCAACTCGTCCTTTTGCTCTATCTTACCCAGCCTTCCATGCCTCTTTTTATGACCATTTTTTCTCTTCATTCTTTTAACATTTTAAATATATATATATTTATATATATATATATATATAATATTTATATTTTATATATATATATAATGTGTGTGTGTGTGTGTGTGTGTGTGGTGTGTGTGTGTGTGTAGCCGAATAGGTAAAACTTGTGATTTTTGGCTTAAGTAGCAACGCTCTTCTTTCCGAATTAGGCAAGCGAAAATCATTCTGAACTTCCCCGTAAAAATATAATTCATTTGCTTGTTTTTTTATTAAATTATTGTAAACTTTATAAAAAAAAGAACATAAGAAAGGAGGCACACGCAGGAGGCCTGTTTGGCCATACTAGGCGGGTCCTTTACAATTCAACCACTAACAAAACATTTGCCCAACCCAATTTTCAATGCCACCCAAAAAATAAGCTCTGATGTGAAAGTCCCAATCAAATCCAACCCCTCCCACTCATGTACTTATCCAACCTAAATTTGAAACTACCAAAGTCCCAGCCTCAATAACCCAACTAGGTAACTGTTCCACTCATCAACTACCCTATTTCCAAACCAATACTTTCCTATGTCCTTTCTAAATCTAAACTTATCTAATTTAAATCCATTACTGCGGGTTCTCTCTGAGAGAGACATCCTCAAGACCTTATTAATATCCCTTTATTAATCCTATCTTCCACTTATACACTTCGATCAGGTCTCCCCTCATTCTTCGTCTAACAAGTGAATGTAACTTAAGAGTCTTCAATCTTTCTTCATAAGGAAGTTTTTCTAATGCTATGTATTATTAGTCATCCTACGCTGAATGTTTTCTAACGAATTTATGTCCATTCTGTAATATGGAGACCAGAACTGAGCTGCATAATCTAGGTGAGGCCTTACTAATGATGTATAAAGCTGCAGTATGACCTCTGGACTTCTGTTGCTTACACTTCTTGATATAAATCCCAGTAATCTATTTGCCTTATTACGTACGCTTAGGCATTGCTGTCTTGGTTTATGGTTGCTGCTCACCATAACCCCCAAGTCCTTTTTGCAATCTGTATGGCTAAGTTTTTAATCATTTAACTTATAAGTCTAGGGTTATGGGCACTTCCCGAGCTTCAGAACCTTGCATTTATCTATATTGAACTGCATCGCCCCTTTTCTGCCCAAGAATGAGTTTGTTTAAATCCTCCTGAAGTTCCATAACATCTACAAATTTGAATCAAATTTTCCTACCTATCTTTGTGTCATCGGCGAATTTGCTCATATCACTAGTAATTTCCCTCACAAGATCATTGATATATATTATAAACAACAACGGGGCCCCAAAACTGATCCCTGTGGAACGCCACTTGTTACAGATCCCACTCGGATTTAACCCCCCTTTATGGACACTCTCTGCTTCCTGTCGTGAGCCTGACTCGATCCCGAGAGACCTTTTTTTTCCCCAATGCCTGAGCTGCCCCTTTCTTTAACAGTCTATGGTGCGGAACTTTTATCAAAAGCCTTACTAAAATCTAAGTAAATAATATCAAATTCTTTATCGTGGTCAACAGCCTCAAAAGCTTTACTGAAGAAAGTTAATAAATTTTTTAGACAAGACCGGCCTTTGGAAAATCCATTAAAGATCATTAAAAAAGCATGCTTATCGAGATGGCTTTATAATCTCAGCTAAAATTGACTCTATTAATTTCCTACTTGGGTCAGGTTATTGGGCGGTAATTTGACGGTAACGATTTTCCCCTGTTTTAAAAATGGGAATTACATTTCCCCTCTTCCCCTATCGGACACTACAAACCCCTTTTTAAGAATAAATTAAAAATATTTTGTTAATGGTTTTCCCGAGTTCCATTTTGCATTCCCTTTAAAAACCCTTTGGAAAAACCTCACAGGCCCAGTGACTTATTTTGTTCAGTTGCTATCTGCTTCACAACCATTTCATAGTGACTGTGATGCCCACTAAAAAAAATTAATTAGGGAATATTGTTAGGTCTTCCTGTGAAAAAAACGAAAAAAAAATAATTAGAAAAAAATCGAGCACTTTCTTTTTTTCTTTTCGTAAGGTCCCCATAGTTATTTTTAAGGGGACCATTTTATCTCTAATTTTTGTTCTATAGCCCTGGAAAAGTTTTTTGGGGTTATTTTTAAAATCCCCTAGCAATTTTAAATTTTCTAGCCCTTTTTGCTTTTCTTACCCCCTTTTTTAATGTCCCCTTAATGTCAATATACTGTTTCATAAGATCCCCTCACCTCTTTTGATCCCCAAAAAATTCCTTTCTTATCCCCTGTAGATTTTGACCTATTATTCTCCATTTTGGGTCATTTCTATTTGTCTAATTTCTTTTTTGGGGATAAACGTTCTTTGGCAGCATGTTAGTGTTCAAAAAAACTGTCAATGATGCTCACTTCGTTACCCCGTCAAAAATGAAAGTGTTCTCTAACCCCTCGAAATCTGAAAGCAAAAATTGGGGCTTTTAAATGAGTTATGCACTATCGTACTTCCAGTCATATGATTTAAATTCCCAGTCAAAAAATTTCCCAATCATTGATAAAGTTAAAGCTCCTGAATTCTACATTATCAGTTTGTGCCTTTAAAAATTTCTCCCAAGTAGTCCCCCCTTGGCCCTATCTAAGTTTGGGGGACGGTATATACTCCTAAAATCAGTTTTTACGCCCCCTGAAAATTCTACCCAAACAAAATTGATGGTTACTTCAGACTTAATACCCGTTTTTATGCAACAGTTAAACGTTCGGCATACAATGCCCCCCCACCCCCTTCCGTATTCTATCAACTTGGAACAATTTAAAAACCCCGAAAAATTTACTTGCAGGGGTCCCCCACTTTTTGAATTAAACCAGTCTCAGTTAAGGGAAATCTTCAATGTTACCTGCAACTAGCAACTAATCTCAACTCGCCCATCTTATTCCTAGCACTACGGCAATTACATAATAAACCTTGAAAGACTCCCCTTTTTCCTCTTCCCCTTCCTGCTCATTTTTTGTTTTTCTACTAAACCTATTACTGTCCTTATCACCCAAAGTCCCTGGCTTTTCAAATTTCTACCTCGTTCTGTTTTATTACTAGTTCCCCTAGAACTCGTAATATTATTTACACTGGGACTTCACTGTTTTCCTGCCAAAACCCTACCACTAACTATTCCTAGTTTAAAGCCCTAACTCCCTCCCTCCACTGCAGTTTGCCAGTGCTACCACCCCAGCCCTTTATAAGTAAACCCCCATCCCTGGCATGCATGTCATTTCTGCCATAAAAAGAGGCCCCCCCCCCCATTGTCAATGAATGTTACTGCATTTTCCTTACAGTATTTGTCCAGCCAGCAATTGACACCAATTGCCCTGGACAACCATTCATTTCCAACCCCTCTCCTTGGCAAAATACCACTTTATGACAGGGTTCCCACCTTACTCCTAATTATTTCTATTGCTGACCTATTACCTGCTAATCATGTCTTCACCCCTACGTCTGCCAACATCATTGCCTCCAGCACTGAGACAGATAATAATAGGATTGCCCCCATTACCTCCCCATGATGCATCCGACGGCTAACAATATCCTCCATCCCAGCCCCAGGAAAGCAAACTCTCTGTCTCCTACTCCTTTTCCTTCAAGCAGAACGCCCTATCCATATACCTAACTTGGCTATCCCAACAACAACTATATTCTTACCTTCCTTGGTGTTGTTCGTCATGTTGTTTTCCCCGTAGTCGACTCACATTGTCGGGTAGCACTGAGAATGTATTAGATGTTTCCACAACATTTCCACGGCAGTCTCTTTCTTCTTCATCGTTTCTTTTCCTTTCCATTCGTCCTCTTGATCGTCAACTTCGTTCCCTGCTGTCCAGCCACTGACCAGTTTCCCTTCTTGACCTGAGGACTCAAAACAGGAGGACTACTACGAATCTTTTTGTTTTCCTCGGTCAGTCGCCGAATCTCCACCTTCGCCATCCTCAATTCTTCTTTAAGCTGTTGGGAAACTTTAAGCTGTTGGACTAGGCCCAAAAATTAAATTGTGCTTGTTATAATAAGGTTAAGGTAAGTTTTCTAAGGTTCTTTTGGTACAAAATTATTAATTTTTTTTATTAACATAACTGAAAAAATATATCTTTTAAACGTAAAAAGAGAAAAGTCTGAGGCGCTTTTGTGAAAACTCTGTTCCACAAGGCACAGCACTCGCTCCCATCCTGTTCCCCATCCTCAATCTGACTAGACAGGGTCTATGTCTTCCGTTGCAGATGACACCCGAATTTGCATGACAGTAATCTTCTACTGAAGAAAATTGCAAAACTCCAGGCAGACATCAACCAAATCTTTAAATGGGCCGCAAAAAAAATTATGAAGTTCATTGATGAGTGTTGCTATTTTTAAGCCAAATCGAAAGTTTTCCCTGTGTGGCACGATTATATATTTATATATTTATTATATTATATTATATTTTTATATAATATATATATTTTTTTTATATATTTATATAATTATATTATAATATATATGATATAAAATTTTATATTTTAATTATTTATATATATATTTTTAAATTATATATAATATATATATAATATATATTATTATTATATATATATTATTAATAATATATATATATATATATATATATTGTAATATATATATATAAAAATTATATATATATTTTAAAATATATTATATATATATATTTAAATTTTTTATCCACGGGCCGATTCCCCCAAAGGGCAGGGGGGCCCAAAAAAGAAAAACTTTCACATCTTCCTCTCACTGTCTTGCCAGAAGGGTGCTTTACACTACAGTTTTTAAACTGCAACTTTAAACCCCCTCCTTAAAGGGGCAGGCACTGTATTCCCATCCCCGGGATTAAGCCGGCCTCCCGGGGTTTCCCCTGAACCCCTTCAAAATGTACTTTGTCACACCCCAACAGACGTCAAGTATTAAAATAATTTGTCTCCATTCCCCCTTATCAAACACGCTCACGCATGCTGGGGAAGCCAAGCCCCTCGCACAAAAAACCCCTTTTACCCCCTCCCCCCAACCCTTTCCTAGGCGCCCCTTTACCCCCCCTTCCCTTTCCCACTACGACTGATACACTCTTGAATTTTTTGTTTTGCTCCTTTCTCCAATGCCCGGGAACCCCCTCATCAACCCTTCCTCAGCCCCTTGGAAACGTTTTGGTAACCCCCGCACCCCCTCTAATTTCCCAAACTACAAATTTCCTTACATTAATTCACACCACTTTTTTCCTCTCGACATGACATCCCCACTGTCTCCAGCCTTTCCTGCGCAACTTTCATCACCCATGCTTCACACCCATAAAAAGCTTTGGGTAAAACTTACCCAAACATCCCCTCTTTGCCCCAAGGAAAAAATTCTTTGCTCCACAGACCCCAAAGGGCACCACTCACCCTTTTTTTCCCCCTCATAATTCTAGATTCATTCATCTTTCATAGCCCCATCCGCGCCCGCCCCATCCCAAATATCTAATACATTACCTCCTCCATACTCTCCCCCCAAATCTGATATCCAATCTTTCAACCTAATCTTTTTGTTATTCATAACCTTACTCTTTCCTTATTCACTTTAAATTTTCTTTTTTTTGCCACCCTCCCCAAATTCCCCCACCAATCTCGCAACTTCTTTTCAAAATCTCACAAGAGCACAGGTCATCAGCAAAGAGCAACTTGACAACTCCCATTTTTATGTGTGTTTCTTTATCTTTTAACTCCATGCCCCTTTTCCCAAAACCCTCGCATTTATTCTCTACAACCCCACTTAATTATTAAACAAGCACGGTGACATCACACATCCTTTCTAAGGCCCTTTTACTGGAAATAAATTTTCCCCCTTTTTCCCACTACTTATTTAGCTCACTATCCCCGTAAAAACTCTTCCCGCTTTTAGTAAAATACCTCCACACCATACACCTGCAACATCTGCCCCAATTTCCCCCCATCCACCCTGTCATACGCCTTTTCCAAATCCTAAAAGCCAAAAGACCTTTTAGCCTTATCTAAAAATGTTCACTTATATGTTTCCCGTAAAAAAACCTGGGCCCACACCCCCCACCTTTCCCAAAACCTCCTTTTCATTGCACCCATTCCCGTCTTACTCTTAATTCTTTCAATAATAAATTCCATACACTTTGCCAGTATACTCAACAACTTATCCCCCCCATAATTTTTGCACTTCTTTTATCCCCCCTTTTCCTTTTACAAAGGAACTATGCATGCTTGCCAATCCCTAGGGACCTTACCCTCTCTATACTTTATTAATAACTGCACCAACCACTCCAAAACTATATCCCCACCTGCTTTTAACATTTTTATCTTTATCCCACCAAACCCCCGGCCTGCCTTACCCCCTTTCATTTTGCCCACTCCTCACGAACTTCCCCCACATCACAACTGGGTCTTCCTCACCCTACAAAATTTTGTTTCCCCTTGCCCTATACACAAATCACAGCTTCCCTACTTTACAACATTTTAAAAATTTCTCAAAATATTCCCTCCCCTTCCCATACCATTTGTTCTCTAGGCTTTCTTAATTTTTAAACTCACTCCAAAACTTTTCTGATTTTCAACAAAATTTGTTGATAACATTCACCCACTCTCTCATTTGCCTCTTTTACATTGCTTCACCCTCTTTAACCTCTCTCTTTTTCTATGTATACTCTTCCCTCCTTGCATCACTTCTACTTTGTAAAAACTTCTCATATATATATATATATATATATATAATATATATATATAATATATATATATATTATATATTATATATATATATAATATATATATATATATATAAATATATATATATATATGTATATAAATAGTGCTGAAGGCAGCTCAGCAGTCTCTGCGGCTGAGTGGCTCTTCCTGAGCGGTCTCTTCCTGAGCGGTCTCCTCCCGAAAGGGCTGCGGCTGAGTGGCTCTTCCTGAGCGGTCTCTTCCTGAGCGGTCTCCTCCCTAAAGGGCTGCGGCTGAGCGGTCTCCTCCCTAAAGGGCTGCGGCTGAGCGGTCTCCTTTTCACACCTTTATGTTAATGACCTTGACCTCACCCACGACCCCCACCCACGACCCCCACCCACGACCCCCACCACGGCCCCCACCCACGACCCCACCCACGTCCCCCCACGACCCCCACCCACGACCCCACCCTCGACCACCACGACCCCCACCCACGACCCCACCCCACGACCCCCACCCATGACCCCACCCACGACCCCCCACGACCCCCACACCACGACCCCCACCACGACTCCACCCACGACCCTCCACCCACGACCCCCACCCACGACCCCCCACCCACGATCCCCACCCATGACCCCACCTCGACCCCTCACCCTCTATCCCCACCCACGACCCCCCTACCCTCTACCCCCACCCAAGACCCCCACCCACGACCCCACCCACAGACCCCCACCCACGACCCCACCCACGACCCCCACCCTCGACCCCACCCACGACCCCGACCGTCCGCGCCGCCCGACCGGGGCCTGCCTGCATCGGCTCGCGCCCTCCCCACGCCCGCCCTCGCGCCCGCCCCGCGCCTTCTGCAGCGCCTTCTGCAGTGTCGTCCAGATCGCCCCCACCCCACGAATTTTTTTCCTATTTTTTTCGAATTTCATTTTCTTATGTTCTCCATCTCCTCGGATCAAATTTTTCCCAAAATCAATAATACCAAGACTCCACTTCCTCGGATCAAGTTTTTTGGATTCTTCCCTATAGGGTTTCGAAATTCTTATGATCTCCTCGGATCAAGTTTTTCTCGATATCAATAATACAAAGATTTTCCCCCCACACCTCAAACCCACACCACCCCCATCCCAAAATTTCTGCTCCAACTCCTTGGATTAAGTTTTTCTCGATAATACAAAGACTCCACTTCCTTGGATCAAGTTTTTCTCAATATCAATAATACAAAGACTCCACTTCCTCTGATCAAGTTTTTCTCGATATCAATAATAATACAAAGATTTCCCCCATCATCCACTTCTACCCCAAAATTTCTGCTCCAACTCCTTGGATCAAGTTTTTTTCTTAATTTCCCCCTCTGGGGGTATGCATTCAAAATGGACTCTCACTTTCACCCCAAATATTCCTACTCTACTTCCTCGGATCAAGTTTTTCTTGATATCAAATAATACAAACACTCCGTCTCTCTGTATCAAGTTTTTTTGGATTCCCCCCTCTGGGGGTAAGCATTCAAATGAACTCCCCCTATGGGGCATGGTACTTTCTCTTACTACAGGTCTAAACAAGTGTGACGTCACCCCACCTGTGTTTACTCGGCGGTCAGTGACATCACGTGATGACCTCACACACACAGGTCAGCTGAATCTTGTCGAGCAGTCAATAAAATGCAGGATAACACTAATACACAATATTTTCATTTATTTATTATACACCCAATACATTTAAATATACACCCAAACAAAAAAATTCATTGAAAAAAAGGTACAATTCATTGACTAAAATCAACATATTTTTCTCTTGAAGAAATTCTGTGCATTTCGTTCTGGATCTTCTTCATCGTCACCATCTCAGTATTACACATTTCATATACAACATAGGGAAAACATTACACATTTTCACTCTTAACCCAGGATAACCCAAATGATTTTACATTTTTTTTCGTTAATACCCACAACAATTCACAATTTCTTTACAAAATACAACACAAGTCTAGACATTTTTCTCGTTTTAACTATTTCATCAGAAAAAAGTCACCGCAACACTTACAACTTAACCACTTTTCGAGAAATTTACTAGTCACAATTTAACATATTACGAAGTTAAAAACACACACACACACACACACACACACACACACACAACACACACCCCACACACACAACACACCACACACACAAAACACCCCAACACACACCTACCCACTTTGAACACCTTCAAAACACTCTCATAAATCATTTGAATACTCACAAAAGCACCTTTGAACATTTCCAAACAACACTAAAACATTTCCAAGACAACATTTTGAATACTCCCAAATAAGATTGACATCTCTAATTTATCTACACTTCCCATATTTCATTAAATTACAACTCATCCCTCAAAACTCCTCCCTCATTTCCAGATTTTTACAACAGTATCACAAAAACTATCTCAGACACTTTGCCTTTGAACAACACCAAAAACATCATCATTTACCTTTAAAATACTCCAAAAACATCATTCGAACACCCCCAAAATCACCACTGAATACTGCCAGAACACCTAATAAATACTTTTGCACATCATTTGAACACCTTCAAAACACCTTGAATAGTCCTCAAACACCATTTGAGTACTCCCAAATACACCACTGAATACTACCAAAACAGCCCCGAATACTGCCGAAACACCACCAAAATCACCATAAACTAAGATCAACATCACAGACTAACACCCATTTTCACACAAATCCTCTCAAATCACTTAACCAAGATGATCCCACTCACCTCCAACTAAATATAACATGAGTGGAAAAAAACATGAAACAACCCAAACACACACGAACACTCAAAACCCCACAGCACCCACAACAACAACCCACTTATAACTTCTCTTTTTTGTATTCTAGTTCGACAACAACGCCCACAACCCAAACACCCACATCCACAACACCCACAACCCACAATTTTTTCTCATTTTAACTAATTTCATCAGAAAAAGTCACAACAACCCTCAACTTATAACCACTTTTTCGATATCTCTAGTTCGACAACAATACCCACAACCCTCATCACTTACCAATTTATTCACAATTTATTAGAAACAAATTTTTCCCCTTCTTTTTATTGAATCTTAAAATGTAATGCACATTCCTCCCTACATTACCAAAATTCTAATAAAGTCCTCTCCATACCCATCTCCATGTATCCACATAAATTAATATTATACTCACAACAAGTAATTTCTCACTACCCAACTACTGCAGCATGTTTCTACACCCTCCAATCTTTTCCAATGTATCATAACTTTTTCACTTCTATAATTTCTTTTATAATATTCCACATCTCCTTTATTTTCAGTAAAATCCCCCCATATTTCATTAAATTTCTAATACAACCCCCCCCATACCCCTCTCCATCTCACCACATTTCTTCACATCCACTCACCCATCTCCCCAAAACACCTCTTCAGAACAAACACAAAAATCACATTTCACATCCACAAATGCATCTCATCACCCATCTCAAATCCACTAAAATCACTGTAACCAAGTTATTCACAAAATTCTATGACCACCTAACACACACAGACAACTCACTTTACTTTGAACACTACCAAAAACACCATCAATTACCATTGAATTTCTCCCAAAAACATCATTCGAACAACCCCCAAATCACCACTGAATACTCTCAGAACACCTTCAAAAATACTCTTGCACCATCATTTGAACACCATCAAAAACATCATCAAACCCATTTGAATACTCCCAAATACAACCACTGAATTCAGTCAAAACACCCCCAAAATCACCATAAACTAAGATCAACATTTTTCATATGAATACTCCAAAAACACATCAAACTCCTTTGAATACTACCAAAACACAACTGAATACTGCCCAAACTCTACTAAAAATCACCAGAAACTAAGATCAACACCACCAACTACACCCATTTTATAGAAATCCCCTCAAATCACTATAACCAAGACAATCCCACTCACCTCAGGCTATTATATAACATGAACGCAAAAAAAAAAAAAAAAACTTCATAAATCATTTGAATACTCACAAAAAACACCTATGAACTTTCCAAACAACACCGAAACACTTACAGCAGGATCACACCAAATGAAAACATAACATGTACACACACACAAAAAAAAAATAAGACATCCATCAACTATCATATTGACCACTCATTTTTTCACACATTCGCACAAAAAATCACATTCAAGAAACATCATCAAACTCCTTTTTAATACTCCCCAAACACCACTGAATACACCAAAACAGCACCCAATACTGCCCAAACAACACTAAAAATCACAAGAAACTAAGATCAACACCCCCAACTAACACCCATTTTATAGAAATCCCCTCAAATCACTATAACCAAGACGATCCCACTCACCTCAGACTATTATATAAATGAGCGCAAAAAAAAAAAAAAAAAAACATTCTTATAAATCATTTGAATACTCACAAAAAACACCTTTGAACATTTCCAAACAACACACACACACACAAAAAAAAAAACTAAGACATCCATCAACTATCATCAATGACCACTATCATTTTTATAAACATTCGCACAAAAAATCACAATCACCAACTCCATACAATATCTAATACACTCCTCTCACTACCCCCAACAATACCAGCACAGATAGGGATACCTCCCATGACATTACACTCCATCGTGTGTGTACTTGACGACGCCACACCCCCCTTTTACTTCATTTAACTTACTGAGAGGAAGCACTTGTTTCAACCTGTTATATCTCCAATATCTAAGATCACCACAAAGAAGACGTTTACCAAATTCTATAACCCCACCACTAGATACACATTTTTGTACACATTCTCTTAAAACATCATCATAACGAAGATCCCCTAAAACTATCTATACTTTTACTAAGATCACGTAACATTTTGTCTTCTCTAACTCACCCACCAATTTTACATTCTCATTCACACTTACACATTTCATTAACCGAAATTACATCATCCACCAAAACTCCTCCCCATTCTCCAGACTTTACAACATTAGCACACACAAAAAAAACTAACTCATACACTTATAACATGAGACATTACCATAACTAAACACTGACTAGCTTTGAACCAACTCTGAACAACACCAAAACACCAATGAACATCTTCAAAAATACTCTGCACGTCATTTGAACACCTTCAAAAACACCTCCGAATACTCCCAAAACACTACTGATTACTACCAAATCACCACTGAATACTACCAAAACACCGTAAAATCACCAGAAACTAAGTTTAATATCACATCTAACACCCCTTTTATAGAAATCCCCTCAAATCACTATAACCAAGAACTCCCTCCCCATGGGCGCATAAAAAAAAGCATGAACACAAACCTAAACACAAACACCTAGTACATGATCTCCGTCAACTGGAAACATATCTTGTACACACATAAATCTAAGACAACCACCATCAACAAACGCCCATATTCACTTACCTCAAATTCAAATTCAAATTCAAAGTTTATTCTCTGTAAGGATTACAATGCTGAGTTTACAGAAATTTGGTTATTGTGTGTTTCATGTAGTAAAATAGTGATTACAGAGTGTACCACTAAACGCTTAGCATGGCTAGGCATTTGGCGGCACTTTAGTTTTATTCTTAATTGTAAAATATTACAAATATGAGGTAAGTTGGTATTATGGCTTAAGTGACTAATACTGATTTGTGAGTTTAGCAATGTAAAATGCTTTTGTTTGGCACATACTTTGTTTTTAGTATTGGGAGTATCATAGGATTCATTATTTTAAGATTGAGATTAATATTTCTGTTTATGGTCAAATGAGTCAGTGAGTGTAAGTGTGAACCACCAGTGGTGTATTCGTGTAGTTAGTTGACAGGGTGTATCAGGGAGATAAGATGTTTTCTAATGGTAGTTTTGAAGGGGATGAATGTGTCTGCGTTCTAGAGTTCTCAGGTAGGGTATTCCAGATTTTAGGGCCTTTGACATACATTGAATTTTTTTAAAGGGTTTTGTCGGACAAGGGGAATGTCGTAGAGATGCTTGTGTCTGGTGTTATGCCTGTAGTTCTGTCACAACTATCAAGAAAGCATTTTAGGTCAAGGTTGATATTAGAGTTTAAGGCCCTGTAGATGTAGATAGCACAGTAGTAAGTGTGGATGTACTGAACAGGGAGTAAGTTTAGGTCTATGAAGAATGGGGGGGTGTGTTGCCATGGATGGGATTTAGTGATTATTCTTACTGCAGCTTTTTGTTGGGTTATTATTGGCTTTAGGTGTGTTGCTGCAGTTGATCCCCAAGCACAAATAGCATAGGTGAGGTATGGATAAATAAGTGAGTGGTATAGTGTGAGAAGGGCATTTTGCGGCACGTAGTATCGTATCTTGGAGAGGATCCCAACCGTTTAGGATACTTTTTGGGTTATATGCTGGATATGGGTGCTGAAATTCAGGTTGTTGTCAAGGTATAAGCCTAGGAATTTGCCCCCATTATTTCCATTATTTCTGGTAATTAGAGTGTTGTCAATCTTAATGTTAATTTGTGCATCTCCTGCTCTGCTACCAAACATAATATAGTAGGTTTTGTCAGTGTTAAGCGTAAGTTTATTGGCTGTCATCCAAGTCGATATTTTGATCAGCTCCTCATTCACAGTGGTGTTGAGGGTGGCAAGATTAGGGTGAGAGATGACATAAGTCGTGTCGTCAGCAAAGAGAATGGGTTTCAGGTGTTGGGATACGTTTGGAAGGTCATTGATGTATATGAGGAAGAGCAGGGGACCAAGGACACTTCCCTGCGGAACTCCAGTATCAAGTGGCCGTGTTGCTGATGCTGTGTGTCTTTAATGGTGACATACTGATACCTATTAGTAATGTAAGATTTGAAATAAGCAAGCGCATGGCCTCTTATACCGTAATGATCAAGTTTGTGGAGTAGGATGTCGTGGTCTACTGTGTCAAAAGCTTTTCTTAGGTCAATAAAAATTCCTAGTGGATATTCCTTATTTTCCAATGCTGTGTAAAGCAGATCTAGCATTTTTATGATTGCATCATTAGTGCTTTTATTTTTCCTGAATCCAAATTGGCAGGGTTGAGTTTGTTTTGAGCCGTTATAAATGAATACAGTCTCCTGTGCACGAGTTTCTCAAAGATTTTGGATAGCAATGGTAAGTTAGATATTGGCCTATAGTTGTTTAAGTCTGTAGGGTCACCACCTTTATGTATTGGTGTAACCCTTGCCATCTTGAGTAGTTTCGGGAAGGTGCTAGTCTCTAGTGACTTGTTAAAGAGTAATGAAATAGCATGCGAAAGGACATGGGCCGCTCGCTTGTACAGTGATGGTGGGACATGAGACAGATTCCCCGAGTTATTTTTAAGTGACTTTATAATCTCGGTGACTTCCGTGGGCTCAGTTGGTGCAAGATAGAAGGAATTAGGGAAATTCCCATCTACTACCCACTAAACACTCATTTCTTATAAACATTCACACAAAAAATCATATTTGACAATATCTAAGCGCACTCACCTCACTACCACCAACACACGATGTCACACCCCACAGGACCGGCGAGGTCACCTCCAGTGACGTCACACTCCCATCTGTGTTTACTTGGTGGTCATATCACACCCAACCCACCTTGTTTCAACCTGTTGTACCCACAATATCTAAGAATACTATAACCAAGACGATTACCAGATTTTATGACCCCACCACTAAGATCACAGAAAACACTCATTTTTTTTATAAACATTCACACAAAAATCACTATCACCAATTCCATATCATGTTTACCATCATCGATCAACACTCTTCACCAAGATCACCAAAAATCTAAGATCATTCATCTCAAAACTACTATGATCACTGAAAACACTTATTTTTTAAACATTCGCACAAAAATAAGGCATACACAAAAATACCACGACACTTCCACCAACATCTATAACATAACATGAGCACTATAACATATCTTCACCACCAAAAATAAAAATAATACACAGACACCCACAACTTATACATTTCAATCGCAAATTTAAGACATGAGACATACACACCAAATCTAAGACATTCACCTCCAACTAAGACATACACATCATAACTAAGACATACACCAAAACCTATAATTGACATATTGACAATAAATATAAGACATAAGCACAAAAAAATTTACCATGTCATGAGACATTACCAGAACTAAGTCACACTCCTCCAACTAATACACAATCACTTTACTAAGTTCATGTTAACCATTCATCAACAAAAAATATTTATACAATTTACCCACCAAATTTATGTTATAATCATCAAAACATAAAATTGTTTTACACATTTTTTTCTCAAACTGAATATTCATACCACATTTATCATTTCTCATCTATGTTACATATCAGATTTCTCACCCTCATCATCCCTAAAACATCCTTTCTTATTCATCCGTATATCACCAAGAGATATTTTATCCCGACGACCCATCACGACGTAGGAGCCAGAGCAACCATCACCACTCCAACACCACCTACTACACTCTGGCTCCTAGTGTCGTGATGGGTCGTCGGGATAAAATATCTCTTGGTGATATACGGATGAATAAGAAAGGATGTTTTAGGGATGATGAGGGTAAATTGTATAAACATTTTTTGTTGATGAATGGTTAACATGAACTTAGTAAAGTGATTGTGTATTAGTTGGAGGTGTGTGACTTAGTTCTGGTAATGTCTCATGACATGGTAAATTTTTTTGTGCTTATGTCTTATATTTATTGTCAATATGTCAATTATAGGTTTTGGTGTATGTCTTAGTTATGATGTATATGTCTTAGTTGGAGGTGAATGTCTTAGATTTGGTGTGTATGTCTCATGTCTTAAATTTGCGATTGAAATATATAAGTTGTGGGTGTCTGTGTATTTTTATTTTTGGTGGTGAAGATATGTTATAGTGCTCATGTTATGTTATAGATGTTGGTGGAAGTGTCGTGGTATTTTTGTGTATGTCTTATTTTTGTGCGAATGTTTAAAAAATAAGTGTTTTCAGTGATCATAGTAGTTTTGAGATGAATGATCTTAGATTTTTGGTGATCTTGGTGAAGAGTGTTGATAGATGATGGTAAACATGATATGGAATTGGTGATCGTGATTTTTGTGTGAATGTTTATAAAAAAAATGAGTGTTTTCTGTGATCTTAGTGGTGGGGTCATAAAATCTGGTAATCGTCTTGGTTATAGTGTTCTTAGATATTGTGGGTACAACAGGTTGAAACAAGGTGGGTTGGGTGTGATGTGACCACCAAGTAAACACAGATGGGAGTGTGACGTCACTGGAGGTGACCTCGCCGTCCTGTGGGGTGTGACATCGTGTGTTGGTGGTAGTGAGGTGAGTGCGCTTAGATATTGTCAAATATGATTTTTTGTGTGAATGTTTATAAGAAATGAGTGTTTTCTGTGGTATTAGTGGTTTTTGAGGTAAGTGAATATGGGTTTGCTGATGGTGGTTGTCTTAGATTTATGTGTGTACAAGATATGTTTTCAGTTGATGACGATCATGTACTAGGTGTTTGTGTATTAGGTTTGTGTTCATGCTTTTTTTTTATGCGCCCATGGGGAGGGAGTTCTTGGTTATAGTGATTTGAGGGGATTTCTATAAAATGGGTGTTAGATGGTGATGTTAAACTTAGTTTCTGGTGATTTTGACAGTGTTTTGGTAGTATTCAGTGGTGATTTGGTAGTAATCAGTAGTGTTTTGGGAGTATTCGGGGTGTTTTTGAAGGTGTTCAAATGACGTGCAGAGTACTTTTTGAAGATGCTCAGTGGTGTTTTGGTGTTGTTCAGAGTTGGTTCAAAGCTACTCAGTGTGTTAGTTATGGTAATGTCTCATGTTATAAGTGTATGAGTTAGTGTTTTTTTGTGTGTGCTAATGTTGTAAAGTCTGGAGAATGAAGGAGGAGTTTGGTGGATGAGATGTAATTTCGGTTAATGAAATGTGTAAGTGTGAATGAGAATGTAAATTGGTGGGTGAGTTAGAGAAGACAAAATGTTATGTGGTCTTAGTAAAAGTATAGATAGTTTTAGTGATCTTCGTTATGATGATGTTTTAAGAGAATGTGTACAAAAAAATGTGTGATCTTAGTGGTGGGGTTATAGAATTTGGTAAACGTCTTGAATTTGGTAAACATCTTGATTGGAGATATAACAGGTTGAAACAAGTAGCTTCCTCTCAATAAGTTAAATGAAGTAAAAGTGGGGTGTGGCGTCGTCAAGTAAACAGGATGGAGTGTGATGTCATGGGAGGTATCCCTATCTGTGCTGGTATGTGTTGGTGGTAGTGAGAGGAGTGTATTAGATATTGTATAGAGTTGGTGATTGTGATTTTTTGTGCAAATGTTTATAAAAATGAGTGGTCATTGATGATAGTTGATGGATGTCTTAGTTTTTTTTTTTGTGTATGTGTGTTGTTTGGAAATGTTCAAAGGTGTTTTTTGTGAGTATTTAAATGATTTATGAGAATTTTTTTTTTTTTTTTGCGCTCATGTTATATAATAGTCTGAGGTGAGTGGGATCGTCTTGGTTATAGTGATTTGGAGGGATTTCTATAAAATGGGTGTTAGTTGGTGGTGTTGATCTTAGTTTCTGGTGATTTTTAGTTTGGGAGTACTCAAATGGTGTTTGAGACTATTCAAAGGTGTTTTTGAAGTGCTCAAAATAATGTGCAAGAGTATTTATGAAGGTGTTCTGGGAGTATTCAGTGGTGATTTGGGGGTGTTCGAATGATGTTTTTGGAGTATTCAAAGGTAAATGATGGTGTTTTTGGTGTTGTTCAAAGCAAAGTGTCTGAGTTAGTTTTTGTGATACTGTTGTAAAAATCTGGAGAATGAGGGAGGAGTTTTGGGGGATGAGTTGTAATTTAATGAAATATTTAAGTGTAGATAGATTAGAGATGTCAAATCTTATTTGGGAGTATTCAAAATGTTGTCTTGGAAATGTTTTAGTGTTGTTTGGAAATGTTCAAAGGTGCTTTTGTGAGTATTCAAATGATTTAAGAGAGTGTTTTGAAGGTGTTCAAAGTAAAGTGAGGTAGGTGTGTGTGTGTGTGTGTGTGTGTGTGTGTGTGTGTGTGTGTGTGTGTGTGTGTATGCATATTAACTTCGTAATATGTAAAAATTGTGACTAATGAATTTATCGAAAAGTGGTTATAAGTTGTAAGTGTTGCGGTGACTTTTTTCTGATGAAATAGTTAAAACGAGAAAAATGTCTAGACTTGTGTTGTATTTTGTAAAGAAATTGTGGATTGTTGTGGATATTAACGAAAAAAAATGTGAAATTATTTGAGTTATCCTGGGTTAAGAGTGAAAATGTGTAATGTTTTCCCTATGTTATATATGAAATGTGTAATACAGAGATTGTGACGACGAAGAAGATCCAGAACAAAATGCACAGAATTTCTTCAAGCGAAAAATATGTTGATTTTAGTCAATGAATTGTGCCTTTTTTTCAATGAATTTTTTTGTTGGATGTATATGAAATGCATTGGATGTATAATAAATAAATGAAAATATTGTGTATTAGTGTTTTCCTGCATTTTATTGAATGCTCGACAAGATTCAGCCTGTGTGGGTGTGGTCATCGCGTGACGTCACTGACATAGGGGGATGTCGACAAGATTCAGCCTGTGTGTGTGAGGTCATCACATGATGTCACTGACCGTCGAGTAAACACAGGTGGGGTGACGTCACACTTGTTTAGACCTGTAGTAAGAGAAAGTACCATGCCCCATAGGGGGAGTTCATTTGAATGCTTACCCCCAGAGGGAGGAATCCAAAAAAACTTGATCCAAAGAGATGGAGTCTTTGTATTATTTGATATCAAGAAAAACTTGATCCGAGGAAGTAGAGCAGGAATATTTGGGGTGAAAGTGGGAGTTCATTTTGAATGCTTACCCCCAGAAGGGGGAATCCAGTGGGAGCCCATTTTGAATGCATACCCCCAGAGGGGGGATTTAAAAAAAAACTTGATCCAAGGAGTTGGAGCAGAAATTTTGGGGTAGAAGTGGATGATGGGGGAAATCTTTGTATTATTATTGATATCGAGAAAAACTTGATCCAAGGAGATCATAAGAAATTCGAAACCCCTAGGTAGGAATCCAAAAAACTTGATCCGAGGAAGTGGAGTCTTTATATTATTGATATCGAGAAAAATTTGATCCAAGGAAGTGGAGTCTTTGTATTATCGAGAAAAACTTGATCCAAGGAGTTGGAGCAGAAATTTTGGGATGGGGTGGTGTGGGGGGAAAATCTTTGTATTATTTATATCGAGAAAAACTTGATCCGAGGAGATCATAAGAATTTTGAAACCCCATAGGGGGGAATCCAAAAAACATGATCTGAGGAAGTGGAGTCTTGGTATTATTGATTTCGAGAAAAATTTGATCCGAGGAGATGGAGAACATAAGAAAATGAAATTTGAAAAAAAATCGGAAAAAAATTCGTGGGATGGGGGTGATCCGGACGACGCTGCAGAAGGCGCGAGTCGGCGCAGGTGGGCCCTGGTCGGCAGCGCGGATGGTCGGGGTCGAGGTGGGGTCGTGGGTGGGGTCGTGGGTGGGGTCGTGTGTGGGGGGTCGTGGGCTGAGGGAGAGGTGGTCGAGGGTGGGGGTCGTGGGTGGGGGGGTTGTGGTGAGGGTCGTGGGTGGGGTCATTGGTGGGGGTCGTCGGTGGGGTCGTGGGTGGGGGTCGTGGGTGGAGGTCGTGGGTGGGATCGTGGTGGGGTCATGGTGGGGGTTGTGGTGGGGGTCGTGGGTGTGGTCATGGGTGGGGTCGTGGTGGTCGAGGGTGGGGGTCGTGGTGGGGGGTCGTGGTGGGGACGTGGGTGGGGTCGCGGGTGGGGTTCGTGGGTGGGGGTCGTGGGTGGGGGTCGTGGGTGAGGTCAAGGTCATTAGCATAATGGTGTGAAAAGGAGACCGCTCAGCCAAAGCCCTTTCGGGAGGAGACCGCTCAGGAAGAGACCTCTCAGGAAGAGACCGCTCAGGAAGAGCCACTCAGCTGCAGAGACTGCTGAGCTGCCTTCAGCACTACTTACATATATATATATATATATATATATATATATATATATAATATATATATATATATATATAAATATATATATTATATATATAATTTGTAATTTTATTATAATTATTATTATTATTAGAAATGTAAGGAAAATAACTGAAGTTTATTCATTAATTCTTTTATTTATATAAACAGTACAAAATGTGCATATTAGCTACCGCATCAATACAACACAGAGGTAAGTCAGTAAATGCATTAATTGCTAGCACTCATAAAGCTCTAACGTTGAGTTTGTTAATCCACTGTGTGGTGTGTGTGTGTGTGTGTGTGTGTGTGTGTGTGTGTGTGTGTGTGTGTGTGTATGT
>NC_069405.1:84371393-84536393 GCF_026875155.1 Cherax quadricarinatus
AGAAACGGGGGCCAGAAAGAAAAACGAGAGATTGAAAAACTCCATCCAAGAAATAGAGAGGAGGGCATAAATGAGACATCAATAAAATTTCAGGAATAGGGGGGTACTCGAGGGCGAGAAATCGGCCAGTCAAACAAATTTTCAAGACAGAAATGGTCAGGAATAGGATCCTGCATTAGAAATCACAGTTGATGGAACCATCAACATACAGGAGAGTGTTTCTAGACCGTGACAGAACGAGAACAGAACGAGAGCAGCTGATGAAGAGGACTTCAGAAACGAAAGCGACTAGAAAGAGACAAGGACAGAGTCAAAAGAGAACAACCAGAGCCGGGCAGAGCAGCAAGTGAAAACACCAACAGAACCCCCCAGCCATGCATATTTCCCAATACAAATCACAATCCACACTTGCAGCCCCTGTCCCACACTCTCCAGTAGAATCCCACAGCACCCTGCCAGGCCCCCCCACTCCCCTAACTCCACAGACCCCCAGAATACAGTGTTGGAGAGGAAATTGAAGGTATGGTACACCAATGCTGATGGAATAACAAGTGAGAGGAGCGGCATCAATAACAAGTGGGAGAAGTGGCATAAAAGAGTCAAGGAGGCAGCACCAGACATCACAGCTCTCAAAGAAACCAAACTCAGGGGCATGATAACAGATGCCATCTTTCCAACTGGGTATCAGATCCTGAGGAAAGACAGGGGAAACAGAGGGGGTGGAGGACTGGCACTGCTCATCAAAAAACAATGGGATTTTGATGAGCTGGAAAGAGGAGACAGGGGAGAAGCAGGAGACTATATAACAGGAACACTTCAGTCTGGAGGTCCCAGGGTGGTAATTACAGTGATGTATAACCCACCGCAGAATAGCAGGAGGCCAAGACAAGAATATGATGAGAGTAACAGAGCAATGGTTGATACACTGGCTGAAGTGGCCAGAAGGCCCCCATGTAAGCAGGGCAAAGCTAATTGGTTGCGGGCGACTTCAATCACAAAGAAATTGACTGGGATAACCTGGAGCCACATGGGGCCCCAGAAACGTGAAGAGCTAAGATGATGGAGGTGGTACTGGAAAACCTAATGCATCAACACTTTAGGGAGAGGGCGAACCAGCAAGACTAGACCTAGTATTCGCCTTAAGCAGTGCAGATATTGAGAATATCACATACGAAAGGCCCCCTCGGAGCTAGCTTTGAATACATAGTAAAGTTTACAAGTGGAGAGGGAAGCAGGAAGGGCAGGGCGAATGAAGCCAAACTACTAAAATGAGAGGGGGACTACACAGGCATGAGGAACTTCCTGTTTTGAAGTTCAGTGGGACAGAGAATTGGCAGAGAAATCAGTAAATGTAATGACGAATAACAATTTGCAAGGCAGCAGAGGAGAGGTTTGTACCCAAGGGCAACAGACATGACGAGAAGGCCAGGACGAGCCCTTGGTTCACTCGGAGGTGTAGAGAGGCCAAAACCAAATGCAACAGAGAAGGGAAAGAGAAGTATAGGAGGCATAGGACCCAGGAGAATATGGAAGTAGTCGAAGAGCCAGAAATGGATATGCAGGGTTGGAGTGAAGCCCAGTGACAATGCGAAAATGATATAACAACGAAATCCAAATCCGACCCAAAACTGTTGTACAGCCACATCAGGAGGAAACAACAGTAAAGGACCAGGTAATCAGGCTGAAGAAGGAAGGAAGATAACTCGGCAGACGATGCAACATCCCCCCAATGAAGAGCAGGGGTGTCACTAGCACGTTAAGAGACAACACAAGCGTCAGGGGCCCAAGACTGTTCAACTGCCTCCCAGCATACATAAGGGAGATTACCAATAGACCCCTGGCTGTCTTAAGCAGGCACTGGACAAGCACCTAAGTCGGTACCTGACCAGCGGGCTGTGGCTCGTACGTTGGATTGAGTGCAGCCAGCAGTAACAGCCTGGTTGATCAGGCCATGATCCACCATGAGGCCTGGTCACGACGGGGCCGCGGGGCGTTGACCCCCCGAAACTCTTTTAAACCGGGGTAACTCAAAGTGATTATCATAGCGCATGTGTAGATGAACCTAGGGTTACCAAAAAAGCAAGTCAAAATGATTATTCATTAAGGATCTTTAACATATTTCACTGGGTTCCTTAATAAAATAAAGAAACGATTAATCACTACAAGATATTAATCCATAAAATTAACTGTACTGCTTTGGTTTAACTTGTAAAATTTTATTCATAAATAAATAAAACTTAAAAATTTTTTCAGTTAGCTTTGCTACTAATATTTTATTTTTAAAGATGTCCTCATCAAAATAATACTACTTGTATGATTATTTCATAAAATGGTTCTCCAAGTCTTTATATTACCGAATACTTAAAAGAATTTTTTTAAACAAGAATTAGAAGCCTTCACACTGACTCGTCACCATAAGATGATCAAATAATTCAGTTGCTATAAATTGGACACTCTGAATTTTTCTTTAGAGAGGGAACTTACAAGCACTTTGGTCCAAGCCCTCGTTTCTTCCAAAATAAGTTGCTAGAATAAAAATTCTAAAACAGATAATTGCTTAAGATCAAAGAACAGGAACACTGAACCTTAACCACTTACTGTCAGAGCCAACTGTAGTTCTATTTACCTGTTCAAACTGCGATGGCTCCATAGTGGGGTCAGCTCCGGGATGCACTTGGACACAGTCTGCCAACATATGGAGCAGTCATTTCGGTCTGGGTACAACTTTCAAGCTGTCTCCATCAGCTGTCCAAGCCCCTCACACCTCCCATAACAATAATTATAAACAATTTATAATAGATGCTAAATACAGTATATACGTGCTAATTTAAAGATACATACATGGAAAAGCCGACAGTTTTGAAAAAAAAAACATTTCGGCCAGACTTAAGATTAAACAAGCCTAAAAATAATCAACAGACTACGTGAGATTATACGACTGTACAATGCAAAATAAATTATGGTCCTTGAATATATGGTAATGAAGTCCAAAGATTTTTTTGCAATACAATAACAAAATTTTGAATATTTCACTAGGAATGTTGTACTGTAAATTACATAAATTCACAGTGTAAGTAATCTGCACGAGTAAGAGATAATGAAGCACAATGATCACACTAACAAAACAACTCGCATAATTTCCACAGCAGTGTCAGGAAGCTCTTGCGAACTTCACCCTCCTATCTGCGTACATACCCAAGATGAGAGGGAAGCTGAACAACACTAGTGAAGCAAGTGAACAGTGCATACACTCCAACAACAGAACAGACATACACTCCAACAACAGAACAGTACATACACTCCAACAACAGAACAGTAAATACATTCTAACAACAGAACAGTACATATAGTCCCACAACAGAACAGTACATACACTCCAACAACAGAAGAGTACATACACTCTAACAACAGAACAGTACATACACCCTAACAACAGAACAGTACATACACTCCAACAACAGAACAGTACATACACTCTAACAATAGAATAGTACATATAATCCAACAGTCCATACACTCCAACAACAGAACAGTACATACACTCTAACAACAGAATAGTACATATAATCCAACAGTACTTAGAGTCCAACATTTACACTGTACATACAGTCCAACAACAAAACATACCTGAATCATTACCTAAAATACGTGTGACACATATAGACGAATTCTTAAAACAGACGTAGTAGAAAACGTAAGAAAGAGGACAAATATTTTTGTTAGTAGGCTAAAGTCTGAGAAGAATCGACTAGAATAGTCCGTAGCACTGCTGCATGTTTCTCCCAACAGTATCATACACATCCAACAATAAGAATAGTACACACAGTGATACATGTACAATGTAACAGTTGAACAGTACATAACTGTATAACAATTGAACAGCAAATACTAATGCAACAAGTGAACAGAGATACATACAACAAATTGAATGCAATACAGTCTATAATTGAGCAGTACATACAGTTATAGACAAATTGCATAGTACAAACATGCAACACTTGAACAGTACATAACAGTAAACAGTACAGTGCAAAAATTGACAGTACATACTGTAAGTGCAACAGTTGAAGAAGTACATACTGTAGACAGGCAACAACAACGAACAGGTACAGAGAACCATCACCGGACACACATAAGAACTATGAAAAACAACGCAAAAATTACTAGAACAGTTGAAGTTTTGACATTGTATTCCTGGAACGCAGGCGAAAAAGATACTGAATAATATTACACTGGAAAATCCTAAGGGAAATTGTAACCCAAAAATTGGAAACGAAATCACTCCCTATGAAACAAAAGACTCGCAGGTGGTGAAATTCCCCAATAACCAGCAGGGGGCCAGGGGGTACCTAAGAGAAACACAATTGTGTCAGGGCCCAAGACTTTCAACTCCCTCCCAGCATACAAAGGTGTCGGCGTATGAACCACTGTCCAGCGGTCTGTGGTTCATACGCCGGGTTGCGTGCGGCCAGTAGTAACAACCTGGTTGATCAGACCCTGATCCACTTCGAGGCCTGGTCACGGACCGGGCCGTGGGGGCATTAACCCTCGAAACCCCCTCTTAGTTATACTTACTGCACTGTGTCAACAATTCAGCGTACATACAGTGCAATTTATTGAAACACGGTTCCTGCAGTGCAATGAAACATTACAAATGTTAATCCCTTGCTTGTCGTGTACTCAGATTTTTTTTTTTTTGCATTTAATGCGTGATTTTATTCATACGAAGATAGTTTTATGTGACCCAGGGGAGGGTGGGAGGGTGGTCTTGAGGGAGCGTTGGGGTTGTGCTGGGGTAGGGTGGTGTTGGGGGAGAGTGGTGGTTGTTTGCTGGGGGAGGGTGGTCTTGAGCGCGGTGTGGTGGTTGTGCTGGGAGGTGGTGTTTTGAGGGAGTGGGGTGGGTTGTGCGGGGAGGGTGGTGGTGAGGGAGAGTGGTGGTTGTTTTGGGCGAGGGATGGTGTTGAGGGGGAGAGTGGTTGGGTTGTGCTGGGGAGGGTGGGTGTTGAGGAGAGTGGTGAGTTGTGCTGGGGGGTGGTGTTGGGGGAGAGTGGTGGTTGTGCTGGGGATGGGTGGTTGTTGGGGCGAGAGTGGTAGGTTGTGCTGGGGAGGGTGGGTGTTGGGGGAGAGATGAGTGGTGGTTGTGCTGGGATGGGTGGTGTTGAGGGAGAGTGGTTGGGTTGTGATGGGGAGGGTGGTGTTGAGGGAGATTGGTGGTTGTGATGGGGAGGGTGGTGTTGCAGGAGAGTGGTGGTTGTGCTGGAGAGGGTGGTTTGAGGGAGAGTGGTGGTTGTGTTGGGGAGGGTGGTGTTGAGGGAGAGTGGATGGTTGTGCTGGGGAGGGTGGTGTTGAGGGAGAGTGGTGGGGGGCTTGTGCGGGGGAGGGTAGTGTAGACGGGAGCGTGTTGGTTGTGCTGGGGAGGGTGGGGTTGTTGAAGGGAGAGTGGTGGTTGGGCTGGGGCGGGTGGGTGTTGAGGGAAGGAGAGTGGTGGTTTTGAGCTGGGGAGGGTGTGGTGTTGGAGGAGAGTGGTGTTGTGCTGGGGAGGGTGGTGTTGGGGGAGTGTGGTGGTTGTGCTGTGGGGAGGGTGGTTGTTGTTGGGGGGGTGGTTGGTGTGCTGGGGGTGGGTGGTGTTGGGGGAGGAGTGGTGGTTGTGATGGGGGAGGTTGGTGTTGAGGGAGAGGGTGGTGTGCTGGGGAGGGTGGTGTTGAGGGAGAGTGGTGTTGTTGTGGGGAGGGTGGTGTTGAGGGAGGAGTGGTGGTTGTGATGGGGAGGGTGGTGTTGAGGGTGTGGTGTGGGTGGTTGTGCTGGGGAGGGTTCGGTGTTGAGGGAGAGTGTGGTGGTTTGTGCTGGGGTGTGTGGTGTTGAGGTGGAAGTGGGGTGGTTGTGCTGGGGAGGGTAGGTGTTGAGGGAGAGTGGTGGTACGGTGTGATGGGGTGGGTGGTGTGTTGAGGGAGAGTGGTGGTTTGTGCTGGGGTTGAGGGGTGGGTTGTTGTGGGAGAGTGGTGGTTGTTGCTGGGAGGGTGGGTGTTGAGGGGAGAGTGGTGGTTTGTGCTGGGGAGGGTGGTGGTTTTGAGGGAGAGGGTGGTTGTGCTGGGCGTGGGTGGTGTGTGGAGAGTGGTGGTTGTGCTGGGGAAGGGTGGTGTTGAGGGAGAGTGGTGGTTGTGCTGGGAGGGTGGTGTTGAGGGAGAGTGGTGGTTGTGCTGGGGGAGGGTGGTGTTGAGGGAGAGTGGGGTTGTGCTGGGGGAAGGTGGTGGTGTTGCAAGGGAGGTGTGGTGGTTGTGCTGGGGAGGGTGGTGTTGAGGGAGAATGGTGGTTGTGCTGGGGAGGGTGGGTGTTGAGGGAGGTGGTGGTTGTGATGGGGGAGGGTGGTTGTTGGGGGAGAGCCCAACTGGTGGTTGTGCTGGGGAGGGTTGGTGTTGGGGGAGTTTGGTGGTTGTGTGGGGAGGGTGTGTTGGGGGAGAGTGGTGGTTGTGCTGGGGGAGGGTGTGTTGGGATGCGAGAGTGGTGGTTGTGCTGGGGAGGGTGGTGTTGGGGGTGAGTGGTGGTTGTGACTGGGGTGAGGTGGTTGTTGGGGGAGGTGGTGGTTGTGTGGGGAGAGGGTGTGTTGGGGGGTGTGGTGGGTTGTGCTGGGGAGCAGGGTGGTGTTGGGGGAGAGTGGTGGTTGTATGGGAGAGTGGTGTTGGGGGAGAGTGAGATGGTTGTGCTGGGGAGGGTGGTGTTGGGGGGAGAGTTGTGGTTGTGCTGGGGAGGGTTGGTGTTGGCGGGAGAGTGGTGGTTGTGCTGGGAGGGGTTGGTGTTGGGTGAGAGTGGTGGCTTGTGCTGGGGTGGGTGGTGTTGGGGGAGTAGTGGGTGGTTGTGAATGGGGAGGGTGTGTTGGGGAGAAGTGGTGGTTGTGCTGGGGAGGGTTGGCTTGTTGGGGGAGATGTGTTGGTTGTGCGGGGGAGGGTGGTGTTGGGGGAGTGTGGTGGTTGTTGTGGGGTGGGTGGTGATTGGGGGGAGGGAGAGTGGTGGTGTGCTGGGGTGGGTTGGTGTTGGGGGAGAGTGGTGGTTGTGCTAGGAGGGGGTGTTGGGGGAGAGTGGTGGTTGTGCTGGGGAGGGTGGTGTTGGGGAGGAAGAGTTGGAGGTTGTGCTGGGGGGTGGTTGGTGTTGGGGGGGAGAGTGTGTGGTTGATGGTGGGGGAGGGTGGTGTTGGGGGAGGAGTGGTGGTTGTGCTGGGGAGGGTGGTCATGGGGGAGGAGTGGTGTTTGTGGTGGGGGAGGGTGGTGTTGGGGGATAGTTGGTGGTTGTGCTGGGGAGGGTGGTTTTGTTGGGGAAGAGTGGTGGTTGTGACTGGGAGTGGGTGTTGTTGGGGAGAGTGTGGTTTTGGTTGTGCTCCGGGATGGTGGTGTGATGGGGAAGAGTGGTGGTTGTGCTTGGGATGGTGGTGTTGGGGAGGGTGAGTGGTGGTTGTGTGCTGGGGTGGGTGGTGTTGGGGGGTGTGTGGTGGTTGTGCTGGGGAGGAGGTGGATGAGGGAGAGTGGTGGTGTGCTGGGGAGGGTGGGGTGGGGAGGGGGGAGGAGAGTGGTGGTTTTGTCTGGGGAGGGTGGTGTTGGGGAGAGTGGTGGTTGTGTGGGGAGGGTGGTGTTGGGGGTGAGGTGGGGAGAGTCGTGTGCGTTGTTGCTGGGAGGGTGGTGTTGGGGGAGGGAGGAGTGGTGGTTGTGTGGGGGGGTGGTGTTGGGGGAGGAGTGGTGTTGTGCTGCGAGGGTGGTGTTGGGGGAGGGAAGTGGTGTTGTGCTGGGGAGGGTATTGTTGGGGGGGTCGAGTGGTGGTTTGTACTGGGGAGGGTGGTGTATGGGGGAGAGTGATGGTTGTGTTGGGGAGGGCGGTTGATGAAGTGATGGGGAGAGTGGTGGTTGTGCTGAGGGAGGTGGTGGCTTGTGCTGGGGAGGGTGGTGATGGGGTAGGAGTGTTTGGTTGTGCTGGGAGGGTGGGTGATTGGCGGAGAGTGGTGGTTGTGCGGGGGAGGGTGGTGTTGGGGGTGGTAGTGGTTCTGCTGAGTTTCAAGACTTTGGAGCCCAGTCCCTGAGACCCATTATTGTACCTCTGGAATCTTTTGACTACCGCCACGGGAGGGTATGGGGTTGCCATACTGGAGGTTATCCTGGAGTTTATTCCGGGGATCAACGCCCCAGCCGGCCCGGTCCATGACTTGGGCCCTCCCGATGGATCAGGGCCGATCAACTTGGCTGTTATGCTGCACGCACGCAGTTCAAAACGTAGAGCCACTAGCCCGGCTGATCCGGCACTGACTTTAGGTATCTGTCCAGCTCTCTATTGAGGAGCCAGGGGTATTTTTATTGGCATATTCCCCTAATGGCTTGATGGGAGGCTGTTGAACAGTTTGGGCCCCGCAGAAATTATGGTGTTTTATCTTATGTACCAATGGCCGCCCCTACTTTTTATTGGCGGCATTTTGCATCGCCTGCTCAGTCTTTTTACTTTCGTAGGGAGTGATTTCTGGGTGCTGATTTGGGGACCATTCATTCCAAGATTTTCAAGTGTATGATTTTGAATATATCTATCCAATCCTGCGTTCCAAGAGGTACAAGTCAAGTGCTTCCAAGCGTTCCCTGTTGTTAGGTGCCTTGACAGAACTTTACGTGCAGTAAGGGATCTCTGTATACTCTCTAGATCTGCGATTTCTCATGCTTTGAATGGAGATGTTAATGTACAGCAGTATTCCAGCCTAGAGGAACAAGTGATTGAAAAGGATCATCAGGGCTTGCATCTCTCGTTTTGAAAGTTTCACTTTTCCTTCCTATCATTTTTCTTTGCACGTGCGATCGGGGCACTGTTGTGATCCTTGAAAGTGCGATCCTCAGAAATTACTATCCCAGGTCCCTTCATTATTTTTACGCTTATGTACTGGCCGGAGTCGGGTAGTATTCTCGTTCTAGTTATTATCTCCTCACAGTTTTTCCAATATAGGAGTAGCCAAGTTGAGATTTTGTCCCTCATTGAACATCATATTGTTTACGTTGCCCCACTGGGAAAAACTTGGTTTATATCTTCTTGGAGGGTTAACCGCCGTCCTCAGCAGATGACAGCCACTTGCAGATCCTGTATTCATCCGCCAAAGGATGGGGGAATACGGTGCTGTGGTGTATATCTTGTTATGTCTGATATGAGGATAAGGAATAAGATGGGGGCGAGTACTGTGCCTTGTGGAAAAGTTGCTCTGCACTTTGGCAGCCTCCGATTTATACTTGTTGACCACATCTCTTTGCTGTTCGATTTGTTTGGGAAAGGGTGAAGATCCATTCTCCCACTTTCCCAGTATTTCTTTAGCACGTATTTTATGGGCTATTACGCCATGATCGACATTTGTCAATGCTTTTGCAAAGTTGTGTATATTACATCTGCATTCTGATTTTCTTCCAGTTGCATCCAAGGCCATTCATGTGAATCCAGTAGTTGTGAGAGGCCAAAGAGCGACCTGCCCTGAACCCATGTCTGCCCTGGATTTGTGCAGATTTTGGGATCCAGGTGATTTGACAATCCTGCTTCTTAGCACTCTTTCAAAGATTTTTAAGATGTGGGAAAAGTCAGAGAGCTCTATTGGTATAATATAGTTCTTTGCTATTGCTTTGCGGCCACAGTTATGGATGGGGCTATATACGATGTTTTAAGTGACTGTGGAATACTTTCACCCATGTCCAAAACTCATCCTCCATAGTGTATACTTAGGGCACAGAGTGGGGTTTTTCTGCAGTTCTTAATGAAAACAGAGTTCCACGAGTCTGGCACGGGCTGTGTGTATATGCTCTCTTGTTGTCTAATGGCATTTTTCGAAATCTATCGGAGTTAAGGGTAATGGTCGGAAATCTGGCATACATTTATGGAGTTTGAGGCTCATTCATGACAGAATTCATTTGGGTCGTCGATCCTCAGACCGAGTAGTGGTTCACTAAAAACAGAGTGTATTGATTTCATTATTTCACTCATTTCTTGTTGTCATCTTGCCCTGTAAGTCCCATCTTCTTGAGTTAGGGGCCGATACTAGATGTGGGTATTTGCCTTGTTGTTGGCTATGAAAAGAATATTTTGAATTTTCTTTTTTTTTTTTCAATTTCTCTAATAGCTTTAGCTCCTCCTGCTCTCCTGGTTCCTGTAAGAGTCATTTAGCTTAAGTTCGATAGTTTCCACTTCCCTGGTTCAGCGCCTCCTTTCGTGTATCAAGATATTCTAGCACTCTGAGGAGTCTGTGTCTATTCTTCCGTCGTCTTCTGTTGATAGAGGGAGCGTCTTTTTTCTCTCCAGTTTACTCCCCTGCTCTTCTTCTTTCTTAGGGGATATCCTTAGAACAATGCTTTGGTACCAGGGAAGTTGATCATTTCAAGGCACTGGTTTGGAGCCATGTAATTAAGACATCTTCCAACAGGTTTCGTTTAGGACATGGTTTTACCTGGTCCAGTTGAGGTTTCTTGTTGTGGAATTGTATTTTGTGATGACACCTTCACCAGGTACATGCATTCTGCTGTTCTGGACCCTATGCAGGTACGTCTGGACTTCGATTTAGATTGTGATTCGGAATTAGTTGTTTTTGAATTTCTTATGTCTCTTCATCAGGTCCTAATTTATTTGTGAATTATAAGGTCAAGTGTGTTTTTAGTTTGTTGGCTCACTATCTGCTGGGCTTTAAGGTGTGTTTTGTCGCAGAGACTTATGTAGCTCATGATGTGTGTGACCTTTCATTCTGCGCTACCTCCGGGGGGATTGTTTCAGCTAGAACATTATTGCGACATTCTTCCATTTTGTATGACCTTAGGTTGAAATCACACAAGAGTAAGTTGTTTGGGGATTGGAGATGGTAGGTTTTCCAAAGCAGGTAATCGATTGGCAGTAGCTGTTCTTGAACTGGTGTGAGGTTGCATCTGGTGGCTGGTATACAACCACAATGGACTAGGTTTTGGTTTCATCTTTATTGATAGAACTTCAACTACCTCATTTGTGGTGTTGTTCTGCAACTCCACAATGCAGATATGGGTTCTTTGAATACAGGCCATCCACCCCTGTTGCCTGTTTTTTCTGTCGCATCCTAAAGGTTTGTAAACCACTTATCCATATTTCTCTGTCAAAGTTATTTTTTGTGTGAGTTTATGGGAATGGCTGCAATATCATTGCATTAGACTCCACTAGAAGTCCACTGTTAAAAGGTTTATTTTGTTGATGGTGGGATGGCTTAAGGCCCTGGTATATTAGCAAATATGTACGAGGTTTGTATTCTTTTTGTGTTTGTTGGGGGGGATTTTGGTATTGGCATCTATAGTTGTAATTTGGAGGGCCATGGGTGGCCACTGGCTGTGCTCCAGTCCACAAGGCTCCAAGGTGGGGTGGACTATTTTTGTTTATTTCCTTACATTTTCCTTTTTCCGTTTCCTGCCTCTAAAAATTCACCTGGAGTTTGAGGTTTCGTAGCTACTATTGTTTGTCTTGTGGGGTCTGTTGCCTCCTGGTCTCTTTTAGTTGGTATGCAGGGCACTCGATGTTTGTAACACTGCTTCTGGAGGATAAGGACTTGAGGAGTGGCTCTCATTTTTGGGTGAAAGGAAAGTAAAGGAAGAAGAGCGACACACTCATTAGGACAGGAGGGTCGCCTACATTTTTTGGGTTGGGTCAACGTTCCATGTCCCACTTTTTTTCCATGTTATTCCATTGGCTTTACAGATGCCCCAAGATAATATTTGCAACAATATTCACCTTTGGTTTGAGAATTGTTGGGGGTGGAAGGTGTGTTGTCAATTTTGCAGGTTCTGGACTGCACTATAATCCTAAGTAATCCAAGCCAGGGCCTCCCTGTCCTGGATTCAATCTACTTTCCCCAGTGTGGTAGAAGGAGGAGATACTCTACAACATCTGTTCTGTGGGCCAAGGGTACTTGTGCCAATGATGGTTGTATATTTACTGTTTTTGTGCGTGGTTTGGGTAGTGTCCACTGGTGTGGGGAGTCTGGAGCGCTGGCTGTACGGCTGGGGGATGGGTTGGGTCAGCTATGGGGCTGGTGGGGTGGGGCTGGGTCTTCTGGGTCAAGACACCTGCACTGTGGTATTAGTGGCTTTGGACTGGGGGAAGCCGGGCCAGCACAGCATGATGGGGTATTAGTGCTATGACTGGGGGGAGAGCCTGGGCCAGCACCAGCAATGTGGGCATTGGTGACTAGCCTGTCAACGCGAGGAGCCTGGGGCCAGCAACCTAGCACTGTGGGGATTTGTGCTATGACTGGGGGATGGGTCTGGCCTTACACCATGTGGGATGACTTGATAGTTTCGAGTCATCTGTTGAGGTATGGAATTCCTGCATTTTTTGATACATATCTCTTGCTCCATGTTTATATATTTTTGGTAGACTATCCAAGAGGTCTCTTGTTTTCTTATTATTTTTCATTTTTTACTCTCCTTGTACTTTCTGATAACCTGCCCAAAGTTCTACATCTTTATTGCACAACCAGAAGCACCCTGCTAGTTCGAGGTATCTTTTTTGAGGAAATATTTAGTCTAGTTACAAGAGATATGGTGTTTGGAAGAGCATAGGTTTTGCATTTGATTCTGGATTTCCTTACATGGATTTTTTTACATGTCCAACAGTATGCTGTGCTGACTTCCTGTCTGTATCCTACTACACTGTATGCCACGGAAAGAAAACTGATTCCACTTTACCTTTCTCTTGCTGGTGCCAGTAATTTGCAAAGATGTATTTATTTTTACGAACCAAGTTTGCTGTATGTGGGTGAGTTGGTGTTGTAGGGGTGGGTGTAGAGGTGGGTGGTGGGTGGTAGGGTGGGTGGTGGTGTAGGGTAGGTGGTGGTGGTTGGGTGGGTGGTGGGTGTAGGGTGGGTGGTGGTGTTGGGTGGGTGGTGGGTGAAGGGTGGGTGTGAGCCGGCTGATTGCCCCACACTGCAACACTTCCTATTATTGTTTTTTATATTATCTATTATTATTATTATTCTTTTAAAATCCTTTTATGTAGTTGCTGTCATGTTTATCTCAAGGATATACATGTATTCTTTCAAATTACACTTTCACTGAGTGGTGGTTGTGCTGGAGGAGGGTGGTGGTGGGGTGAGTGGTGGTTGTTGCTGGGGAGGGTGGTGTTGGGGGTGTGTGGTGGTTGTGCTGGGAGGGTGTGTGTTGGGGGAGAGTGGTGGTTGTGCTGGGGGAGGGGTGGTGTTGGGGCAGAGTGCGTGTTGTGCTGGGAGAGGGTGGTGATGGGGGAGAGTGGTGGCTGTGCGTGGGGGGTGGGGTTGGGGGAGAGTGGTGGTTGTGCGGGGTGGGTGTTGTTGGGGGTAGTGGCGGGGGTGGGTCGGGATGTAGAGGAGTAGGTGTTGGGGGAGTGTGGTGGTTGTGTGAGGAGGGTGGTTGATGGGTGGGAGAGTGGTTGGTTTGTGCGGGGGAGGGAGGGTGTTGGGGAGAGTGGTGGTTGTGTTGGGGTGGGTGTGTGGGTGTGCTTGGGGGAGAATGGTTGTGGTAATGAGGGAGTGTTGGTGTTGAGGGTGCGTGTGGTGTGGTGCGGGGGGGAGGGGGTTAGTGGTGACTGGTGTGGGGGAGGTTTTGTGGGTGGTACTGCGCGGAGTTGTGTTGGTGCGGGGAGGGTCGTTAGAGGTGCTGGGGAGGTGTTAATGGTTGCTTCTCTGGGTGGGGATTGGTGGTGCTATGGGAGGGTGTTGGTGATGTTGGGGGGAGGGTGGGGGAAGGATGCTGGGGAAGGGTGGTAGTGGTATTGAAAGGGGTGTTGATTGTACGGTGGAGGGTTTGCTGGAGTACTGGGTGTGGTGTTGGTGATGCTGGGGGTGTTGGTGGGTGCTGGGGTGTTTGGTGGTGCCTGGGAGAGTGTTGTTTTGTGGTGTATGGGGGAGATGTTGGTGGTGCTCTGGGAGAGTGTTAGGTGCTAGGGGGAGAGGTTGGTGGTGTGCTAAGAGATGGGTTGTGATTACTGGGGATGGCGTGTTGGTGGGAGTGGTGCTGGTACTGGGGGTGGGGTGTTGGTGGTTGTGGTGCTGGAGAGTGTTAAGGAGGGTGTTTGTGCATGATTAGGGAGAGTGTTGGCTGTGCTGTGGAGATTGTGTTGGTGGTGTGGGGGGGAGAGAGTTAGGTGGTTAGGTGTTGGTGGTTGGTAGTGGTGCTGGGGTGATGGGGGGACGTGAATGATGATGGGGGATAAGGTGTTGTTGGTGCTGGGGTGGTAGGTTTGGGGATAGGTTTGTAGTGGTTGCTGGGAGGCGGTGTTGGGTGGGTATTGGTGGTAGGTTTGTAGTGGCTGCTGGAGAGTGTGTTGGTGGTGCTTGGAGGGTGTTGAGGGGTAGGTTGGGTAGTGGTGCTGGGAGGAGGTGTGTGTGGTGGTGATGGGGTGAGGTGTTGGTGGTGCTGGGGGTGAGGGTACTGATGCGCGCTGGGGGGGGTGCTGATGGTGCTGTGGGAGGGTGCTGATGGTGATGGGGAGGGAAAGTGGTTAGTAGGGGTTTGTAGTTGGTGCTGGGGGAGGATGTTAGTGATTAGGTTGGGTCGGGTGCTGAGGAGGGTGGTAGGTGTTGGGGGAGGGTGTTAGTGGTGTTAGGGTGGGTCGGTGGTGGTGATGGGGAGGGTGCAGTTGCAGGCTGGTAATGGTGCTTAGGGGTGGGTTGTTGGTTTTATGTGGTATGGAGGGTGTCGGTGGTGTGCGGAGGTGTTTGCGATGCTAGGGAGAGTGTTTGTGGTGCTGGGGAGGGTGTTGACAGTAGGGTGGTCGTGATACTGGGGGAGGGTGGTGGTGGAGGTGGTAGTGAAGGTTAGTCTCCATGTAGTCTTGCCACTTCAACCTTCCTTCGCACAAACTAAATAAAAACAAACATTCCTAACTGATCGTTGCCTCACTTGCCCAATTATCACTTTTTTTATATCATAGAAAAAGTCTTCAGAGATATGAGACTATGGAAAAGTTAAAAGTGTGGACTGTTGTGTAGCTGTGTTATAGTGAAGCTGTTAAAAGTAAACTTTATATAATCTTTATTTGTACAAGTTCATGATACAACTGATACAGACGTAGCTGACGTCACTGGTTATGTAGAACATTTCGGGCAACTTAGATTAATCTTGTCCTCCATCCACGATGCGACTCATAATAGTCGACTAACATCCAGGTACCTACTTACTGCTTTTTGAGCAGTGACAGTAGGTGTAAACATTCCAACTTTTTTACCCGTGCCGGGAAGTGAACTAGGATCCCTAAGTATGTGAGCTGAGTACGCTATCAACTAGCCAACCAGATACACGTTGCGTTTAAGACATTATACTTTTTATTGGCTTGTTGACAAACCAGAGTTCACGTTATTTCGCCAGTCTTTATTTTTTGTTTATGTATGAGATTCACCCCCCCCCTTATTACTACATTGTTATTATATATATAATATTTATATATATGATATATATTTGATATATATATATATATCTATATATATATATATATATATAGATTAATATATATCGGTGTAGGTAGTAGGTTGAGTAGACAGCAACCATCCCAGGGAAAGGGGAAGTATCTACCGTCCTGCCAGATGACTGTTGAAAACAAAAACCTGTTAATGTTTTGCATGTTGGTAGGATTGCTGGTTTCTTTTTCTGTCTCATATAAACACGCTTGATTAACATGGATATCTTGCTACTCTTTACTTTACAATTTGAGTCTCACTTCACAGACACGCATTGATTATTATATACATACATCTAGGGTTTTTCTCCTTTTTCTATATAGCTCTTGTTCGTCTTTATTTCTTCTATTGTCCATGAAGTGGGAAAAGAAATCTTTCCTCCTAAGCTCAATGCGTGTCATATGAGGCGACTAAATGCCGGGAGCAATGGGCTAGTAACCCTTTCTCTGTAGGACATTACTAAAAAGAGAAGAAAGAAAAACTTTATTAAAACTGGATGCTTAAATGTGCGTGGATGTAGTGCGGATGAACAAAGGAAACAGATTGATGCTGTGTTATGAATGAAAAGAAGTTGGTTGTTCCTGGCCCTTAAGCGAAACCAAAGCTGAAGGGGGTAGGAGAGTTTCAGTGGGGGGAAATATATGGGATTAAATCTGGGTATCTGAGTAGTGTTAGAGCAAAGGAAAGGTGGGGTAGCAGTAATGTTAAATGATCAGTTATCGGAAGGGAAAAGAGAATTTGTTGTGTATATTCAATGAATTATGTGGTTTTAAAGTAAAGGTTGATGTGAGAAGTGGGCCATTAATATAAGCTTGTATGACCTGGAGAACGTGAGGAATGCAGAGGAGGAGAGAGTGTTTTGGGAGTACCGATGTTTAAGTGAATGTATAGGAGCTTTGAACCAAGTGAGGAGAGTAATTTGTGGTTGGGGACCTGAATGCTAAGTAGGAGAAACTTTTAGAGAGGGTTATTGTGGTAGGTAATGTTGGGGTGCCAGGTGTAAATTGATAATGGGAAGCCCTTTGATTGAATTTTGTTTAGAAAGCGGGGGTTTAGTTATAGGTAATACATATTTAGAAAAAGAGGATATAATAAGTTACAAGATATGATGTAGGGCGAAATTGCAGTAGTTTGTTTTGGGCGTGGATTATGTATTGGTAGATAAAGACTGTTGAGTAGGACTTCAGGATGTACATGTTTATTGACGGGCCACGATATATCAGGCACTTTCTTATTTTGTTGCTACACTGGAGGAGTAAAAGGTAGTAGATGGGATACAAGGAGAATAGAAGCATCAGGGTAAAGAGAGAGGTGAAGGTTTATAAACTAAAGAGGAGGCAGTTAGGGTAAGATATAAACAGCTATTGTGAGGATAGATGGGCTAATGAGAGCATAGGCAATGGGGATCGATGAGGTATGGGTAGGGTTTAAAAATGTAGTGTTAAGAGTGTTCAGCAGAAGTTTGTGGTTACAGGGAGTGGGTTGCAGGAGGGAAGAGGACAGCAGCGACTGGTGGAATTGATGATGTAAAGAGGAGTAGTAAGGGAGAAAAGTTTAGCATATGAGAAGTTTTTACAAAGTAGAAGTGATTGCATGGAGGGAAGAGTATTTGGAGAAAAAAAGAGAGACGTTAAGAGAGGGGTTTGAATTGTAGCAATGTAAAAAGAGAGCAAATGAGAGGAGTGGGTGAGTATGTTATCAACATTTTTTGTTTGTAATTAGAAAAAGTTTTTGGAGGTGAGATTAACAAGTTATGAAAGAAAAGCCTAGAGAACAAATAGGATTTTGTCAGTTAAAAAGAGGATGAGGATGAAGTGAGAGTTTATTAAAATGGAAGAGTTAGAAGTATTGGGAAGATGGAGGGAATTTTTGAGGAATTGTTAAATGTTTAATGAAGTTAGAGGAAGCTGTGGTTTTTCGTGTATATAGGGCAAGGAGGAATACATCTTGTAGGAGTGAGGAAGATCCAGTTGTAGTGTGGGGGAAGGTCGTGAGGCAGTAGGTTGTAGGTAAAATGTAAGGGGGGTAGGCAGCTGGGATTGATGGGATATAGATTAGAAATGTTAAATCTGGTGGGGATTTAGTTTTGGTTGTGAGTTGGTGCAATTTTAAATAAATGTATAGAAGAGGGTAATGGTACCTAGGGATTATTTTTTCGGCCAGAGAGCTTGCATAGTTCCTTGTATAAAGCAAAGGGGATTAAATGAAGAGTGCAAAAAATTATAGGGGGAATAAGTCTGTTGCAATACCTGTAAAGTGGATGGCTTAGTGTTATATTGAAAGAATTAAGAGTAAGACGGAGAAAATAGGATAGCGCATGAACCTAGTGGCTTTAGGAAGGTTTAGGGGGTGTGTGGACCTGGTGTTTACAGTTTGAAAAATATAAGTGAAACAGTTTTAGATAAGGCTTAAAGAGGTCTTATGTTGTCCGGCATTTATGGATTTGGGGAAAACGCGTTTTTTTATGGACAGGGTGGATAGGGGGGCAATGTGGCAGTTGTGCAAGTGTTTATGGTCTCTTTAGGAGTGGTTAGTGAAAGCAGTGAAGATTTTTTTCGAGGTTAGTGAGGCTCAAGTTAGAGTATGTAGGTAAGAGGAATTTTTTTCCCAGTAAAAGTAGGCCTTAGACTAGGATGTGTGATGACACCGTGGTTGTTTTATATATTTATTGTTTGGGTTGTAGAGAAGTAAATGCGAGGGTTCTTGGCAAGAGGCCGTGAGTTAAAAGATAATGAATCACACACCAAAGTGGGAAGTTGTCACAGCATGCTCTTTGATGATGGACACTGTGCTTTGGGAGATTTAAGTGAAGTGCAGAGATTGGGTGGATGTTTTGGTAGGGTGTGGCAAAAGAAGATAAATTAAAGGTGAATACAGGAAAGAGTAATGTATGAGGATAACAAAAAGATTAGGTTGGTGAAAAGATTGGTTATCAGATTGGAGGGAGAGAGTATGGAGGAGGTGTGAACGTATTCAGTATTTGGGAGTGGACGTGTAGCGGATGGGGTCTATGAAAAGATGGGTGAATCATAGAATTGTTGAGGGAAAAAGAGTGAAGTGGTGCACCTTAGGAGTCTGTGGAGACAAAGAAACTTTGTCTTGGAGGCAAAGAGGGGAATGTATGAGGAGTATAAGTTTTTCCAACGCTCTTAAGGGGTGTGAAGCGTGGGTGATAAAATGTTGGCGGGGGAAAAGGCTGGAGGCAGGGGATGTCATGTCGGGGCAAGGGTGGGGTTTTTGGAATATAAGCAGAGAATTCGTAGTTTGGAAGTTAGGAGGGGTGCGGGATTACAAACTTTTGTCCGAGGGTGGGAAAAGGGTTTTTGAGTGGTTCGGAATTAGAGGAATGGAGCGAAACAAAATGATTCAAGATGTTTCAGTCTGTAGGGAAGGGAAAGGGGGGGTAGGGGTCGGGCCTGGAAAGGTTGGAGGGGGGGGTAAAGGAGGTTTTGGTGCGGGGCTTTGGGCTTCAGAGGCTGCGTGAGCGTGTTGATGGAGTGAATGGGACAAAAGGGTTTTTAAAACTTGACGTGCTGTTGGAGTGTGAGCAAAGTAACATTTTTGAGGGATTGGGAACCCCGGGAGGCCCCGGCTTGAGTCCTGGAGATGGGAAGTAAAGTGCTGCACTTAAGGAGGGGGGGGGTTAAAGTTTCAGTTTAAAACTTAGTGTAAAACACCCTCTGGAAGACAGTGATGGAGTGAATGTGGTTTAAAGTTTTTTTTTTTCGGGCACCCCCGCCTTTGGGGGGAATCGGCCAGTGTGTAATAAAAAAAAAAATATTTTTTATTTTTAATAAATTTTATTTTTTAAAAAAATATTTATATAAAATTAAATTTTTTATGAAAATTTAAAATTTAAATTTTGCCCGAAAAAAATAATTCCGTTTTGTTTTTAAATTAAAGTCAAAAATTAATTTTTTGGGGACAAAAAAAATTGTTTATTTTAATAATTTGGAATTTTTTAAACTTTTTGGAAAAAAATTTTTTCATTTTTTTATATTTTTTTAATTAAAGAAAATTTTAAATTTTTTTTTGGTTGGGTATTTAAATTTTTAAATTGGGTTTTTTATTATAATAATTATAATATTTAAATATATTTATATATATATATATATTTTATTTATATATATATATATATATAAAAACACAAGTTATTTGTTGTGAAAGAAAGTTGTTAAGACAAGCGGAAGGCCACCCTACTCTCTTCACCTTTAGGACCGTTCTTCTGCCTTCATTACTGACACCCTCCTGCCTCCCCTTTTAAAATTGCCCATGTTCAGTACCCCTCCCTTAGTTGCCTATCATTTTATATAATTATAATACGGGAAGCGCAAAAACCCGTAGGATTATACAACGCATGGGGGGGGGAGGAAGGTTATTCAGGCTAATTTAGGGCTGGAGCACAATCCAAATTTTCCCGTCAAGAGCCCTCACAAGCTCAAGGAACCCCCTTGGGGGGTCACCTATCCAGATTCCTCACGCGGTAATACCCGTGTGTGTGCATTTTCTCATTATAACTGTGAAAATGAAAGGTGAGCTTTACTTTAGGTCTGTCTTCGTTTTTACTATTATTGTGTGAAGTTTCTATTTGTTGTAAAAATAAAAATTTTCCCCTTTTTATGTAGAGTGTAGCTCAAGATTTTTATTTTTATATTAAAGAAGAACTTTCCCGTAACCCTTTACGGTATTATTTCTTAGTGCATACCTTCGCTCTTTTTTATTTATTTAGGGTCAGGCACAAACCCCGACGGGGCCCTACGTGCCTGGGTAAGACGACCATCAGGCTTGACCAAAAGAGGGACGGTGCAAATCTTTAGTTTAAAGGGCCCCCTTCTCCAGCATAAGGAATTCCTTTTTTTGATAGTGTTAAGCCCTTTATTCATCAATTGCTTTAAAATTTTTGATATTAAATATAATATGCAATTACCCCCAAAATAAGTTTATCTACTTTATTGACCCCAAAAAATTTTGGTCCTGCCCCCTCCCCCCCCCCCCGGGGGTACTCCCCTAATTGGGTTCCGGGGGTCGAGACTCGTTTGGGCCCCCGTCTCTTCCCCGACCGTACTGGGTCCTTTTCCCCCCCTGCTCCTGGCTTTATCATCCTCGTCTTAAAACTATGTATAGTTCCCCCTCCACTACATCGTTCCCAGACTATTCCACTTCCCTAACACTTTGACTGAAGAAATACTTCCTAAAATCCCCTTGACTCATTGAGCTTCGCTTCCCAAATTTTGACCCCTTTTTTGTGTGTGTGTGTGTTGTGTGTGTGTGTGTGTGTGTGTGTGTGTGTGTTGGGTGTTTTTGGTGTGTGTGTGTGTGTGGTTGTTTGTTTGTGGTGTTGTTTTTTTTTTTTGTGGTTTTGGGGGTTGTTGTTGAAAACCGCGATTCCCCTTCCCGGAAAAACATCGCCAAGAGGTGGTCTCTGAAACCACAATTTTCAACCCCAAACCCCCCCCAAGAAATTTTAAACACCTTTATTGCCAAAAAGTTTGTCAACCCTCCAAATTTCTTAATTTTCCCCCCAATACCCACCCCACTTAAAAAATACACTCCCCTTTCCAAAAACCCCCTTTAAACTAAATTCATCCAATCAACCCCCCCCCAAAAAAAAAAAAATAAAACCACTAGCAAATTCTTTAACATTTTTCACAGTGGTTTGTGGGAAATGAATTCTCCCTGAATTTTTTTTAAAATAATTGTAGATTGATAAATGTTTGGGGTTTATGGGTAGCCAATATTTTACAGCCAATGTTTATTGTATGTAGCTTTTTAGAGGGAAGTTTTCGAGCCGCAAACCCCCCTTTTACATTTGTTAAAAAAAAATTGTTGTTGCCCAGATTTGGGGAAAACTTCCGATAACATAGCCCGCTCATGGCTGATTCGGCAAGAGCAGTGAACCAGCGGCAGCTGCTCACTAAAAATTGGCAGCAGTAGGTGATAGAGTTGGGGTTTTAACCTGATGGAAAAATTTTTTAATATGACACGGCCAAGACACCCGTTCAATTATGGTTAAATGGAGGGGTGATGTTCCCCGAGCTTAAACCCACTGTCAATTTTACAAAGGTATTTGAAAATTTTTTGTGAGTTCCTACTCCCGGAGCTTTTTTTGGCGTTAAATGTTTGTTGGTTGTGGTTTTTTGAGGTTTAAAGCGCCGGTGGGGAGCGAAATTTAGGGGCCCCCGGCGCGATATTTTTGGGACACAAAGGGGTAAGGGTATCCTGGGAATGATGGTATTTTAAATTTTGTGGAAATGTACTTTAGGGGGTTTATGGGCTTCAAATTCAGGGGACGTGACGAGGGCTGGCTTCATGAGGAAGCGCGGGCGTGATTGGTGCATCTGGGGACAAGAGGTGTAATGCTAGTTGTGGGGGTCAAGTGAGTGGCTTGGTGTCAGGAATTTTAAGAACTGTGTTATGCCGAAGTGAAGGGGTTAGAAAACTGGGTAGAGTAAGATGGAGCTTTAATTTAGCAAGTTATGAAGTGCTGAGTACTTTATGTGACTGTGAGCGTCTAGTGTGCAAGATGGACTGTGAAGGTTCTTATATGGCTAATGTATCATTTTTACAAATGTAATTCCGGTGTCTTGCAGGTGTGGCTGTGTATGAAGCATGTATAAGAAAGCTTCTGTATTAAGATATGTTGATTTTGTTCTTTCTTTCTTTTTTTTGGGATTTTATTGGATTTTAATTTTTATATATTTATTCTTAATACTTAGTACTTCTATGAAGTGATGGTATTGTTTCCATAGACTATTTATTATGCTGTATTGTTTATGAGGGGTTTCCTCACGTTTTGGAGAGGTATGTTGTGTCTGTGTATACCGTTGTATTCATGGTGGATTTTGTACGTATGTTATATAGGTGTTTATGCATTTGTCTGCTTTTTCTCGGTTATGCAGGAATTTTGGTTATGTATGGAGTGTGTTTCAGATGTTTTTATTTTAACAGTGTTTAATTAATGATATTTTTATAGTCTTGGTTATGATGGTGACGGTTTAGATAAGCTGTTGGGGAATAAGGGGGGGGGGATGTATTGTGTGTTGTATTTTTATAGTAACTATTTGCACAGGGGGCGGTTGCATACGGGTTGTTTAATGTTCTTTTCTAGTTTTCCATGAGCATTGTTTTATGTTGCATGGTTTAACTATATGCTTCCTTGTGTTGCGATTACCGTTCAGTGTTTTGTTTAATTTTATATATTGTTATTATGGGTTTGTACCACTGTAAATGTACATTTATTTATTGTTATATATGGGTTGAACCACTGTTATGTAACATATATATATTGTTATTCTGGGTTGGTACCACTGTAATTTAACTTTTATATTGTAGTATGGGTTTGAACCACTGTAATGTAACATTTATTTATGGCGTTATATGGGATTTGTACCACTGTAAGTAACATTTATTTATTGTTATTAGGGTTTGAAACCACGGTAATGTAACATTTATATATTGTTTTGTAGGGTTTCGTAATCTCCACTGTAAATGTAAACATTTATATATGTTATTATGGGTTTGTACCACTGTAATGTAACATTTATATATGGTTATTTGGGTTTGTACCACTGAAATGTAACATCGTGTATTGATGTTATGTTTTTATTTTGTTCATAATGTTTTAAGTATTATAAAATATGTTCCTAAACATGATTGCTATAGTCTAGTATGTGATTATTATAATACCTATTGTGGTGGAGGAGATAGTGGTATATGATTTATTATAGCATGTCTTTTAGTGCATTTTTGTACTTGGATAACATATGTGGGTCACAAAGCTCTTATCTGATTTTTATTTATGCATGATGAACATCCTAGGTGGCTCCAAGTGTATATAGTGACTGTCGGAATTTTGCGCAATTCATATGGTGTACTGTGGTTATGAATTCTCATTTGGATGCCTGTTTGTTAAGGGATGGTGGTTTTCTATATATTTATTTTTTATGTTGTAATATTACGTTTTAAAAAAAATATAAAAAAAATTAAGGAATAACCAGTGTCAGAAGGGGTTGGAGTGATTGAAGAAAAGGAAGGTGGAGAAGGGGATATAGCGATGGTGGTATAGAAAGAAGGCACTGTTAGTAAAAGATGAAATAAATGTGGTAGTGGAGGTGCAAGCAGAGGTAATAATAAGAGAGAGACATAGCAGATGTGGAAAGGATGGAAGTTGCCGAGAACGACAACGTAGTGGATGTGGTAATGAAGATCAAATGTTAGCTTCAACCTTCACAATTATCACGTATACAAACTACGAAATATATTCACGATACTGTGCTCCATGAGCTGAAAAAAACGTGTGTGTGCCTTGTCCACGCTCACTCCCTCGGAACTCGCAACTGACGAACAAGGGACTCACATATTCTCTCACACACTATTAAACTGCACCTGTCCTAACCTTGTTAGCGTGATCGTATCTACATAATTGCGACCTCTATAGTTCTTGCCATTAGCACTCCCTGCTAATTTAAATCAAGGGGTGTACATAATAGCCGGGGAAACAGAAAACAGCACCATAATTTACGTAAGAGGTCGGTGTTTTCTTGCAGGAGCGAGTGCGGCTAATAAGGACGATGTCTTGACATTTCACGTCTTCTCTCTACACTATTTATTCGCTACCTTCTTAACATGGTGTGTCCTCAGGGTGAGTGTTCCTTAAACTTGTCACTTATCTTTTTATCCTCGTTTTTCTCACACTGTTCCTTTACCATCTGTTTCTTAAGTATTCTCTTTTCAACGAATAAGACATGTATAACACCTGGGTATCTTCATCGGAGAAATTTTACTTGTACAGCAGACAATTCAGCGTAAGTCTCGGTTCTCATGCCTCTGTATGAAGTTAAAAACTAGGGCATATATGAAATATTCTTATCTTCCATTTACACACCTTTCTTCTTGCCTTTGGCTAATTCACATTTCCCGAATTAATCGACTGTAGAATAGTGTGTACTAATTTGTTATACTCGCCTAGTTATAGTTGAGAGGAGTAGTCTCGGGTCTACCGACCTATTACCAAACATACGACCGGTTTCATTAATCCCTTGCCTCGTAGATCTTATCGTACCTGTCATTTAAGCAGTACCAGGAGTCATTACACTTCCTGACCCCCATGAGGGTGAAGTATTTTCTGAGTCATGTACCTCACTTCCATCTCCCAGCTCCCTTATTATCGGTTATGTTTCATCTCTTCCTGTTATTCTCTAAGTTTACTCTTTTTAGTCTTTATTCGTAGTCCGGCCCTCTAAGCTCTAGTACACGTCTAAATGTGAAACCTCTGAATTTCTCTAGATCTCGTATTCTACCTGGAGACAGAAACACAGGAGGTTGATTGATCTGTACATTTCAACCCCCTTCTTGGATCCTATAGAATCTTCACTTGCTACATCAGATGTGGGATCTAAGTTGGTGTTGTATCCTAATGCCTGGAGTTTACCTGGAGAGAGTTCCGGGGGTCAACGCCCCCGCGGCCCGGTCTGTGACCAGGCCTCCTGGTGAATCAGAGCCTGATCAACCAGGCTGTTACTGCTGGCTGCACGCAAACCAACGTACGAGCCACAGCCCGGCTGGTCAGGTACGACTTTAGTTGCTTGTCCATGCCAGTTGGGACTTGCAGGGGGACTATGGTAATCCCCTTATGTTATGCTGGGGTGGGAGGCAGTTGAACAGTTCGAGGCCCCGGACACTTTTTATGGTCTCTTAAACGGTGCTGTGACACCCCTGCTTTTCATTGGGGGGATGTGCATCGTCTGCCAGTCTTTTTGCTTTCGTTTGTGAGTGATTTTCGTGTGCAAGCTCGGTATAGTCCCTCTAGGATTTTCCAGGTGTATAGAATCATTATCTCTCCGCTGTCGTGCCAGTGATTACAGTTCAGGAACTCAAGCGCTCCCTGTAATTGAGGTGTTTTATCTCCGTTATGCGCGCAGAGAGTGAAGGTTCTTCTGTACATTTTCTAGGTTTCAGCAATTTCACCTGCCTTGAAAGGTGCTGTTAGTGTGCAGCAATATTTAGCCTAGATAGAACAAGGGGCCGGTTCTAACATGTGATATAAAAGTAGAATCTGCTAATCCTTGACTCCCTTTATAAAAATAAGTTTCTTGAATACGCTTTGAGTTTGTTGAAATGCAAGGTAGAAGAAAAGCATCATAATTTAATCCAGAGAAATACTAGAAGTGACCCCAAATCTACACACATAAATTACTTCTTATGAGAGTGGGAGGCTTAAAGCGTACGAATATGTACTTATTATGAAAAGCAGGATGCAATGAATCACAAAGAGCTCAGAAGCCTTTCTTCAATACGTGGGGGAAATTATCAATACGTGGGAACTTATCAACCTTTTCAAGTTCGCCTTGAAGATGGAACCCAAAAAAACCCAAAAGTTATTCCTTAGGCAGTTCCAGAGTAGCAAGACTGTGGTGTTTACGTTGAAATGTGTGCAGCAGCTGGGCACCTGAATCATCCAACTATCAACAGAAGGACTGGTCTTGGACTTACGCCGCGGATGGCTCCTAATAAAACAAACACACACACACCACAACACACACACCACACACAACACACACACCACACACACACACACACCCACACACACCACACACACCACACACAATACACACACACACACATACACACAACATACCACACAAATACACACACACATACACACACATACACACACCACATATCTATATATTTTTTTTTTTTCAACAAGTCAGCCATCTCACCGAGCAGGGTGACCCAATAAAAGAAAGAAGAAGAAATCCCAAAAGGAAATACGTTCATTATTCAAACTTTAACCCACACTCACACATAATCACTGTTTTTGCTGAGGTGCTCAGAATACAACGGTTTGAAGCAACACATATAATGTTACACAACATATCCCTCCAAATGCCAATATCCCAAACCCCTCCTTTAAAATGGCAGGCATTGTACTTCCATTTCCAGGACTCAAGTCCGACTATATGAAATAACGGTTTCCCTGATTCCCTTCACTAATATTACCTGCTCACACTCCACAGATCGTCAGGTTCCAAGTACCATTCATCTCCATTCACTCCTAGCTTAACACGCTCACGCCACGCTTGCTGGAAGTCCAAGCCCTTGCCACAAAAACCTCCTTTACCTCTCTCTCAACCTTTCGGGACACCCACTACCCCGCCTTCCTTTCCCTATATATTTATACGCTTTCCATGTATTCTTCTTTGTTCCATTTTCTCTAAATGACCAAACCACCTAAAACCCCTCTTCTGCCTTGACTAATACTTTTATTAATTCCACACCTTTTCCTAATTTCCACACTCGAATTTTCTGCATATTTATTTACACCACACATTGCCTTAACAGGACATCTCCACTGCCTCCAACCGTTCTCGCTGCTGCATTTAACGCCCAAGCTTCACACCCATATAAGAGTGTGGTACTACTATTATTTCATTACATTTCCTTCTTTGCCTCCATTTATAACGTTTTTTTGACTCACATATACCTCAAACGCACCACTCACCTTTTTTCCTCATCAATTCTTGATTACCTCATCCTTATAAATCATCCGCCGACACGTCAACTCTGAAAACATTCACTTCTTCCATACTCCTCCTCCCCAATTTGTTATCAAATTTTATCTATATTCTAAATCATTTGATACCCTCATCACTTATCTTTTTCTATCTTCACTTTCAACTTTCTACCTTTACACAGACATTCCCAATACTCATCCACTATCCTTTGCAATTTTTCTTTAGAATCTCCTATAAGCACAGTATCATCAGCAAAAAGTAACTGTGTCTATTCCCATTTTGAATCTTTGATTCCCCATAATTTAATCCCACCCTCTCCGAACACCTAGATTTATTCTTTACACCAATCTAGAAATATATTAAACAACCTTGGTGACATTAAACATCCTGTTTAAGACTACTTTTACGGGAATTAGTCTCCTCTCTCTACACACCTAACCTGAGCTAATTCTCATAAAAACTCTTTACAGCATTAATAACTTACCACCTATTCCATATAATTGTCAACATCTGCCACATTGCTCCTCTTTCCACTCTATCATATGCCTTTCTAAATCCTAAATGCAATAAACTCTTCCCTACCTTTATTGAATTACTGTCAATATATGCTTCAAAGTAAAACTTGATCTACCACATTCCCCTACCACTCTGAAAACCTCCTTGCTCATCGCACAATCTACTTCTGTCTTTACCTCTAATTCTTTCAATTATAACCCTACCGAACACTTTTCCTGGTTACTCTGTAAGCCTATTCCTCTATATTTTTACCAGTCTCTTGTGTCCTTTTTCCTATATATAAAGGGACTATACATGCTCTCCGCAATCCTAGGTACTTTCCCTCTTCATTCATTTAGTAACAAAAGGTACCAACCACTCCAAACACTATATCCCACCTGTATTAACATTTTCTGTTATGATCCATCAGTTCAGCTGCTTTACCCCTCTTTCATTCTACATAATGCCTAGCGTACCTCCCCGACCTTACATCTGCTCTTCTTCACTCCTAAAAGATGGTATACTCCTGACCAGTGCATGAAAATTACTGCCTCTCTTTCTGCCTTAACATTTAAAAGTTCCTCAAAATATTTCACGCCATCTACCTAATACCTCCATTCCATTACTAACTCCCCTACTTGTTTTTAAAACTGCAAATCCCATTACTTTCCCTAGGCTTTCTTAACGTGTTTAACTCAATCCAAATTTTTTTCTGATTATCATTAAAATTTCTTACAGTGCTCTCCCACTCAATCATTTGCTCTCCTTTTGCACTCTCTCACCACTCTCTTACCTTTTCTTGTACTCTCCATATACTCTGCACTTCTGCTTTGTAAAAAACTTCTAAGCTACTTTTTTTCTTTTATCACACCCTTTAATTCATCATTCCCACACATCATCCTCTTTCACTCCTGCCCCCAACACTCTATACCACAAACTTCTGTGCCACATTCTATTACTGCATTTTTAAACTATTCCAGCCCTCTTCAACCCCCCCCACTATCATCTTTGCACTAGCCACCTTTCTGCAATTAGTCGCTTAAATCTCACCGAAATTCCTCCTCCTTAGTTTATACACTCCAAGAGTGTCTAGGACCGATTTTCCTCAGAGGAAAGAATAAACTTGCTTCAGGGAAAACTCAAGGTTTTCTGAAGCTGTTTGAGAATTTTCCTACCTCCCCCTATATTTAATATATTATTTTATTTAAAAGACAAAATACATAGACGGAAACATTCACAAAGATACTATAGAAAGTAAAACTACATAGGTAAATCAGAGCTACATCTCGAATACTTCGTCCAGCTCCCGGCGGTGGGCCGGTGGCCGAAATGCTGTAGTTTTTTTCTTTTCCTCTCTCGATCGCAACACTGAGTCTCTGAAAGGGAAGTGGTCGCCCTGTTGGTCCTTGGTTTCTATGATGAGCTTTTCACCCAGCTCTTTGAGGGAACTTTAAAGCCATTGCCCGTGCTACAAGGGTCTCCGACCTATTGGGATGAAGTTATAGCAGGGAGGAAGGTCTTCATATCTGCGGATCTCTGGGGTCTCCCTGTGGCTGGCAGCTCCACCCCCTTCCATACGGAGTATGGCAAGTAGGTGTCTGCAATGTGGCGGCTCAGGGCGTAGTCCCAGGCAATCTTGCTTCCATCTTCCAAGGTAGCATTGTTCGGCTCCATCAGGGACGCTTTTGACTTCTTCAGACCTCTGCACTTGGGAATTCCCGTTGAGCTGGGCAAACGGGCTGTGGCGAGGCTTCTCTTTATGATGTCGCTGACCTCCTATGTCTGGCATACTAACTTTGCTGTGTGACACACGAGACTAATGAAGTCCGAATTGATCAGCTGTCGCCCTGCCGCAAATAACTATGTTCGGTGAGGATGGGGGCGGCTAGGCGATAGAGCAACACCAATTCGAATGGCCCTGTGGGTCTTGTCGAGTGCCCAGGGAGGTTGGGTAACAGCTAAAGGAATCTCTGAGTGTGGTGCCTTCACTGCAGGGGACGAGCTTTGTCCTTTATGAGGCGGGAGAGCATTGTGTTGGCGACTTTTTCCATGATATCGTTGTCCCTGTGGGACTGTTTGTGTTCTTTGGGAGGAGCTGGTTTACTGGAGGAGTCTGTAAGGGTGTCCAACGAATCCTGGTTCAGTAACACTGGGGTCTTGCGTCCTAAGTTTCAAGCGTTGGAACAATCTTCTTGATATGCATGGAAGTTAAAAGACGACGAAAAAGAGGTAAAGAAATGATTGTTTGGATATATTCCTATCATTTTATGTATAATTTTTTTTTCTTATTATTTCATTTTTTTTTTTTTTTTTATTTTTCAAATTTTTTTTTTTTTTTTTTTTTTTTTTTTTTCCATTATGTGTTGTTGTGTTGTTGGGGGGGGTGTCATTTAATTTTTAACCCAATTTTTTTTTTCCCCCATTTTCCCTTTTTTTTGGTTGTTTTGTGTGCCCGGGGCGGGGGACCCCTGGGGCCGGAGGGTTGGCTGATCCCATAGCTAATCCTTCTAGTGACAGGTCAGTGCTTCTTAAAGGGTGATTATATATATATATATATTATATATATATATATATATATATTTATATATATATATATAATAATATATATATATTCTTCTTTCAAAAAACTGGCCGTAGCCCACCGGGGCGGGGTGGCCCAAAAAGAAAAACAAAAGTTTCTCTTTTAAATTTGTATTATATAAAGGAGAATAGGGTTACTAGCCCCTTGCTCCGGCATTTTAGTCGCCTCTTACGACACGCTGGTTACGGAGGAAGAATTCTGTTCCACTTCCCCAATGGAGATAAGAGGAAATAAACAAGAAACAAGAATAGTAGAAAAATAGTAGAAAGAAAACCCAGAGGGGTGTGATCTATATGCTTGTACTTGTATTGATGTAGTGTGACCTAAGTGTAAGTAGAAGTAGCAGATGTACCTGAAACCTTGCATGTTTATGAGACGAAAAAATGGGACCCCAGCATCCTTACCATCATGTAAAACAATTACAGGTTCTGTTTTACACTCACTTGGAGGACGTAGTACCTCCCTGGTCGGTTGCTGCTCTAACCACCTACTACCTACGGAAATTATATGACTCAAGAAATGTACTGTCAGACCGCGGGTTCAATCCCGGCCGGGGTATGGTTAGGAAATATATTATGTATAATTATATATATAATATATAATATATATATAAATATATATATATATATATATATATATAAATATATATTATATATATATATATTGTGTTGTGTGTAAAGCGCAGGGCCTAGGCTGCGACAAAAGATCATCTTTAATGGAATTGGCGTTTCGGAATGATTGTGCTTCTTCACACACACACACACACACAACACACACCACACACCCAGAGCTGGAGCCAGGACCAGGAGTAAGACGCGGCCAGGAGCTAAGGGACTCGACCCCTGCAACCACAAATAGGTGAGTACACACACACAAATTAGTTGAGGTTTTTGGTTGTTATTAAAATGGATCTAGCTTCGGTCTGAGTGGCCAGGATGATCGAGATTTCACATTTGGAAGGGTTCAGGACGAGTTTGAGGGGTTCTGTACGTGCCATACAGTCAATTGCTGGAGTTCGCTTACCGCTGTCTGAAGAGCACGGGGCGATTGATTCATCCTTACTGAGCTCCCTCTGGACAAGGTAACTTTCTTTCTAGCCTAAAACTCTTGTTGTTTCGCTAGAAAGAGTCTTTGCTATAATAAGCTGAAACGAAGGAGCAAACCTAAGGAATTGCTTTTCGAACACTCCCACAGCACCTGTTTCTTATAACTTGATTAAACACATCATGAAATCTAGTTTTATCCTTTCTGTCAAGGGTGTTTCAAATGCTGGCGCATTATTTTTTTTCAGGAACTTGATTCTTTTAATCAAGGAATTAATTTAATCCTGAAAATTAGGACTAAAGAAACTCCCCAGCGTAATATACAGAGCACAATTACCTCTCAGTGTATATACGACGACTCGTCAAATATTCAAGAAGCACCTCGTCTTACTTTATAACCAACTTATCTTCGGTAAGTCCCTGATGAAGTCCTTGCTGGTGAAAGCTTTTTCATTGTCCAAGAGTAATCCTTAAAGTCAAGATTTGTTGGGGTGAAGCATCATGGCAGATTTTGTGCGTATTGTGACGACCACTTTGGCTGCGTGACCATACTACAGCTGCATTTACACTTCTGTTCCAATATTATTGAGGAATATTTTATTAATTTTATTAGTCCATGTGTTTGAAAGCTATTTGAAATTTAAAAATACACTTTGATCCCTCATTGAGGTTTCTATGAAAATCTCATGTTTATAAATCCCTCCAGATATGATTTTTTATCTCAATCTGTAATACTTTTAACGATGCAAAGGCCTTCGGGGAGGTGCGCTGATATCCAGCATACACTATCATTACAACAAGAATGGACAAATAAATCATATGGATCGACCACTACTGGTGTGTTCGGACCGGTTAACTTCGTTCACTTTTCTCGTAGTGTAGGGTTTAATGTTATTATTATTATACAATCAAGACAAAGCGCAAAACCCACAAGTGTCATACAGCACTGCATTCAGTGTTATAGTCTGTGAATGATGTATAATAAATGGCAGTTTTACCATCAGGGAGGGACTGGGTTGTTACAAACTTTAAAATACCGAGGAACTAATCAGTTTACAAATAATAATTTAACTAGGCCTTGATTGCACTTTCCACATTTCTTTAGTCTTTCAAGTTACAATAAAACTCATTATGATTAACCACTGAGATGCTTTCATTGTATTCCTATATTTCTTCGAGGATTTTAGTCATTTTTTGTTATTCTTTCAAATTATTATATAAAATTAGTAATATTCGGTAGATTTATACAATTTAGCAATTATGACCAAACCATTTTTGTAAAATAAAAAATATATCGGGAAATTAGTGAGGCCGTGTGGCATCGCACTTTCGACACTGACCCAATAAAGTAATTGATTTATTGTTTATTACTATTATTTATTATTTTTATTATTATTATATATTTTTATTATTATTATTATTATTATTCATTATTATTTTTATTATTTATTTGGTCATTGTTCCTATCAGTCCAAACAAGGTCTTTTCTACTAAGAAGGTTTTTCGTATTCTTTCATTTTTTCTTCTAATTTTATGATTTTTTCATGAGGAGTTCTATCGATTTTTAGGACTCTAAATGCTGTCTGCTTATTGTCGTAGGATGCTCTAAATATTGTGACTTTTATGCAAATGTATATATTGTGACTTTCAAGATAGCTCTATATATTGTGACTTTTATGATTAGCGAATGTGATAACTCTTATATTATGATAATGTCAGCTGTATATATTACGACTCTTGTGACTAGGCTTTAAATATTGGCTTACATTCGGTGGTGTCTGAAGGAGAATTGTTTGATAGCAAGTGTTGTTCACCTGATGTTTATTCGCTTATTCCAATACATTTTCCAGTATTTTGATAGCCTTATCTACCAGTACTTACCACCAGAACTGATCACCAGTACTTACCACCAGAAACTAATCATAGTATTTACCCACCGAAAACTAATCCACCAGTACTTTACCCACCCAGAAATGATCACAGTACATACCCACCAGAACTAATCCACTAGTATGTCCCACCAGAACTAATCCTCCAGTACTTACCACAGAACTAATCCATAGTATTTACCACAGAAGAATAATCCACAGTACTTACCCACCAGAAAAACTGATCCACCAGATCTGATTCCATGTATTTAGCCACCAGAACTGATCACCAGTATTACCACCCAGAACTGGATCACTAGTATTTACCCACCAGAACTGATCCACCAGTACTTACCACCAAAATGATACATAGTATTACCCACCAGTACTTACCCACCAGAACTGATCGCCAGTACTTACCACAGAACTGATCACCCTTACTTACCCCACGAACTAATCAACTAGTATTTACCCAACAGAAACTGATTCCAGCAGTACTTTCCCACCAGAAATGATCGCCAGTACTTACCCACAGAACTGATCCCACCATTACTTACCAACCAGAAACTAATCAACTAGAAATTTACCCACACAGAACTGATCACCAGTTACTTACCACCAGAACGATCCACCAGTACTTACCCAAGAACTGATCCACAGTACTTACCCACCAGAACTGATCCACCAAGTACTTACCCACCAGAATGACCCACTAGTATTTACCCACCGAACTGATCCTCCAGTATTACCACCAGAAATGATCACCATTACTTAACCACAGAACTGAATCCACCAGTATTACCCTCCAGACTGATCTACCAGTACTACCCCCAGAAATGATCACTAGTATTTACCACAGATCTGATCCACCGTACTTACCCACCAGAATGATCACCAGTACTTACCCACCAGAACCGATCCACTAATATTTACCACCAGAAACTGATCCACCAGTACTTACCCACCAGTAGGATATCAGTACTTACCACCAGAACTGATACATACAGTACTTTACCACCAGATGTGACTCCACTTGTATTTACCACCAGAACTGATCCCACATTACTTACCCCAATATGATCCCAGAGTACTTACCCATCAGAACTGATCCACCAGTATTTACCCTCCAGACACTGATTTCACAGCACTTACCCACCCACCAGAAATGATCCACAGTACTTACCCACCAGAACTGATCACCAGTAGTTACCCACCAGAATGATCACCAATATTTTTCTCACCAGACTGATCCACCAGCTACTTACCCACCAGATGAAATGATCCACTAGTACTTACCCACCGAACTGATCCCGAATACTTACCCACCAGAATGATCACCAGTACTTACCACCAAAATGATCAACCAGTACATACCCAAAAGAACTGATCCACCAGTTTTTACCGCCAGAACGATCCACCAGTACTTACCTACCCGAACTGATCACCAGCATTTACCCACCAGATATGATTCCACCCAGAATATACTACCAGAAATGATCCACCAGTATTATTACCCCCAGAATTGATCACCAGTACTTACCCACAGACTCATTCCACCAGTACTCATCCATATACTTACTCACCGTTACTTAACCACATAGTATTTATATAAAGGCATTTTATCCACAAGATACTTTAATCCAGGGATTACAAGATATGCCAAGAAAGACGTTTTGATCTACAGTTCCTACACTTTTTGATTGTGTTCTCCAAACTTATAGACCACTTTTAAATTGTTGATCTCCAGCTCTTTGGTCTCTTGTGAGGGTTGATTTAGAGCCCTTATATTGTTGAGGGGTTGAGCTGCAGCTCCTCCGCAAATTGAAGGTTTTAAAAGCTTGGTTTTTTTAGTAAGCTTCTTGCGTGGGTACAGGGGATGAGGTTATGTGATACGGATTATAAATCTTTTGATTTGCGGCAGGTGACACAAAACAAATCTAGGTTAAAAATAAATGGCAGAAGAGTTCCAAACCCTTGTCATCTCGTCAGCTCTAAACATACGCATCTTATTGTAATCACATTACTCATCCATCCAACAAATACTCCCCCGCCACTCTACTCTTTCTTTCTCAAACAACAACCAAAAGAATTCGTCTTTTTATTTTCTGGGCAGAACAGGTTCATTAGTCTTCACACACCACATTTTCCTTTTATAAATTCGTAATGATATGTTGGAACATCTTGCATCTCATTTTTTAGACAATTTTTTTATCTTGTTTTTGATTCCCTTCCTTACATGTAAACCAAAATTGTTTATGTTTCCCGGGATATAAAATTTTGAACGGTGAATTATTGGATGGAGGTTGGGAGAATAAGGGAAGGAAAGGAAGATAAGGAAACAGTACGTTAATAATTATCGGTGTTGAGAAGGTTGATACTGCCTGCTGTGGTGGCCCAAGTGGAAAGCAGGTACAATGCAAAGCTTGGCATCAGGTACCTCAAGGAATGACGTTTTGCTTGACTTGTCTACAAGTTAATAGGTTTATCCGTTTCCTGTGCTCCTATGTAGGTATTCGAGCTGTTTGTCACCGTGTGTGTGTATTGTGTGTGTTTGAGGCGTGGTGGAGGTTTCAGAGCTGCACTACGTTCTTAAAGGCTGAGCAAGTTGCTCTGAAAGAGGCTGCGTGCCTTACCAATTGTTTATCTCAACGGCGTTACGTTATACTCTCGAAGGTAGTTAAATGGGGAATCACTGACCTGGGTGTGGTTACATATGACCGTACAGCAGAACTTAAAGTTACCTTGAACTGTAAGGTCGTCTGGAGGCAACTAGGTAATATCGGACATTATGGAGCTCGGCCTCTGGTGCTGATGGAAGACCACGAACCATAAGGTCGCTGCTGCCAAATATTGGTCAAGGTATGGAGTGGTGAAAGGGTCAGTGAGAGGGAAGAGAAATGTAAGGAACCTACAGCAGTGAAATCCACGTCAAATCTTAAGTTGCGGATCACAATACTGCTTTATATTACCAGCCATTTAGGGCAGATGAATGGCTTGGTTTCAAAAAATTCTGAACACTGAAATAAATATTAACAAGAAACAGGAAGCACGGTAGATGAGGGAAAATATTCCCTGTGAACAATAATTCAGTATGTGATTTTAGGTTGTGGTAAATATTTTAATTACTATATATTTATGATTTTTAGTTTATGCAGTATATCAGTTAATGCATTAAAATAAACTAGGGATAAGTGGAGTGTTGGGCTGAGAGGTGAGTTTGTTGTTCCAGACGCAGGATGGTTGGACTTACTACAGAGAACCACAATGACAAAACAAATTAACGTAACAGATGACTCTGTCAGATGCTCCACAACCACCAAATGCGGGTCATCATATGACTAAGATCCGCGGTCAGGAAACACTTGTTCTGGTTTTCCTGACAAACCTTACCTAACCTAACCTAGTTATTATTATTATTATTATTATTATTATATTATTTTATTATTATTATTATTATTATGACTCATGGCGGACCTATAACTCTTGAGGATCATTACATCACCTGGGGGAACGAAGATAATCATGGGTTTTCTAAGGTAAGGAGAGCACCCGTCGACAGTTCTGATCAGCCCTTGAAAGAGTTCTTATCACTGATAACAAAAAGAGTTCAGCTAATTAGCCTGTAACACTTAAAACACAACATGTAAAGCAGCGAAAACTTTGTCAAAATAAAGTTTCTAAATTCCATTTGTGTGTGTTATGTGTGCTTCCTTTTTGTCAATAATCTGGCTATATTCGACTTGGCATGAAAAAGTTTAGTCTACCCCAAAAAAATCGTACTTAATATTATCACAGTTTCCTGATCCACCGAGTCGTAGTTCCTACGTCGTCTGCTGTGGATCTACACTGGATAGCTGTGTTTACGTCGCTTTGTTATAGTTCTACGTCGGTCCAATGTTCCTTCGTTGGAATGTTGTGGTTTCCTATATAAGTAGCAGTGTTCATGTCGGACTGCTGTGGTTCCTGTGTCGGACTAACAGGCAAACAACAGGGAATCACCAATAGGTATACAACAGGAACCACTAACAGGCATACAACAGAGAACATTACACGGTGACATCTACAACAGGAACGCTAACAAGCATGCAACAGGGAACCACTAACAGGCATACAACAGGGAACCACTAACAGGCATACAACAGGAAACCACTAACAGGTATACAAGAAGAAAAGGAGAGGTAAATCCAAGGTATACATTAGTTCACCTGTCCGGTGAAATATAGTGGGCGTTGAGGCAAGAAGGTGAGGGTTGGGCGTGAGGGCGCGGAGGTGAGAGAGGTCACGGTAAGGGTGGGTTTGTAGTATGTAAATTATCTCTCATGTGACTCTCATCCATTTTCCACTGCAGATTCCCTCTCTTCCTCAGTGTGTGTCAAATATTAAAGTTAGTTAACAGGTGAATTGTGGTCGTAACAGTCCACAAACTTAACCTATTGACTTTGCCTTCCTCAGACGTGTGAGACACTCCAAGCAGGACCCAGGTGCTAGACTCCACCATTCCATATCTTGTAACATCTGCCACATTGCTCCTCTATCCACTCTATCATATGCCTTTTCTAAATCCATAAATGCAATAAAAACTTCCCTACCTTTATCTGAATACTGTTCACATATATGCTTCAATGTAAACACTTGATCTACACATCCCCTACCCACTCTGAAACCTCCTTGCTCATCCGCAATCCTACATTCTGTCTTACCTCTAATTCTTTCAATTATAACCCTACCGAACACTTTTCCTGGTATACTCAGTAAGCCTATTCCTCTATAATTTTTACAGTCTCTTTTGTCCCTTTTTCCTTTATATAAAGGGACTATACATGCTCTCCGCCAATCCCTAGGTACCTTTCCCTCTTTCATACATTTATTAAACAAAAGTACCAACCACTCCAACACTATATCCCCCCCTGCTTTTAACATTTCTGTTATGATCCCATCAGTTCCAGCTGCTTTACCCCCTTTCATTCTACATAATGCCTCACGTACCTCCCCCACACTTACATTCTGCTCTTCTTCACTCCTAAAAGATGGTATACCTCCCTGACCAGTGCATGAAATTACTGCCTCTCTTTCTTCCTTAACATTTAAAAGTTCCTCAAAATATTCTCGCCATCTACCTAATACCTCCATCTCCCCATCTACTAACTCCCCTACTCTGTTTTTAACTGACAAATCCATACTTTCCCTATGCTTTCTTAACTTGTTTAACTCAATCCAAATTTTTTTCTTATTTTCATTAAAATTTCTTGACAGTGCCTCTCCCACTCAATCATCTGCTCTCCTTTAGCACTCTCTCACCACTCTCTTTACCTTTCTTTTACTCTCCATATACTCTGCACTTCTGCTTTGTAAAAACTCTCATAAGCTACCTTTTTCTCTTTTATCACACCCTTTTACTTTATCATTCCACCAATCACTCCTCTTTCCTCCTGCCCCCCACCCATCCTATAACCACAAACTTCTGCCCCACATTCTATACTGCATTTTTAAAACTATTCCAGCCCTCTTCAACCCCCCCCCACTACTCATCTTTGCACTAGCCCACCTTTCTGCCAATAGTCGCTTATATCTCACCCGAACTTCCTCCTCCCTTAGTTTATACACCTCCAGAAGTGTCCTAGGGACCCTCATCCTCAGAGGAAAGAATAAACTTGCTTCAGGGAAAACTCAAGGTTTTCCCTGAAGCTGTTTGAGAATTTTCTCCTACCATCCCCTATATTTAATATATATTTTATTTAAAGACAAAATACATTGACGAAACATTCACAAAGATACAATAGAAAGTAAAACAACATAGGTAACTCAGAGCTACATCTCGAATACTTCGTCCAGCTCCCCGGCGGTGGGCCGTGTGCCCAGAATGCTGTAGGCATTTCCTCTCTCGATCGCAACACTGAGTCTCTGAAAGAGGAAGCTGGTCGCCCTGTGGTCCTTGGTTCCTATGATGAGCTTTTCACCCAGCTCTTTGAGGAACTTTAAAGCACACTTGCCCCGTGCTACAAGGGTCTCCGACCCTATTGGGATGAAGTTATAGCAAGGGAGAAGGTCTTCATATCTGCGGATCTTCTGGGTCTCCCTGTGGCTGGCAGCTCCACCCCCTTCCACTACGGAGTATGGCAAGTAGGTGTCTGCCAATGTGGCGGCACAGGCGTAGTCCCAGGCAATCTGCTTCCATCCTTCCAAGGTAGCATAGTGGCTCCATCAGGACGCTTTTGACTTCTGTCAGACCTCTGCACTTGGGGTTCCCGTTGAGCTGGGCAACGGGCTGTGGCGAGGCTTCTCTTTATGATGTCACTGACCTCCTCATGTCTGGCATACTTAACTTCTGCTGTGTGACACACGAGACTATGAAGTCCGAATTGATCAGCTGTCGCCCTGCCGCAAATACACCTATGTTCGATGAGGATGGGGGCGGCTAGGCGAAGAGCAACACCAATTCGAATGGCCTGTGGGTCTAGTCGAGTGCCCAGGGAGGAATTGGGAACAGCTAACAGGAAATCTCCTGAGTGTGGTGCCTTCACTGCCAGGGGACGAGCTTTGTCCTTTCCTGAGGCGTTGGAGAGCATTGTGTTGGCGACTTTTTTCCATGATCGTGTTTTCCCAGTGGGAGTTTGTGTTCTTTGGAGGAGCTGGTCTACTGGAGGAGTCTGTAAGGGTGTCCCAACGAATCGCTGCTTCAGTAAACCTGGGGTCTTGAGCTCCTACCACGTCTCTCAAGCGTTCGGGAACAATCTTCTTGACTAATGCACTGGAAGTCAAACACGAAGACAGAAAAGCAGGTAAAGCAACATGCATTGCTTTGCGCACCCCTATACTTCCCAGTCGCACTGGGAGGGTTGCCTGATCCCATTGCTAATCCTCTAGTGACAGGTTCAGTGCCTTCTTAAAGGTTGATATATATATATAATATATATATAATATATATATATATATATTATATATATATATATATATATATATATATATATATATGTATATAATCTTCTTTCAACAAACTGGCCGTATCCCACCGGGGCGGGGTGGCCCAAAAAGAAAAACAAAAGTTTCTCCTTTTAAATTTAGTAATATATACAGGAGAAGGGGTTACTAGCCCCTTGCTCCCGGCATTTTAGTCGCCTCTTACGACACGCATGGCTTACGGAGGAAGAATTCTGTTCCACTTCCCCATGGAGATAAGAGGAAATAAACAAGAACAAGAACTAGTAAGAAAAATAGAAGAAAACCCAGAGGGGTGTGTATATATATATGCTTGTACATGTATGTGTAGTGTGACCTAAGTGTAAGTAGAAGTAGCAAGATGTACCTGAAACCTTGCATGTTTATGAGACAGAAAAATGGACACCAGCAATCCTACCATCATGTAAAATAATTACAGGTTTCTGTTTTACACTCACTTGGCAGGACGGTAGTACCTCTCTGGGCGGTTGCTGTCTACCAACCTACTACCTAGGAAATATATGACTCAAGAAATCGTAATGACACGACCGCGGGTTCAATCCCGGCCGGGGGTATGGTTAGGAAATAATATATATATATTTATATATATATATATATATATATATATAAATATATATATATATATATATATATATATATATATATATATATTTGTGTGTGTGTAAAGCGCAGGGCCTAGGCTGCGACAAAGATCATCTTTAATGGAAATTGGCGTTTCGGATGTGTCTTCATCACACACACACACACACACACACACACACCAGGAGCCAGGAGCCAGGAGCCAGGAGCCAGGAGCCGGGGCCAGGAGCTAAGACTCGACCCCTGCAACCACAAATAGGTGAGTACACACACACAAATTAGTTGAGGTTTTTGGTAAAATGGATCTAGCTTCGGTACTGAGTGGCTGGATGATCGAGATTTCACATTTGGAAGGTTCAGGACGAGTTTGAGGGGTTCTGTACTTGCCATACAGTCAATCTGCTGGAGTTCGCTTACCGCTGTACAGAAGAGCAAAGGGGCGATTGAGTCATCCTACTGAGCTCCCTCTGACAAGGTAACTTTCTTTCTACCTAAACAACTCTTGTTGTTTAGCTAGAAAGAGTCTTTGCTATAATAAGCTGAAACGAAGGAGACAAGCCTAAGGAATATGCTTTCGAACACCTCCCACAGCAACGTTTCTTATAACTTGATTAAACACATCCTTGAAATCTAGTTTTATTCCTTTCTGTCACGGGTGTTTCAAATGCTGGCGCATTATCATTTTTTCGTGAACTGAATTCTTTTAATCAAGAATAATTTAATCCTGAAAATTAGGACTAAAGAAAACTCCCAGCGTATATACAGAGCAATATACCTCTCAGTGTATATACGACGACTCGTCAAATATTCAAGAAGCACACTCGTCTTGCTTTATTACCATCTTATCTTCGGTAAGTCCCTGATGGAAGTCCTTGCTGAGTGAACAGCTTTTTCATTGTCAAGAGTAATCCTAAAGTCAAGATTGTTGGGTGAAGCATCATGGCAGATTTTGTGCGATTACTTGTGACGACCACTTTGGCTGCTGTGACCATACTACAGCTGCATGTTACACTTCTGATCCAATATATATTGTGAATATTTTTATTAATTTTATTAGTCCATGTGTTTGAAAGCTATTTTGAAATTTACAATAATACACTTTGACTCCCTCTATTGAGTTTTCTAATGAAAATCTCTTGTTTATAAATCCCTCCAGATATTATTTTTTATCTCAATCTGTAATACTTTTAACGATGCAAAGGCCTTCCCGGAAGGTGAGCTGTTATCCAGCATACACTATCATACAACAAGAATGGACAACATAATTCATATGGATCGACCCACTACCTGGTTGTGTTCGGGACCGGTTATACTTGTTCATTTTCTCGTAGTGTAGGGTTTCACTGTTATTATTATTATTACAATCAAGACAAAGCGCAAAACCCACAAGTGTCATACAGCACTGCATTCAGTGTTATAGTATGTGAATGATGTGATAATAAATGGCAGTTTACCATCAGGGAGGGACCTCGGGTTGTTACAAACCTTTAAACAACCGAGGAACTAATCAAGTTTACCTAAAAATAATTTTAACTAGGCTTGATTGCACTTCTCCACATTTCCTTTATGTCTTTCAAGTACAATAAAACTCATTACTGATTAACCACTGAAGTTGCTCATTGTATCCTATATTTCTTCGAGGATTTTAGTCATTTTAGTTATTCTTTCAAATTATTTATAAAATTAGTAATATTCGGAGATTTTATACAATTTAGCAATTATGACAAACCATTTTTGTAAAATAAAAATATATCGGGAAATTAGTGAGCCGTGTGGCATCTCACTTGCGACACTGACCCAATAAAGTAATTGATTTATTGTTTATTAATATTATTTATTATTATTATTATTATTATTATTATTATTATTATTATTATTATTATCATTATTATTATTATTATTTATTTTGTCATAGCTTCCTATCAGACCAAAAAAAGTCTATTCTACTAAAGAGGTTTGCTTCGTATTTCTTCATTTTTTCTTCTAATTTTATGATTTTCATGAGGAGTTCTATCGATTTTTTAGGACTCTAAATGCAGTCTGCTTATTGTCGTAGGATTGCTCTAAATATTGTGACTTTTATGAAAACTGTATATATTGTGACTTTCAAGATAGCTCTATATATTGTGACTTTTATGATAGCGACTTGTGATAACTCTATATATTATGATTAATGTCAGCTGTATATATTACGACTCTTGTGACAGCTTTATATACATGAGCTTACATTACGGTGGTGTCTGAAGGAGAATTGTTTGATAGCAAGTGTCTGTTCTCCTGATGTTTCATTCGCTTATCTCCAATACATTTTCCAGTATTTTGATAGCTTATCTACCAGTACTTACCCACCAGAACTGATCCACCAGTACTTACCCACCAGAACTAATCCACTAGTATTTACCCACCAGAACTAATCCACCAGTACTTACCCACCAGAACTGATCCACCAGTACTTACCCACCAGAACTAATCCACTAGTATTTACCCACCAGAACTAATCCACCAGTACTTACCCACCAGAACTAATCCACTAGTATTTACCCACCAGAACTAATCCACCAGTACTTACCCACCAGAACTGATCCACCAGAACTGATCCACTAGTATTTAGCCACCAGAACTGATCCACCAGTACTTACCCACCAGAACTGATCCACTAGTATTTACCCACCAGAACTGATCCACCAGTACTTACCCACCAAAACTGATCCACTAGTATTTACCCACCAGTACTTACCCACCAGAACTGATCCGCCAGTACTTACCCACCAGAACTGATCCACCATTACTTACCCACCAGAACTAATCAACTAGTATTTACCCAACAGAACTGATCCAGCAGTACTTACCCACCAGAACTGATCCGCCAGTACTTACCCACCAGAACTGATCCACCATTACTTACCCACCAGAACTAATCAACTAGAATTTACCCACCAGAACTGATCCACCAGTACTTACCCACCAGAACTGATCCACCAGTACTTACCCACCAGAACTGATCCACCAGTACTTACCCACCAGAACTGATCCACCAGTACTTACCCACCAGAACTGATCCACTAGTATTTACCCACCAGAACTGATCCACCAGTACTTAACCCACCAGAAACTGATCCACCAGTACTTACCCACCAGAACTGATCCACCAGTACTTACCCACCAGAACTGATCTACCAGTACTTACCCACCAGAACTGATCCACTAGTATTTACCCACCAGAACTGATCCACCAGTACTTACCCACCAGAACTGATCCACCAGTACTTACCCACCAGAACCGATCCACTAATATTTACCCACCAGAACTGATCCACCAGTACTTACCCACCAGAACTGATCCACCAGTACTTACCCACCAGAACTGATACAACAGTACTTACCCACCAGAAGTGATCCACTAGTATTTACCCACCAGAACTGATCCACCAGTACTTACCCACCAATACTGATCCACCAGTACTTACCCATCAGAACTGATCCACCAGTATTTACCCACCAGAACTGATCCACCAGCACTTACCCACCAGAAATGATCCACCAGTACTTACCCACCAGAACTGATCCACCAGTATTTACCCACCAGAACTGATCCACCAATATTTACTCACCAGAACTGATCCACCAGTACTTACCCACCAGAAATGATCCACTAGTACTTACCCACCAGAACTGATCCACGAATACTTACCCACCAGAACTGATCCACCAGTACTTACCCACCAAAACTGATCCACCAGTACTTACCCAACTGATCCACCAGTATTTACCCGCCAGAACTGATCCACCAGTACTTACCTACCAGAACTGATCCACCAGCATTTACCCACCAGAACTGATCCACCAGTACTTACCTACCAGAACTGATCCACCAGTATTTACCCACCAGAATTGATCCACCAGTACTTACCCACCAGTACTCATCCACCAGTACTCATCCACTAATACTTACTCACCGTACTTAACCACAAGTATTTATATAAAGGCAATTATCCACAGATACCTAACATCCAGGGATTACAAGATATGCCAAGAAAGACGTTTTGATCTACAGTTCCTACACTTTTTGATTGTGTTCATCCAAAACTTATAGACCACTTTAAATTGTTGATCTCCAGCTCTTTGGTCTCTTGTGAGGGTTGATTTAGAGCCCTTATATTTGTTGAGGGAGTTGAGCTGCAGCTCCTCCGCACATTGAAGGTTTAAAGATTCGGTTTATTTAGTAAGCTTCTTGCGTGGGTACAGGGGATGAGGTTATGTGATACGGAATATAAATCTTTTGATTTGCGCGGTGACCAAAACAAATCTAGGTTAAAAATAATCTGCCATAAGAGTTCACAAACCCTTGCTCATCTAGTTCAGCTAAACATACTCATCTTATAGTACTCACCAATACTCATCCATCCAACAAATTCTCCCCCGCCCCTCTACCTCTTTCTTTCTCAACAACACACACAAAAAATCGTCTTTTTATTTCCTGGGGCAGAACAGGTTCATTAGTCTTCACACACCACCATTTTCCTTTTATAAACTTCGTAATGATATGTTGGAACATCCTTGCATCTCCATTTTTTAAGACAATTTTTTTATCCTTGTCTGCCTTGAATTCCCCCTTCCTTACATGTAAACCAAAATTGTTTATGTTTCCCGGGATGTAAAATTTTGAACGGTGAATACTGATGGAGGTTGGGAGAAATAAGGGAAGGAAAGGAAGATAAGGAAACAGTACCGTTAATAATTAACGGAGTTGAGAAGGTTGATACTGCTGCTGTGGTGGCCAAGTGGAAAGCAGGTACAATGCCAAGCTGCTTCAGGTACCTCAAGGAATGACGTTTTGCTTGCTGTCTACAAGTTAATAGGTTCTCCGTTTCCTGTGCTCCTATGTAGGTATTCGAGCTGTTGTCACCGTGTGTGTGTATGTGTGTGTTTGAGGCGTGGTGGAGGTTCTCAGAGCTGCACTACGTTCTTAAAGGCTGAGCAAGTTGCTTGAAAGAGGTGCGTGCCTTACCAGGTGTTTATCTCAACGGCGTTACGTATACTCTCGAAGGTAGTTAAATGGGGAATCACTGTACTGGGTGTGGCTTACATATGACGTACAGCAGAACTTAAAGTTACCTTGAACTGGAAGGTCGTCTGGAGGCAACTAGCGTAATATCGGACAGTCTGTGAGCTCGGCCTCTGGTGCTGATGGACGACCAACGAACCATAAGGTCGCTGCTGCCAAATATTGGTCAAGGTATGGAGTGGTGAAAGGGCCTCAGTTGAGAGGAAGAGAAATGTAAGGGACCTACAGCAGTGAAAACCACGTCAAATCTTAAGTTGCTGGATCACAATACTGCTTTATATTACCAGCCCATTTAGGGCAGATGAATGGCTTGGTTCAAAATCTGCACACTGAAATAAATATTAACAAGAACAGGAAGCACGGTAGATGAGGCAAAATATTCCCTGTGAACAATAATTCAGTATGTGATTTAGGTAGTGGTAAATATTTTAATTACTATATATTTTATGTTTTAGTTTAATGCAGTATTATCAGTTCATGCATTAAAATAAACTAGGGATATGTGGAGTGTTGGGCTGAGAGGTGAGTTTGTTGTTCCAGACGCAGGATGGTTGGACTTACTACAGAGTACCACAATGACAAAACAAATTAACGAAACAGATGACCTCTGTCAGATGACCACAACCACCAACTGCGGGTCATCATATGACTAAGATCCGCGTCAGGAAACACTTGTTCTGTTTCCTGACAAACCTTACCTAACCTAACCCTAAGTTATTATTATTATTATTATTATTATTATTATTATTATTATTATTATTATTATTATTAGAATCATGGCGAACCTATAACTCTTGGGGATCATACATCACCTGGGAACGGAAGATAATCATGGGTTTTCTAAGGAAGAGGAGAGCAACCTCGAACAGTTCCTGATCAGCCTTGAAGAGTTCCTTATCACTGATAACAAAAAGAGTTCAGCTAATTAGCCTGTAACACTTAAAACACAACATGTAAAGCAGGCGAAAACTTTGTCAATAATAAAGTTTCCTAAATTCCATTTGTGTGTGTATGTGTGCTTCCTTTTTGTCAATAATCTGGCGATATTCGACTTGCATGAAAAAGTTAATCTACTCCCAAAAAATCGTACTATAATATTATCACAGTTCCTGATCCACCGAGTCGTAGTTCCTACGTCCGACTGCTGTGGATCCTACACTGGATAGCTGTGGTTCCTACGTCGCTTTGTTATAGTTCCTACGTCGGTCCAATGTTCCTTCGTAGGATTGTTGTGGTTCCTATATAAGATAGCAGTAGTTCCTATGTCGGACTGCTGTGGTTCCTGTGTCGGACTAACAGGCAAACAACAGGGAATCACCAATAGGTATACAACAGGAACCACTAACAGGCATACAACAGAGAACCATTACACAGACATACAACAGGGAACCGCTAACAAGCATGCAACAGGGAACCACTAACAGGCATACAACAGGGAACCACTAACAGGCATACAACAGGAAACCACTAACAGGTATACAAGAAGAAAAAGGATAGTAAATCCAAGGTTGACATTAGTTCCACTGTCCGCGGTGATAATATAGTGTGGCGTTGAGGCAGAAGGTTTAGTGGTTGCTTGAGGGCGGGCTAGTGAGAGAGGTCACGGTAAGGTGTGTGGTTTGTAGTATGTAAATATCACTCATGTGGACTCTCATCCATTGTATCACAACTGCAGATTCCCTCTCTTCACTCAGTGTGTCAAATATTAAAGTAGTTAACAGGTGAATTGTGCAAACAGTCCACAAATAACCTATGATTGCCTTCCTCAGGTAACGGATGAGACACTCCAAGCAGGACCCAGTGTAGGACTCCCCAAGCTTTCAAGACGTATGAGGACACCCTATGCAGGACCCAGGTACTAGGGGACTCCCCAAATTCCCCAGACGTGTGAGACACTCCCAGCAGACCAGCTGCTAGGACTCCTCAAGCTTCCTCAGACGTGTGTAGACACTCCAGCAGACCACGGTGCATTGGATCTCCCCAAGCTTCCCCGGAATGTATGAGACACTCCCAGCATGACCCAGGTGCTAGGACTCCCCAAGCTTCCTTAGACGTGTGAGACACTCTCAGCAGGACCCAGTTGCTAGGACTCCCCAAGCTTCCTCAGATGTGTGAGACACTCCCAGCAGGACCCCAGGTACTAGGACTCCCCAAGCTTCCTCAGATGTATGAGACACTCCTAGCAGGACCCAGGTGCTAGGACTCCCCAAGCTTCCTCAGACGTATGAGACACTCCCAGCAGGACCCAGGTGCTAGGACTCCCCAAGCTTCCTCAGACGTGTGAGACACTCCCAGCAGGACCCAGTTGCTAGGACTCCCCAAGCTTCCTCAGATGTGTGAGACACTCCCAGCAGGACCCCAGGTACTAGGACTCCCCAAGCTTCCTCAGATGTATGAGACACTCCTAGCAGGACCCAGGTGCTAGGACTCCCCAAGCTTCCTCAGACGTATGAGACACTCCTAGCAGGACCCAGGTTCTAGGACTCCCCAAACTTCCCCAGACGTGTGAGACACTCCCAGCAGGACCCAGCTGCTAGGACTCCTCAAGCTTCCTCAGACGTGTGAGACACTCCCAGCAGGACCCAGGTGCTAGGACTCCCCAAGCTTCCCCGGATGTATGAGACACTCCCAGCAGGACCCCAGGTACTAGGACTCCCCAAGCTTCCTTAGACGTGTGAGACACTCTCAGCAGGACCCAGTTGCTAGGACTCCCCAAGCTTCCTCAGATGTGTGAGACACTCCCAGCAGGACCCCAGGTACTAGGACTCCCCAAGCTTCCTCAGATGTATGAGACACTCCTAGCAGGACCCAGGTGCTAGGACTCCCCAAGCTTACTCAGACGTGTGAGACACTCCCAGCAGGACCCAGGTGCTAGGACTCCCCAAGCTTCCTCAGATGTGTGAGACACTCCCAGCAGGACCCAGTTGCTAGGACTCCCCAAGCTTCCTCAGATGTGTGAGACACTCCCAGCAGGACCCCAGGTACTAGGACTCCCCAAGCTTCCTCAGATGTATGAGACACTCCTAGCAGGACCCAGGTGCTAGGACTCCCCAAGCTTACTCACACGTGTGAGACACTCCCAGCATGACCCAGGTGCTAGGACTCCCCAAGCTTCCTCAGACGTGTGAGACACTCCCAGCATGGCCCAGGTGCTAGGACTCCCGAAGTTTCCTCAGACGTGTGAGACACTCCCAGCAGGACCCAGGTGCTAGGACTCCTCAAGCTTCCTCAGACGTGTGAGACACTCCTAGCAGGACCCAGGTGCTAGGACTCCCCAAGCTTCCCCAGATGATGTGAGACACTCCCAGCAGGACCCAGGTGCTAGGACTCCCCAAGCTTCCTCAGATGTGTGAGACACTCCCAGCAGGACCCAGGGGCTAGGACTCCCCAAGCTTCCTCAGATGTGTGAGACACTCCCAGCAGGACCCAGGTGCTAGGACTCCCCAAGCTTCCTCAGATGTGTGAGACACTCCCAGCAGGACCCAGGTGCTAGGACTCTCTCATCTCAAATTGATACATCACTCAAGGATAAAAAAAACATTAGAGAGAGCATGTGTTCATGGACGTGAGGGATTATTATATTTAAAATGAACTATAGACCCGTAGGGGTCATACAGCATTTAGGAAATGGAAGGTAATCAGGCTTGATCCAGTCCCTTAGATCAAGAGCCCTTGAAGGGCGTGGAGAGTGGAGACCTCACAAGGTTAAAATACGGATGAGGAGAGATCCTGCACTGAAGATAAAATGTAGATGTGAATGCCTTGTGTTCTCCATGACCGTACTTGTTGTTCTTGTTCACCCCAGATTATATGTGACAAGAGATGGTCTAGAAATATAGTGTGTAAACTCAGCAGTTGGTAGACTGTAGAGAGCTGGTGGTAGACTGCAGAGAGGTGTTGGCAGACTGCAGACAACTGTTGGCAGACTCTGCAGAGAGCTGTTGGTAAATTGCAGAGAGTTATTAGGAAATTGCAGAGAGCCACTGGCAGACTGTAGGGAGCTGTTGGTAGACTGTAAAGAGCTGCGGTTGACTGCAGAATGGCTTACGCTCTGGCCTGGAGTTTCACGACTCACTCGCCATTGATTCAAATCCCACCCGCTCCGTGGTTTGATTGTAAACAGCTGTTGACAGACTCTTGAGAGCTGTTGATAGACTGTACAGAGCTGTGACAGGGTGTAGAGAGTTGCGAGAGACTCTTGGCAGTGATGATTTAGGAGAATAAACGTAGAAGTGTTGACAATGGTTGTACAAGCGAAGATGAACACATTTTCCTCACACTTGTAAACTGGCGATGAAAGGATGCGAACAAAAGTACCTCATATCCTGAGATCCCTTCCTTTAAGGAAGGCTCCTATATGTTGGTGAGGGATTCTTGATCCAAGGAATTTTGCTTGTCCTCCCTTCCCTTTAAACGAACCTGACTGCCTCCTATTCCTCAGTAGTTACATGACTCCTACAGGTTTAGCGTTTTCCCCTATATATATAATAATCAGCTATCACTTGCCAAAGGTGTTGATGTCTTTTAAATTTGCTTATTACTGGTTAAATATAAGTTTATATATGTTTAGGAAAATTAATCTAACCTATCCTACTCTAACTTAAAATATATATGAAAAGAAAATTTGCAAGTTTACATGGAACGTTAAGAAACTGACGTTGGGAGCTGTGTCAGAAAAATATCGTAGTGTATGTTGTATAGAAGATAGTGTGTACACCCTGGAAGTGAGATGAAGATAAATACCAGGGAAATGTTGGGAAGAATGAGAGAAGGGAAGGAGGCAGGAAATGAGGGAAGGAAGAAGGGCTAGAGAATAGAAGAGAGGAAAGGAGAACAGGGGGTAGAAAGGAGAGAGGGAAGGAAGGAGAGTAAAATGGATGAAAGAATGACAAGAAGGTCAGGAGACAGCCGAGATAGAGAATGGTAGCCATGTTAGGTGTGTTGAAGGCCCTCGGAGGCAATAATGGGGTTTCCGCATCCTTCTCAAGTAGGACTGTTGACTCAAGAACTCGGGAAACAGAGGCAAGGAAAGCCAGGCGACTATGTGGGAGGTCGAAGGGAGACGACTGACATTTATATGCGACCTGTTTACAAGTTAATAGCTTGAAATTTTACGTTAAAGATGAAGAATTTTTTTAAGTTTCGGTATTTGATGACAAGTTTTGGGAAGATATATCGACATAGGATAAGTTGTGGTGCAAGATACTCAAGAATACCTAAATAACTCTCGAGATATATGAAGAGTCTGTACATAAAGTTTGTGACTCTCGCAATAAACAGCTTCATCCTAAAACGTGGAAAGTTAATTTAAAACCTATCCTATACCTTTAGTACTCCTTTCTGATTTTAATGTCTCGCGAACACGATTTTTATTTTACAGTAATGTGACAATCGGTGGGATGAGGTGGCTTTAAGACAAACTATTTTTAAACAGTTTCATTCTTCTACAGCAGCATAAACAGTTCTCCTTCAACAGCAGATGATTGAAGGGTTGTGGTGTTGACTGTCAGGCAACCTTGCACACACAACCAGTAAAAAATAAAAAAAAAATACAGCCGAAAATGTGTAACACGATAAATTAAATTGATCATGCTTGTAATAATAAACATATTGACCTCCACGAGTAAACAGGTGAAGGTTTAGGAGACAAGAGCCTGGGGTGAGGCGAACTAAAGGACGGAGAGAGGGGCCAGCAGGTAACAGGATCAGGTGTAACACCAGGTGTAACCATCGAGTGTAAGGACATTGGAAATTGGCCAGAATGAATGGTGTATTGTCTCGGGTGAGTTAGTAGAGCTGGGGGAAGAACGGTCTATCTGCGATCTATTTATGGTATAATCAACGATCAAAAATTATATGATTCCGTCAAGCATATCTTAGGATACCTCAACAACTTGAGTCAGGCCTAACTTACAGCATATACAACCCACAGAGGATACATAACTCAGAAAGCCAGTTCAGAAGCTGAGGAAGGTGCAGGAGTTTGTAACAAGAATGGTTCCATACCAGAGAAGCTCAATTTTTTTTAGCTTCTTAAAGGACTGAACTATTAGAAGAGGCTCAAGTAATTGTTCCCCCCTCTCCCCAACAATCATGAAAGATAAAAGAGCCAGAGGGAATTTGATGACGACGTACAAGATACTATGAAACACTGACAAAGTGAATATAGAAAAATTATTTGGAATGAGAGGAATGGGAATACGAGGATGTATGCATGTATGTATATGCTGAACGATCCGCAAGCAGGTGAAATTATTTACGAGCATTATCTGTCAGTCCACGGCAAGATATTAGTCTGCGCATTCTGCATCAAATTACACAGTACTTTTGACAAACAGCCACACCCCAGATAATAAGCATGTACTTTGAGGGAGTGCGCAGGTTCGATCCTCGTGGACTGGGAAAAATGATATTTTTTTAAATGTGTTTTATAATATATATAATATTTAATTAATATATTATAAAAATAAAATTTATATATAATATATTAAATATATTATATGTGTGTGTGGGGTGGTGTTGTGTGTTTTGTATCACCTAGTTGAGGCTGCAGGGGTCGAGCCCGAGCTCCTGGTGTGTGTGTGTGTGTGTACTCACCTAGTTGAGGTTGCGGGGGTCGAGTCCGAGCTCCTGGCCCGGGCCCTGTGTGTGTGTGTGTGTGTGTGTGTGTGTGTGTGTGTGTGTGTGTCTGTGTGTGTGTGAGTGTGAGTGTGAGTGTGAGTGTGTGGTGTGTGTGGTGTGTGTGTGTGTGTGTGTGTGTGTGTGTGTGTGAGTGTGAGTGTGAGTGTGTGTGTGTGTGTGTGTGTGTGTGTGTGTGTGTGTGTGTTGTGTGTGTGTGTGTGTGTGTGTGTGTGGTGTGTGTGTGTGTGTGTGTGTGTGTGTGCGTGTGTGTGTGTATTGTGTACGAAAACAACCGCTTGAGATAATATCGTATATATTATTTTTCTAGTGTTTTGATGCACAATATTAGATCCAGCCCATCACAGATATAAAATATTGCGGTAGACGACATAACAAGGAGAGGAAAAGCATGGCCACGGCTCCATGACCTCCTCAAGATATGCTAATATAATGTGCCCGACAAAAACAAGATAGGTTACATTGTTTGGTGGTGGGACGCTGCCACAGATGCTTTGGTGCAGTACTTGTTAATTATGCTGACTGGCTTACCTCTATTTAAGAACAATATTTTACACACACACACACACACACACACACACACACACACACACACACACACACAGGGGCCCGGGGCCAGGAGCTAAGACTCGACCCCTGCAACCACAAATAGGTGAGTACACAAAACACGCATTTCTTTTCAACAAACCGGCCATATCCCACCTAGGCAAGGTAACCTAAAAAGAAAAACGAAAGTTTCTCTTTTTAACTTTAGTAATGTATACAAGACAAGGGACTACTAGCCCCTTGCTCCTGGCATTTTAGTCGCCTCTTACGACACGCATGGCTTACAGAGGAAGAATTCTGTTCCACTTCCCCATGGAGAAAAGAGGAAATTAACAAGGACAAGAACTAGTAAGAAAATAGAAGAAAACTCAAGAGGGGTGGGTATATATATGCTTGTACATGTAGGTGTAGTGAGACCTAGATGGAAGAAGAAGTAACTAGACGTACCTGAAACCTTGCATGTTTATGAGACAGAAAAAAGATACCAGCAATCCGACCATCATGTGAAACAATTACAGGTTATCGTTTTATACTCACTTGACAGGACGGTACTACCTCCCTGGGTGGTTGCTGTCTCCCAAAACCTACTGCCTAGAATTTTAAATATAATATATATATAATATAAAATTTTAAAATAATATATATATAATAATATATATAATATATATATTAGATAATTACATATTCATTACATTTGTAACACCAACTACACCACTCTCCTATTCACCCTATTATACATCTTTTCTAAATCCACAAGTGAAACAAAGAAACTCCTTTTCCTTATTTAAGTGCATATGTTTCTACGAAGCACCAGAGCCACATATTCCGTTGCTTTCCTAAATCTACTTTGTTACTCTAGAGTCATACTTTTATCTTTCCCCTTTACTCTTTTAATAACAAGTCTGCCATGTGCTTTTCCTGGTGTACCCACAGATTTATGTCTCTATCATTATTATAATCTCACCTGTAATTTTTGTCCTCACACTGAGTAACTACACATGCTCTCTGGAAATCCTTGCATTTTCCCCTTCTTTCTTACAAACAATGACTAAATGCACCATCCATTCTAACTTTATAACCAAACAGTCTTCCAGCATTTCTGTTTTAGTTCCACTTGCAATTTCTTTTGACATTTCCTCACATTCACTCTTTTCACATTGTAATTCCACTCCTCCTTGTCCCGTCCATGACTTATCACCTATATTCAGAAAATCAATATTATCCTCACTTCTCTAGTACATCTGTGGCACCTCCTTACCCGGCATCTTACTAAATTCAATCTTATAGACATAAATCCAGTAGTATATATATATATATATATATATATATATATATATATATTATATATATATATATATATATATAATATATATAATATATATATATATATATATAATATATATATAATATATGGAAAGAGGGGTGGGGGGTAAAGGAGGTTTTGTGGGCGAGGGGCTTGGACTTCCAGCAAGCGTGATGGCGTGTTAGATAGGAGTGAATGGAGACATAATGATACTTGGGACCTGACGATCTGTTGGAGTGGAGCAGGGTAATATTTTAGTGGAAGGGATTCAGGGAAACCGGTTATTTTCATATAGTCGGACTTGAGTCCTGGAAAGGGAAGTACAATGCCTGCACTTTAAAGGAGTGTTTGGGATATTGGCAGTTTGGAGGGGATATGTTGTGTATCTTTATACGTATATGCTTCTAAATTTTTGTAATTCTGAGCACCTTGCAAAATCAGTGATAATTGTGTGAGTTGGTGAATGGTTGAATGATGATGAAAGTTATTTTCTTTTTGGGGATTTTTTTTTTTTCTTTCTTTTTGGGTCACCCTGCCTCGGTGGGAGACGACCGACTTTGTTGAAAAAAAATATATATAAATATATATATATAATATATATTATTATATATATATATATATTATATTATATATATATATATATATAATTATATATATATATATATATATATACACACACACACACAAGCAGGATAACAGGAAGGCACTACAATGGATCAGGAATACTTGTCCCAAAAGACAGCAGCGAGTCATGGTACGTGGCGAGGTGTCAGAGTGGACACCTGTGACCAGCGGGGTCCCCGCAGGGTCAGTCCTAGAACCAGTGCTGTTTCTGGTATTTGTGAACGACATGACGGAAGGAATAGACTCTGAGGTGATCCCTGTTTGCAGATGACGTGAAGTTGATGAGAAAATTCACTCGATCGAAGACCCAGGCAGAACTACAAAGGGATCTGGACAGGCTGCAGACCTGGTCCAGCAATTGGCTCCTGGAGTTCAATCCCACCAAGTGCAAAGTCATGAAGATTGGGGAAGGGCAAAGAAGGCCCGCAGACGGAACAGTCCTAGGGGGTCAGAGACTACAAACCTCACTCAAGGAAAAAGATCTTGGGGTGAGTATAACACCAGGCGCATCTCCTGAAGCCCACATCAACCAATAACTGCTGCAGCATATGGGCGCCTAGCAAACCTCAGACAGCATTCCGACATCTAATAAGGAATCATTCAGGACCCTGTACACCGTGTACGTTAGGCCCCCTATTGGAGTATTGCGGCACCATTTGGAACCCACACCTAGCCAAGCAGTGAAGAAACTAGAGAAAGTGGCAAAGGTTTGCAACAAGACTAGTCCCAGAGCTAAAGGTATGTCCAGAGGAGAGGTTAAGATGAAAAACAACCTGACGACACTGGAGGACAGGAGAGATTTGGGGGGGACTGATAACGACATACAAATACTGAGAGGAATTGACAAGGTGGACAAAGACAGGATGTTCCAGAGATTGGACACAGTAACAAGGGACACAGTTTGGAAGCTGAAGACACAGATGAATCACAGGATGTTAGGAAGTATTTCTTCAGCCACAGAGTAGTCAGTAAAGTGGAATAGTTTGGGAAGCGATGTAGTGGAGGCAGATCCATACATAGCTTTAAGCAGATGTATGATAAGCTACGGCTCAGGAAGAGTGACCCTAGTAGCGATCAGTGAAGAGGCGGGGCCAGGAGCTCGGACTCGCCCCCCCGCAACCTCAACTAGGTGAGTACATATATATATATATATATATATATATATATATATATATATATATATATATATATATATATATATTTATATAATGTATATACATATATATATATATATATATATATATATATATATATAATATATATAAATATATATATATATAAATATATATGGGATGTGTAGATCAAGTGTTTTACATTGAAGCATATATGTGAACAGTATTTACCTGGAGACCTGGATTTACCTGGAGAATTTCGGGGTCAACGCCCCCGCGGCCCGGACTGTGACCAGGCCTCCTGGTGGAATCAGCGCCTGATCAACCAGGCTGTTGCTGCTGGCTAGCACGCAAACCAACGTACGAGCCACAGCCCGGCTGATCAGGAACTGACTTTAGTGCTTGTCCAGTGCCAGCTTGAAGACTGCCAGGGGTCTGTTGGTAATCCCCCTTATGTGTGCTGGGAGGCAGTTGAACAGTCTCGGGCCCCTGACAACTTATTGTATGGTCTCTTAACGTGCTAGTGACACCCCTGCTTTTCATTGGGGGATGGTGCATCGTCTGCCAAGTCTTTTGCTTTCGTAATGAGTGATTTTCGTGTGCAAGTTCGGTACTAGTCCCTCTAGGATTTTCCAGGTGTATATAATCATGTATCTCTCCCTCCTGCGTTCCAGGGAATACAGGTTTAGAAACCTCAACCGCTCCCAGTAATTGAGGTGTTTTATCTCCGTTATTGCGCGCCGTGAAAGTTCTCTGTACATTTTTTCTAGGTCGGCAATTTTCACCTGCCTTGAAAGGTGCTGTTAGAGTGCAGCAATATTCCAGCCTAGATAGAACAAGTGACCTGAAGAGTGTCATCATGGGCTTGGCCTCCCTAGTTTGAAGGTTCTCATTATCCATCCTGTCATTTTTCTAGCAGATGCGATTGATACAATGTTATGGTCCTTGAAGGTGAGATCCTCCGACATAAATCACTCCCAGGTCTTTGACGTTGGTGTTTCGCTCTATTCGTGGCCAGAATTTGTTTTTGTACTCTGATGAAGATTAATTTCCTCATGTTTTACCATATCTGAGTAATTGAAATTTCTCATGTCGGTAACTTCATATTGTTTTCTGCAGCCCACTGGAAAGATTGGTTGATGTCCGCCCTGGAGCCTTGCAGTGTCTGAATGAAGACACTGTCAGCAGGATTCGGGTGTCACTTGCAAAGAGATGACACGGTGTGTTGACATCCTTGTCTATGTCGGTATTTTTGAGGATGTAGGAACAAATGTTGGAGTAGTAGCTTGCCTTAGTGGAACAGAGCTTTTCACCGTAAGCGCCTCGGACTCTACTCTGTACCCCAACTCAACTAGGTGAATTCTGTATATATAATATTATATATATATATATCATATATTCTGTTATATCTATATATGATTATATGTATATTATAGTATGTCACATTTTGAATTATATATATATCAATATCTATATATATATATCTAATTAATATCTTATTATATTTATATTCATTTATAGGGTTGTAGTAGTGTTTCCATATGAGACAGATAGTGAGACGACTGTAGGGAAGGTAGGGAAGTTTTTTATTGCATTTATGGATTTAGAAAAGGCATATGATAGAGTGGATAGAGGAGCAATGTGGCAGATGTTGCAGTTTATGGAATAGGTGGTAAGTTACTAAATGCTGTAAAGAGTTTTTATGCGGATAGTGAGGCTCAGGTTAGGGTGTGTAGAAGAGAGGGAGAATACTTCCCGGTAAAAGTAGGTCTTAGACAGGGATGTGTAATGTCACCATGGTTGTTTAATATATTTATAGATGGGGTTGTAAAGGAAGTAAATGCTAGGGTGTTCGGGAGAGGGGTGGGATTAAATTTTGGGGAATCAAAATCAATATGGGAATTGACACAGTTACTTTTTGCTGCTGATACTGTGCTTATGAGAGATTCTAAAGAAAAATTGCAAAGGTTAGTGGATGAGTTTGGGAATGTGTGTAAAGGTAGAAAGTTTAACATAGAAAAGAGTAAGGTGATGAGGGTATCAAATGATTTAGATCAGTGGTTCCCAAACTGGGGTAAATTACCCCCTGGGGGTAATTTAACCATTTTTGGGGGGTAATGGAGGGGTGACAGAAAAAAAGTTATGAATTCTGAAAATCAAGAAAACAATGCGGTACCCGGTATGAGGATTATTGTTAACTTTGTCTTAGTATATAAAGTTGTAAAGTAAACCTATTATAAGTAAGTAATAAAGTTAAACCAAATAACAATAAACATCAAAAACTAATATACAGTATTAGAAAAGAAGAAATATATAGCTAAGTGTGTGGAAACCCAAAAGTATTTTGACAAGTATGCTTCAGGACAAAAGTCACTCAGTAGCCCAGATCGACCTGTCCAGTACGCATCACTCACTTCCTGAGGCTGCCTCTATTTCACACTGTCAGTTTATCTGTGAGCATCAGCCGAGGTAGACATAAGCTGGTATGAAGCCAAGAATTCCTAAACTAGCTTCAAGTATGCAACTCCATCCATCCCACTGATGTTCTTGACATCTTTGGTAATAGTCATTAGAGATGCACAATGTTCAAATACAATAAATAAAAGAAAATATCTCAAGTGTTTTAATTTAGCCATATATATCAATAATAACAACATTTTGTGAAAGGGGTAACATGCTTTATGTGGCATGTTAAATTGGGTAACAAGCTGAAAAAGTTTGGGAACCACTGATTTAGATAAAGAAAAATTGGATGTCAAATTGGGAAGGAGGAGTATGGAAGAAGTAAATGTTTTCAGATACTTGGGAGTTGACGTGTCGGCGGATGGATTTATGAAGGATGAGGTTAATCATAGAATTGATGAGGGAAAAAAGGTGAGTGGTGCGTTGAGGTATATGTGGAGTCAAAAATCGTTATCTATGGAGGCAAAGAAGGGAATGTATGAAAGTATAGTAGTACCAACACTCTTACATGGGTGTGAAGCTTGGGTGGAAAATGCAGCAGCGAGGAGACGGTTGGAAGCAGTGGAGATGTCCTGTTTAAGGGCAATGTGTGGTGTAAATATTATGCAGAAAATTCGGAGTGTGGAAATTAGGAAAAGGTGTGGAGTTAATAAAAGTATTAGTCAGAGGGCAGAAGAGGGGTTGTTGAGGTGGTTTGGTCATTTAGAGAGAATCGATCGAAGTAGAATGACATGGAAAGCATATAAATCTATAGGGGAAGGAAGACGGGGTAGGGATCGTCCTCGAAAGGGTTGGAGGGGGTAAAGGAGGTTTTGTGGGCAAGGGGCTTGGACTTCCAGCAAGCGTGCATGAGCGTGTTAGATAGGAGTGAATGGAGACGAATGGTACTTGGGACCTGACGATCTGTTGGAGTGTGAGCAGGGTAATATTTAGTGAAGGGATTCAGGGAAACCGGTTATTTTCAAATAGTCGGACTTGAGTCCTGGAAATGGGAAGTACAATGCCTGCACTTTAAAGGAGGGGTTTGGGATATTGGCAGTTTGCAGGGATATGTTGTGTATCTTTATACGTATATGCTTCTAAACTGTTGTATTCTGAGCACCTCTGCAAAAACAGTGATAATATGCGAGTGTGGTGAAAGTGTTGAATGATGATGAAAGTATTTTTTTTGGGGATTTTCTTTCTTTTTTGGGTCACCCTGCCTCGGTGGGAGACGGCCGACTTGTTGAGAAAAAAATAATATCTATATATATATATATATATATATATATATATATATATATATATATATATATATATATATATATATATATATATATATGCAAAACCACACCGTGGAGAAAGAGGTGGACTGCAAACTTCCATTCTTAGATGTGTTGATACACCGGGTTGACAGAAAGTTTACAGTATATGGGAAGGCCACCAATTTGTGCTCATACATTCACTACTATTCCAGCCATGAGACTAGAGTCAAAATGAGTGTCTTTCTTAATATATTTTTGAGTGCCTATAGATTGTTCAGTCCGGAGTTTCTGTATGAAGAAATTAGGAAAATATTTGACATTGGCATGAAACTGCGGTATCCTAAGGTGTTTGTGGAATCTGCCTTGCTGGCAGCTAGGAAAACTTATTGTAAAACAGAACCTAGGATAACACCTCAGACCAAGAATGTGCTGGTCCTCCCATATAACGAGAATTTATCTATCCTGCCGAATGCTCTTAGAAGATTCAATATACCTGGAGTTTACCTGGAGAGAGTTCCGGGGGTCAACGCCCCCGCGGCCCGGTCTGAGACCAGGCCTCCTGGTGGATCAGAGCCTGATCAACCAGGCTGTTGCTGCTGGCTGCACGCAAACCAACATACGAGCCACAGCCCGGCTGATCCGGAACTGACTTTAGGTGCTTGTCCAGTGCCAGCTTGAAGACTGCCAGGGGTCTGTTGGTAATCCCCCTTATGTGTGCTGGGAGGCAGTTGAACAGTCTCGGGCCCCTGACACTTATTGTATGGTCTCTTAACGTGCTAGTGACACCCCTGCTTTTCATTGGGGGGATGGTGCATCGTCTGCCAAGTCTTTTGCTTTCGTAATGAGTGATTTTCGTGTGCAAGTTCGGTACTAGTCCCTCTAGGATTTTCCAGGTGTATATAATCATGTATCTCTCCCTCCTGCGTTCCAGGGAATACAGGTTTAGGAACCTCAAGCGCTCCCAGTAATTGAGGTGTTTTATCTCCGTTATTGCGCGCCGTGAAAGTTCTCTGTACATTTTCTAGGTCGGCAATTTCACCTGCCTTGAAAGGTGCTGTTAGTGTGCAGCAATATTCCAGCCTAGATAGAACAAGTGACCTGAAGAGTGTCATCATGGGCTTGGCCTCCCTAGTTTTGAAGGTTCTCATTATCCATCCTGTCATTTTTTCTAGCAGATGCGATTGATACAATGTTATGGTCCTTGAAGGTGAGATCCTCCGACATGATCACTCCCAGGTCTTTGACGTTGGGTGTTTCGCTCTATTTTGTGGCCAGAATTTGTTTTGTACTCTGATGAAGATTTAATTTCCTCATGTTTACCATATCTGAGTAATTGAAATTTCTCATCGTTGAACTTCATATTGTTTTTCTGCAGCCCACTGAAAGATTTGGTTGATGTCTGCCTGGAGCTTTGCAGTGTCTGCAATGGAAGACACTGTCATGCAGATTCGGGTGTCATCTGCAAAGGAAGACACGGTTGCTGTGGCTGACATCCTTGTCTATGTCGGATATAAGGATGAGGAACAAGATGGGAGCGAGTACTGTGCCTTGTGGAACAGAGCTTTTCACCGTAGCTGCCTCGGACTTTACTCTGTTGACGACTACTCTCTGTGTTCTGTTAGTGAGGAAATTATAGATCCATCGACCGACTTTTCCTGTTATTCCTTTAGCACGCATTTTGTGCGCTATTACGCCATGGTCACACTTGTCGAAGGCTCTTGCAAAGTCTGTATATATTTACATCTGCATTCTTTTTGTCTTCTAGTGCATTTAGGACCTTGTCGTAGTGGTCCAATAGTTGAGACAGACAGGAGCGACCTGTTCTAAACCCATGTTGCCCTGGGTTGTGTAACTGATGGGTTTCTAGATGCGTGGTGATCTTGCTTCTTAGGACCCTTTCAAAGATTTTTTATGATATGGATGTTAGTGCTATTGGTCTGTAGTTCTTTGCTGTTGCTTTACTGCCCCCTTTGTGGAGTGGGGCTATGTCTGTTGTTTTTAGTAACTGTGGGACGACCCCCGTGTCCATGCTCCCTCTCCATAGGATGGAAAAGGCTCGTGATAGGGGCTTCTTGCAGTTCTTGATGAACACAGAGTTCCATGAGTCTGGCCCTGGGGCAGAGTGCATGGGCATGTCATTTATCGCCTGTTCGAAGTCATTTTGGCGTCAGGATAACATCGGATAGGCTTGTGTTAATCAAATTTTGTGGCTCTCTCATAAAAAATTCATTTTGATCTTCGACTCTCAGTCTGGTTAGCGGCTTGCTAAAAACTGAGTCATATTGGGACTTGAGTAGCTCACTCATTTCCTTGCTGTCATCTGTGTAGGACCCATCTTGTTTAAGTAGGGGCCCAATACTGGACGTTGTTCTCGATTTTGATTTGGCATAGGAGAAGGAAATACTTTGGGTTTTCTTTCGATTTCATTTATGGCTTTTAGTTCTTCCCGCGATTCCTGACTCCTAAAGGATTCTTTTAGCTTAAGTTCGATGCTTGCTATTTCTCTGACCAGTGTCTCTCTACGCATTTCAGATATATTGACCTCTTTTAGCCGCTCTGTTATTCTTTTTCCGTCGCCTGTAAAGGGAGCGCCTGTCTCTTTCTGTTTTACATCTACTCCTCCTTTTTCTTAGAGGAATAAGCCTTGTGCATACATCGAGTGCCACCGAGTTAATCTGTTCTAGGCATAAGTTGGGGTCTGTGTTGCTTAGTATATCTTCCCAGCTTATATCGGTTAGGACTTGGTTTACTTGGTCCCACTTTATGTTTTTGTTATTGAAGTTGAATTTGGTGAATGCTCCCTCATGACTAATCTCATTATGTCGGTCTGGGGCTCCGCGCATACATGACTGAACCTCAATTATGTTGTGATCTGAGTATATTGTTTTTGATATGGTGATATTTCTTATCAGATCATCATTGTTAGTGAAGATGAGGTCTAGTGTATTCTCCAGTCTAGTAGGCTCTATTATTTGCTGGTTTAAATTGAATTTTGTGCAGAGATTTAAAAGCTCGCGTGAGTGTGAGTTTTCATCAGAGCTGCCTCCTGGTGTTATTACTGCAACAATATTATTTGCTATATTCCTCCATTTTAGGTGCCTTAAGTTGAAATCCCCCAGGAGCAAGATGTTGGGTGCAGGAGCTGGAAGATTTTCCAGACAGTGGTCAATTTTTAACAGCTGTTCCTATTTAAAAAAATTCACGGATTGTTAGAAGCATCCTATTAAAGAATGCACCCCAACAACGTGTTGGCGGTGTCTACAGAGTTGGTTGCAACGGTTGTAGTCTCTCCTCTTTTGGGACAAACGGGAAAATCTTTGGAGGTGAGAATGTCCCAGCACCGTTATTCGATATGTATAGCACAGGAGTCGAAAGCGATTTTCAACCATATTAGAGGTTGTAATAACCCGGCAAACTGGCGGGAAGCAAAAGTCATCTTCCCTTGTTCCTCTTGGCTTGAAAGGAATATTGTAGAATTGGCAATTATTAAGCATAATAGGCAGTCATTATACAATATCAGTAATGGGTTGTTCAAATTAGATGCGTTTTTAGTTGAGGATCTTATATGTAGTGCCACACCGAAGAATTAGGGCCTTGACATAGCTTTTAGACGTTTTCCCTTTAATTAAATGTTACCGTTTTCTCGTCACTTTAAATAGATACGCTGTCTCGTGGGAGGCTACCTTATAATTGCCAGTTACTTCTATATATCACTGACAATATATTTATGTATGATGTAAAGTTACTGATGTCATAGCGAAATATGACCGAATTTTTTATTATCGCCACGTTAATTTCTCTTAGGCTATTACAATATCAATGCTTGTGGGATTTTTCTAATCCAATAATTTTCATCCTTCTGGCTGTGGGCACTGCTGTGCTTGGGGGCACTTCGTGTGTCCTCATCTCTCCCTCCCTCACTCACTCACTCCAGTGAAGACGGTCCTTTGGGAACGTACTTGCTTGGACATCCTCTTTTCTGCAATTTTGCAAGCTCTTGATGATGTGTTGATTGCAACAGGAAAGGCCTAGAGCTATCATTCTTCTCTCCCCGTGATTGTTTTGCATCCTGTATAGCTTGATTTGCGATATTTGCATAATATATTTATCAATAACAACACTGCAACTAGCCGGGGGACTGAACCCATGTTGTTTTAGCCGGCCTCATGGTAAGCGAAAATTCCGCGATACTCTAACCCACGGGACCATACAATCCTACAATAATCAAGCACCCAGCAGAGCTGCGTTGTACCGTGATCAAGGACATACGTTGGTGTGGGTGCCTCAGAGCTAATTTCAATCCATTCCCCGTTTGGTGTACTAGCCTCCACAAGCAGTATATATATTATAGTAAACACGAACGAGTGGTATTTAATTAATAACAACACTGCGACTAGCCAGGGGATCAAACCCGTGTTGTTATTGATTAAATACCACTCGTTCGTGGTTACAATTATATATAATACAATATATAATAATATATATATATATATAATATAAATATATATATATATATATATAATATATATATATAATAATATATATATATGCATAAAGAGTGCAATAACGTTTCATTCATAAACTGTGGGAAGCATCGTGAACACGAGATGACGGTACGAACCTGTCCCTACAAACCTGTTGCTGACGTCACCACCACAGTGACGTCACCACCACAGGCAATACAAGGAGCTGGGCCACATTACCTGCTGCCTGCCCTGACACCTTGTTTCTTCTGCAACACGTAGCGTCTTGATAGAAGTCATAATCAGCTGATAGCAAATTGATACTGTCGCTGATATATCTAGTTCTTTCATTTTGTTCTATATGTTTGTTTTTTTTAACAAAAGTTGTATTTTCTCTCTCACACACAAATACACACACACACACATGATCATAAATACAAACATACACATGTATGAAGATGAATATGCATCTGCGCCCAAATACAGGGTCCATGGAGGCCCTTTAGCGATTAATCCCAGGCATGAAATACTGTCGTTGCCTCATTAAATTCGTAGTTATAATCTCACTCCACAAAGGTGGCAGGTAAGGAAATCGCGCAAAACTGCAGACGTGCTGACGTTCCACAAGATCAAAATCCTTGAGTTTTAAAAAGCAAGATTGCAACACATGAATTCACAACAAGTGCACAACCAAGGGCAGCATGGGTTTTGAGCAAGTTGCTTCTACTTCTCGCAACTACTGGATCCCCTACATGATCTTGAATGCACTGTAAGAAAAACAAAACGCAGACATAGTTTGCACAGAATTTGCAGAAGTCTTTGATAAGTGCGATACTGCTGTAATACTGGAGAAAGTGGCGTTATACAGGAATAATTAGAAAGTGGGAAAGCGGATTTTTTATTTTCTAACAAATCCTACGCAATAATAGTATGCGAAGTAAAATCAGAGGCTGTAACAACGTAAAGATCTGGCAAAGTACTCGCCCCAGCTCTCTTTCATTACAATAATGGTATACAATACCGGCAAGATGAGGATTAGACACATGAGTAACACCTGGGTATCTTTATTTGAAGACCCTGATACTGTATCAACATCCGGGGCTTTACGACTAGTCAATCTGCTACAGAGTTATGAAATATTACCGAAACATTTTTAGAAATTTTCAAGAGGAAACTAGACCACTAGACCATTACCTGCACAAATATTAAATCAACCAGTTTGTGAAAATTAAGCAGGCCTGCGGACCATTGACAAAAGCAGCCTGGTTAATCAAGTGGTCAATAATAAATATATACAATACAGTCAACAAGGAAATTTGGGTTAGGCTCGACCGCAAGATGCCTCTCGATACTGGTCACTGGTAAGTTATAAGTAAAGCTTGGGGCTCCATACTTGTTTGTACAGACGTCACCACATAAAGCACGAGGTGCGGGGAATCCCAAGATGGCAGAGCGGGAGGTAAGTGAGATACGAGGAGTGGCAGTGCCTGAGGGCTGACCTACGTGGAAGCTGCCTACAACCTACATAAGTCAACACGCACACACACACACACAACCAGAAACATCTCACAGTGGGTCCTTAGAGAGGGAGCAGAGATGCTGTGTGTGCCACTAACAAAGATCTTTAACACATTCATTGAAACTGGGCAACTACCTGAGGTATGGAAGATGGCAAATGTAGTCCCAGTTTTTAAAAAAGGAGACAAACACGAGGCATTAAACTACAGACCTGTGTCACTAACGTGTATAGTATGCAAAGTCATGGAGAAGATTATCAGGAGGAGAGTGGTGAGCACCTGGAAAGAAACAAGTGTATAATCGACAACCTCACCACACAGTCCAATAATATCACACACCCTCGCTACCCAGTAAAACAATATATACCCTCACTACTCAGTACAATATTATCACATACCCCCACAACCCAATACAATAACATCACATACTCTCACCACCCAGTACAATAATATCACATACCCTCACTACCCAGTAAAATAACATCACATGCCCTCACCACCCAGTACAAAAAATATCATATATCCTAACCATCCAGTGCAATAACATCACATCCCCTCACCACCCAGTGCAATAATATCACATCCCCTCACCACCCAGTACAATAATATCACACACCCCCACTACCCTCTACAATATCCCATACAATCTCCATCCAGGGCAAATAATACAATAATATCAACTACCCTCACCACCCAGTACAATTATCGCATACAGTCTCCAACCAGGACAATAATATTACATGTCCTCACACCAGTGCAATAATATCACACACAATCACGATCCTATTACTGTCTTTAGTCTAGAGAGAGCTTGATATAAAACTAATTTAAAACTTTCAGTTCATTAAACTTTAACATAGTATAGCTTGACTCTAATGATTAGTCAAGCCATTAACGTAAGGCTGTTGTTTATTTATTAATTAAATATACACGACATAAAACTGATAACTCAGTCTGAAATTTACCTGCTAAATGTTGTCTCACCAGTGAACAAGTAAAAAGTATTGTGCTTTCAGAGTGAAATGTATTCCTGACTTTCCCACCAGTGGGTTTGTCTTCCCTTCCTTATGGATTACTCATTCCACTCCTCACGTGTATGAGAGATGATAATTCTCAACTGTAACTCCATCTCTGCCAGAGGAAACCTTAGAAACTCCAGTAGCTGAAGAACCCTTAATGGAACATTGAAGATGTCTTCATCACCTTACTGAAGTGTCTTAGCTCAAGATGACAAACTTTAAACGCTATTTATATAACTAATTTTGTGTGATGGAATATGATAGGGAAACATAGCTAACTTTTGTTCCCACTGTATAACTGCCACATAGAATAGGGTAGCAGCGCATTGCTCGTATATCCAATTTTACTAAATAAAAAGAATAACTGGGCATCCAACCATCTCCCAAGTGGCCCACTCCCTCCCTGAAGCGTCCCTCTTCAATTATGTCTATCAAAGGATTTGTGTGCATATACAAAATCTCACACTGTATATAACCCTCTTTAGACCAGGAAAAGAAACAAACAGAAGATACGAAACACTAGAGAACCATACAAACAGCAACACAGCATGTAAACAGGGCAGCAAAGAAGAACACACAACTGACACAGATACAGGCAACATCGCGCAGCAATAACACAATAACAGAGCACAAGAACAATCAAGCACTCGACAGAAAGTACAGCAGGAACAGTCGCACAAGTAACAACAACAGCAACATCGGCAGCACAAGTAACAACAAGAGCAACATCGGCAGCACAAGTAACAACAAGAGTAACATCGGCAGCACAAGTAACAACAAGAGCAACATCGACAGCACAAATGACAAGAGCAACATCGGCAGCACAAGTAACAACAAGAGCAACATCGGCAGCACAAGTAACAACAAGAGCAACATCGGCAGCACAAGTAACGACAAGAGTAACATCGACAGCACAAGTGACAAGAGTAACATCGGCAGCACAAGTGACAAGAGTAACATCGGCAGCACAAGTAACAACAAGAGTAACATCGGCAGCACAAGTAACAACAAGAGTAACATCGGCAGCACAAGTAACAACAAGAGTAACATCGGCAGCACAAGTAACAACAAGAGTAACATCGGCAGCACAAGTAACAACAAGAGTAACATCGGCAGCACAAGTAACAAGAGTAACATCAGCAGCACAAGTAACGACAAGAGTAACATCAGCAGTACAAGTAACGACAAGAGTAACATCGGCAGCACAAGTAACAACAAGAGTAACATCGGCAGCACAAGTAACAACAAGAGTAACATCGGCAGCACAAGTAACAACAAGAGTAACATCAGCAGCACAAGTAACAACAAAACATCAGCAGCACAAGTAACAACAGAGTAACATCAGCAGCACAAGTAACAACAAAAGCAACATCAGCAGCGCAAATAGTAATAAGAGCAACATCAACAGCACATATAACAACAAGAGTAACATGAGCAGCACAAGTAACAAAAATAGCACATCAGCAGCACAAGTAACAACAAGAGTAACATCAGCAGCACAAGTAACAACAAGAGTAACATCAGCAGCAAAGTAACACAAGAGAACATCAGCAGCACAAGTAACAACAAGAGTAACATCAGCAGCACAAGTAACAACAAATAGAACATCAGCAGCACAAGTAACAACAAGAGCAACATCGGCAGCACAAGTAACAACAAGAGTAACATCGGCAGCACAAGTAACAACAAGAGTAACATCAGCAGCACAAGTAACAACAAGAGTAACATCAGCAGCACAAGTAACAACAAGAGTAACATCAGCAGCACAAGTAACAACAAGAGTAACATCGGCAGCACAAGTAACAACAAGAGTAACATCGGCAGCACAAGTAACAACAAGAGTAACATCAGCAGCACAAGTAAAACAAGAGTAACATCAGCAGCACAAGTAACAACAAGAGCAACATCAGCAGCACAAGTAACAAGAGTAACATCAGCAGCACAAGTAACAACAAGAGTAACATCAGCAGCACAAGTAACAAGAGAAACAGCAGCAGCAAAGTAACAAGAGTAACATCAGCAGCACAAGTAACAACAAGAGTAACATGAGAAGCACAAGTAACAACAAGAGTAACATCAGCAGCACAAGTAACAACAAAAGTAACATCAGCACACAAGTAACAAGAGAAACACAGCAGCACAAGTAACAAGAGTAACATCAGCAGCACAAGTAACAAGTAACATCGCAGCACAGTAACATGAGTAACATCAGTAGCACAAGTAACAACAAGAGTAACATCAGCAGCACAAGTAACAACAAAAGTAACATCAGCAGCACAAGTAACAAGAGAAACAACAGCAGCACAAGTAACAACAAGAGTAACATCAGCAGCACAAGTAACAAGAGTAACATCGGCAGCACAAGTAACAAGAGTAACATCAGTAGCACAAGTAACAAGAGTAACATCAGCAGCACAAGTAACAACAAGAGTAACATTAGCAGCACAAGTAACAACAAGAGTAACATCAGCAGCACAAGTAACAAGAGTAACATCAGCAGCACAAGTAACAAGAGAAACAGCAGCAGCAAAAGTAAGGAACAGGTTACACAGCCAACATGAACATTCACAGTGATGGTCAAGGTGGCCAGTTGGACACTGATGGTAATTATGTTGGTGTTAGTGATAGCGTAGACATGGAAGTGGACTTGCTGGTGTTGGTGGTAGCAATGGTTGAAGCGAGTGATGACTGTAGTGATAAGGATGGTTATGGTGGCAAAGTCAGTGTACTTGGTGTACTGGATAACTTTCTACGAGGTGTTAGTCTAGATGTTTATGTGTTCCTTGAAGATCGTATACTAATGTTTGTAGTTGAGACAAGCTATACTGGCAGTCACTTTATCCGTTAACTGTCAAAGAAAGCTTATCCACCCAAATTTCCTTCCCGACAACAATCCGAGGACAAAGAATAACGGGGAAAAAATTCTCAGGTGACGTGAAGAATGATTCTGTGGGTGATCAACCTCCACCTACCTACAAGAAACAGTCACAGGCAAGTATTATCAAAAGTAAAACATCTGAACCTTTGAAATGCATCTCGGTAATGTTATATTAGATTGTTTGAAACTTCAAAGGCGATCTTCAGGCACGTCAACTAGCCAAAAACCGATAGGTAACATTTCACCTGCGGTGGATGTTCCCGTGGCATTACATGAGTCGGACAAACTTGTGACTGTTACTACTTTCTGTGAGAGAACAACACTATGCTACCGCCCGCAAGTATCTTGAACCTAACTTAGCCCTACTGTCTATTGTCTTTTCCCTGTGGTCGTGGCTTGGCACCTGAAGCAATTTTGACTTATACCCATCTCTTACACATTTTTGTCAAGCACTGATAGATGGCTGAGATAGCAGAGAAGAAAACAGAGCCCATGACCTCAGTTGTAACAACACTCTGGTGGTGGTGAGGGGGTGGGAAGGGAAGAGGTTGGCATATGCCGAATTCGAATATTGCATTCAACGTGCATCACATGTCATCATAAGCCAGTACAGTAATCTATTATCTATTCATAAACCAGCACGGTAGTTTATTACCTATTCTCGGTAAATTCATCATTGGAGTTGGCATAACTGCTAGTTGTGTTAGAGATTCTGCTTATTCTGGGTGAGGGGGGAACACCCAGGGGAAGTGAGCAATAGGGATTGACAGTTCAGAAGCACCATCTTTTAGGAACTTAGACGGGATGTTATCCGGGCCAGTGCTCTTAGTTGGGTTTAACCTGCTTAGTTCTTTTTGAATAAAGTCATGAGATACACTTACTAGTTGACAACTGTTTGGGGTTACCCCTTTATTGGTATAGTATGTTTGAAACTTATCAGAGTCTGTGTTAAAGGTATTTGATGCAGCTGGTAGTTTTCATACTAGTGTTGATGCAACAGATGTGTAGAAGGAATTAAAGCAATTTGCCGCCACGAAACATCTAAGGTGGCAAATTGCTTTAATTCCTTTTACACATCTGTTGCATCAACACTAGTAAGTAAACTACCAGCTGCATCAAATACCTTTAACACAGACTCTGATAAGTTTCAAACATACTATACCAATAAAGGGGGTAACCCCAAACAGTTGTCAACTAGTAAGTGTATCTCATGACTTTATTCAAAAAGAACTAAGCAGGTTAAACCCAACTAAGAGCACTGGCCCGGATAACATCCCGTCTAAGTTCCTAAAAGATGGTGCTTCTGAACTGTCAATCCCTATTGCTCACATAATAAATCTATCAATCACCACTAATACCATACCGGATGGGTTCAAGAAGGCCAGAGTTACTCCTATCTTCAAGAAAAATAGTAGGTCTGATGTAAGCAATTATAGACCTGTTAGTATACTCAGTATAATATCCAAAATTCTAGAGAGGGCGGTGTACTCTCAAGTATTTAAGTACCTTAATGACAACAACATTCTCCATAGCTATCAATCCGGGCTTTAGAAGATCTTACTCAACCGACACCTCCCTAATTGATCTGATGGATTACCTGAGAACTGAAATGTCAAAGGGGAACCTCATAGGTATGGTAACCTTAGACCTGCAAAAGGCCTTCGATACTGTCAACCACAATATATTATGTAAGAAACTTCAAGCTATCGGTATAGGTTCTGTAGACTGGTTTAATTCCTACCTTAGCAACAAGAGACAAATTGTCAAAATCAACAAAACGGAATCAGGACCCCTGCTGATAGCATGTGGAGTTCCCCAAGGTAGTATTCTGGGTCCCTTATTATTCTTATGTTATGTCAATGGCATGCCTATCAGTGTCAAGCGCAAACTCCTACTGTATGCAGATGACAGTGCTCTGTTAGTGTCAGGTAAAGACCCACAAGATATAGCTAATGTTTTAACACTGGAACTGGAGTCCTGCAGCAAATGGTTAGTAGACAACAAACTATCATTACACCTCGGAAAAACTAAAGCCATTCTCTTTGGCACGAAACATAAATTGAGAAGGGTAAATAATTTTAATGTCCAGTGTATTGGGGAGCCCATTACTTTGGTTTCATCAATAAAATATCTGGGAATCCCCTTTGACCCATGCATTTCAGGAGAATTGATAGGGAACAGTGTAGTAAAGACGGGCAGAAAGCAGCAACTTCACTCTGGCTGTACCCTTCTCCAGAACTTCACTCCATCTGAGATCCTGTACACCCAGGATGACTCGAGTATGGAACACATTCGTACAGCATAATGATGTCAACGAGATAAAGCCAGTTGATCAAATGAAAATGCTGGCCCACAGATGGCTCCAACTTCATCCTGTTCCCTACTTGTATGTCTCATAACAATAAAAATGCTTTCAAATGAGCTGATGTAGGTAACAGCTCTTAGCTTGCCAATAAAGTTAGGAATCCTTAATTTATAGCTTGTCAATAAAGCTAGGGATCCTTAACCTTGTCAAACCCTGTGTAAAAAAAAAAAAAAAAAACGAATGCCAGACTGAAATTCTTGTATAGACAAGCACAGTGTCTACCTACTGAGGCTCGCAGGACCTCATGTCTAGCCCTTATGCAATACCATATGGATTACGCTTGCTCTTCATGGTACTCTGCCTTGACAAAAAAAAAACTCATAGACTGCAAATCACCCAGAACAAAATCGTAAGATTCATCCTGCGGCTGGGACCAAGAGAGCATGTAGGCCAGAATGAATTACAGCAGTTGGATATGCTGAATGTTGAAGACTGAGTAAAACAACTGAAGCTAAATCATGTTTATAAAATTACTCACAGTGTCCAGAATATCTTGCTGCCAATTTTGTCACAGTAGGAGTTTGCACTTGACACTGATAGGCATATCATGGACATAACATAAGAATAATAAGGGACCCAGGATACTACCTTGCGGAACTCCACATGTTATCAGAACCCCTGCCGATAACATGTGGAGTTCCCCAAGGTAGTATTCTGGGTCCCTTATTATTTTTATGTTATGTCAATGATATGCCTATCAGTGTCAAGTGCAAACTCCTACTGTATGCAGATGACAGTGCTCTGTTAGTGTCAGGTAAAGACCCACAAGATATTGCTAATGTTTTAACACTGGAACTGGAGTCCTGCAGCAAATGGTTAGTAGACAACAAACTATCATTACACCTAGGGAAAACTGAAGCCATTCTCTTTGGCACGAAACAAACTGAGAAGGGTAAATAATTTTAATGTTCAATGTAATGGGGAGCCCATCACTTTGGTTTCATCAGTAAAATATTTGGGAATCCCCTTTGACCCATGCATGTCAGGAGAATTGATAGGGAACAGTGTAGTAAAGAAAGCGAATGCCAGACTGAAGTTCCTGTATAGACAAGCACAGTGTCTACCTACTGAGGCTCGCAGGACCTATGTCTAGCCCTTATACAATGCCATATGGATTACGCTTGCTCTTCTTGGTACTCTGCCTTGACAAAAAAAACTGAAAGATAGACTGCAAATCACCCAGAACAAAATCGTAAGATTCATCCTGGGGCTGGGACCAAGAGAACATGTAGGCCAGGATGAATTACAGCAGTTGGATATGCTGAATGTTGAAGACAGAGTAAAACAACTGAAGCTAAATCATGTTTATAAAATTGCTCACAAACAATGTCCAGAATATCTTGCTGTCAATTTTGTCAAGGTTGGGAACCAAAGCAATCATAGTACTAGGGGGAGAGAGCACAACTTTGTAGTACCCACAGTCAGTGGCCAGGCTTCAAACACCTTTTATTGTACAGCAATAAAGGAATGGAACAGACTGCCTGCACATGTCAAAGCCAGTCATAGCATGAACCAGTTCAAGAAGAGTGCCAAAAGGTGTCTGATGAATATAGCTACAGAAAGGGAGGGGAATGATTTTCTATTTTTTAGCTAACATACGTGTAAATTTTACCTTATTCCTTGTAATGACCCTCGTATTGTAGATAGTCTTAATGACCTTGGCGTAGTAGATAGTCTTTTTAGTTGATAATAAGATGTTATCTTCATTGTAGAATAAAAAGAAAATTTTATAACCTTTATATTATAATAATAAGGTAAAAGGACCCCAATGGAAATAAGTCACTCTGTCTGACTGACTTTTTTGGGTTATCCTAGGTTCTCTACACATATGCTGCTATGTATGATAATTCTATGTAACTGTATTTGTGTATACCTGAATAAACTTACTTACTTACTTAAGGATGGGAACCAAAGCAATCATAGTACTAGGGGGAGAGAGCACAACTTTGTAGTACCCACAGTCATTGGCCAGGCTTCAAACACCTTATATTGTACAGCAATAAAGAAATGGAACAGACTGCCCGCACATGTCAAAGCCAGTCTTAGCATGAACCAGTTCAAGAAGAGTGCCAAAAGGTGTCTGATGAATGTAGCTACAGAAAGGGAGGGGAATGATTTTCTATTTTTTAGCTAACATACGTGTAAATTTTACCTTATTCCTAGTAATGACCCTCGTGTAGTAGATACTCTTTTTAGTATGATAATAAGATGTTATCTTCATTACAGAATAATAAGAAAATATTATAACATTTATATTATAATAATAAGGTAAAAGGACCCCAATGGAAATAAGTCACTCTGACTTTTTTGGGTTATCCTAGGTTCTCTACACATATGCTGCTATGTATGATAATTCTATGTAACTGTATTTGTGTATACCTGAATAAACTTACTTACACATGCAGGAGCAGCTTTGGACCTTCAAACCCTCACAAGCCTTGAGCTAGCAAACAACATACTAAGATCTGTATGGGTGTTTAATTAAAGCTGTAGCAGCGAGAGTTCTTATACCTACTCTCTCTTCAAATTTACTAATAACTGTATTGATTATACCCACAGTGTATACTGTAAATATTTATATTCAAATTTAGTGGTTGGAATATATGGTAAATCAAAAGCTAACATCTGGTGTATACTTTATTCCTCATTTTCCTGATGACTAAATGGTTTCACCTTAAGCTGATACCTTGCCCTGCCAGGCAGAGCAGGCCTTTGAATGTACTTATAAATAACACGTGGTATATACACCGAAAGACGTATATCTCTCAGTATATATACACTGAGACAACTCTAATCTCTATTTAAGAGATAACATCATTAAAGTATTCTTGACGGGTGATGTACATATACAGTCTAAATGACTCTTGTAATCTGCTTAATTTACTGGGCTTAAAGCCTATGAATGCAAGAGGATTAGTAAGGCAACAACTCACCTGCTCACTACCAATAAACCAAATTTTAATTTAGGGTATAGAAAATGATTGGTCCAAGTCGGACCGAAAAATCGTCATACGTTTCATTCTCCTATGTGCGGGTTATTGGTGTATTGTTCCTATCACGATATTGTGCCTTTTTATTCTTTCTCAGCTCTTCGTTTTTTTTTTTACCTTTAATTTAAATATCTCTCAGTATTTATTCTCATGAGTTATTTGTCTTTATTCATTTATTTTCATAAGAGAATTACGAATGGTCCAGTTGTTGCTGTTACTGCTGTTCATATTGCTACTGGTAATACTGAAGTCGTTGTTGTTGCTGTTGTTTTTGTTGTTACTGTTTATGCCGCAGTTGATGGTGCAACTACGACTGCTGAATCAACAACTTTCGTAAGCTCCTCTCTTCTATGTGCGGGTTATTTGTGTATCGTTCCAGTCACGGTATTGTGTCTTTTTTGTTATTCATAAGAGAAAGTGATCTCCCTGGTTACTGGGGATCACAGCAGCCTCCGTCACGCCACCAAGTCTGTGACTTTTCCTTACAGTAGTCAGTAGTTTCCACATAAATGCATTTCTCTTTACCATCATCTTGCTATATCTAAGCATTACCAACCCACCTGGGAAATGGGAGGTATCAGGATTGATAAATGGAAGAAGATAGCTCCAATTCCCTGTTGGCCTTAAATGCCTAAGGCTTCACAGCTACATTTTTGAACCCAAGCAAAAATATCAGTATCTCTAGTATGGCCGACTTTCGGTTTCATGACGCTACGTGAAAATATTATATAACTTTCTGATTCTCGTGCATGCGATGGGCTCTAAATAAAAAAAAAAAAAAAAAAAAAAAAAAAAAGATAGGCTCAAAGCTCAATACAGCGCAGTATGACCCTCGTCGGTTTAGCGCTTTCTTTGTTTATAATAATAATAATCAAAACCCAATAAACCAACCTTCTCCCGTGTGTATATACACAGAGAAATGTACATCTCTGTATATACACAGAAAGGTGTGTATTTTTCATTTCAGTGTATATTACCTGGAGTTTACCTGAAGAGAGTTCCGGGGGTCAACGCCCCCGCGGCCCGGTCTGTGACCAGGCCTTCTGGTGGATCAGAGCCTGATCAACCAGGCTGTTACTGCTGGCTGCACGCAAACCAACGTACGAGCCACATCCCAGCTGGTCAGGAACCGACTTTAGGTGCTTGTCCAGTGCCAGCTTGAAGACTGCCAGGGGTCTGTTGGTAATCACCCCTTATGTATGCTGGGAGGCAGTTGAACAGTCTCGGGCCCATGACACTTATTGTATGGTCTCTTAACGTGCTAGTGACACCCCTGCTTTTCATTGGGAGGATGTTGCATCGTCTGCCAAGTTTTTTGCTTTCGTAGTGAGTGATTTTCGTTTGCAAGTTCGGTACTAGTCCCTCTAGGATTTTCCAGGTGTATATAATCATGTATCTCTCCCGCCTGCGTTCCAGGGAATACAGGTTTAGGAACCTTAAGCGTTCCCAGTAATTGAGGTGTTTTATCTCCGTTATGCGCGCCGTGAAGGTTCTCTGTACATTTTCTAGGTCAGCAATTTCACCTGCCTTGAAAGGTGCTGTTAGTGTGCAGCAATATTCCAGCCTAGATAGAACAAGTGACCTGAAGAGTGTCATCATGGGCTTGGCCTCCCTAGTTTTGAAGGTTCTCATTATCCATCCTGTCATTTTTCTAGCAGATGCGATTGATACAATGTTATGGTCCTTGAAGGTGAGATCCTCCAACATGATCACTCCCAGGTCTTTTACGTTGGTGTTTCGCTCTATTTTGTGGCCAGAATTTGTTTTGTACTCTGATGAAGATTTAATTTCCTCGTGTTTACCATATCTGAGTAATTGAAATTTCTCATCGTTGAACTTCATATTGTTTTCTGCAGCCCACTGAAAGATTTGGTTGATGTCCGCCTGGAGCCTTGCAGTGTCTGCAATGAAAGACACTGTCATGCAGATTCGGGTGTCATCTGCAAAGGAAGACACGGTGCTGTGGCTGACATCCTTGTCTATGTCGGATATGAGGATGAGGGAAAAAGATGGAGCGAGCACTGTGCCTTGTGGAACAGAGCTTTTCACCGTAGCTGCCTCGGACTTTACTCTGTTGACGACTACTCTCTGTGTTCTGTTAGTGAGGAAATTATAGATCCATCGACCGACTTTTCCTGTTATTCCTTTAGCACGCATTTTGTGCGCTATTACGCCATGGTCACACTTGTCGAAGGCTTTTGCAAAGTCTGTATTAATTACATCTGCATTCTTTTTGTCTTCTAGTGCATCTAGGACCTTGTCGTAGTGATCCAATAGTTGAGACAGACAGGAGCGACCTGTTCTAAACCCATGTTGCCCTGGGTTGTGTAACTGATGGGTTTCTAGATGGGTAGTGATCTTGCTTCTTAGGACCCTTTCAAAGATTTTTATGATATGGGATGTTAGTGCTATCGGTCTGTAGTTCTTTGCTGTTGCTTTACTGCCCCCTTTGTGGAGTGGGGCTATGTCTGTTGTTTTTAGTAACTGTGGGACGACCCCCGTGTCCATGCTCCCTCTCCATAGGATGGAAAAGGCTCGTGATAGGGGCTTCTTGCAGTTCTTGATGAACACGGAGTTCCATGAGTCTGGCCCTGGGGCAGAATGCATGGGCATGTCATTTATCGCCTGTTCGAAGTCATTTAGCGTCAGGATAACATCGGATAGGCTTGTGTTAACCAAATTCTGTGGCTCTCTCATAAAAAAATTCATTTTGATCTTCGACTCTCAGTCTGGTTAGCGGCTTGCTAAAAACTGAGTCATATTGGGACTTGAGTAGCTTACTCATTTCCTTGCTGTCATCTGTGTAGGACCCATCTTGTTTAAGTAGGGGCCCAATACTGGACGTTGTTCTCGACTTTGATTTGGCATAGGAGAAGAAATACTTTGGGTTTCTTTCGATTTCATTTATGGCTTTTAGTTCTTCCCGTGATTCCTGACTCCTATAAGATTCCTTTAGCTTAAGTTCGATGCTTGCTATTTCTCTGACCAGTGTCTCCCTACGCATTTCAGATATATTGACCTCTTTTAGCCGCTCTGTTATTCTTTTCCGTCGCCTGTAAAGGGAGCGCCTGTCTCTTTCTATTTTACATCTACTCCTTTTTCTTAGAGGAATAAGCCTTGTGCATACATCGAGTGCCACCAAGTTAATCTGTTCTAGGCATAAGTTGGGGTCTGTGTTGCTTTGTATATCTTCCCAGCTTATATCGGTTAGGACTTGGTTTACTTGGTCCCACTTTATGTTTTTGTTGTTGAAGTTGAATTTGGTGAATGCTCCCTCGTGACTAATCTCATTATGTCGGTCTGGGGCTCCACGCATACATGTCTGAGCCTCAATTATGTTGTGATCTGAGTATATTGTTTTTGACATGGTGACATTTCTTATCAGATCATCATTGTTAGTGAAGATGAGGTCTAGTGTATTCTCCAGTCTAGTAGGCTCTATTATTTGCTGGTTTAAATTGAATTTTGTGCAGAGATTTAAAAGCTCGTGTGAGTGTGAGTTTTCATCAGAGCTGCCTCCTGGTGTTATTACTGCAACAATATTATTTGTTATATTCCTCCATTTTAGGTGCCTTCAGTTGAAATCCCCAGGAGAAAGATGTTGGGTGCAGGAGCTGGAAGATTTTCCAGACAGTGATCAACTTTTAACAGATGTTCCTGGAATTGCTGGGATGTTGCATCCGGAGGCTTGTAGACTACCACAATGACTAGGTTTTGGTTCTCGACCTTTACTGCTAAAACTTCCACTACATCATTTGAGGCATTAAGCAGTTCTGTGCAAACAAGTGATTCTGCAATGTACAGGCCAACCCCCCCCCCCTTTTGCCTGTTCACTCTGTCACATCTGTATAGGTTGTAACCTGGGATCCATATTTCGTTGTCCAAGTGATCCTTTATGTTTACGAGTTTACGTAAATTTACATATTAAGAATTATTCTTGACTGTTGGGGAGCAGATTTGCAGCCTTAATGATATACGTGCAGCCGATAGTCTTTCAACCCCAAACTATCAGTATGGTCACCGTGAATAGTATTAACATCAGCAACACTAGCTTTTGCAGCAACAATGATAGCAGTAGCACTGGAGCAACTGCTTCAACAGCAGCAGCAGGATTAATATTAACCTCAGTAGTAGTACCAGTTCCTAGTAAACAGTTACCAGTAACCAGTGTACCAGTAGATGTCTCACTACCAACCATCTGTGTGAATCACTGTTATTCATATTGCTGCTGACCATAGCAGGATTTCAAACACCCTCACCCGTAGGCACTTGTGGGTCAGTCGAAAATAGGCAGCAGAGAGAGGCAGGTCGGCTGTTGGTGCTTTCCCATACTTTCCGTTATATTATACGTACTACCAGCCTACGTGAGTATTCTTACCCCATCCACGTTATCAAAAACCCACTTGACAAATGGTGGCACCGGTGTGGGAATGGATTTAAGGGTATTTCAGACATTAGAAGACTGTTTGTGGGTTGCTGGCAGGTCAGAGGTGAACCGTCTCAGCCACCTCCAGCTAGCAGCTTACCCTCACCACACCACCCTGTGTACTCCAGCCTGCAAGCCTGTTGCAGCCGTTTTTCAAGCTTCCTGGCTTTGTTCGTGTGCTAATTGCTTCAATCTCTGAGGGGTTGACCCGGATTTTGCAATTAAGCCAGCCAAGCCAGACTGTGGAAGTGAACGCTAGTCAGCCTGCCTCAGCCTACCATCCAGCCTGTCTCCTGTCATCCACCTGCTCCTTCATGCTGTGTGCATCGTTACACGTCTTCCAGTCAGCCATTCTCGTGGGTTAAGCCAGTCAGCCAGCCCAGCTTCCTAACCCAGCTGAGAGAGAGAAGTAAGCCACGCAAGTTCCTCTGAAGTATTGTCTCATATATTGCTTGTGCTTGGATGCTGGTAAGAGTGGTCTTCATCATCCCTGTGGCATTGTGATTTAGTTAAGCCACCTTGTGCGTGGTGAGAAGTGCGTGGCAGTGAGAGCACACAGGGCCAGCTTGTTCTGCTGCCCCCACCACCACAACCACCACCACCACCCGCCACCCACCTCATCTACCTGTGGGGTTTTTCTTTTTCCACCCTTGTACCGAGTCCTAGTACTGTTTTGGCTCACATAATTGGTCAAGAGATTGTAGCTGAGCGCCAACGATAAAGCCAGTTATGTGAGTTCTCCTAGAAAGCGCATTCCTTCCGACGACAGTGTGAGTGTAGGAGGCGTCATCACCGCACAGGACGTCTTACCCTCATCACTAGTCACTCCGTCTAATACTCCAGACTTCAGTGATAATTTTCTAGAGACATTTTCCTGCATTTAAAGACATTTGCGTGTGTGAGACATTTATAGTGAATTTCTTGTGTACTCTAAGCCTTGTGCTTTCAGTGTAGACTCAGTGTTTCTTTGACTCATTATTTTTGCAATATTTTTTTTCAGTGTTATCGCTCATCTCATACTTTTTTTTATCTGTGTTTTTTTTATGCTACTCTCTGTCTGTAGTATTATTCTGTAGTGTACCCGTCAGTCACTCCGTGTGAAATAATTCAATTTTTATTTTATTTTATCTTGTGTTCTTTCAGCATTGTATTCTCCAGTATTTGTCGTATACCAAATTATCCATTTATTTCTATGTGTGTCTTTTTTTCGTATGCCAGCAGTGTCTCATTCCTTGATCTTTTCACAGACTTGTGTACCATTATTTTTGCCATCAATTTTTGTCGTATCAGTCACAGCAAGATTTTGTTGTAAGAATATACTAAAAAAATGAATAAGTGAATATGTTGTGTGTGCCCTGCCACTTGTAAGTGTTGTGTTCCCTGCCACTTGTGAGTGTTACACTTCCAGTTTTGTTTCTTGTTTTATTTTTATTCATATTTTTCATATTTCTTTGAACAAATTCACTCTTAGTGTAATTTCAATTTCTTTTTTAACGTAAAGTGTTTTCTTTACTCTATTTGAGTAAATTGTTTTGCCTAATTTACAATTAAGAGTTAAAGTGTTCAATCAGTTTTTCTTCATATTTTTATTTTATTATTTAACCTACATTTTCCCAGTGTAACTTTTATTACTGCATTGATTATTTCTGCGTCTTATTTTGTTGCACTTGTTCTGCAGTGAATTATTTTCTTTTATTGACATTATTATTCTCAGTTCATTATTGTTTGAGTCTTGTTTTTTATTTTATTATTTTTCCTGACATTGTCTTTGTATTATATTTTAATTTTGTTTATGCATTCTTAGAAAATATTTAAATTTCCCAGTTATCTCTCTTTGTATACAATTTCGTGATTTTATTTTATACTTTTTACATTGATTTACAGTTTTATTAGTTAATTTCTTTATTAGAAAGAGTACAGACAGCTCATTTTGCATTTAATTCAGCCTCCAGTAATATTTTTACTTGTAAATTTCAATGTAATTTTTTATCTTGTCCAGCAGTCCTTTACATTGAGTTGTCCTTCCTCTTGCAGTGTATCTTAGACATTTTTTTTATTACTTCTGCAGAATTAGTTGCATCTCTTTTATTTTAATTTTAACATTTTATATCATTTTTATTGTTCATTATTTTTGCCTTATTTGTTCTTGTGCAACTTCTTTGCCATTATGTCTCACATACCGTCAAGTGATACTTTAGTGAATGTCGACACTCAGACCTCTCAGGCTACTGCTGCTTCTGTCATCAGTCCTCACAGTTCCTTATGGACTGACAGACCGACCCAGACACTGAGACACTACAGTTTTACTCGTGATTCCCTTGATGCGTTACCTTTATTCAATGGCCATGTACATAGTCTTGAAGCATGGTTTACTGCCATTCGTTCTCGTGTTAATGCTCTAGTTGAAGGTCCTCCTTCAGAGGAAAGTCTTATCAGACTTGTGAAAGAAGCTCTTCATCGATCCCCTGCTGCTCTTCACGGTGTTGATCTCCTTGATATGCGAGACTTCAGGAATCTTACTAAGTGGTCACAATATGAGGAACTGATTCGTTCTTTCCCCTCGTACCAGTAAAAACAGCTGATCCATATGTCGTTCTTAGGGAACTAGTGAATGCTACACCCATGACTAATGAATCGTTGAGTGCATTTGCTGTTAGATTAGACAAACTTTTATCATCATTTATCAATGCTGTCCAGTCCTCAGCTTTTGTCCCTGACGAGGATAAACCATCCACAGAAATCGTTTGCTAAAATAGCAGCTTTTGGAGCAATCAAAGAACTAATGCCGCCTGCTTCCGTGTGTGCTTATGAGGCTAATCCTCCAACTGTGGCGATGGAACCCCTTACAGCCCTAAATTATGTACGTTCCTTGTGCCCCCAGGGTACTTTCCCATGTATCAAAAGTAATTTCACACATATGCGTCAGTCTGCACCACCTCTTGTTTGCGCCTCAGCAACAAATCGTGGTCATCAACCATCTCAGCGATCACCAAGGACCAGTGTACAGAGTCATTATAAACCTCGTAGCATTCATAGTACATTCAGTAACCATAGTCAGCGGACTTGTTACAACTGTGGTTTCTGTGGCCATATTGCAATTAATTGTCCTGATAGTTACCCTAAGAGGCGTCGTACTGATGATGAGTACCAGTCAGATCTTCCCTACTGTACTTATCATAGAATACATGGACATGACACATCAGTACTCTAGATCTTTCCGTGGCCGTTCCAACCACAGAACCCGTAGAGGAAACAGACACCGTGGTTCTCAAAATAACCAGAACCAGGCTCATTCTTCCAATTCGGGGGAATTCGAGCGCCCCAGTCAAACCGTCCCATGGTGACAGTAGGTGATAATGAGTACACCATCCCCGTTCACAGTTCCTTTGAAGCCTGAAGCAGTCTCGAGAATGACAATCCTGCTGATGATGTTGCTTCACATGTCTCTGACGTAGATGATTTTGGGGATGAAGTGGAACAAATCTTTGCTGATGACAATCCATCTTTTTGTTTGCACATAACTTCCAATGCAACCATAGCCCCTATAGTGCAAGCATCTGTTCATAATGCGCCCATTCATTTGTTCATGGACTCTGGTGCGCAAGTCAATATTATCAGGTCTAGTTTGTTTAGGGATAAGCAGTTACGACATGTCCTTCTCGTAGAACCGACTCATGTGTCCTCCCTTAGTGGAGTAGCTGGTTCTCACCTGCGTGTCCGAGGTCGGACTTCCCTAACTTTTTCTATCCAAGGTAGAGACTTCACTGCTTCCTTCCTTGTTGTCGACCAGATTACTTTCCCTGGTGACCTTCTACTGGGATTTGCTTCCATGCGAGACTTACGCATTGTGCTCGACCCTTATCGATGGCATGCCCAAATTGATGACTTGATCATACCATTTTGGGGTTATCAGCTTGGATCCGAGATCTGCCATACTGCCGCAGAGTACGACATTCGAATTAAGTCCTTACAGCCCAGTGCATTTTCCAGTAGCGTACCCAAGCGGTCAGGCACTGATGATCCTGTCACTCCTTTCTGTGTTTCTGCAACTTCAGACTTGCAAGATAGTGCCCAGTTACCTCAAGTATCCGAGGACGCTCTGACTACCTTGAGTGCTGAGCCTAACCCTGCAATGTCTGCTAGTTCAAGTAGTAGTTTCTCCACAGGGGACGCCTTGTCAGAAAACGATTACTTGCAACTAGTAATGCCATCTCTTGTTGATGTCACATGCCGTCTGCAGAAAGACGTTTCTGTCGCGGCTAGTGCCCTCACTAGAGTGTCTGTTGTTGTTCCTAGTGTTCCAGATGGTGATAACGTCCTAGTTGACAGTGATTCCTGCAAAGTAAAAGGTCTATTTGTTGAACCATCCTTACATGTTGTAAGATTGAGGAGAAAGACTTACCTCCCACTGACTTCCCAGATGAAGTCAAGCGTTTGTTGACTCTGTTGAACAAACGTCGTAAAGCCATTGCCTTACCAGGTGAGAAGATGGGTATAACGAACTTATTGTCCCATCGTATTCCACTTGAACCTGGTACTAGACCCATCTACATACCTGGTACAGAATGCCTCATTCACAAGTTGCTGTCGCAGAAGAACTGATCAATAAAATGCTTGATGATGGGGTTATTGCACCTAGCAATTCACCTTGGAATGCACTCTTGATCCTAGTACCTAAGAAGGATGGTACTTGGCACCCAGTGATTGACTTTAGGAAGTTAAATGCAAAAACTATTCCAGATCGCTTCCCACTTCCTGTACTGGGTGATCTTTTACGTAACATCGGAGATAACAAAGTCTTTTCAACCCTGGAATTGTTACAAGGGTTTTGACAAGTCCCTCTTCACGAGGACAGCCAAGAGCTAACTGCATTCTCCACTCCTACAGGTCATTATCACTTCCTCCGTATGGCATTTGGATTACGATCCTCCCCTATCACGTTCTCAAGGCTCATGACTAACATCTTTAGAGGTCTCATAGGTAATGCACTTATGGTGTACTTAGATGACGTAATCGTCATGTCTAAAGACGTGGATACACACTTGAAAAGACTTGATGTAGTACTTGGTAAGCTTGAAGAAGCCAATTTAAAGATCAAACTGTCTAAATGTCAATTTTTCAGATCAGAAATTAAGTTTCTTGGTCACGTAGTCACTCCTAGAGGGGTTACGACTGACCAAAGTAAAGTAACTGCAGTACTAAATTTTCCAACTCCCAAAACTGCTGATGCCGTAAGATCCTTTGTGGGCTTAGCAGGTTTTTATAGATCTTTCATTGCCAATTTTTCTTCCATAGCTGCTCCTCTAACTGAGTTGCTTAAGAAAGATGCTCCTTTTGTTTGGACCTTCCGTCAAGAAAGAGCATTCCAAACTCTAAAAGAAAAGCTAACATCTGCTCCAATTTTGAAATTTCCAGATTTTTCTAAGCCCTTCTATCTGACTACTGATGCTAGTTCTATTGGCATAGGTGCCGTACTAGCTCAGAAGACTGATGGCAAGTACAACGCAGTTGCATTTGCTAGCCGAGTCCTTACGAAGGCTGAACATAATTATACAGTAACTGAGCAAGAAGCTTTAGCAATAGTATGGTCTTTAAAGCACTTCCGAGACATTATTTATCAGTACTCTGTTCATGTTCCCAACAGTGAAACTTGGGATGAAGTTATACCTGATGTGCATTGTGCTATAAATTCTGCTTACAATGTTTCTATAGGTGACACTCCACATTATGCATTGTATGGTGTAGATAAACGTTTGCCTTATGAGTTGCTATATTCTAATCCGAAACCAAATTACAACCCTGATGATTTCATAGCAACTCGTACCAGCTTAGCTCAAAGTGTTTTTAGAAGAATCCGTGAAACACTTCATAAATCAACAGCAGAATTTACAAGAGTCGCAAACACTCGAGCAAAGCCATCCAAAATCAAAGTAGGTTCGAGAGTTATGCTGACTAACTTTAACAAAACGTCTGCAATGCCTAAGCTTGATCAAAAGTTTGTTGGTCCTTATCGAGTAGTTGAACATATCACTGGTAATAAGTAAGGTTAGAGAAATTAGTACTGGTCAGTATAAAGAATCACATTTAGATCATATGAAGTTAGTATGTGATGATAATGAAAGTTCCAACCCAGACTAATGTGACAGACTCTGACAATCCTCCTGATCCTGTACTCTCTACCTCTGATACTCACTCAGACGATCAACCTGAATGTCGTTATTCCCTACGTACACGACAGGTATTGAGAAATCCTCAAGTATCATTTGTTACTTCCAATTCAGATTTGCCTCAAATACAGCATGAGTTAGCCAGTACAACAGAGTTTGATCCTCCCAGAGATGACACCCATTCTGCATATATCAATCTCACCCTAGCAGAGTTGGGGTTAAATGTAAATAACCTGTATAGATGAATAATTACAGTATCAACTTATCAGTATTCAAGAATTTTTTTTGTGTGTTCACGTTCTCTCCGAATTCTGAGAATTAACAGTCTAGATTTGAGTGCACCGAATCTGCCTTTCTGTTAAACACTTCTTTCTTTGTATATATTCCTTCCTCAGAATATGTAGATCACATGAATACAGATCGATTGATCAAATTTTTTTTTATCACTTCTATTGTGTAATCCCAACGTTCAGTTTCATTCAATGAGTTGTGCTATATTATACCTTGTATTGCATTACAGTTTCAGTTACGTAAGCTTCCATTCCAATATTCTACTTATGTATGTTATAATGTTCAATTGTTGTGTACTTTGACATTGTATAGAATCAGCCCAAGCCGTACACCTGCCGTCTCTAGTTTGTATTAGTTGTATGTCGGGACGACATACGTTAGCGTCGCCGAGCTCTCAGTAGTAGTACCAGTTCCTAGTAAACAGTTACCAGTAACCAGTGTACCAGTAGATGACTCACTACCAACCGTCTGTGTGAATCACTGTTATTCATATTGCTGCTGACCATAGCAGGATTTCAAACACCCTCACCCGTAGGCACTTGTGGGTCAGTCGAAGATAGGCAGCAGAGGAGGCAGGTCGGCTGTTGGTGCTTTCCCATACTTTCCGTTATATTATACTTACTACCAGCCTACGTGAGTATTCTTACCCCATCCACGTTATCGAAAACCCACTTGACATTAACGGAAGCAACAAAATTGTTGATTCAGCAGTCGCAGTTGCACCATCAACTGCGGCATAAACAGTAACAACAAAAACAACAGCAACAACAAAAACTGCATTACCAGTAGCAATATGAACAGCAGTAACAGCAACAACTGGACCATTAGTAGTAGTAAGAGAAACAGCAACAAATGCAGCATTAGTGTTAATAACAGGAACAGCAGTAACAGCAACAAATTTAGCATAAGCAGATGCAACAAAAATCTCAGCAACCACTGTACTAACAGCTGTAGTAGTAGCAGTAGGAGTCGTATCACAGGAGACAATAAATCACACAACAGTATGTGTGAAAGACTATCAGCAGCCGCTCTCCTACAGCGCCTGGTAGGACATGAGAGACATTATGTTACACAGCTAGTTTTTCTTTTGTGATTATTATTTATAGGCTGGTGCAGGTGGGTGTCTGATAAGGAAGGCTGGAGCAGATGACTTTATCACTGCGTTCTTGCGCACCCAGGAAGCAGCCCAGGAATTATCTGATGACTTTCCAGGAAATATTACCACGAGATTTACGATGCACTTTAACAAGTAAAAATTATATTAGATTTTCATACAAGTATCTCTTCAGCGGAATATTGATAATAATGGATAAATTATTGGAGGTAAAGTCTCCCTAATATAATATGTATTTATTCATGGAGTAAGATTTAAAATGTTTTTAAATAAGGAGACCATTAAATGGAATGATGTTACGTCCTTAAGACACTACTTTTGCAGAACAAAAAAGGCACAACACCGTGACTGGAATACACAAATTACCTGCACAAAGGAAAGAGAAGCTTACGACGACGTTTCGGTCCGACTTGGACTATTTACAAAGATCGTAAGAACATAAGAAAGAAGGAACACTGCAGCAAGCCTACTGACCCATGCGAAGCAGGTCCACGTCAACCCCCGGCTAAGACCAATGACCCACCTAGTCAGGTCACTTTCACTTAAGGAAGGAGCACGGCATCAAACCTAGTAGCACAAGCTACTAGGTCTGATGCTGTGCTCCAGGTCCAACTCACACCCACCCACACCCACTCATAAGAACAGAAGAAAGAAGGAACACTGCAACAGGCTTACTGGCCTATGCGAGGCAGGTCCAATTCTCCCACCGGCTTAACCCAATGCCTTGACCTAGTGAGGTCAGACACGACACTTAAAGGAGGAGCACTGCATCTGACCTAGTAGCACAAGTTAGTTAGGTCCAACTCACACCCACCCACACCTACTCATGTATTTATCCAACCTATTTTTAAAACTACACAACGTCTTAGGGTCTATGACGGTACTTGGGAGTTTGTTCCACTCATCCACAACTCTATTACCAAACCAGTGCTTTCCTATATCCTTCCTGAATCTGATTTTTTCCAGTTTAAAGCCATTGCTGCGAGTCCTGTCTATTTAAGACATTTTTAGCACGCTATTTACATCCTCTTTATTAATTCCTGTTTTCCATTTATACACCTCAATCATATCCCCCCTAATTCTACGCCTTTCTAGAGAGTGCAGATTTAGGGCCCTCAGTCTATCCTGATAGGGGAGATTTCTGATACATGAGATCAAGTTTGTCATCCTCCTTTGTACGTTTTCCATTCTGTAATACGGTGACCAAAACTATGCAGCATAATCTAAATGAGGCCTAACCAAAGATATATAGAGTTGAAGAACAACCTGAGAACTTCTATTATTTATACTTCTTGCTATGATGGCAAAGATTCTGTTAGCTTTACTACGAACACTAATGTACTGTTGTCTTGGTTTTACATTACTGCTAACCAGAACTCCTAAATCCTTTTCCCAATCCGTAATATTAAGATCTACATTATTTATCTAACTCATGTATTTATCTAACCCATTTTTAAACCTACACAACGTTTTCGCTTCTATAACGGTACTCGGGAGTTTGATAAATTAGACATCAGTGCAACTCTTGCGTATCTTTATTGAGAAAACGTTTCGCCACACAGTGCCTTCTTCAGTACATACAAAGGAGAATGGTGAAGAACAGGAGGAGTTTGAAGTAATCAGTCCCTCAGCCTTGAGTCGATGTGGTCAGCATATCTGCGGAGAAATAGCTTATATACCGTAGGCAGGAGAGGTGCAGCAGTCGTAAGTGGTGTCACATTTGACCAATGTGGAAGCAGATCAAATGTGATATATATATATATATTTATATTATATATATAATATATTATATATGGCCCAAAAAAGAAAAACTGTCACCATCATTCACTCCATCACTGTCTTGCCAGAAGGGTGCTTTACACTACAGTTTTTAAACTGCAACATTAATGCCCCTCCTTCAGGAGGGGTGTTAATGTATATATACATACATATATATATATATGCAATAAGATCACAGTAAACAGGTGATTTCAGAATATGCAAACAACCACTGGTTGTTTTGCATACATACACAACACACACACACATATATTATATATATATATATATATATATATATATATATATATATATATATATATATATATATATATATTATATATATATATATATATATATATATATGCAAAACAACCACTCTGAAAGAATATATATATATATATATATATATATATATATATATATATAAAATATATATATTATATATATGCCGTCTCCCACCGAGGCAGGGTGACCCAAAAAAGAAAGAAAATCCCCAAAAAGAAAATACTTTTATCATCATTCAAGACTTTCACCTCATACATAATCACTGTTTTTGCAGAGGTGCTCAGAACACAACGGTTTAGAAACATATACGTATAAAGATACACAACATATCCCTCCAAACTGCCAATATCCCAACACCCTCCTTTAAAGAGCAGGCATTGTACTTCCCATTTCCATTACCCAAGTCCGGCTATACAAAAATAACCGGTTTCCCTGAATCCCCTCACTAAATATTACTCTGCTCACACTCCAACAGCTCGTCAGGTCCTAAATACCATTCGTCTCCATTCACTCCTGTCTAACACGCTCACGCACGCTTCCTGGAAGTCCAAGCCCCTCGCCCACAAAACTTCGTTTACCTCCCCCCTCCAACCTTTACGAGGACGATCCTTACCCCGCCTTCCTTTCCCTACAGATTTATACGCTCTCCATCATCATTCTACTTTGATCCATTCTCTCTAAATGACCAAACCACCTCAACAACCCCTCTTCAGTCCTCTGACTAATATTTTTATTAACTCCACACCTTCTCCTAATTTCCACACTCCGAATTTTCTGCATAATATTCACACCACACATTGCCCTGAGACAGGACATCTCCACTGCCTCCAACCGCCTCCTCGCTGCAGCATTTACAACCCAAGCTTCACACCCATATAAGAGTGTTGGTACTACTATATTTTTATACATTCCTTCTTTGCCTCCATAGATAACTTTCTTGTCTCCACATATACCTCAACGCACCACTCGCCTTTTTTCCTTCAACAATTCTATGATTAACCTCATCCTTCATAAATCTATCCGCTGACACTTCAACTCCCAAATATCTGAAAACATTCACTTCTTCCATATTCCTCCTCCCCAATTTGATATCAAATTTTTCTTTATCTAAATCATTTGATACCCTCATCACATTACTCTTTTCTATGTTCACTTTCAACTTTCTACCTTTACACACACTCCCAAACTCGTCCACTAACGTTTGCAATTTTTCTTTAGAATCTCCCATAAGCACAGTATCACCAAAAATTAACTGTGTCAGTTCCCATTTTGTATTTGATTCCCCATAATTTAATCCCACCCCTCTCCCGAACACCCTGGCATTTACTTCTTTTACAACTCCATCTATAAATATATTAAACAACCATGGTGACATTACACATCCCTGTCTAAGACCTTTTACCGGGAAGTAATCTCCCTCTCTTCTACACACCCTAACCTGAGCCTCACTATCCTCATAAAAACTCTTTACAGCATTTAGTAACTTACCACCTATTCCATATACTGTTAACATCTGCCACATTGCTCCCCTATCCACTCTATCATATGCCTTTTCTAAATCCATAAATGCAATGAAAACTTCCCCACCATTATCTAAATACTGTTCACATATATGCTTCAATGTAAACACTTGATCTACACATCCCCTACCCACTCTAAAACCTCCTTGCTCATCCGCAATCCTACATTCTGTCTTACCTTTAATTCTTTCAATAATAACCCTACCGTATACGTTTCCTGTTATACTCAGTAAACTTATTCCTCTATAATTTTTACAATCTCTTTTGTCCCCCTTCCCTTTATATAAAGGGACTATACATGCTCTCTGCCAATCCCTAGGTACCTTCCCCACTTTCATACATTTATTAAACAAAAATACCAACCACTCCAACACTATATTCCCCCCTGCTTTTAACATTTCTGTCATGATCCAGTCAATTCCAGCTGCTTTACCCCCTTTCATTCTACGTAATGCCTCACGCACCTCCCCCACACTCACATCCTGCTCTTCTTCAGTTTTCTTCATATTATATAATATATATATAATTATAATATATATATTATATATATATATATATATAATATATATATATAATATAGTGCATTAATATTTAAAAAAAAAAAAATAACGAATCCCTTCCGGCTCCTCAGAAACCTGACTGGAACCGAGAATGAAACAGGCGCTTTTCCTCTGGTTTGCCACACTGACATACTGGAGAAGGAAAATGACAACACTGCTCCAGCTGAGATAGCAAGTTTTGAGTTTCAAGTCTCTTTATCCTCCTGATATATTTGTATTAAATGTATTGTTACTTTTTCTAGTGTGTCGTTTCCACTCTTCAGTCCTCTCCACTTAGCAATCACTCCGAAATCATAGAAGCGTTTCTATGATTAAACTGTGTAATTAGTCTCCATCTGTGCCCCCTCATCTGGGTCTCCTTTGTTGACAATGGCAGCACGAGGTGGGTGCACATGTTTGTAAGCAGATAGAAAGCATACTAGTGGCATTTTTTCCTAATTAACATCATTATATACTTGAGTACTTTCAGCATCATGGGAATATCTTACAAACTGACAGTGAAAAAAATGAAGGATCTGTATTTCTACTCTCATTATAGTTCTAAAGTTTTCTGCTCCTTAATTTCTTTCAAAAAATCAAAATTCAAATTCAAAGTATTGTTGTCAAAGTATTGTTAACATTTGAAATGCCCATATTATGCACAGCATTTCAAGCAAAGTTTGTTTTATACATTCCTCGTTTACTAAATATTGTCAGATGTACATTCAAATTTGTTGTTCTCTGAAGTGTGACTTTTCGCTGAAAACTTCATCTCTCGTTCGCTGAGGTTTCAAAATTCTCAGTGTTTCTAGTTACTGCGTTCTCAGTAAGCTCGTGTATTGAACTTTCTTAGGGTCTGGGCCACCTGTGGTATTCTTAATTGACGAAGCATATTGCACGTCATCTGAAAATCCTTATATTGTTGTTTAGACGTGGTTACTGTGTGTGTCATGGTAAGAGGTGCATAATAAAACAATCAAACTTACTCATTCAGTAGATGATGAATGATCTGGCTTATTCTGCATCCCTAGTTGTGATGTCCCCGTCTGGCTTGGAGTTAACGTCTTTAAACAAATCAGCAAAAAAATGGGACTGTCTGTATGCTCTGTGTCTATGTTTTATTGCATCATCATCAATTAGGCCGTTCCATCTCTTATCTCTAATGTTCCCTGTCTCCATTATCTCTGCCCTGAATTTATCATATTAATTCCTTCATCATTTTCGGTATATCTATTGCTATAAATATCGTTGGTGGCCAAAACTGGGCAATGTCATGTCTATCCATCTGTCAAGTTGATCCATTTGTGTGAGATGCTCGTCTTTTATGTAAGTTTTATTTGTGTGTGTTGTTTTTCTATCGTTGTGTCCTTATTCACTTTTTTTCTTTATATACATATAACTATTTCATTCTTCGTTTTATTTATTTATTTATTAACGAGTTTATAAGCACCTCAGTTCAAGTTCATTTCCAAGACTTCTAAAATAAATCACCTTCTTTGATTTGTATAGTCAACTGTCAGTTAATTGCATTTTAATATTATTACATTCACGGGGGAGGGAGGCGCAAAATCTGTAGGAGTCATCCAGCGCCTGAGGAATGAGACAATTAGACTCGATCCAAGGAAGAGGAGGATATAGATCCAATTTCTTGAATCAATAATCTTTCCTCTGGCATTGAAGGGATTTGCATCTCACTAACTTTACCAAATGGTCATAAGTTATGACATCCAAAAGAAAAATAAGACATATATATGAGCAGCAGAGGTGGCTACTATGGAGACAGCAGAAAGTTAAAGATGATATGATCAGCCCATTAACCTTAAAGAGGTAATATTGACGAGGTCAGTCCCTCAGCCTGGAGATGTGTTCAGCTTCACAGTCTCCACCATAGTGAAGCTGAAGCATGAAGATGCAGCCTTTTATAATGATATTTATGATATCGGGGTCCCCTGTCATTCCTTGTGTTTGCCGGTGCTACAAAAAATAACCCACTACTATTGAAGATGGAGGCCTGGTACCTGATATCTGATTTCCTCAGTTTTCCAAAATGAACAGTTTACTGCACATAGGAGAGGGGAGCTTACGACGACGTTTCGGTTCGATTTGAATCATTTACAAAGTCACTAGCACGCTAAGAGACAACACAAAAAGTGTCAGGGGCCCAAGACTGTTCAACTGCCTCCCAGCATACATAAGGGAGATTACCAATAGACCCCTGGCTGTCTTCAAGCAGGTACTGGACAGGCACCTAAAGTCGTTACGTGACCAGCCTGGCTGTGGCTCGTACGCTGGATTGCGTGCAGCCAGCAGTAACAGCCTGGTCGATCAGGCCCTGTTCCACCATGAGGCCTGGTCACAGACCGGGCCGCGGGGGCGTTGACCCCCGGAACTCTCTCCAGGTAAACTCCAGGTATGTGCGAGTTATTTGTGTATTGTTCCAGTCACGATATTGTGTCTTTTTGTTATTTAACAGTTTACCGACTTATTTTAAGATCTGTGTGGCTAATTCTTTTACTTTTTGTGATCTTTGTATCACCGCTTCAGTGAATCTTCTCTAGTGCGCATTTACCTTGTGTGGGGGGGGGGTGGATAGGGGGCGGAATGAGGATGACAGAATTCTATCAAGGACGTGGGAAGGGAACAACCACCGCCCACTGTGTTAATCATTATTCTGTTTAGTGTGTGATGGACTGAATATTATCTGAGAGTAAATATTTTGTTATGGACTCCACCTTGGGAGAAATTCTCTCACATGCGAGTGAAAGCTTCAGGAGTAGGAGCGCTGGGGCATGGTTCACAGATCCTGCTTGTGGAATTGATTCTTCATGCTCAATATAAAACTCGGAATTGATGTTTCCTGTTTTAAAAATGAAGAATTTTAGGCAGATTAACATTCAGATAATATTTCCCACTGATTCGTAAACATATATGAGTGTACAAAATTCACATCATCTTGTATCTCCATATTACGAGTACTTCTGTTTGAACTGTATATCACAGACAAGAAGCGTGGTGTGTAGCTCACAAGATCAGTGTGTCCTACATTACCACATGGGAGGGATTATGATGTCAAAAGGAATAGCTTCAATAATTCCATAACAACATGGTGTAAACAAATCTCATGGTTTTTCCTCGCGCGTAAACATCTTTGCCAAAATTGGTGAGTAGTTTTTATTGTTAGATATTAAGTCAGAAATACCTGGATAGATATTGCTGGCCTTAATTAAGCATTTACATGGGCTGGGTGCTGGGGCAGCAGGTATGCTCGCAAATACCACAGTAAGTATGGGAATATCCTTCATTACTTCCCAGTTAAGATAGTTATGGGAATATGCGCCCTTGCTTCCAGGCTGTAGAATGAAAGTATATTACAATACTTTCATTCTACATGGGAATATACTACATACTGCATGGGAATATACTTTCATATAGCAGAAGTAATAACACTTTGTCGTCTGATGTTCAGTTAGTTATATAAGCAACGTTGCAGTGTTACCATCACATCCGTGATGGTAACACTGAATTGCTACCATCACATCTGTGAGGAAAATAATAAGTTGGATAAAAAAGAACCTTCAAAACAAGAGGTACAAAGTAAATGATGCTCTTTAAAGGACTTGTAGTATCTAGACTACCTTTTATAACAGGCGAAATTGCAGACCTGGAGAATATACAGAGAACTTTAACTGCATGCAAACTCGAACACCTATCTAATTGAAACGTCAAGCCACATAACTTTACTCTCTGGACCCTTCAAAGGAGGTTCCTTGATGCCGGTGAGAAGCTCTTGATCCAAGGAATTGATTTTGGGCTGCCCTTCCTTGGATTGAACCTGAATGCCTTCCATTTACCCAGGCGCTTTATGACCCCTATGGGTTTAACGTTTCCCCATGGAATGTACGCATGAAATATGTATCATAATATACACCTGAGAATTTTGAAAGTCCTGATTCCAAGTTTTATATAATACTATGAAAGTTTCAAGCTCAGTATCTAGTGCAAAACATCCACATTGAAAAGTAAGAGATCACCGAGTACACTAAGAGATGCTTCATAATGTGTCAAAAGGTTCAAGGCATTACAATACCCTTCAAATATACTGTACAAGTAGACGACTTACTTCCTTTAAAAAAGGAACATGACCATTTCCTCAAAAAAGGAACATGACCATTTCCTCAAAAAAGGAACATGACCATTTCCTCAAAAAAGGAACATGACCATTTCCTCAAAAAAGGAACATGACCATTTCCTCAAAAAAGGAATATGACCAGTTCCTCCGAGCACTACTGATTAGCCGGGCCTACGCTGGACTGCGTGCAGAAAGCACCAGTAGCTTGACAGAGTCGGCTGTTAATAATCAGACGGAGTCGCAAGGTTACCGGAACCACCACCAGGTAAACTAGAGCTTGAATGTCCTTCATTACGCAAGTGGGGACAATAAGGGAACATTGCATGAACATCCGTAGCCCCAGACAATTCAACATCTTACCAGTAGATATCAGAAACACTGCTGGGACAAGTGTAGAAGTCATCAAGAGGAAACTGGACAAATATTTTCACCAGGTACCAGATCAACCAGGCAGTGATGGATATATGGGGCTGCAGACCACCAACAACAACATCCTGGTTGATCAGGCAAGCAGCAGATGAGCCTGGCCCATGGCCGGGCTCCGGAAGTAGAAAGACTTTCGGAACTCATCAAAGGTAGAGGAGCAGATATGTTGATATTAAAACACAAACAGACTAGAGAGCGGCGATATTTTAATAATGACTTGATACTTTGAAACTATTTTCTCTATCTAGGGTCATGGTTCCTCGACCTCTTCCAAGCATAAATGTGAGACAGGGGTCTCCCAGATGCCACTTATCTGTGTCAGGGTAAGGTAGTTAGCTGTAAGCTTTAGATAGAGCTCATGCACTCTGACACTTAATAATTGCCTCTGTAGCCCAGATGTTATCAGCTACTCAAGGCAAATGCCGCTATATTTATCTACAAGACCTGTTATAATTATCAATTCATTCTGAGCTTCTGTGAGTTTTTTTTTTTTTATTCGCCGGTATTCTCCCGGCCCGGGTCTTTTCCAAGTAGTGGTGACCCGGCCTTGGCTCCCTATCTGGGGAGTATCTCGAGACGTAAGTCTTCCATGGGAGGAGGTACAAGTACCCCCTCATCTTTGGGACCAAGTGTCCCCAGGCCTAGCCACAGTCCCCGCCCTCACGGGGCTCGTAGGGAGAAGCTAGGCCTCTGGTCTGCCATCTGCCCCGCCCCAAAGGGGCTCGTGGGGATGGCAGTCTTGTGAGCTGCAGGTGGTAGCAAGCTCAGGCCTTATCTCTGTGAGTTATATTTGTTGTGATTATTCTACGAAAGTCTTGTAATTAGTAATAAATCCCACGTTATAATTTCCTTTTCATTCACAAATATCTTTTTAATATGGTCTTAGTGTTAATTTTGATGGTATAGCTTTCGGCTGATTTTTACTGTGTCGGTATCAGTAAATTTTAACTGCACCGGTATCGGTCTAATATTGATTATCGGTATCGGCAAAAAATTTGGTATCGTCCCATCACTACAGAAACCCATTTTAGCCTTCACGATTGCGTCCAAGGCTTCGAGTTTTACTTGACATTGTAAATATAGAAGTGCAGTAGTCTCAGATAGTTCACTTCTGCTATTAATATGAATTCCAAATACTTACCAGAATGCATCATACCCGGTCAACCAGTCATTAACATTTAAGTGAGGCAGCCACCTTGTGTATGTGTGCGGAGTAAGTGAATCTTGTGTGTGGAGTAGGTGAATCTTGCGTGTGTAGGTGAATCTTGTGTGTGCAGTAGGTGAATCTTGTGTGTGCAGTAGGTGAATCTTGTGTGTGTAGGTGAATCTTGTGTGTGGAGTAGGTGAATCTTGTGTGTGTAGGTGAATCTTGTGTGTGGAGTAGGTGAATCTTGCGTGTGTAGGTGAATCTTGTGTGTGCAGTAGGTGAATCTTGTGTGTGTAGGTGAATCTTGTGTGTGGAGTAGGTGAATCTTGTGTGTGTAGGTGAATCTTGTGTGTGGAGTAGGTGAATCTTGCGTGTGGAGTAGGTGAATCTTGTGTGTGTAGGTGAATCTTGTGTGTGGAGTAGGTGAATCTTGCATGTGGAGTAGGTGAATCTTGTGTGTGGAGTAGGTGAATCTGGTGTGGAGTAGGTGAATCTTGTGGTGTAGTAGGTGAATCTTGTGTGTGGAGTAGGTGAATCTTGCGTGTGGAGTAGGTGAATCTTGTGTGTGGTAGGTGAATCTTGTGTGTGGAGTAGGTGAATCTGTGTGTGTGTAGGTGAATCTTGTGTGTGGAGTAGGTGAATCGTGTGTGGTGAGTAGGTGAATCTGTGTGTGAGTAGGTGAATCGTGTGTGTGGAGTAGGTAAATCGTGTGGAGTAGGTGAATCTTGTGTGTGGAGTAGGTGAATCTTGTGTGTGGAGTAGGTGAATCGGTGTAGTTGTGTGTGCAGTAGGTGAATCTTGTGTGTGGAGTAGGTGAATCTTGTGTGGGAGTAGGTGAATCTTGTGTGTGGAGTAGGTGAATCTTGTGTGTGGGTAGGTGAATCTTGTGTGTGGAGTATGGTGAATCTTGTGTGTGGAGTAGGTGAATCTTGTGTGTGAAGTAGGTGAATCTTGTGTGTGGCAGTAGGTGAATCTTGTGTGTGGAGTAGGTGAATCTTGTGTGTGCAGTTGGTGAATCTTGTGTGTGGAGTAGGTGAATCTTGTGTGCGGAGTAGGTGAATCTTGTGTGTGGAGTAGGTGAATCTTGTGTGTGGAGTAGGTGAATCTTGTGTGTGCAGTTGGTGAATCTTGTGTGTGGAGTAGGTGAATCTGTTGTAGTGCGTGATGTAGGTGATCTGTGTGTGGAGTAGGTGAATCTTGTGTGTGGAGTAGGTGAATCTTGTGTGTCGGTAGTAATTGAATCTTGTGTGTGGAGTAGGGAATCTTGTGTGTGGAGTAGGTGAATCTTGTGTGTGGAGTAGGTGAATCATGTGTGGGAGTAGGGTGAATCTTGTGTGTGGAGTAGGTGAACTTGTGTGTGAGTAGGTGAATCTTGTGTTGGAGTAGTGAATCTTGTGTGGGAAGTAGGAGAATCTTGTGTGTGGAGTAGTGAATCATGTGTGGGGAGTAGGTGAATCTGTGTGTGGAGTAGGTGAATCTTGTATGTGGAGTAGTGAATCTTGCTTTTGGAGTAGGTGAATCATGTTGTGGGAGTAGGTGAATCTTGTTGTGGGTAGTAGGTGAATCTTGTGGGGAGCAGGTGAATCATGGGTGTGGTAGGTGAATCTTGTATGGGATAGGTGATCTTGTGTGGGTAGATGAATCTTGTTGGGAGTAGGTGAATCTTGTTGGGAGTAGTTGACTCTTGTTGGGAGTAAGTGAATCTTGTGTGGGTAAGTAGGTGAATGTTGTGAGGGGAGTAGGTGAATCTTGTGTGGGAAATTATGTGAATCTTGTGTGGGACAGTAATTGCGCCTTGTGTGGGACAGTAATTGCACCTTGTGTGGGACAGTAATTGCACCTTGTGTGGGACAGTAATTGCACCTTGTGTGGGACAGTAATTGCACCTTGTGTGGGACAGTAATTGCACCTTGTGTGGGACAGTAATTACACCTTGTGTGGGACAGTAATTGCACCTTGTGTGGGACAGTAATTGCACCTTGTGTGGGACAGTAATTGCACCTTGTGTGGGACAGTAATTGACACCTTGTGTGGGACAGTAATTGCACCTTGTGTGGGACAGTAATTGCACCTTGTGTGGGACAGTAATTGCACCTTGTGTGGGACAGTAATTGCACCTTGTGTGGGACAGTAATTGCACCTTGTGTGGGACAGTAATTGCACCTTGTGTGGGACAGTAATTACACCTTGTGTGAGACAGTAATTGCACCTTGTGTGGGATAGTAATTGTACCTTGTTGGGACAGTAATTGCACTTTGTTGGGACAGTAATTGCACCTTTGTGGAGACAGTAATTGCACCTTGTTGGTACAAAATAATTGAACTTGTTGGGACAGAATTTCACCTTGTATGGAACAGTAAATTTGCCCTTGTATGGGACAGTAATTGCACTTAAGTAGTGGGACAGTAATTCACACTTGTGTGGGACATAATTAACACCTTGTAGGGACAGTAATTGCACCTTTGTAATGAGACAGTAATTCACCTTGTGCTATTTTCGAAATATATATTTTGTTTCTGAAAAAAATTTCCCACAATTATTGGCAGAAACAATTATGCCAATTATTCATTAGTGTAAATGCTGTTTCAATTAAAGATGTAGTGAAGGACAGCTTCATACAACAATTTACTAAAACATACATATCAAAACAAAACATCTAAAGTATATTATCTTAAGTATTACACAAAAAACAAGACTAGCACGTGATATGCTCACACAACCTGCACATTACCAATTTTTTTCAACCGTATACCTGATGCATACCAGATGAAAGCATTAAGAATTAATGATTTCAAGGAAGTAATTAGTCCGAGGCCTGTGGAGATTGCCAAAATATCAGCGACTTTATTCCAGTATAGTGCAGATTGACGTGCTCTATTCTATTCATTGTTTAAATGATGAAGCTGATGAGGTTGAATTTACCTCAAATTTTCTAATTGTTATGAAGTATAACATTACATTTAATGATCTTGAAACATAGGCCTACAAAAATTGCAAGTAAAGGTATCATACGATATAGCTAAGGTGCATATACGAAAAATAAGAATAGGAAAGTTGAAAATTATTTGAAGATATCATTAGTTTTTGCGTCTTTATTATTAGCATGAATACCTGCATTTCATATTTCACAGATAATGAATGATTCTAAAAATTGTTAAGACCTAGGCATAAAATTTTGACTAATAAGATTTTATTGAAGTCTCTGTGAATATTGGCAAAAATATCACATATCAAAAACAAAATAAAATTCAGAATTGATAATTAATTCTGTTAGCTTGTTACAAAATTAAGAGTGTAAATTTTGAGTGTTGACAACAGCTTCTGAAACGTCCCAAGATGGATTTTCTTGATTTGTGTTGTACAGATAAAATGCAGCCCTAATTATCCTCGTATAATTGCAAGGCCTTAAACGTAACAAATTAACAAGATAGTAATAATCACTAGCCGAGGTGTGAGCTGAGCTTGCATACAATGCAAAGGAGATTATTCAGCAGGATTAAGTAGCGAGTTAAGAGGTGACTGAGGTGACTGGAGACTGATGGGAGTAGTTTCTGATGCGTCTGTAATATCGGCTCTCCTCAACATATGAAACTATACCTGCCAAATTCTAGATTTACCACCCAAATTTTTAATGTACTTCCAAGATAACAATTGTTTGAAACTTGGAGCTAAAATCTATTGACATAATCAAGCTTTAGCCAGAGTGGAACGTCTCTGCTCCAAGTAACTTTCAACAATATCACAGTATAAATAGTATACAATATCGACATATTGATGAATAAGACGTACGTGAAATAATTAGGTATCTTTCGTTTTGACGACAAATATATTTAAATATTGGACCTGTGTCTTACCAACTTTCTACCAAAATCTGCTCCCTGAGTCAGATATGATAAGGAGCAATTTGAAACAGGTGCACTGCTCAATTAGCCCGAAAATTCTCTGCTGAAATATGTGGCAACACTTAGCTTACAGGGGGCAGGAAACTCACAGTTGGCAAATTTCCTGTAATCTTTGAAAAAATCCTTTATTTTTAAATAAATGGTTCACTATATTATCTATATACTAAAAAGTATCTCTGTATATATATAAAATATATATATATATATATATATATTATATATATATATATATATATATATATATATATATATCAACAAGTCGGCCGTCTCCAACCGAGGCAGGGTGACCCAAAAAGAAACAAAATCCCCAAGACGAAAATGCTTTCATCATCATTCAACACATTCACCTCACTCATACATAATCACTGTTTTTGCAGAGGCGTTCAGATACAACAGTTTAGAAGCATATATAAAGATACAATATAAAAAGTGACCTGAAATAATTACAATATCAGGGCCCCAATTATATATATACCGTCCTATTACACATCTCACCAAACTGCCAATATCCCAGACCCCTCCGTTAAAGTGCAGGCATTGTACTTCCCGTTTCCAGAACTCAAGTCCGGCTATATGAAAATAACCGGTTTCCCTGAATCCTTTCGCTAAATATTACCCTGCTCACACTTCAACAGCTCGTCAGGTTCCAAAAACCATTCGTTTCCATTCACTCCTATCTAACATGCTCACGCACGCTTGCTGGAAGTCCAAGCCCTCGCCCACAAAACCTCCTTTACCTCCCCCTCCAACCTTTACGAGGAAGACCCCTACCCGGCCTTCCTTCACCTAAAGATTTATACGCTCTCCATGTCATTCTACTTTGATCCATTCTCTCTAAATAACCAAACCATCTCAACAACCCCTCTTCAACCATCTGACTAATACTTTTATTAGCTACACACCTTCTCCTAATTTCCACACTTCGAATTCTCTGCATAATATTTACACCATACATTGCCCTCAGACAGGACATCTCCAATGCCTCCAACCGCCTCCTCGCTGCAGCATTTACAACCCAAGCTTCACACGCATATAAGAGTGCTGGTATCACTATACTTTCATACATTCCATTCTTTGCCTCCACTGAAAACATTTTTTATCTCCACATATACCTCAACGCACCACTCATTTTTTTTCCCTCATCAATTCTATGGTTAACCTCATCGTTCATAAACCCATCCACTGACACATCAACTCCCAAATATCTGAAAACATTCACTTCTTCCATACTCCTCTGTAATGTGATATCCAGTTTTTCTTTATCTAAATCATTTGATACCCTCATCACCTTACTCTTATCTATGTTCACTTTCAACTTATTACCTTTACACACACTCCCAAACTCGTCCACTGACCTTTGCAACTTTTCTTTAGAATCACCCATAAGCACAGTATCATCATTAAAAAGTAACTGTGTCAACTCCCATTTTGCATTTGATTCCCCATAATTTAATCCCCCCCCTCTCCCAACACCTTAGCATTTACTTCTTTTACAACCCCATCTATAAATACATTAAACAACCATGGAAGTAATCTCCCTCTCTTCTACACACCAAAACCTGAGCCTCACTATCCTCATATATTACACACACACACACACACCACACACACCCCACACCACACACACACACACACACACATATGCAAAACAACCACTATGAAAGAATAGAGAAATTCCTTGATAATGTGAGTAGTCACGAAAGCGCTTGGATTTCTCTATTCTTTCATGTGGGTTGTTTTGCATATTTTGAAATTAAACCTTTTTAAACTGTGATTTTTATTGCACAAAACACACACACACACTTTATATAATATATATATATATATATATATATATATATATATATTATATATATATATATATATATCAATAACAACACTGCACTAGCCAAGGATTCGAACCCATGTTGTACTGGCCTGCCTCATGGTAAGCGAGAACCACATGACGCTTTAACCACAGGACCACCCAACCCTTGGGTTGGGTTTAACTCGCTAAAGCCTCTTCTGAACGGCTTAAGACTTACAACTCTGATGCATCTAACTCAAAGTCAGGATAAAAATAAATTTAAACTGTTTAAGAGGCACGTAAGTTCCCCCGTCTTCTAATAACATGTTAATTTTTCCACTATAATCTACCTTGTCCATAATTACTATCGCATTTGCTTTGTCTGTTTCGTAAAGTGAAGTTTAGGATCTTTCCTTAATTCATGGTATAACTTAACAAACCTCTGAGGACAATTGTGCTGCAGAGGTGTGAGCAAAGTTAATAGAAGACGGGGAAACTTACGTGCCCCTTAAGTGCCAATGTGAAGGTTTTTAACATCAATATACAAGTGAAGAATTATTGGTTTCCGTGCGATACCTGGAGACTGCTTCTACTTGGCTTTAACTTTCAGTGCTTCCGTACGCTTACATTGTTACTGCACTGTGTAAAACCTTACAATCATTCACTACCATACTACTTTCACTACTACCGTGAAGGTTCTCTGTACATTTTCTAGGTCAGCAATTTCACCTGCCTTGAAAGGTGCTGTTAGTGTGCAGCAATATTCCAGCCTAGATAGAACAAGCGACCTGAAGAGTGTCATCATGGGTTTGCCATCCCTAGTTTTGAAGGTTCTCATTATCCATCCTGTCTATTTTTCTAGCAGATGCGATTGATACAATGTTATGGTCCTTGAAGGTGAGATCCTCCGACATGATCACTCCCAGGTCTTTGACGTTGGTTTTTCGCTCTACACACACACACACACACACACACACACACACACACACACACACACACCTGCTCTCTTTCATTCGTGTGTTAATATCATTAATAAATGATCCAAGTCGGACCGAAACGTCGTCATATAATTTCTATATGCTTTTTATTTGTGTATTGCCTCAGATGTTATAAAAATCATTTATAATTAGTTTTAATGTTTAGGTTAAATTTCGTTACTTTAGATTAGTTTAACTTTGCCTAATTTAGCCCATTAAAACCTAACCAAATAAACTACTGTAATCTAGAAGACTTATCTCGCTGTAATGGTGCCCGGGTAAACACGGGATACTCTGTGGTAAGCAATACGTTGGCAACCAAACGCTCTCCTCGAGGATTAACCTATATAATATTAAATCAATTTTTGCAAGATTAAATTAGGTTAGGTAATGTTTAAATTAGGGAGCTGGACAGCTACCTAAAGTCAGTGCCGGATCAGCCGGGCTGTGGCTCGTACGTTGGACTGCGTGCGGCCAGCAGTAACAGCCTAGTTGATCAGGCCCTGATCCATCGGGAGGCCTGGTCATGGACCGGGCCGCGGGGGCGTTGATCCCCAGAATAACCTCCAGGTAACCTCCAGGTAAGGTTAGGTTAGGTTAGGTTAGGTAAGGTTAAGTTAGGATAGGTAAAATTAAATTAACATAGATAAGCTAAGTTAGGTAAGGTTACAGTAGGGTAGTTTAGGTAGAATTAATTTAGATAGGTTAGGTAAAGTTAACTTAGGCAAGCCTACGTTAGGTTAGGTTAGGCAATAACATTAATTTAAGTATAAGTTATTTAAGTTGGGTTGTAGCATTAACTGAAGTAAGATAAGTTAGGCAAGGTTAAGTCAGGTAAGGTAAGGTAAACTTTGGTTAGGTCAAGTTAGGCAAGGTTAGGTCACTACGTGTAGTAAAAATCTAAAAAAAAAAAAGTGTACTATATATACGAGTTGTATGATAGCATATAACAGCGTGCTGGGATAGTTTCAAGCACTTGCAGAGGGTGTTAGAGTTGCGCAAGTAAATCATTTTAGAAGCTATATCAGCTGTTTACCTGGAGTTTACCTGGAGAGAGTTCCGGGGGTCAACGCCCCCGCGGCCCGGTCTGTGACCAGGCCTCATGGTGGATCAGAGCCTGATCAACCAGGCTGTTGCTGCTGGCTGCACGCAAACCAACGTACGAGCCACAGCCCGGCTGATCAGGAACTGACTTTAGGTGCTTGTCCAGTGCCAGCTTGAAGACTGCCAGGGGTCTGTTGGTAATCCCCCTTATGTGTGCTGGGAGGCAGTTGAACAGTCTCGGGCCCCTGACACTTATTGTATGGTCTCTTAACGTGCTAGTGACACCCCTGCTTTTCATTGGGGGGATGGTGCATCGTCTGTCAAGTCTTTTGCTTTCGTAGTGAGTGATTTTCGTGTGCAAGTTCGGTACTAGTCCCTCTAGGATTTTCCAGGTGTATATAATCATGTATCTCTCCCTCCTGCGTTCCAGGGAATACAGGTTTGGGAACCTCAAGCGCCCCCAATAATTGAGGTGTTTTATCTCCGTTATGCGCGCCGTGAAAGTTCTCTGTACATTTTCTAGGTCGGCAATTTCACCTGCCTTGAAAGGTGCTGTTAGTGTGCAGCAATATTCCAGCCTAGATAGAACAAGTGACCTGAAGAGTGTCATCAGGGGCTTGGCTCCCTAGTTTTGAAGGTTCTCATTATCCATCCTGTCATTTTTCTAGCAGATGCGATTGATACAATGTTATGGTCCTTGAAGGTGAGATCCTCCGACATGATCACTCCCAGGTCTTTGACTTTTGGTTTTTCGCTCTATTTTGTGGCCAGAATTTGTTTTGTACTCTGATGAAGATTTAATTTCCTCATGTTTACCATATCTGAGTAATTGAAATTTCTCATCGTTGAACTTCATATTGTTTTCTGCAGCCCACTGAAAGATTTGGTTGATGTCCGCCTGGAGCCTTGCAGTGTCTGCAATGGAAGACACTGTCATGCAGATTCGGGTGTCATCTGCAAGGAAGACACGGTGCTGTGGCTAACATCCTTGTCTATGTCGGATATGAGGATGAGGAACAAGATGGGAGCGAGTACTGTGCCTTGTGGAAACAGAGCTTTTCACCGTAGCTGCCTCGGACTTTACTCTGTTGACGACTACTCTCTGTGTTTCTGTTAGTGAGGAAATTATAGATCCATCGACCGACTTTTCCTGTTATTCCTTCAGCACGCATTTTGTGCGCTATTACGCCATGGTCACACTTGTCGAAGGCTTTTGCAAAGTCTGTATATATTACATCTGCATTCTTTTTGTCTTCTAGTGCATTTAGGACCTTGTCGTAGTGATCCAATAGTTGAGACAGACAGGAGCGACCTGTTCTAAACCCATGTTGCCCTGGGTTGTGTAACTGATGGGTTTCTAGATGGGTGGTGATCTTGCTTCTTAGGACCCTTTCAAAGATTTTTATGATATGGGATGTTAGTGCTATTGGTCTGTAGTTCTTTGCTGTTGCTTTACTGCCCCCTTTGTGGAGTGGGGCTATGTCTGTTGTTTTTAGTAACTGTGGGACGACCCCGTGTCCATGCTCCCTCTCCATAGGATGGAAAAGGCTCGTGATAGGGGCTTCTTGCAGTTCTTGATGAACACAGAGTTCCATGAGTCTGGCCCTGGGGCAGAGTGCATGGGCATGTCATTTATCGCCTGTTCGAAGTCATTTGGCGTCAGGATAACATCGGATAGGCTTGTGTTAATCGAATTTTGTGGCTCTCTCATAAAAAATTCATTTTGATCTTCGACTCTCAGTCTGGTTAGCGGCTTGCTAAAAACTGAGTCATATTGGGACTTGAGTAGCTCACTCATTTCCTTGCTGTCATCTGTGTAGGACCCATCTTGTTTAAGTAGGGGCCCAATACTGGACGTTGTTCTCGATTTTGATTTGGCATAGGAGAAGAAATACTTCGGGTTTCTTTCGATTTCATTTATGGCTTTTAGTTCTTCCCGCGATTCCTACTCCTAAAGGATTCTTTTAGCTTAAGTTCGATGCTTGCTATTTCTCTGACCAGTGTCTCCCTACGCATTTCAGATATATTGACCTCTTTTAGCCGCTCTGTTATTCTTTTCCGTCGCCTGTAAAGGGAGCGCTTGTCTCTTTCTATTTTACATCTACTCCTCCTTTTTCTTAGAGGAATAAGCCTTGTGCATACATCGAGTGCCACCGAGTTAATCTGTTCTAGGCATAAGTTGGGGTCTGTGTTGCTTAGTATATCTTCCCAGCTTATATCGGTTAGGACTTGGTTTACTTGGTCCACTTTATGTTTTTGTTATTGAAGTTGAATTTGGTGAATGCTCCCTCGTGACTAATTCATTATGTCGGTCTGGGGCTCCGCGCATACATGACTGAACCTCAATTATATTGTGATCTGAGTATATTGTTTTTGAATTTGGTGACATTTCTTATCAGATTCATCATTGTTAGTGAAGATGAGGTCTAGTGTATTCTCCAGTCTAGTAGGCTCTATTATTTGCTGGTTTAATTGAATTTTGTGCAGAGATTTAAAAGCTCGCGTGAGTGTGAGTTTTCATCAGAGCTGCCTCCTGGTGTTATTACTGCAACAATATTATTTGCTATATTCCTCCATTTTAGGTGCCTTAAGTTGAAATCCCCCAGGAGCAAGATGTTGGGTGCAGGAGCTGGAAGATTTTCCAGACAGTGGTCAATTTTTAACAGCTGTTTCCTGGAATTGCTGGGATGTTGCATCCGGAGGCTTGTAGACTACCACAATGACTAGGTTTTGGTTCTCGACCTTTACTGCTAAAACTTCCACTACATCATTTGAGGCATTTAGCAGTTCTGTGCAAACAAGTGACTCTGCAATGTACAGGCCAACCCCCCCCCCCTTTTGCCTGTTCACTCTGTCACATCTGTATAGGTTGTAACCTGGGATCCATATTTCGTTGTCCAAGTGATCCTTTATGTGGGTCTAAGTGAAAGCCGCGAACATTGCCTTTGCCTCTGCAGCAGTCCACGGATGAGAGGTATTTGTTGTTTGTTGTGCTTTAGACCCTGTATATTTGCCAAGAAGAATGTTATCGGACTGGTGGTATTGTTGGTACTGTTTTTTTAAATTTTAAAACCCAAAGGTGTTATAATTGCGGGAATTTTGCAATTTAAATTATGTATTTTGGACAAAATAAACTTTTTTTTCTGGATATGTAGATTCGTATTAAAAAAAACCAAATTTTGTTCCTGCATATTTTAATCTCAGTTTCGTTGTATTTTTTCCATTGCCTATTGTATAGTTTTTTTTTGTTGCAGTTTTTTGTTTTTTGGTTGTTGTTTTAAATTGTCATATAAATTTTACACTCGATGCAAAAAAGAAAATTGAGTCCTTTTTTTAAAAAAGGGGCGGGAGCGGGTTAATTTCATATCTGAAAAACCTACAATTTTAAAAGAAATTACGCGTTAAAAAAAGCAGCAGAAATGAACAAAACATAAGCAAGTCAGTATGTGGGTTTATTGTGCAAAGGGGGAAAAAGAAAGATAAGGGGGTTTGTCAGATTTTCTCCCCCAGTGCAAAGTTTTCCAGAGGGAAACGCTATGGTGCAAAAGGGCAAACTGGAAAAGGAACTCCCCCTTTTAGTCAACCTGGAGTTTTTTCCGGAGGTTTAACGCCCCCCGGGGGGCCAAGGGCCTTTACCAGGGCCCCCTGGTGGATCAGGGTTTATCAACCGGCTGTTACTGCCGGCCGCACGTAAATCCAACGTAAAGAACCACACCCGGGGGGGGTCAAGTTCTTTACTGTACGTAATTGGCCACTTCCCCCCTTGGGAAGGGGAGCCAATTTAAATAATTTTAATCCCCCCTTTTGCATGGTGGGAGGGGTTGAAGTCTTTTGCCCCGGACACTTATTGGGATTTTCTTTAGTATAACCCCTGGGGCCCTGCTTTTTATTGTGTGGGGGTGATCTGTTGCACCCTTTCTGCATAGTTTTTGCTTTTGTAGGGGTTGTCCCCTGGGGTGCAATTTTGGGGGAAATTCGCCAGGATTTTCCCGGTTAGAGTATGTATTTTTTCTTGTTTGTGTTTCAGGTCCAAAGGGGCTTGAATTTGTTCCCAGTAATTAAGGGGGTTTTTACTGAACTAACCCCGACCATGAAGGTCCTCAGTGCATTTTCTAGGGGTCTGTAATAAATGTAGGTGGGTTTCGTAACAGCCCGTATTCCAGGCCCCGAGAACAAATGACTTAAAAAAGATCATCATTTGGGATGAAAATCCCATGTTTTAAAAAATCCCCCAAATTTTTCCCTCCTATCATATTTCCTCCAAAATGTGATAGTGAAAACTATTGTTTATCCTTTTAAGGGGAGATCCTCTGACATTAACACTTCCAAGTCAATTACATTAGTTTTTTGCTTAATTGTGTGATTAGTGTTTGAAGTATACTCCGTTATAGCTATTATTTCCTCAATTTTTCCATAATGGAGTAACTGAAATTTGTCTTCATTGAAGATCATATTGTTTGTCGCAGCCCACTGGAAAACTTGATTTAAATTAGCTTGGAGATTTATTTTGTCCTCAACAGATGACACTCTCTTGCAGATTCTAGTTTCTTCTGCAAAAGAAGACATGTGCTATGGTTTACATTCCTGTATGTTTGATATGAGGATGTGTACAGTTCAATACATTTACTAAGACTGATGAAGCCTTTCATGACGAAACTTATCCTTTAATAAATGTTCTGAACTGTACACAAGTGTCCTTTTCCAAAACTGTCCTCGTTTAATATTATTATAATTTCTAGTAGTAGTACTACTACTATTAGTAGCAGTAGTAATACTAGTAGTATTTTATTCATGGGGAAACGCCAAAACTGAAGGGTTCATACTGGGCCAGTGAATGAGGTGACGAGATTTTATCCAAAACAGGAGAGAGTAGTTCCAATTCCTTGAGTTACGAGCCTTTCATCATTAAGGAACGCTCTTTGAAGGGAGGCTTTCATATGGTGCAGGACACACTTATTTTGCAGGACACTGTCAGTGTACAAGACTCATGATAGGTGGAGGCGAAAAACTCTTTGGAAAAAAAAAAAGAGTAACAGGCGTGCATTGTCTTTATTTAAATTCCAGTAATAAACAATCTTGCAGCAGAGGATAATTAGTGTTGCTGGAGCTGTGTTTACCTTGAGTCAGCAGCTGAGCGACGATGCGAAGTGTCCAGGAAAATCAGCTGTGGTGCAGCAGCAGCGGCGACGGCCGTGTAGGGAAGTGAAGGCAGTGGGGCCTGCCGCCCGGGTATATATACAGTGCCGTCGCCATCATCACGTTCAGTGCCCGCTGCCCCGGCCAACACGTCAGACATGTGGTCTCCTGTGAGTGTCTAGTGACTGCCTCCCTCCTCTCTCCTTATCCTTGACATTTTCTGACGCTACTTCGAGTTTATGTGTCCGAAATATGATATATACATACATACCTTTCGTAGCAGCTGTGCATTTTGAAATGTCTCTTTAAAAATCTGAACTGAAAAATAATTGTCGTTCCAAAAAACATTACCAAATTTTTTATTTCGGGTTCTATGAAATTTTCCCGTGTTGTGTTAAGGGGGGGGATGGGAAAGGGACGGGCCCCGGGTGAAAGGTCAGTTTTTCCCGGCCACCCCGGGGAACATAACTTCAAATAACGGAGCCCCCCCCTCCCCCTAAAGCGCTGGGCTGATTTTCTGCAAAATTTTTGATTTTAGTAAAAAATTTAATTGGATAAAAGGGTTGCTTTAGATTTTAGTGTTTTTTTTTTTTTTTTGAAAAAAATAAAAAAAAAAAACAGCCTAGTTTGGGATTAGACTAACTTTTAAAAACGCTATCCTCCGTTGCCCGCGATTTCATTTTTTTACAAAAGGGACTGGAAACTGTAAATCTTTGATCTATTTTTTGCTTTTATTTTTTTGGGTGGTGTGTTGAAAAAGGGCCCCAGCGGGGGTAACTTTTTGAAAAAGTGTTAAAAAACGGGTTTTTAATTTTTCCTCTATTTTTTTAAGCCGAAATTTATTATTTTGCAAACGCCCCTCCACATAGGTTTCAATTAGAGGTATGAAAAGTTTTAATTTGCCCCTACCCCTACATTTTTCCCTTTACGTGTCCTACAGGATACCTGCCCCTTATAAAATTACAATAAACGCCCGCCTTTTCTCTTCAAAATCTTCATAAAAAATTTTTTAAGGCCCTTAAATGAAACTAGCTGGGGTAGGGGTTTCCCAAATGTTTTCAGTGCTGATTATTTTAAAAGGTTTTTTTTTTTCCTTTTTTTTTTTAAAACAAACTATTTAAACCTACCCCTTTCTTCCTTCTAACTTTTTTGCCTATCTTACTTTTTTATAACTGACTATTTTACCTTTTAAACATGATAAATTTTTTTTAACTAATGGGTTTACCTTTTACAGTCTTTTTTAACAAAACTAGTTCACCTACCATTACTACAATTTTTTTACTTACACTACTTTTATTACCGGGAAACAACGTATTCTTCTTCTAGCAAAGGGTTTTTTCCCTATCCCCCTTTCTTAAAAGTGAATCATGCTCCCTTTTCTGCCCTGGCAATCCCAGGGGGGTTTCCCGGGATGCCCGTTTTAAAAGGTCGACGTACCTGCTTGCTGTCAGTATAAATACAAAAACCTTTGTCTGTACGGTACTGTCCCTGTTGCTAACTTTTTGGGTTTTCTAAAAGGGTGCTTTTTCCCCCACAGCCTAGATGTGTGTTGTGTGTGTTTTTTTTATGTGTGTGTTTTTTGGGGGGGGGGGGGCGTTTCGCGCGCGAAACGTATCCCCATTTCCCCTTCGGGTTTCCCGGAAAATAACTTGAGAACGCCTTTTTTTTTTCTCTCTCCCTCGGTTTCAAATTTTCGGGAAGGTTTGATATTGTTAATAAAATATGCAGGTACTCTTTTGCCAATTTTTGACCAAATGATGATTTTAGTTTTTCGTGTAGGAAAACCCTAAAACCTCTTTTGAACGGCTTAAGACTTAAAAATCTGATGCATCTAACTCAAAGTCAGGATAAAAATAAATTTAAACTGTTTAAGGGCACGTAAGTTGCCTTTTAATAACAGTTAATTTTTCCCTATAATCTACCTTGTCCCTTTTAAATATTTGCATTTTCTTTGTTTTGTTTTGTAAAATGAAAATTTAGGGTCTTTCCCTTTAAATTCCCTGGTATAACTTAACAAACCTCCCGAGGACCAAATTTTGCTGCAGAGGTTTTGAGCAAAGTTAATAGGAAAACGGGGGAAAAATTTCGTGCCCCTTAAAATGGGCCCAAAGTAAGGTTTTTTAAAATCAATATACAATGGAAAAAATTATTGGGTTTTCCGGGGGCGATAAAAGGGGACTGCTTTTTAAATTGGCTTTTAACTTTTCAGTGCCCTTCCCGTACGCTTTTCATTGTTTTCTTTCAAATGTGTAAAACCCTTAAAAAAACCCTTCAAATACCAAACTCTACTATCACGGTCACCCCCTACCCCGAAAAAAAATCCCTTACCACCACACCCCAACCCCCCACATACCACGGTCACCCCACTACCAGGGGCACCCCACTTACCACGTCACCCCCCTTAACCGGTCACCCCATTCCCCCCCTCACCCCATACCCCCGGGGCACCCCCCACCCGGTCACCCCCTAACCCACGGTCACCCAAAAACCACGGGTCATCCAAATTAAACCCCACTCACCCCCCAAAACCCCGGGCCCCCCCCACTACCAAAGGCAACCCCCCCCACAACCCCAAAATTCCCCCCCCACTAACCCCCGATCACTCCATTTCCACCACACTCACCCCCTACCACGGTTTACCCCCTACCACGGCCCTCCCCCTACCAAGGTTCCCCCCCCCCCACCCCCCCCACTACCACGGCATCCCACAAACCCGGGTTTACCCCACCGGAAACCCCCAACCCCGTACCTTTTTTACCACACTCACCCCACTACCACGGTCACCCAACTACCCCACCGGTCACCCCCCTAAATCCCCCCCGATCATTTCCCTTTCCACCACACTCACCCCCCCCACACGGGGCACCCACTACCACGGTCCCCTCCCCACCCCCCACCCATTCCAAAAACCCCACTACCCCTAACGGTCAAACCCCCCTCCCCCGATCCCCCTTCCATTACCCAAACCCCATCACCCCATTAAACCCCCCTCACCCCACTACCACGGTCATTCCCCCAAACCCGGTCACCCCACTACCCGATCTTCCATTTTAAACCCACCCCCTCCCCCCACCCCCTTACCACGGTCACCCCACACCCCGGTCACCCCCCACCACGGTTTACCCCACTACCAAAGATCACTCCCTTACCCCCACTCACCCCTTACCCCGGTCACCCCACTACCACGGAAACCCACTACCACGGTTCCCCCCCCCCCCACTACCGGTTTCCCTTCCCCCAAATACCCAAACGGTCACCCAAACCCCCTAACCACGGAATCCCTTCCGTTAAACCACACTCACCCCCCTACCACGGTCCCCAAAACCCCACCCCCCACGGCACCCCCCTACCAGGGCAAACCCCCCTAACACACCTTCCCCCAAACCCCCCCTACACGGCCCCCCCACTACCACGGCCCCCCCACTACCACGGGCACCCCACTACCACGGTCACCCCATACACAAATTTTAACCCCACTCCCCCACTACCAAAGGGCACCCCCAAATACCACGGGGCACCCACACCCGGATCATCCATTACCACCCCCCTCCCCCCCCACTACAACGGCAAACCCCACTACCCCGGGCCCCCCCCTACCAGGATCACCCATTTCCACCCACTCACCCATACAACGGTCAAAAACCCCTTCCAAGGTCACCCCCCTAAACCCCCCACTCTCACCCCCACTACCACCCCCCACCCCACTACCACCACTTCAACCCACTACCACCACTCCCAACCCCCCCACCCCGGGCCCCCACTACCCCCCTCCCCCCCCACTTTCCACGGTTTACCCCCCTAAACCCCCACTCTCAACCCCCTACAACGATCACCCCACTACCCCACACTACCCCAAATTTCCAAAGGTCCCCCCCACTGCCCCACTCTCAAACCCCCTACCACGGTCACTCCACTAACCCCACCTTAAAACCCCCTTAAAAAAGGGCACTTTTCCCCTTCCATACTCCCCCCTACCACGGTCCCCCCACTACCGGGCCCTACTCCCCCCCACTACCCCTACACTCACCCCACTACCACCACACTCACCCCACTACCACGGTCACTCCACTACCACCATACTCACCCTGCTACCACTGTCACTCCATTACCACCACACTCACTCCACTGTCACAGTCACTCCACTACCACTACATTCACCCCACTACCACGGTCAATCCATTACCATGGTCACTCTGCTGGACAGGCACCTAAAGTCAGTACCTGACCAGTCAGGCTGTGGTTCGTACGTCGGGCTGCGTGCGGCCAACAGCAACAGCCTGGTTGATCAGGCCCTGATCCACCATGAGGCCTGGTCACAGACCGGGCCGCGGGGGTCGTTGATCCCCGAAACCCTCTCCAGGTATACTCCAGGTATACTACCATGGTCACTTCACTATCACTCGTCACCCTTACATTTCATTCGCTCAAACACTCCACTCCAACCCATACACCATTAGCCATCCACACACTCCACATCTGCCCCATAACCATACACATACATTATTCCACTCCCACACACTCCATAACCACATACATACAATATACCCACATTACCCACTCCCACACACTCCATAACCACATACATACAATATACCCACATTACTCCACTCCCACACACTCCATAACCCCATACATACAATATACCCACATTACTCCACACCCACACACTCCATTACCACATACATACAATATACTCACATTACTCCACTCCCACACACTCCATTACTACATACATATAATATACCCACATTACTCCACACCCACACACTCCATTACCACATACATACAATATACTCACATTACTCCACTCCCACACACTCCATAACCACATACATACACTATACCCACATTACTCCACACCCCCACACTCAGGATGCTCACGGTCGACCACTCGCCCAGTTGGCACTGAACTTCTTTTTCCCCTGTTTTCCTACCTGTTTACGTTCACAAATTATTACTGTAGTAAAAACATTGACTCTAGTCTATCAGAGCGCTGCCTTGCTCGTGACAGTGATCAGAGTCGTGTTTCTTTACATCTGCCACAAGTTACGTAGCAAACGGAGGATCGAGCCTAAACCACTCCGTGCATCGAATCTATTCCCAGGTGGGACGAGTGATATGAGCAAGTCTTCTTACACCTATTGCCTCTGTTCACTTAGCAGAAAATAGGTACTTGGTGTTATTCGTCTGCTGTGGGTGGTATCCTAAGGCAGGGTTGCCAACTCCTTAAGCCTGGGGTTCTTAACATGTTCTAGGTCACTGACCTCTTTAAGAGTAAAAACAATACACAAACACATGCGAACAAAATAATGCCCTTAGGCTATGTTAGTAAGTTATTTTGTACCTTGTCTTAACTTAAAATATAGTCAGGATATTATAAAAGACAGCAGTTTTGGAGTACAAGTGAACAGTTTGTTCATAACCTGATTCTCTGCGTTGATACCTATATTTTGAAAAAAAATTGACCAATCTGTAATACGATTTATATGAAAACAATTAATGCACCAAAAAAAAAATGGTTATTGTGTGTACAAAACATATTTGAAGCATAATTTTCTTTGTATGTGAGGATCAACTACTGGACACACACCAACTTTGATTTCTTTATATTACACTGTGAACACATGCCTGCATAACATCGACTGTCCAGAAGAACTAGAACTTAACATTATAATTACTAGTCTGGAACGAATAAGGCCTGGTCTCAGACCGAGCCGCGGGGGCGTTGACCCCCGAAACCCTCTCCAGGTAAACTACAGGTAAAACTAATTAAAAATAAACACCTAAAAAACTACATTTATATCTTAAAATTTCCCACAACATTATGTATCAATCAGATGTCCACATTAGCAGGATACGTTTCTTTATTTCCCGTCAACGGGAAACTCACAAGAGCGAGGATGCCAACTGTACATAACGTGACCGTATACAACAGCATCCCATACCACCTTATACTTGGTGAAAGAGGCGTTATGATACCAACAAGTTATAAGTAAAAGACAAGTATACACTGATCAGGACATTTATTATTTAGTAAAGCATGACTTCTTCAGTCTTCAGAACTTAATGAATGTCTGCATTTGTGTACACGGGTCTTCTGCCTACATCCTTTACTTATTTAAAATGAATCCATATCCTAACATAATTTGACATGAACTGAATTCTTTTAAAAAGACAATTTTCAAATTGAAAGGAACTTGAAAAACATCAAATTTTGGCTCTGGTTCACAGACACCCTCCCCGAAGGGAAGGTAGGATAACTGTTTCTACTAGAAATTAGACAAAACTGTGGCCACTAAACTCGAAAAGTATCACTACTATGCGGCGAAACTGTTACCACTACACAGAACTAGATATTCTTTATTCACTGTGATAGCCAAGAAAGGTATGCCCTGTATTCCATAAACCCAATTCCCTATACCTCATTACATACAAAAATAAATGGTACAGAGTGCAGCATAACTTTTTAATGCAGCTAAATATCAGCATTCAAGTTTTCAACCAAATCAAATGAGGCAATCACAAGTTACGGCATGTAAAGTAATATCCTGATTTCTTCAGTAAAAACGGCAAAATGGCATCCATACATCTCAAAAACCAATTCGAACCTTAAACCAAGATGCACCGTCTCTGAAAGTTTGAAGCCAGGCAGAAGATACACTAGCTATCGCACAGAGATCAGAATCCCAAAATCCTCCAGTACTAAGTTTGAAGCGGCTCTGAGGTTGCATTCACGAGTTATCACTTATTAAGGTTTAAAACCTATCGCATTAGAAGTTCACAAATTATCGCATGGCAACAAGTATTTAAATTTTACAAATTTCATCAACAAAAATGACAAGTTAGTACCTACACTGCAAAAAATAAATCATAACCTTTCTCTAAGTAAGACACACAAGTGTTTAAGGTTTGAAGGCGATCAAGAGGCACTTTCCAGTTGTTGTACGGAAACCAATTTGTCTAATAACACTGAGGAAAGTAAACCTTACAAAACCCAAAGTCAAGCTGAAGTTTCCTTTGAGGGAAACAAAACAGTACCAAAGTTTGAAGGTAATCAGAAGAGGTGTTTAAAGTTATCAAATGGAAGCAAAATTCGGGAATGTTCTAAATAAAATTGACCAGAGAGCATCAGCACAGGTTAAAAGTCACCTGAACCTTTCCGTAGTTACAGTGAAAATTTCAAGTTGATCGAATAAGATGTTCTTAAGTTATAAACAAAAACCTTAGAAGAAAAAAAAAGGTATCTCAAATGACGATACCCTTACGGGTTTCCAAATATGATGGTGCCCCTACAGGTATCTTAAAATATCCTTAAGGATTTTCAACGATGATGAGGCCCTTACGGGTATCCTAAGATGATATCCTCGTGAATTTCCAAAGATGATGATGTCCCCACAGTATCCTAAGATGACTAATGCCCTCACGGATGTTCAGAGATGATGATGATCCCCCTGGATTTCTAAGAGGACGACACCCTCACGGGTTTATAATACTGATGATGCCCCATACGTATCATCCTCACAGTACCTGTAGCCCAGAGGCCTGACAGTACCTGCAGCCCAGGGGCCTCACGGGTTTCCGAGGATGATGATGCCCTAACGGGTATCCTACGATAATGAAATTCTCCTGCATCCTAAATATATTCCTCCTTGGAACATTCTTGTAATTATCCTGATAGCTCTAGTTACTTTCTTACTGCTCTCCACAACCTGTGACCTGATGACTGCTATTGTCCCACAACCTGTGACCTGAGTGACTGTTCTTGTCCCACAACCTGTGACCTGAGTGACTGTTCTTGTCCCACAACCTGTGACCTGAGTTACTACACCTTTTCAGTGATCATTAGACTTGAAGAATGAAACAACATCGTGACTGGAACTTCAGACTTCTTGCTTGATGCTCAATGACATAATATTATTGCATTATTTCCACTGCCTTCCTATTAAGCCAGGTATTAACGTGGAGTGAACTCTCCTGCTACTTATAACGTTGTTCTTCATTTTTACCAGCAGTTTTGCTTCTGACAACACTCAGTAATGTTCCTGGCAACACTCAGTAATGTTCCTGGCAACACTCAGTAATGTTCCTGGCAACACTCAGTAATGTTCCTGACAACACTCAGTAATGTTCCTGGCAACACTCAGTAATGTTCCTGGCAACACTCAGTAATGTTCCTGGCAACACTCAGTAATGTTCCTGGCAACACTCAGTAATGTTCCTGGCAACACTCAGTAATGTTCCTGGCAACACTCAGTAATGTTCCTGGCAACACTCAGTAATGTTCCTAGCAACACTCAGTAATGTTCCTGGCAACACTCAGTAATGTTCCTGCAACACTCAGTAATGTTCCTGGGCAACACTCAGTAATGTTCCTAGCAACACTCAAGTAATGTTCCTGGCAACACTCAGTAATGTTCCTGGCAACACTCAGTAATGTTCCTGGCAACACTCAGTAATGTTCCTGCAACACTCAGTAATGTTCCTGGCAACACTCAGTAATGTTCCTGGCAACACTCAGTAATGTTCCTGGCAACACTCAGTAATGTTCCTGGCAACACTCAAGTAATGTTCCTGGCAACACTCAGTAATGTTCCTAGCAACACTCAGTAATGTTCCTGGCAACACTCAGTAATGTTCCTGGCAACACTCAGTAATGTTCCTGCAACACTCAGTAATGTTCCTGGCAACACTCAGTAATGTTCCTGGCAACACTCAGTAATGTTCCTGGCAACACTCAGTAATGTTCCTGCAACACTCAGTAATGTTCCTAGGCAACACTCAGTAATGTTCCTGGCAACACTCAGTAATGTTCCTAGCAACACTCAGTAATGTTCCTGCAACACTCAGTAATGTTCCTGGCACACTCAGTAATGTTCCTGCAACACTCAGTAATGTTCCTGGCAACACTCAGTAATGTTCCTGGCAACACTCAGTAATGTTCCTGGCAACACTCAGTAATGTTCCTGGCAACACTCAGTAATGTTCCTGGCAACACTCAGTAATGTTCCTAGCAACACTCAGTAATGTTCCTAGCAACACTCAGTAATGTTCCTGGCAACACTCAGTAATGTTCCTGGCAACACTCAGTAATGTTCCTAGCAACACTCAGTAATGTTCCTAGCAACACTCAGTAATGTTCCTGGCAACACTCAGTAATGTTCCTAGCAACACTCAGTAATGTTCCTGGCAACACTCAGTAATGTTCCTGGCAACACTCAGTAATGTTCCTAGCAACACTCAGTAATGTTCCTAGCAACACTCAGTAATGTTCCTGGCAACACTCAGTAATGTTCCTGGCAACACTCAGTAATGTTCCTGGCAACACTCAGTAATGTTCCTAGCAACACTCAGTAATGTTCCTGGCAACACTCAGTAATATTCCTAGCAACACTCAGTAATGTTCCTGGCAACACTCAGTAATGTTCCTGGCAACACTCAGTAATGTTCCTGGCAACACTCAGTAATGTTCCTAGCAACACCTCAGTAATGTTCCTAGCAACACTCATAATGTTCCTGGCAACACTCAGTAATGTTCCTGGCAACACTCAGTAATGTTCCTGGCAACACTCAGTAATGTTCCTAGCAACACTCAGTAATGTTCCTGGCAACACTCAGTAATGTTCCTAGCAACACTCAGTAATGTTCCTGGCAACACTAAGTAATTCCTGGCAACACTCAGTAATGTTCCTGGCAACACTCAGTAATGTTCCTAGCAACACTAGTATGTTCCTGGCAACACTCAGTAATGTTCCTGGCAACACTCAGTAATGTTCCTAGCAACACTCAGTAATGTTCCTGGCAACACTCAGTAATGTTCCTAGCAACACTCAGTAATGTTCCTGCAACACTCAGTAATGTTCTAGCAACACTCAGTAATGTTCCTAGCAACACTCAGTAATGTTCCTGGCAACACTCAGTAATGTTCCTAGCAACACTCAGTAATGTTCCTGGCAACACTCAGTAATGTTCCTGCAACACTCAGTAATGTTCCTGGCAACACTCAGTAATGTTCCAGGCAACACTCAGTAATGTTCCTAGCAACACTCAGTACTGTTCCTGGCAAACTCATCTGTTCCTAGGCAACACTCAGTAATGTTCCTAGCAACACTCAGTAATGTTCCTGGCAACACACTCAGTAATGTTCCTGGCAACACTCAGTAATTTTTCCTAGCAACACTCAGTAATGTTCCTGGCAACACTCAGTAATGTTCCTGGGCAACACTCAGTAATGTTCCTGCAACACTCAGTAATGTTCCTAGCAACACTCAGTAATGTTCCTAGCAACACTCAGTAATGTTCCTGGCAGCACTCAGTAATGTTCCTAGCAACACTCAGTAATGTTCCTAGCAACACTCAGTAATGTTCCTGGCAACACTCAGTAATGTTCCTGGCAACACTCAGTAATGTTCCTAGCAACACTCAGTAATGTTCCTGGCAACACTCAGTAATGTTCCTGGCAACACTCAGTAATGTTCCTGCAAACACTCAGTAATGTTCCTGGCAACACTCAGTAATGTTCCTGGCAACACTCAGTAATGTTCCGTGCAACACTCAGTAATGTTCCTGGCAACACTCAGTAATGTTCCTGGCAACACTCAGTAATGTTCCTGCAACACTCAGTAATGTTCCTAGCAACACTCAGTAATGTTCCTGGCAACACTCAGTAATGTTCCTAGCAACACTAACTAATCTTCTTTACAACACCCATTAATACTCTTAACACCAGGAGAAGCGATCACTCTCACACTGCCACTAGGAAATACCAAAACATTTAGGTGTATTTATTATTGAAGTTTCGCCTGCGCAGCAGGATTCTTCGGTCTAATACAAGTGATTATAACATTAGAGAAAGTAGAAGTGGAGAGATAATTTTGAGGTGATCTGTCCCTCAACTTTGATAAATGATAGTCAGAAATGCTAAGGGATAGATTCCCTAAACTTATCTCTCCATTTCTTCTACTGTGCAGTGTTATAATCGCCTATATTCGACTGAAAAAGCCTGCTGCGCAGGTGAATAATTTCAATACTAAAGATACCAAGGTGCTGCACATTTATCTTTCTCATCAACTTGCCAGTATTGTATACCATTTACAATAATTAAGTGCTGTAACCTGCCTTTCGGATTAAGTGTCTTGCAGTGACCCGTGTAACTCCCTCTTCCTTTTTTTTTCACCTATCAATTTCGCAAATGAAAACTATTATCCTACCTCAGGCTCATACCAAAGTCTAACCCTATCACTACCTGGGATGCGACCCACAACCGTCGACTAACACCCAGGTACCTACTTACTGCTACGTGAACAGAGGTAGCAGGTGTAAAGAAACATGCCCAACGTTTCCACCCGTACAGTGGATCGAACCACGGACAATCAGCATGAGTTGAGGGCGCTACCAACCGAGCTACGAGACACCCCTTCAAGGCGATTCCTTAAGCACATCCAAGGAATCGGAACCTCCCTCTCCTTGAATCCAAATGGCGTACAGCCAGCAGTAAAGACAAGATATGTTATAAAACAAGCTTCTGTTAGGTATCTCCGAAGTGGCACCTTCATGTGACTGCCTCAATTTTTTTCCTTTATTGCTTAAGAAACGCCTTATTCGATCAACATCAGTTTTTTTTAAGGTTGATGTACTGTAACTGGGTAAGAATTCATATAACTACAGACATGTGCAAACGACCTATTATTGCCTACACATGCCAATAGTTACAATAACTTGAGAAAAACCTAATCCGATTGGCATAAAAAAAAATTACGCTGGTGTATCCTATTTAGAAAAAGGTTGGGATTGTTCATGGAGTATGTAAGTATCAAATTTGACTTTTCAGTTGTACATTATTTTTTTCCCTTAAAAAAACTTGAAAAAAAAAAACTCTCCTGAATGTCTTTAATCTTTAAAGGCTGATGAATATGATGAGAAGGATAATACTTTTGGGTTTAAGCTGTGTAGGCTCAAATTGGGTTCGTTTCTTAGCATAGTTAATAACCCGAAATTGATTTGTGTGTAATAATTGGAGAATGCATCTTATGGTCAGCTTCCAGGTTTTAGTGCTGGAATATTTTCCTCAAAAAAAGATTTATGTTATTTTTAGGTTGTGAAATATATATATTGCCAATTTTATTCAACATAATGATATTCATGCTAAAACTAGCGAATGTCTTTTATGATTGGCTTCAAACCTTAAACGCTAACGTGTGTTAGAAAAAAGTTTGGATTGAGTTAGGATTGTGTGGGTACTAATTTGCCAATTTTATTGAAGAAACTGGGAAAATTAAAATACTAATTGTAATGTTATAATTGGTGAACGCCTAATCTAACATGCTTCAAACCCTCGACGCTCATAACATGAAAGAACAACTTCTGAGTAACTTCAAATTTAAACAGCTGTTGTGTCTTGAGAGACTGGCGTCTGTGTAACAAGTGACTTCTGACTGGCTGTAAACTTTCACAGCTAGTTTATCTTAATGGAAGGTTAGAATTGGTTGGGTGGCGGATGTCTTTGTTGGTGGGTACCTAGTTGTGTGAGTGGGCAGGTAAGAGGGGAGTTCAAACACACATATTCACACACACACACACACACACACACACACACACACACACACACACACACACACACACACACACACACACACACACACACACACAGGGTGAGTCTCAGCAATTTACTACAGTAATTAGGTTTCTTCATGCAAATAATTTCCACCATAATACTGACCCTTATTAATGTTCTCATCAGCCACTGACGACCTTCCTGGCGCCACAACTCTACACTATACAGTAACAAGTCACTGGAAGAAACACCAAAAACTTGCTTCCCTTGAAAGTGTGTGATACTGATGGCCATCATTATAGGTGCACACTCGCACACACGCACACACACACACACACACGCTCTCTCTCTCTCTCTCTCTCTCTCTCTCTCTCTCTCTCTCTCTCTCTCTCTCTCTCTCTCTCTCTCTCTCTCTCTCTCTCTCTCTCTCTCTAAAATGCGGATTTCAGATTTTAGTACTACTGTTTATTCGAAATTATTGATTGTTGTCATTTTTGTCTGAGATGACTTTGTTCATCTTGTGGCGTCTTGTAATCACACCCCACACTTACTTACCCACACTCACTCTCCCACGCAAGGAAGTCAGTAGGGAACTGAACAAAAGATTTAAAATGGTGTTCTCAGACGAAACAGGGCAACATCTGAGTCAAAAAGAAAGGGTACACCAATGGATACTGAACACGATACACACGACAGGGAGAGGTGAAAAAACTTTTGAGTAAGCAGTAAAAAATAAAAGCAATGTCATCACAGATTCTTCAAGAGGGCGCAGATGTCTGACCCCCCACTAGCTAAAATCTACAAGTCGATGGATACGGGACATTTGTCTGAGACCTACTAGAAGACAGTGAATGTAGTCCCAATATGTAAGAATGGAAACAGACAAGAAACATTAAACTACAGACCAATATCACTGACAGGCATACATCCAATGAAAGGAAAATTGAGAAAAAGTCAAAACGAGTCTTGGAGCACTTGGAGAAAAGTGGATTTTACAAACAATAACCACACGGGTTTAGAGATCTCAAATTTTTACTGCCAAACCTGCTGAGCTCTATGAAAAAGTACCAGAAGCGAAGCAGGAAAGGAAGGGATTGAGAAAACTGGTATAAAATACCGACACGATGAATATAAACAAATGCAGCGTAATGTGATCCTTTACTGATGACGTTTCCGCTCACACACTGGGGTTTATAAAGTCATAACACACAAAGAGAGGGAATGGCGGACTGTACATGCTTGGACTGCAAGAAGGCATTTAATACTGTACCTTACAAGAGATTGGGACAAAAACTTAAGAAGCAGGCAGAAATAACAGAGAATGCTATACAGTGGACCGCAGAGTATCTTATAGAAAGGAGACAAAGAGTGATTGTCCGAGATGACATGTCAAAAGTGTAAAAGTGGGATTCCGCAAGATGGGTATCAAGACCGGTACTCTTTATAGCACATGTTAATGACATATCAGAAGAGATTTTGACAGATGTATCACAGTTTGCTGATGATGTAAAACTAGCGAGAATAAAAACCTGTGAGGGCAAGACTACGAATAGACTCGAACAAACTGTAAGACTGAAACATACTGGTAAAATTACAGCAATAAATGTTTCAATAGTTGTTCAAATGCTCTTTTACCTACGAAATTGCAGGATTAGTAAGACAAGTGGTTGTTTGAATTCAATCCAGCAAATGCAAACTTACGAAAAATGGGGAATAGGGGAAAGAAGACCGGAAATTGGGACAGAGGCTGTAAAGATCACTGAAGAAAGGAGCTAGGGGGTGAGCGTAGTGCCGAGTACATCTCCAAAGGCACACTTTAACCAAATAACCTCTTCAGCTAATGCTCTGAAGTTAATGATTTCAGGAATCTCAACAGTCATTCATATGTTAGGCCCATCTTGAATTATGCATGAGAAAGCATGTTAAGAAGCTGAAGAAAGTGAAAAGATTTGCAATGAGACTAGTCCCAGAGCTAAGAGGAATGAGATATGAAAAGAAGTTAAAGGAACCAAACATAACGACACTAGAAAATAAAAAAAAAAGATACATTATAACGACAAACAAAATCCTCGGAAGACTTATTAGGGTGGACATTGATAGAATGTTAGAGAGGCGAAGAACGAGGATGAGTCACAGGGATGTCACGAAGTATTTCTACAGTCTCAGAGTTGACAGGAAGTGGAGCGACCTGAACAAAAAAGCAGCTGAGGCAGGAGCCACGAAGCCCATTCTCACACATCGACTCTCCCACACACACCCACCCACTCACCAACACACATGCACATGCACAACACACACACACAAACACACACACACACACACACACACACACACACACACACACCACACACACACACACACACACACACACACACAACACACACACATACACAAATAACTGCTGCAGCATATGGGCGACTAGCAAACCTAACAATAGCATTCCGACATCTCAGTAAGGAATCGTTCAGGACTCTTGTACACAGTGCCCATCAGGCCCATACTGGAGTATGTAGCACCAGTTTGGAACCCATACCTGGTCAAGAAATTAGAGAAAGCGCAAAGGTTTGCAACGAGATTAGTCCCGGAGTTAAGGGGCATGTCCTACGAGGGGAGGTTAAGGGAAATCGACCTGATGACATTGGAGGACAAGAGAGAGAGAGGGGGGGGGCATGATAACGACATATAAAATACTGAGAGGAATTGACAAAGTGGATAGGTACAGGATGTTCCAAAGATGGGACACAGCAACAAGAGGTCACAACTGGAGGTTGAAGACACAGATGAGTCATAGGGATGTTAGGAAGTATTTCTTCAGTCACAGAGTTATCAGGAAGGGGAAAAGTATGGAAAGTGATGTACTGGAAGCAGGATCCATGCATAGCTTTAAGAAGAGTTATGATAAAGTCTATGGAGCAGGGAGAGAGTGGACCTAGTAGCGACCAGTGAGGAGGCAGGGCCAGGAGCTATGAATCGACCCCTGCAACCACAGTTAGGTGAGTACACACACACACACACACACACACACACACACACACACACACACACACACACACACACACACACACACACACACACGCACACACACACACGGTACGTAATGATGTATCACAGTGGGCACCTGTGACGAGCGGGGTCCCACAGGGGTCGGTCCTAGGACCAGTGCTATTTTTGGTATATGTGAACGACATGATGGAAGGGTTAGACTCAGAAGTGTCCCTGTTTGCAGATGATGTGAAGTTAATGAGGAGAATTAAATCTGATGAGGACCAGGCAGGACTTCAAAGAGACCTGGACAGACTGGACACCTGGTCCAGCAAATGGCTTCTCGAATTTAATCCTGCCAAATGCAAAGTCATGAAGATAGGGGAAGGGCACAGAAGACCACAGACAGAGTATAGGCTAGGTGGCCAAAGACTGCAAACCTCACTCAAGGAGAAAGATCTTGGGGTGAGTATAACACCGAGCATGTCTCCCGGAAGCACACATCAATCAGATAACTGCTGCAGCATATGGGCGCCTGGCAAACCTGAGAACAGCATTCCGATACCTTAGTAAGGAATCGTTCAAGACACTGTACACCGTGTATGTCAGGCCCATACTGGAGTATGCAGCACCTGTTTGGAACCCGCACTTGATAAAGCACGTCAAGAAACTAGAGAAAGTACAAAGGTTTGCGACAAGGTTAGTTCCAGAGCTAAGGGGAATGTCCTATGAAGAAAGATTAAGGGAAATCGGCCTGACGACACTGGAGGACAGGAGGGTCAGGGGAGACATGATAACGACATATAAAATACTGCGTGGAATAGACAAGGTGGACAAAGACAGGATGTTCCAGGGAGGGGACACAGAAACAAGAGGCCACAATTGGAAGTTGAAGACACAAATGAGTCAGAGAGATATTAGGAAGTATTTCTTCAGTCATAGAGTTGTAAGGCAGTGGAATAGCCTAGAAAATAACGTAGTGGAGGCAGGAACCATACACAGTTGTAAGACGAGGTTTGATAAAGATCATGGAGCGGGGAGAGAGAGGGCCCAGTAGCAACCGGTGAAGAGGCGGGGCCAGGAGCTAAGACTCGACCCCTGCAACCACAAATAGGTGAGTACACACACACACACACTGCAATGGATCAGAGAATACCTGACGGGAAGGCATTAGCGAGTCATGGTACGTGACGAGGTGTCAGAGTGGGAGCCTGTGATGAACGGGGTTGTAGATGAATGGTTCAGAGAACCGACAAGTTGATAAATTAGACACACATGCAACATTTGGGTATCTTTAATGAGAAAACGTTTCGCCACACAGTGGCTTAATCAGTCCATACAAAGGAGATCGGTGAAAAACAGGAGGAGTTTGAGGTAATCAGTCCCTCAGCCTTGAGTCGATGTGGTCAGTCCATCAGTCTTGAAAAGAATACAGCATATGTGCGAAGTAGCTTATATACTGTAGGCAGGAGAGGTGCAACAGTCGTAGGTGGTGTCACATTTGTCCGATGTGATACCTAGGTCATGCCTAACCCTTGGGCATGACCTACTTCCACATTGGACAAATGTGATACCACCTACGACTGCTGCACCTCTCCTGCCTACAGTATATAAGCTACTTCTTCGCACATATGCTGTACTGTTTTCAAGATTGATGGACTGACCACATCGACTCAAGGCTGAGGGACTGATTACCCCAAACTCCTCCTGTTCTTCACCGTTCTCCTCTATATGAACTGATGAAGCCACTGTGTGGCGAAACGTTTCATCATTAAAGATACCCAAGTGTATCTTTATTTACCACGAACGGGGTTCCACTGGGGTCAGTCCTAGGACCGGTGCTGTTTTTGGTGTATGTGAATGAAATGACGGAAGTGTCCGTGTTTGCAGACGATGTGAAGTTAATAAGGAGAATTAAATCGGATGAGGATAAGGAAGGACTACAAAGGGATCTGGATAGGGTGCAGGACTGGTCCAGCAACTGGCTCCTGGAGTTCAACCCCACCAAGTGCAAAGTCATGAACGTCGGCGAAGGGCAAAGAAGACCGCAGACAAAATACAGTCTAAGAGGCCAAAAACTACAAGCCTCACTCAAGGAAAAGGATCATGGGGTGAGTATAATACCGAGCACATCTCTTGAGGCGCACATCAACCAGATAACTGCTGCAGCATATGGGCGCCTGACAAACCTAAGAATAACGTTTCGACACCTCAGTAAGGAATCGTTCAAGACTGCACAGTGTGCGTCACGCCCATAATAGAGTATGCAGCACCCGTTTGGAACCCACACCTGGTCAAGCACATTAAGAAATTGGAGAAAGTGCAAAGGTTTGCAACGAGACTAGTCCCAAAGCTATGAGGTACGTCCTACGAGGAGAAGTTAAGGGAAATCGACCTGACGACAGTGGAGGACAGGAGAGAGGGGACATCAGAACGACTTATAAAATACTGAGAGAAATTGACGAGATGGACAGACAGGATGTTCCAAAAATGGGACACAGCAACAAGAGGCCACAAGTTGAAGACTCAGATGAGTCACAGAGGTGTTAGAAGTATTTCTTCAGTCACACAGCTGCCAGGAAGTAGAATAGTCTGGGGCTTTAAGATGTATGATAAGGTTCATGGAGCAGGAAGAAAGTGACCTAGTAGCGACCAGTAAAGATGCGGGGCCAGGAGCTATGACTCTACCCCTGCAACCACAATTAGGTGAATACACACTGAGAAACTCTGAGATGTGCTCATGAAATTTCGCACAAATCCCTATGACGACACGGCTGATATTTCCAAGACTTTTTTTAAGAGTAGGCCTACAAGAAGATGAAGAGTATGCTCGATTTCTGTGGCCAGAGGACCCACATGATCCTCAAAGTCCTGTAAAAATGTACCGTTTGAAGTCTGTTTTATTTGGTTAAGTATGTAAACGAAAATATCCCTGAAGTAGATGGATGACCTATGAAGAGAGTCTAGAGAACGTAAACTTGACGATACTAGACGACAGAAAGACGAGAGGTGATATGATTCGACGCACAAAATATTCAGAAGAATTGACAGATGAGTCACAGGGGTGTTAGGAAATACTTCTTTAGCACTTGGCTATCTGGTTGGAAGGAAGTTTAGATGCGTTTTGAAGCAACGTTATTATTACTATTTTTATTTGGGAGCTCAGGGAATTTCTGAGGTGGCTGAAGCCCCCGCCCAATTCCCCAACACTATCCACACCTCCATTTACTCACACTCATCCATCCTCACCACACCCACACTCCCAAAAACCCAGGCACACACACACACGCACACACACTTCATCCTCCCACATACAGCCAGCTACAGACCCGCACCTTCCATATAAGTAAAGTAATTCACTAAGAATATCAGGTGGTAATGGCGGGTAAACTCGTGTTCCTTCGTGAACTTGAAACATAAGAATATCCTGGTAATCTTTACACTCGAGCAACACATAAAGCTCACATAAATGTCTAAAGGACAACCGTAAATATATTCATGTTATAATTTTAAGAAAACTGATAAGACTTATCAGATTAAACGAATAATTTTACGGAGTGATAGAGTCTTTCAAGCTCTCGTTGGCGCGATAACGAATCTTTCCACGACCTTCAAAAACTTTTACCCCACACTCTGAGAGCTTTAAACGCCTTGTTAGTTTGGGTAAGATAGTAACTATTGCATCATAAACAACAAGTGTGTGGCTGCCAAGCAGAGAGAATCCAGCGATATGTGGTAACTTAACCTCGACCACTGTGTGTATCTCAATGTACTTCTTCAGATTTTATTCTTCGTGATTCTAGTTTATTTCTATATTTATGCTGTGGTGGTTTAGTTATATATTATGTCTAAACTCCTCATTCCTCTGTCAGCCTGCCTGTTCCCCCCCCCCCCAACTCTCTCGATTTCTCGTTTTGAACAAAAGGGTCTTACAAGATTAGGTTAGATGTGCCTTTCTTAACTTACAAGGGCTCTCTCTGTCTCTGTCTGTCTCTCTGTCTTTTTCTCTCACTCTCCCTATCTATCTTATGGCGTTCTTTCCTGCCTTCAATACGGTGATTCTTACTGGAAACATCTATTTCTAGAGTTACCTGTCTACGAGACTCGTAAAATCCAATCGAAAAAATTACAATTAACCCACAATAACGTAGATGGAACAATTTACAACTAGCCGACAACACTGTGTTTACAACACTTCATAACTAACCCACAATACAGTGGCTGAAAAAAATCACAACTTACCCACTATAACGTGGTTGGAACAATTCACAACCCACAATATAATGACCACCTGGAGGGTATTCCGGGGGTCAACGCCCCCGCGGTCCAATCCTTGACCAGGCCTCCCGGTGAATCAGGGCTTGATCAACCAGGCTGTTACTACTGCCGCACGTAGTCCAATGTAAGAACCACAGCCAGGTTGATTGGGCTGGGGCACCTCACAACTAACCCATAATAACGTGGCTTGAGCAATTCACAACTAACTCATAATATAGAGGCTGGAACAATTAACAAGTAATCCATGACGAACCTTTGTCGTCGAAGATTCAAAGACTGTATATATTACAAGCACGGAGTGAAGACAAGAGCTTGACGTGCTGTAGAAATGTGGGCAAGGTATCATTCATGAAGATATTCAAGAAAATTGGGTAGTTTAATCATTGGGTATGTTCCCTTACACCTGTTCACCTAGCAGTAAGCAGGTATATTGGTGTCAGCAGACTGATTTCATTCCGTTTAAGGTATATACACCTGATGACGCAATACGCCTTACTTGTTGGGTTTATCGGTTTACTACCAAGAACTTATTCAGCATAAGCTAGGAAGAGACCATGGTCAACTCTCCTTACATCTGTTGCCTTTGTTCACCTTGAAGTAAATAGGTACCTGGGTGTTAGTCGACAGCTGTGGGTCGCATCCTGGGCGGTGGTTAATAGTAGTAGTAGCAGTAGTAGTTGTAGTGGTGATGGTGGTGTTGGCAATAGCAGTAGTAGTAGCAGTAGGTATAGTGATGGAGTGGGGGTAGAAGTAGTAGTAGGGGTAGTGGCACCAGCAGCAGTAGTAGGCGGCTGAAGAGTGGTAGAATAAGTAAGGGTCGGGCTTGAAAATGAGCTACGATAGGCAATCACTTTTACCATGTAGATTCAGTAGGTTAAAAAAAAAAAGCATGGCCTTAACACACGGTCAACCACAGTCAACAAAGTCAGCTTTTTTAGCAATCCGGTCCTTGTTTTCTCAGATGTTCTTGTATCAAAATAAAAACCAGTAATGTATTTGCTGCGAAGTCGGGTTACTTGGCCAAGAGCGCGAGTTCGGATACACAAGGTCGGGTAGCGTGATTTGGGACTTAAGGTCGGACAAGCGAGGTAGGGTCCGCGAATTCAAATGGCTTCAGTACTCGAATTTGTTGGCCAAGACATGAAAATCCAGTAGCTCAGTGGCAGAGTGCTTGACTAGCAACAGAAAGGACACGGGTTCGATCCCCAGACTGGACTTGACGATGGGTAAGCCTCCATACACCAGCCGTCCCTGTTCATCTACCAGTAAGCAGATAACCTAGTTATAGACGGTTGTAGCAGACCGCATCCTGGAGGGTGATAATACAACATATAATTGAGCTTTAAAATGACGAGAGATAAAATAGTAACATGAGGTAGGATAATGACCTGAGGAAGCATAATTACATACGATAGGATAATGATATTTGGTTGGATAATGACATTAGGTAGGATATACATAAGATATGATGATGACATGAGGTAGGATAACAGCTCTCAGCTGTCTTTGAAGTCGATAAATTAGCTAAGCCTCCTCAAAGGAAAAATAATCATACTCATTAAACGGTGAAATATATAGATGAGAAATGAGTATTTATTCTAATTTTGTTATAATTATCTATAAAGAATTATTATTATTCGTTGTTCAGGAAGTTGTTCTTGCCAAACAACTTCCTGAGAACAGGAATTTACTTTACTCAAGCATAGTAATATCATATCCACCTGTCTCACCTTCCCTCTCTTGCAGTGTTTAATAATCTTTCTCTCCGCCAGGTGGTTATCTTGCTTCTGGTAGCGTCGGTAAGAGGTGAGGCTGATGCAGACCCGAAGCCCAACATGGAGTTATACCCACAGTATGGCACCAGCTGGGCAGCACAGCATTTTGGCACACCACAGGAGATAGCTGCTGCCGGTGAATTGGCCTCACACCGTCATGAAGGTAGCCTAGCTTCTTCAGGCTCGGAATTCCTTCCAGCTAAGGCATCCCCATCGCCACTCTTCGCTATCCGGGACGTCCAGACGAGGCCACCGGTGAGACCCGCCATCCAGCTACTGCGCCATCCTACCTTCTTACTTTATCCACCATCGCCGTACTTCCTGCAGACCATCCACCTTCGCGTACCTGATGTCAGGACGCAGGCAGATGTCCACGCACCTGTAACGGCGCCCTCATCGCTCAGCTTTGGCAGTCAGCACACTGCCCAGATCCCCTTCATTCAACAAGGCTCAGGTTCCACTTACCTGAGATTCTATCCTAACCCAGTCGCTGCCTCCACTTATCCTTTCACTACTCGACAAGCCATCAAAGAATTTGCTGTTCCCAGTCACTCGAAAGAAGACGAAGACGACGACGAAGGCGTGTCAGACAAAAATTACATCATCCTACAGCACTTCCCGACGGAGCTGGCAAGCTTGACAAGCCTACGCGACATTGATAACGAACCTGTAATCCCTGCTGGCATCGTTCAGTCCACCCAGCCCAGTTTCAGCCGGGTTGTGTTCATTAACGATAAAGCACATCCGAGCCTCCATGACAAGAAGCCCTCGAAGGATGGTAGTGTTCTTCTTGTGTAACCTGTGTCGGTGTTTGTGTGTGTGTGTGTGTGTGTGTGTGTGTGTGTGTGTGTGTGTGTGTGTGTGTGTGTGTGTGTGTGTGTGTTTCTCCACAACACGAGGGAGTCAAGATCCAAAGTAAATTACCGATTTCTTAAACCAGACATCAAGTCTGTATAGTCAAAACTGTAAATTTGCGTGTCGAGAAGTGAACGTTTGCTTTACAAATCTTTTATCAAGTTACCAAGGTGGAGGAGGACTCTCCAAAGAACGCGTGAAAAAAAAAAATCCAAAAAGTTTCCAAGTAGGTTAGTATGCGCAGCAGATGGTACCTAGGACATGCCAACCCCCACAGTGAACAGCCTCCACGTTCTCTGGCGGCCTCTAGGGGTACAACTATCAGTTTGTAATACAATGTCCCTGACTCCTGTCTGATATTGGCCACGGAGACCTGAATGTACCACTGTTCGGGGTTCTTAAACAATCATCGATTAACTTTAATTTTAATAAAATTTAAACAATTCAAAATCAGATCTAAAAGGGCATTTCTTAAACCCAGTTCAATGATAATTAATTTATTGGATGTTTTAATAAAATTTATAATAAGGATATTTTGTTCCGAGTATTGATTTTTTTAAGTCAGAAATTTTAATGATCGTATCTGACAAGACATTAAAGTGGGCAGGCTGGACGGCAGCATGAAGATAGTGACCTTGCGCACTTTCGTCTGGACGAGCAGCTGCACCAAGATGATCTGTGGAATGAACCACACCCGTTCATCGTCTGCCTCCACCACAACCTTTCTTCTGCCTCGTCATCACCCACAACCTTCCTTCCTCTGCCTCTTTATCGCAATCTTCATTCTGCTTCTTCATCACTTACAGCCTTCCTCTACCTCTTCATTACCACCTTCCTTCCTTTTTTCTCTGCTTTACCACACACAACCTTTCCCATTCATTCCTATTATCTTCATCAATATGGCTGTGTGCAAATACTTTCACCTCTCTTACCTCCTAGGACACTACGTGGGGTGTCATTTTTTTTAATTATATGAAAAACCTACTGTCACATCTTATAATGTGAGGTTTAATTTTACGAGGTTGATAAGTAAGCCAGAGGAAGGGCTCGGTGAAACGTCCAAAATCTCCACCACGCGGATCCTCATATGATAATGACCCGCGTCAGGAGAATTTTTTTCAGTTCTCTAATAGATTACGACAACGCTGAAATGTAATTACCTTTCACAGTGGTTAAATTGCATGATATTTCAATTATGGGTAGAGATTACCCCTAATGAGCTAGGAAATTTATTGAGTTGGCGTGCATCAGGTGTGCAAAGATTCCTAATGAACTGTTACTTAATATATTCAGGTAGCTAGAACAGGGGTGTATACTGGGCCAGGTTCTCTGGTATGGGTAGTAGTCCTTCGTGGTACGGTATGTGTCCTTCATGAGAAGACGTCTGCTACTTTTACTCTATGATCCCTCGCATAATTTCGCTTTTAATAGCCTACTCGATCCTCTCTTGCCGTCCCGCTCTCTCCATCCTCCAGCACACACCTTAGCCTGCACATCTGGCCCCATGCACCGACCTCAGAACTTGTGTGTCGCAGTCAGTTTTCTGATGTCTTCAGATGTTATTTCTAGCCAGGGTTCTGTAGGTTCACAATCCAGGGTTCATTAAATTTAAAGACCAAAGCTTCAGGAAATTCAATGAACAGCGATTCTTTACTCAAACTTTATTTAAATTCTACAATTATTGTTGAACTTCACAGGGTTACTCCACATTCCAGCGTTTACTAAGCTGGTTCGAGTAACTGCGAACATCACATGTCTGAATCAGTATGAACTAAATTTAAGCACAAATTTATTTGAATAAGCTGTTTTATGCGAGTTGTTGTGCAAAACGTTTATATGATACAATCAGAGAAATTATTCTCGCTACCAACTTTGGTCCTGGCGACTGCCAGAAGCAAAGGGAAAGAGATAAATAAAATAATGCAAATTATTAGATTATATAAAATATGATATTTTGTATTATGTTAATTTTAGCAATGTTGGGTAGGTACTTTTCGTAAAATTACGAAATTACAAGAAAAAATTGCATAGCTTTATGTAAATATTTTTCTTGAAGTGGAGTAAATCTTTCGAGTGATTCGAACAAACTAACACAAAAAATCGGTAATAATCCTACTAGTTTATTCAAGGTTGGTCGTCTTTCCTCTCGCCTTCACTCAAGTATGCCGACTTTCCTCAGCCTGCCATGGTATTGACTTCAATTTTCTTGCTCGGCAGTTGATTACGCGCACATGAATCTACTGTAAAACCAATGCTCTCCTATATCGTTTTCAAAACTAAATGTATTCAATTTGAAATCACTTACGAATTTTATTTTAGTTTAACAAATATATAGGTTCATAAAAACAAGAAAGGTGATCTAGGTGGCGTCGTTGGCACAAACCGAGTCGTTATTCATAACAATGTTGTTACTGTTATTGTTCCTAACACCTATATTATGGTTTTTATCAATATATCATGGTTATGGTTATTACCCATAATAATCATGCTTTAGTCAATCATGAGCCAGTAAAGTGATTATCCATAACAAATTATCGGGCAATTATTGAGCAATTAGTTATAATAATCAAATTTTTAGGGAAAATCTTGTAATTGGCCACACACATAGCAAGGTTTCATCGCATAGATAAGCGCACACAGTGGCGGTTCAGCGAGAAGCGCAGCTTCTTCCGAACCGGATAAATATCTATATATCAATAACCCCACATGATGTGGCAAAAACCACACCATCAAAACTCACCCAAAGTGGTCATGCCACTTAGCATTTCTTACCTCTCGCTTCCCTTGTACCCATAACTCTTTTCACTGCTCTGTCCTACCCGTCCCTTCCCTTTCCAGTCATGCTACCCCCCATGGCTAGCAACAGCAGCTAAAATAATGCCAAAAAGTTACTCTATGCACAATTAGGCTGGGCTAAACTATTGTTAAATATAATAAAAAAAATAACTCACCGGAAAAAACGTAACTTGCCTATGAATTGGTTTCCTCTTGATTAGCCTTAAGCAGCTCGTGTCACGTTCGACCGCCACAACACAAGGTGTAGTGCCCGGCTATAGATAAGAGAATGTAAAAACAGGAAATTTCCCAACTATGTCCCGCTCCTCACCTGTTTAAGACAGTAATACAGTTACGTACTTTTATTAGCTATCAAATTTCCAGACAAATTAATCTGGCTGAATCCTCAAGCGTTAACTTTAACGTTATTTAAGTAATACTAAATTTTTGAACTCGTGAATGTTCTCCATGATAGTTATTACCGAATGGTTAACATTTAGAAAACAATAAATATTTATTGTTATCGAACTTGTGGGTGGTTTTTAGTAGCTGTGGTGGTGGTGGGGATATTGTTCACCTTGGCAGGGACCAGGTAAGTACGGGACCACCAGGTATGTGAGGGCCAGCTGGTGCAAACAACGGAGGCAATCAGGTGAAGGAGCCAGTGACTGCTCCATGCCAGCTCTGGCACCGATATTTGTTTCGTTTGGCACCACTGAAGGGTAAGAAGTAGTAAGCATAAGCAGTTTTGTTTGTTCTCCTTTGACCACTCCCTGAATCTCTCTCATCCAACCTTCCTAGCTCACAAACCCCCTTGCCTTCTCCATTTTAATTAACCTCCCCAGTTGCTAACACTTTTGACACCTTACTACTATCCTTCCCCATTCACCTACACCCTTCACCACGCATTACTAACCTTCCCAATCACTTGTGCCTTTGACCATTCACTGTTATTCTCATTTACCTGTGCCCTTGACCCATCCATTCTGTTCTCTCCCATTTACTAGGACCTTTGACTCTTCCTTTCTCTCCTTCCTTATTCATCTCCACCATTGATTCTCTAATTCTAAACTGCCCTGATCCACCTACACCCTTGATCCCTCCCATTCTGTAACCTAAACCCCCATTCACACACACCTCTCACTTGCTATTGCACCATAGTCTCGCAGCACCTGTCCTTCCCAGCGGTCAGCAATGTCATCTTGATAACGGTGTCTTTCCCTAGTAATGTCACGACGGCTCATCCCTCTCTGTGTCTCATCTTCCGTAGATGCGGTCAACAATCGTGCAACCCATTCACATATAATGAGATGAAACTCCTACATACAAAAAGAGTCAATAAAGCGGCTGTGACCAGGTGGTCATATGGTCGTTCAGGTCTCCGGACAAGTCTTGCGTCAGAGGCAAGGCATCTATACTGTTCCAGTTTACTTCTAGTGAAGCGCGCAACCCTTCCTCCGCCCCCACCAAGGTCGCCTGCCTAACCAGTCTTCCTGGAGAGACAAAACAGGGTTTAGGGGTGGAGCTGAGGCCACCAGGATGTGGGGGAATGCCCTGGGTGTCTGGGGGCGAGTGCCTCACCCATCGTGTGCCATCCTGTGCTTACATTACATCACTTGCTGTACGCTTGGCTCATCTGCGTTTCACTAGATTTTTGCTACTTTGATTCTTGTGCATTTACGGGGTATCGACTTCAATTTTATAGGCTTCTCATCAACAAAATTTCAGAGCTGGCAGAGCCTTATCTCACAGAGGCCCAGAGTTCACAGAGTTTCACAAAGATCTCAGACCATATCCATTCAGTTGATTATATTTCCTGTTTTAGTGATTAAAGTATACTTGATGTTAGTGTCTGGGTGGATTGCAATCCATACGTTTTTAACGCAACAAATTTACTTTTAGTCCATACAGCTCACAGTCTCCATAACTCATAGCACAACAGATTTCTAAGTACCACATCTCAAAGCGCTCCACAATTCACAAGCTCACAACTTATCGTTATTAGCACCAGGGACATAATGAGTAGTGGTTCCACCTCACTCAGGAAAGCTTCGCCTCGGTGGCAGACGAGAATGGAGTTGACACTGTTGACCAGACTTTGATTGCCTAACACTAGGGCGGGGTTGTTGTCGCTGGTGGTAGTGATGTGATTGTGAGTGTTTATGTCATTACTTGTTTGTAGTTACAGGACCAGTTTATGGTATCCAGCTTTCATGATCAGTTTGTTAAAACTCTAAATTTTTCAGGTGTCGTATCGCTACCTCTTCTTGAATCACTTTCCAGTGTTTTATCATTCTGTCTATGAAGAGAAACTTTGTAGTATCTGTTCAGCATCAGTTTTGTTTGTCTCTGTAACTGTGACCTCTTAATGTCCCCGTTCATAGTCCCAAAAAATTATCTTTATCTATTTCTCGAACTTTTTATGATTAGGTGGTGCGTCTAACATTTCCCTTTCCCATTTGCCAAAACAAAGTTTATCCTCATCAAGAGTGTTAGTTAAAGTTTTTTTTATTAACACGGGCCCACTACAACTTTTTCATTTTTTGGGAAGCTTTTTTTTGTTGAATCTTATAACGGCAACAACTGCGCCACAAAATTTTATAAATGGTTTTGAATTATGTCATGTATTTCTTTCTTTACTAAAAATTTTTTTTAGTTCATATATAAGCATCTTTTACGTTATTAGATGCGGTTCTGTTTTTTTACAACCCCTGCAAATATTTTGTGATGGGGCGCGGATAATAAGTGATGATTTGATCTTGTGTACACTACGTCAAAGGTTTTGTCTAGGATTTATTTTCCCTATTAATATAAAACGCTCCTTTTTGAATAGAATTAAAAAAAAAAAGGTATAATAACAATGTGTAGGCACAGCATTACCCGTTTACGGTGGTTTTTTTGGGGGCCCAAGTGTTTTTGTTCTCTCCTGTTAATTTTTAAAATAAGTGTTAAATTATAGTTATAAAATGGCTGTCCACCTACTGTGTGGTCGATCACCCGTTGAAGTGTAGGATTGGGGGATGATCTTGCGAATGTAGGGGGGAAAAAAACTAAATATTTTCAGAGAAATTGTCTTTGAATTGTTTTTGTACAGTTGTTGTAAAACTGCAGACCCTGATCGGAAAGACTGTTGTTGTAGTTTACGAAAACTCGATAAAAAGTTTGTATTTTCCAGTCTAGTTTCTTTTCGCTAAAGCTTTTATATAGTATAGAGTAAAGTGCTGTGTCTATGCTAAAGAGCTTGCGGTGGGAAAAGTAGTAGTTAGCAAAATGAAACTTGTAGTAGTTATCAGACACGAAATGTTGCTCGTGCACACACGATGACTCATAAAGAAAACGAAAACCTTTTTTTTTTATATTTCACGTAAACCCGATAAAGTAAAAACCCTTTTGGGGTGTGTCCCGTTTATACAGTGTGTAGGGAAAAGTGTCCATACTGTGTGCTGTGTTTTAGGACTCTGCCAATCAACTATTTTCTTATGCTACTCCATAATGCCCCAAATAAAGCTCGCCCCCTTTTTGTTTTAATTTCTTTGCCTGTAAGATGATTTTTATTTTTTCTTGGCACAAAAATAAAAAAAATGCGGTTACACACTGAAAGAATTTTCTTTTTTGTATATGCCCCGGAAGGCTCCTTCGGTGTATTTACACTCAGGTGTGCCTTTTTTATATATATTTTTTAAAAATTTTTTTTATATATATATAATATAAAATTTTATATTTTATATTTATTTTTATATTACGTGGTATAGGTAAAATTGCAAATTTGCAAGAACTTTTTTAAAAAATGGGCCTTTCTAAAATTTTTTCTTAACGTTTTAAATTTTTTTTATAAGAACATAAAAAAGAAGGAACGCAACGGGCCCACTACCATCGGAGCAGGTCCTGTCCCCCTATTTTAAACAAAAACCCCCCCCCCGGGGGGAGCCCAAAGACCCACCCCGTTGGTATCCCACCAAAGGGTGGAGCACTGCACCAGACCAGCGCCAAGTTGTTCAGGTCCCCCTCACCCCCCCACCCACTCATGTATTTATCTAACCTTTTTTAAAAATACAAAACTTTTTGCCTGAAAAAACGTGCTGGGGTTTTATTCCCCTCATCCACAACTCTATTTCCAAACCAGTGCTTTCCTTATCTTCCCGAAACTGAATTTTTCCAACATGAAACCATTGCTGCGAGTCCCGCTTTGGGTGGAAATTTCAGACGTATTTAACCCCTTTTTTTTCCTGTTTTCCATTTTTACATCGATTTCCCCCCTAATTCTACCCCTTTCGAGAGAGTGCAGATTTAGGGCCCCCAGTCTGTCCCATTGGGGAAAATTTCTGATACATGGGTCATCTTTGTCATCCTCCTCGTACGTTTTTCCGAGCATTTATATCCATTTGTAAAACGGTGACCGAATGAGCAGCATAGTCTAAATGGGCCCAACAAGGGTTTTAGAGTTGAAAAACAACCCGAGGACCTATTATTTATATTCTAGATATGAAGCCAAGAATTCTGTTTGCTTTATTGGGGAACAAATGCACTGTTGTCTTGGTTTTTTTACGCTAACCGAACTCATAAAACCCTTTTCGCAAAAGTGTATTAGTTACATTAATTGTTTATTGTGCTGGTTTTTAACTGTCCCAAATTTTAAAAATTTTCATTTTTTAAAAATTAAACTGATCTGCCCTTCTCCGACCTTTTTTATGTCTATTAAAATATCCTGGAGTGCTCAGTGTCCCATTAGAATGAAAAGGACGGCCTATTTTGGGTCTCGCAAATTTGCTTATAAGAACATAAGAACATAAGAACGAAGGGGAAAACTGCAAAGGCCCACGGCCCATGCGAGGCGGCCAAGTCCCTACCGGGCTTAAGCCAATGCACCCAACCCCGTCAGGCAGGTCCATTGATTAAGGGAGGAACAGGCAACCCACCGGTACCAAGCTATCAGATCCAACTCCACCCACCCACTTTCCACTCATGTATTTATCCAACTATTTTTAAAGCACACAACGTTCGGCCTCAAAAACTGTACTTGGGGTTTGTTCCACTCATCCACAACTCTATTAAAAAACCAGTACTTCCTATACCCTTTTCCAAATCTGAATTTTTTCAACTTAAAACCATTGCTGGGTCCTGTCGGGTTAGATTTTTTCAGCACACTATTTACATCCCCTTTATTTTTCCCTGTTTTCCCATTTATACCCCTAAATCATACCCCCCAAATTTCTAGTCTTTCTGGGGTGCAGATTAGGGCCCTTATCTTCTCAAGGGAAGGTTTCTGCGGGATCAAATTTGTCATCCTCCTTTTTACTTTTCCAGAGCATTTTTCCATTCTGTAAACGGTGACCAAAATGTGCAGTATCTAAAAGAGGCCTACAAGGATGTATAGGTTAAAAAAAACCTGAGGACTCCAAATTTTTTTGCTTCATGATATGAAGCCAATGATTCTATTGCTTTATTGCGAACACTTATGCACTGTTGTCTTGGTTTCAGATTACTGCTAACCAGAACTCCTAATCTTTTTCGCAATCCGTAATATTAAGATCTACATTATTTAGTTTATATGTGGCATGGTTATTGTCCTGTCCAACATTTAGAACTTTGCATTTGTCTATATTAAAACTGCATCTGCCACTTCTCGACCACTGCATCAGTCTATTCAAATCTTCTGTAGTGCTCGAAAGTCTCGTCAGAATGAATTGGACGGCCTATTTTGGTGTCATCGGCAAACTTGCCGATGTCGCTCTTTATGCCCTCATCATGTCGTTTATGATAGATTGTGAAACAGCAGGGGGTCCAACACATGACCCCTGTGGAACACCGCTCGTGACGCTTCCCCACTCTGATTTCTCCCCATTTATGCAAACTCTCTGCTGCCTATTTGTCAACATGCTCTATCCAGGAAAAAATTTTCCTCCTTTCATGTGCCTTAATTTTCCTCAATGTCTTGATGTGGGACCCTGTCAAAAGCCTTACTGAAGTCCTATACACATATCATATTATTACCATGATCTACCTCCTCAAATACCTTAGTGAAAAAAGTTAATAAATTCGTAAGGCAGGAACGCCCTTTGTAAAACCATGCTGAGATTCGTTGATTAATTATGCTTTCAAGGTGGCTACGACTGCCTCGGCATTATTGATTCCATAAATTTTCCCACTATGGAGGTTAGACTTACTGGTCTATAGTTCGAAGCTAAGGACCTGTCACCTGCTTTGAAATAGGTATCAATTTGCCATATTCACTTAATCTGGCCCATGCCAGTTTGTGGATATGTTGAAAAGATTAGCCAAAGGTGTGCTAAGCTCCTCTTTACATTCCTTTAACCCTTGCATTACAGTTCATAGGGCCTGGGGATTTGTTAGGTTTTAATTTATCTATTTGCCTAAGGACCATGTCACTTGTGACCCTAATCGTGCACATTTATTATCGTCCTGTTCTACATAATTTATCATTACTGGAATATCGCTGGTATCCTCCTGTGTAAAAACTGAGAGGAAGTATGTGTTAAAAATTCTACACATTTTCTTTCACTGTCGTGAGCTGACCCGTAGGAACTTTTGAGTGGGCCTATCTTGTCCTGAGCTTACTTTCTGTATACTGAAAGAATCTTTTGGGTTAGTCTTCGATTCTCTTGCAACTTTAGCCTCATAATCTCTTTTTGCTTTTCTAATTCCCTTTTTTTATTTCTCTCTTTAACTGAATATATCGATTTCTTAATTGCCCCTGTCCTCTTTTGATTTGCCTATATATGCCTCTCATTTGACCAATCAGATATTTTATCTATTGTCATCCATTTAGGATCATTTTTGTTTGATCTGATTTCCCTATTTGGAACATAATTTGACTGAGCAGCTAGAACTATGCCCTGGAAAGCATCATATCGGCAACCATCACCACCTACCTGACCTTAGTCAGGTCATTCCAGTTCAGCCCACCTAAGTATTTTCAGTCTATGAAATCAGCCATGCGAAGTCAGGACGGAGACTGATTGACATTATTAGGGAATTCCAGATATATTAAAACTGAGTGATTTGTGATCACTTTCCCAAGCTCATCATAAACCTCAGATTATTATTAGTGTTTCCCTACTGGCAAGAACCAAGTCAGGAGGTTATTTCCCTAGTTGGCTCTGTCACAAAACTGTTTTAAAAAAACATCCTGGATCGTATCAAGAAAGTCACCTGACTCTAAATTTCCTGTCATAATTGCTCCAGTCAATCTGTCTATAGTTGAAATCTCCCATTAGCACAACATTTTCGTATGTAGATGCCTTACGAATTTCGTCCCATAGAAGTTTACTGCACTCCCTATCAAGATTAGGGCCCTGTAAATCACACCCAAAATTAGTTTTTCTCGGCCTCGAGAAGTGTAACCAAACAGATTCAGTGGCTGACGCTTCTCTTTTATATCTTGTCTAACACAACAATTTAAATTGTCTTCTGACATACATCGCTATCTCCACCACCCTTCCTGTTGACCCTGTCAGTGTGGAATAATTTATAGCCTTGTATGTGACATTCGAGGGCATCTCTCTATCTTTCAGATTGAGCCAGGTCTCTTTTATAGCAATAATATCTATGATTCCCTGCACTTGCAATTATCTTAGCTCATCTATCTTATTTCTTACACTACTGCTATTAGTATAGTAAACCTTAAGGGAGCTAGTCCCTTGCTGTCCCCCTTTGTTTGCTGACCTGATCTATTGTCTTTATTTATAACTTCATGCTGAAAGCCTTTTATACATTTACTGATTCCAACCCTAGTGTTGCAACCTGCTTGTTTCCCACACACACCCATACCTCTATCTTCTATCAGTTTAAAATCATAGGCATTTCACCAATGGCCTTCTCAATTGAGTTTGCAAGTGCTACCACCCCTGCCCCAGAGAGATGTACCCCATCCCTTGCATACATATCATTATTATTTTATTATCACACTGGCCGATTCCCACCAAGGCAGCGTGGCCCGAAAAAGAAAAACTTTCACCATCATTCACTCCATCACTGTCTTGCCAGAAGGGTGCTTTACACTACAGTTTTTAAACTGCAACATTAACACCCCTCCTTCAGAGTGCAGGCACTGTACTTCCCATCTCCAGGACTCAAGTCCGGCCTGCCGGTTTCCCTGAACCCCTTCATAAATGTTACTTTGCTCACACTCCAAACAGCACGTCAAGTATTAAAAACCATTTGTCTCCATTCTTCCTATCAAACACGCTCCGCATGCCTGCTGGAGTCCAAGCCCCTCGCACACAAAACCTCCTTACCCCTCTCTCCAACCTTTCCTAGGCCGACCCCTACCCCGCCTTCCTTCCACTACAGACTGATACACTCTTGAAGTCATTCTGTTTCGCTCCATTCTCTTACAATGTCCGAACCACCTCAAAAACCCTTCTCAGCCCTCTGGACAACAGTTTTGGTAATCCTGCACCTCTCCTAACTTCCAAACTACAAATTCTCTGCATTATATTCACACCACAAATTGCTTCAGACATGACATCTCACTGCCTCCAGCCTTCTCCTCGCTGAACATTCATCACCCATGCTTCATACCCATATAAGAGCGTTGGTAAAACTATACTCTCATACATTCCCTCTTTGCCTCCAAGGACAAAGTTCTTTGTCTCCACAGACTCCTAAGTGCACCACTCACTCTTTTCCCTCATCAATTCTATGATTTCACCTCATCTTTCATAGACCCATCCGCTGACACGTCCACTCCCAAATATCTGAATACATTCACCTCCTCCATACTTTCTCCCTCCCATCTGATATCCAATCTTTCATCACCTAATCTTTTTGTTATCCTCATAACCTTACTCTTTCCTGTATTCACCTTTAATTTTCTTCTTTTGCACACCCTACCAAATTCATTCACCAATCTCTGCAACTTCTCTTCAGAATCTCCCAAGAGCACAGTGTCATCAGCAAAGAGCAGCTGTGACAACTCCCACTTTGTGTGTGATTCTTTATCTTTTAACTCCACGCCTTTTGCCATAAAAGTTGTTCCAGTTGTCAATGAATGGGATTGCAAGTTCCTTGCAGTATCTGTCTAGCCAGCAATTTACACCAATTGCCCTAGACAACCATTCATTTCCTACTCCCCTCTAGGCAAGATGCTACATATGATTGGGACCCCTCCCTTAGACTTAATGAAATCTATAGCTGACCTGTACTTACCTAGCAGCTCTTCTCTCCTACCCTTCCCAATATCATTTCCACCAGCACTGAGACACATAATGGGCTTGTTCCCATTACCTGACATGATATTATCCAGCCTGTTAACTATGTCCCTAACACCAGCTCTCATCTTCTTATTCCTATTACAAAAATCACGGTCAATATATCTTACCTGAGAGTCACCAACCACAAGAATGCGCTTGCCTCTGTTAGCAGGGGCAGTAGTACCCTTACCTTCACTGGCCACTGAAGTGCATTCATCCTGAAGAACAGAGAAGCGATTTCCTACCTTCAGATCTTCACTCTTAACTTTCCTTATTCTGATTTCCTCCCATTACTGGTTACCACTCGCCACTTGTAGCAGGTGCTGGACTGCACCTCACTGCTGGTAGCCGTTGCTACCTCCCCACCTACAGCCTCCTCACAGCGAGAGACAGACTGCACCTCACTGCTGAAGCCTCATTCCCACAACTCCAGCCACCTCACACTCTCTCCCAGACCATTGAAGTGGACCTTCAGCCTCCTAATCTCCTCCTGGAGAAGCAAGACCTCCTCTTCAAACTCTCCATCCTCAATTTTTAAAACACTGCAGAAGCAAGCCATGCTTTGTAACCGTCCACGCTAATCCCCAAAGCAGCTCAGGGTCTGTGACCTCACGTGATGACTGACCACAATCCTTATGTCGCTATTTATTCCCTCATCTATGTCGTTTATGTAAATTGTGAACAACAACGGGCCCAACACTGACCCCTGAGGAACACCGCTTGTGACGTGCCCCCATTCTGATTTCTCTCCATTTATGCAAACTCTCTGCTGTCTATTTGTCAGCCATGCCTCTACCCAGGAAAAAATTTCTCCTCCTATTCTGTGTGCCTTAAGTTTCCTCAATAGCCTCTGGTGTGGAACTCTATCGAAAGCCTTACTGAAGTCCACATACACAATATCATATTCATTACCATGATCTACCCCTCAAACACCTTAGTGAAAAAAGTTTAGTAAATTCGTAATACAGGAACGCCCCTTTGTTAAAACCGTTGTTGAGATTCATTAATCAATCTGTGCTGTCAAGATGGCTACGATTGCTTTGGCAAATTATTGATTCCATAAATTTTCCCACTATGGAGGTAAGGCTTATTGGTCTATAGTTCGAAGCCAAGGACCTGTCACCTGCCTTGTAAATAGGTATTACATTTGCCATTTTCCACTTATCAGGTACTATGCCAGTTTGTAGTGATATGTTGAAAAGATTAGCCAAAGGTTTGCTAAGTTCCTCTTTACATTCCTTTAACACCCTTGCAAACAGTTCATCATGGCCTGGGGATTTGTTAGGTTTTAGTTTCTCTATTTGTCTGAGGACCATGTCACTTGTTACCGCAATCGTACATAGTTTATTATCATCCTGTTCTACATAATCTATTATTTCAGGAATATCGCTAGTATTTTCCTAGGTGAAAACTGAGAGGAAGTAGGTATTTAGAATTTCACTCATATTCTTTTCACTGTCAGTGATCTGACCAGTGTTATTCTGAAGTGGGCCAATCTTGTCCCTAATCTTACTTCTGTATACCTGAAATAACCATTTTGGGTTAGTCTTTGAATCCTTGCGACCCTTTGCCTCATAATCCCTTTTTGCTTTTCTTATTCCTTTCTTTATTTCTCTCTTTAATTGAATATATTGATTTCTTAACTACCCATCCCCTCTTTTGATACGCCTATATATGCCTCTCTTTTGACCAATGAGATGTTTTAATCTGTTGGTCATCCATCTGGGATAATTTTTTTTTAGATTTAATTTCCCTACTCGGAACAAAAGCTGTCGGGCAGCTAGAACTATGCTCTGAAAAACGTCATATTGGCAACCAAGATCACCTACCTGGGCCCATAGTCAGGACATCCCAATTTAGCCCACCAAGGTTAATTTTTCAGTCCTCACGAAGCCGGCCAAGCGAAAAAACTGGGACAGAGATTTGATTGCAGTTATCTGGGTAATCCATGATTTATTGAAACTAAGTGATTTGTGTCACTTTCCCCCGCTCATCATTAACCTCAAGATTATTAATTAGTGATCTTTGTTGGAAAGAACCAAGTCAAGCAGATTGTTTTCCCCTAGTTGGTTCTGTCCCCAACCTGTTCTAAAAAGCAATCCTGAAACAGTATCAAGGAAAGTCACTAGACTCAAGATTTCCTGTCATATTGTTCCAATCAATTTGTCTAAAGTTATAATCTCCCATTATCACAACATTTTCTTATCTAGATGCCTTATGAATTTCGTCCCATAACAGCTTACTGCCCTCCTTATCAAGGTTTGGGGGCCTATAAATCACACCCAAAATTAATTTGTCACGTCCCTCGAGAAACTGTAGCCAAACAGATTCTGTGTTCGATGTTTCTAATCTTATATCATGTCTAAGACAACAATTTAAATTTTCTCTGACATACATCGACACTCCACCACCCTTCCTGTTGACCCCATCAGTGTGGAATAGTTTATAACCCTATTTGTTGCATTCAGAAGGCATTTCTCTATCTTTTTAGGTTAAAACCCGGTCTTGTTATACCCAAAAATATCTATATTACCTACACTTGCAAGTAATCTTAGCTCATCTATCTTATTTCTTAGACTCCTACTATTTGTATAGTAAACCTTTAAGGGAGCTAGTCACTCGTTGCCCTCTACTATCTCTCTTTGTTGATCAATTGATTTGCCATTACTAGCAACTTTATTTTGAATATTGTGTTTTAAACATATCCCTGAGGTATCCCGGTAATAACTCCTGTTTTTAACCCTAATGCTGCAGTCTGATTGTTTCCCACAAACACCCATACCTCTATAATCTATCAGTTTATATTCCTAGACAAACATTTAATTACCCTCTCAATTGAATTGGCTAATGCAACCACTCCATCCCCAGAGAGATGAACTCCATCCCTTCATACATATCACGTTTGCCAAAGAATAGGTCCCAGTTATCAATGAATGGGATTGCAAGTTCCTTGCAGTACCTGTCTAGGCCCGCAATTTTACCAATTGCCCTAGAATCCATTCTTGCCCACCCCCTTTCTAGGCAAGATGCTACATATGACTGGGATCCCTCCCTTGACCTAACTACTTCTATGGCTGCCTGTACTTACCAGCAGCTCCTCTTCATACCCTTCCCCGTGTCATTACCCCCAGCACTAAGACAGATATGGGCTTGTTCCATTACCTGCCATAATATTATCCAACCTGCTGACTATGTCACCAACCAGCTCCAGGAAGACACACTGTCTGACCTTTCTGTCTCTGTTACAAAATGCATGGTCCATATATCTTACCTGAGAATCGCCTACTATTAAAATATTCTTACCTTGATTTTGCAGGGGAATCAGTGGTACCTTCAACCTCACTAACCACTGAAATACACTCGTCTTGGAGAACAGGAATCGATTTCCTACCTTCACATCTTCTCTTATTAACTCTCCTCATCTTCCTTCTTCCTGAACTGTGAACCACTTGCCACTTAAAACGGCTGCCACTATCACTGCTGGTGGGCCATTCCTTCCTTACCAGCTAAATCCTTCTCACACTCAATCCCAAACTCATCTATGCGAAGCTTCACCCTCCTATTTTCCTCCTGAAGAAGTAGAATCCCCTTCTTCAACACTTTAACCGAGATTCTAAAACACTCAAACCATGGTGCTTGGTAACAGCCACGCTAAAATCCAAGAGCTTAGGGGGTTGACAGCAGGGGACCACTGACCTCACGTTTAAAGTAATGTTAATGTAAAAAATTTAAAATTTTGTACCAAAAAGAACCTTAGAAATCTTACCTAACCCTTTTTATAACAACGCATTAATTTACCCCCTAATCCCCAAATAATTTTTTTAGATAAGTTTACATAATTTGCAAACACAATTTCGCTTGGCCTTATTCGGCAGAAGAGCTGCATTTAAGGGAAAGTCGCAGTTTTACATATTCAGCCGACACTATACGCATATAATATTCGTGCGAATAGACAGAACTTGCAATCTTGGCTTAAATAGCAACGCTCATCTTGCCATATAGGACAAGCGAAAATTTGTGTATGCAATAATTTCATTCTGAACCTAACGAAAAAAATATATTTCACTGTGTTTGTTTAGTATTAAATTACTGTAAACAAATCTAAAATATATTTAGATGGGTTAGGCTAAAATAATTTGTTCTTGTTATAATAAGGTTAGGTAAGTTTTCTAAGATTCTTTTGGAGCAAAATTAAATTTTTTTACATTATCATTAATGAAAAATATATATCTTTAAACGTACAAAAGAAAATTTTAGAAAGGTCTTAATTTTAAATGAGTTCTTGCTAATTGACCAGTTTTACATATTCGGCACGACATATATATATATATATATATATATATATATATATATATATATATAATATATATATATAATATATATATATATATATATATATATATATAATATATTATATATATAATATATTGTCGTGCCGAATAGGCAGAACTTGCGATCTTGGCTTAAATAGCAACGCTCATCTTGCCATATAGGACAAGTAAAATTTGTGTATGCAATAATTTCGCCAAAATCATTCTGAACCTAACGAAAAAAAATATATTTGATTGTGTTTGTTTAGTACTAAATTATTGTAAACGTATTTAAAATATATTTAGTTGGGTTAGGCTAAAAAAAATTGTTCTTGTTATAATAAGGTTAGGTAAGTTTTCTAAGATTCTTTTGGTGCAAAATTAATTTTTTTTTACATTAACATTAATTCAAACTTTATTCTCTATAAGTATTACAATGCTGAGTTTACAGAATTTGGTTATTGTGTGGTTTACATGTAGTAAAATAATAATTACAGAGTGTACCACTAGAACACCTAGGATGGCTAGGCATTTCGGGCAGACTTATATTAAATCTTAGGTTTAAAATATTGCAAAATTATGAGATAAGTTGGTATTATGGCTAAGTGACTAAATACTAGTTGTGAGTTTAGCAATGTGAATGCTTTTGTTTTGGCACTATACATAGTTTCAGTATTGGAGTATCACAGGCCAACTTTTGACTAGTTAAGATTCATTATTTTGAGATTGAGATTGATATTTTTGTTTATGGTCAAATGGGTGAGTGAGTGTAAGTGTGAACTACCAGGTGGTATTCGTATTATTAGTTGACAGGGTGTATCAGGGAGATAAGATGTTTTCTGATGGTAGTTTTGAAGGTGATGAATGTGTCTGCAGTTTTGGAATTTTCAGGTAGGGTGTTCCAGATTTTAGGGCCTTTGACATACATTGAGTTTTTGTAAAGGTTTAGTCGGACACGGGGAATGTCATAGAGATGTTTGTGTCTGGTGTTGTGCCTGTGGGTTCTGTTACAACTATCAAGAAAGCGTTTTAGGTCAAGGTTAATATTGGAATTTAAGGTCCTGTAGATGTAGATTGCACAGTAGTAAGTGTGGATGTACTGAACAGGGAGTGAGTTTAGATCTATGAAGAGTGGGGGGGGGGGTGTTGCCAGGGATGGGATTTAGTGATTATTCTTACTTCGGCTTTTTGTTGGGTTATTATTGGCTTTAGGTGTGTTGCTGCAGTTGAACCCCAAGCACAGGTAGCATAGGTGAGGTATGGATATATAAGTGAATGGTATAGTGTGAGAAGGGCAGTTTTAAATGAGTTCTTGCTAATTGACCAGTTTTACATATTCGGCACGATATTATATACATATATTTATATATATATATATATATATATAATATATATATATATATATTATATATATATATATATATATATATATATATATATATATTATGTCTTGCCGAATAGGCAGAACTTGCAATCTTGGCTTAAATAGCAACGCTCATCTTGCCATATAGGACAAGTGAAAATTTGTGTATGCAATAATTTCGCCAAAATCATTCTGAACCTAACGAAAAAAATATATTTCACTGTGTTTGTTTAGTATTAAATTATTGTAAACAAATCTAAAATATATTTAGTTGGGTTAGGCTAAAATAAATTGTTCTTGTTATAATAAGGTTAGGTAAGTTTTCTAAGATTTTTTTGGGTGCAAAATTAAAAATTTTGACATTAACATTAATGAAAAAAAATATATCTTTAAACGTATAAGAGAAAATTTTTTAGAAAGGACTTAATTTAAATTGAGTTCTTGCTAATTGACCTTTTTTACATATTCGGCAAATATATATTATTATTATTTTTATTATCACACTGGCCGATTCCCACCAAGGCAGGGGGGCCCGAAAAAGAAAAACTTTCACCATCATTCACTCCATCACTGTCTTGCCAGAAGGTGCTTTACACTACAGTTTTTAAACTGCAACATTAACACCCCTCCTTCAGAGTGCAGGCACTGTATTTCCCCAAATCTCCAGGACTCAAGTCCGGGCTGCGGTTTCCCTGAACCCCTTCATAAATGTTACTTTGCTCACACTCCAACAGCACGTAAAGTATTAAAAACCATTTGTCTCCATTCACTCCTATCAAACACGCTCATGCATGCCTGCGGAAGTCCAAGCCCCCTCACACAAAACTCCTTTACCCCTCTCTCCAACCTTTCCTAGGCCGACCCCTACCCCGTCTTCCTTCCACTACAGACTGATACACTCTTGAAGTCATTCTGTTTCGCTCCATCCTCTCTACTGTCCAAACCCACCTCAACAACCCTTCCTCAGCCCTCTGGACAAACAGTTTTGGTAATCCCGCACCCCCTTTCCTAACTTCCAAACTACGAATTCTCTGCATTATATTCACACCACACATTGCTCTCAGACAGGACATCTCCACTGCCTCCAGCCTTCTCTTCGCTGCAACATTCATCACCCATGCTTCACACCCATATAAGAGCATTGGTAAAAACTATACTCTCATACATTCCCCTCTTTGCCTCCAAGGACAAAGTTCTTTGTCTCCACAGACTCCTAAGTGCACCACTCACTCTTTTCCCCTCATCAATTCTATGATTCACCTCATCTTTCATAGACCCTTTCCGCGGGACACGTCCACTCCCAAATATCTGAATACATTTCACCTCCTCCATACTCTCTCCTCCAATCTGATATTCAATCTTTATCACCTAATCTTTTTTTTATCCTCATAACCTTACTCTTTCCTGTATTCACCTTTAATTTTCTTCTTTTGCCACCCTACCAATTCATCCACCAATCTCTGCAACTTCTCTTTAGAATCTCCCAAGAGCACAGTGTCATCAGCAAAGAGCAGCTTTTGACAACTCCCACTTTGTGTGTGATTATCTTTTAACTCCACGCCCCTTGCCAAGACCCTCGCATTTAAATTTTTCTTACAACCCCATTTTATAAATATATTAAACAACCACGGTGACATCACACATCCTTGTCTAAGGCCTACTTTTTCTGGGAATAATTTCCATCTTTCCACATACTCTAACTTGAGCCTCACTATCCTCGTAAAAACTCTTCACTGCTTTCAGTAACCTACCTCCTACACCTACACTTGCAACATCTGCCACATTGCCCCCCTATTCCACCCTGTCATACGCCTTTTCCAAATCCATAAATGCCACAAAGACCCCTTTAGCCTTACTAAATACTGTTCACTATATGTTTCACTGTAAACACCTGGTCCCCACACCCCCTACCTTTCCTAAAGCCTCCTGTTCATCTGCTATCCTATTCTCCGTCTTACTCTTAATTCTTTCAAAAAATAACTCTACCATACACTTTACCAGGTATACTCAGCAGACTTATCCCCTATAATTTTTGCACTCTCTTTTATCCCCCTTTTCCTTTTTACAAAGGAACTATGCATGCTCTCTGCCAATCCCTAGGTACCTTACCCTCTTCCATACATTTATTAAATAATTGCACCAACCACTCCAAAACTATACCCCACCTGCTTTTAACATTTCTATCTTTATCCCATCAATCCCGGCTGCCCTTTCCCCCTTTCATTTTACCCACTGCCTCACGAACTTCCCCCACCCCCACAACTGGCTCTTCTCTCTCGACAAGATGTTATTCCTCCTTGTCCTATACACGAAATCACAGCTTCCCTATCTTCTTTAACATTTAACAATTCCTCAAAAAATTCCCTCCATCTTTTCCCCAATACCTCTAACTCTCCATTTAATACTCTCCTCTCCTATTTTTAACTGACAAATCCATTTGTTCTCTAGGCTTTCTTAACTTGTTAATCTCACTCCAAAACTTTTTCTTTTTTTCAAAAAAATTTTTGTTGATAACATCTCACCCACTTCTCATTTGCTCTCTTTTTACATTGCTTCACCATTCTCTTAACCTCTCTCTTTTTCTCCATATACCCTTCCCTCCTTGCATCACTTCTATTTTGTAAAAACTTCTCATATGCTAACTTTTTTCCCCTTACTACTCTCTTTACATCATCATTCCACCAATCGCTCCTCTTCCCTCCCGCACCCACTTTCCTGTAACCACAAACTTCTGCTGAACACTCTAACACTACATTTTTAAACCTATCCCATACCTCTTCGACCCCATTGCTTATGCTCTCATTAGCCCATCTATCCTCCAATAGCTGTTTATATCTTACCCTAACTGCCTCCTCTTTTAGTTTATAAACCTTCAGCTTTGTTTCGCTTAGGGCCAGGACATCCAACTTCTTTTCATTCATAACATCAGCAATCATCTGTTTCTTGTCATCTGCACTACATCCACGCACATTTAAGCATCCCAGTTTTATAAATTTTTTTCTTCTTCTCTTTTTTAGTAAATGTCTACAGGAGAAGGGGTTACTAGCCCATTGCCCCCGGGGCATTTTAGTCGCCTCATACGACACCCCATGGCTTACGGGGGAAAGATTATTTTCCACTTCCCCATGGACAATAGAGGAAATAAAGAAGAACAAGAGCTATTTAGAAAAAGGAGAAAAACCTAGATGTATGTATATATATATATATATGCATGTGCGTGTCTGTGAAGTGTGACCAAAGTGTAAGTAGGAGTAGCAAGATATCCCTGTTATCTAGCGTTTTTATGAGACAGAAAAAGAAACCAGTAATCCTACCTTTCATGCAAAAACAGTTACAGGTTTCTGTTTCACAGTCATCGGGCAGGACGGTAGTACTTCCCTGGGTGGTTGCTGTCTACCAACCTACTTACTACCACGACACACACACAAAACAATAAAATATATAATATATAATATATATATATATTATAAAATATATATTTTATATATATTATATATATATATATATATATAATATATATATATATATAATATGTGTGTGTGTGTGTGTGTGTGTGTGTGTGTTTTGTGTGTGTGTGTGTGTGTGTACTCATTATGGTTGTATGGGTCGAGTCATAGCTCCTGGCCCCGCCTCTTCACTGGTTGCTACTGGGTCACTCTCCCTGCACCATGAGCTTTATCATACCTCTGCTTAAAGCTATGTATGGATCCTGCCTCCACTACATCGCTTCCCTAACTATTCCACTTCCTGACTACTCTGTGACTGAAGAAATACTTCCTAACATCCCTGTGATTCATTTGTATCTTCAACTTCCAGCTGTGTCCCCTTGTTGCTGAGTCCCATCTCCGGAACATTCTGTCTCTGTCCACCTTGTCAATTTCTCTCAGTATTTTATATGTCGTTATCATGTCTACCCTATCTCTCCTATCCTCCAGTGTCGTCAGGTCGGTTTCCCTTAACCTCTCCTCGTAGGACATACCCCTTAGCTCTGGGACAACTCTTGTTGCAAACCTTTGCACTTTCTCTAGTTTCTTTACGTGCTTGGCTAGGTGTGTGTTCCAAACTGGTGCCGCATACTCCAATATGGCAATTACGTACACAGTGTACAGGGTCCTGAACGATTCCTTACTAAGGTTTGTTAGGCGCCCATATGCTGCAGCAGTTATTTGGTTGATTTGCCCCTCAGGAGATGTGCCTGGTGTTATACTCAACCCAAGATCTTTTTCCTTGAGTGAGGTTTGTAGTCTCTGGCCTCCTAGACTGTACTCCGTCTGCGGTCTTCTTTGCCCTTCCCCAATCTTTTATGACTTTGCACTTGGTGGGGGTTGAACTCCAGGAGCCAATTGCTGGACCAGGCCTGCAGCCTGTCCAGATCCCTTTGTAGCTCTGCCTGGTCCTCGTCCGACTGAATTCTTCTCATCAACTTCACATTATCTGCAAACAGGGACACTTTGGAGTCTATTCCTTCCGTCATGTCGTTCACAAATACCAGAAACAGCACCGGTCCTAGGACTGATCTTTGTAGTCACCTAATTGTGGTTTCAGGGGTCGAGACTCTGCTCCCGGCCCCACCTCTTCACTGACCGGTACTGGGTCCTCCCTCTCCCTGCTCCACGAGCTTTATCATACCTTGTCTTAAAACTATGTATGGTTCCTGCCTCCACTACATCACATGCCAAACTATTCCACTTCCTAACAACTATGTGGCTGAAGAAATACTTCCTAATATCCCTTTGACTCATCTGAGTCTTCAACTTCCAATTGCGACCCCTTGTTTCTGTGTCCCATCTCTGGAACATCCTGTCTCTGTCCACCTTAACTATTCCACGCAGTATTTTGTATGTCGTCATCATGTCTCCCTTGACCCTTCTGTTCTCCAGTGTCGTCAGGCCGATTTCCCTTAACCTTTCATCGTAGGACATTCCCCTTCGCTTTGGAACCAGCCTTCTTGCAAACCTTTGCACTTTCTCTAATTTCTTGATGTGCTTGACCAGGTGTGGGTTCCAAACTGGTGCTGCATACTCCAGTATGGGCCTGACGTGCAAAGTGTATAGAGTCTTGAACGATTCCTTACTAAGGTATCGGAACGCTATTCTCAGGTTTGCCAGGCACCCATATGCCGCAGCAGTTACCTGGTTAATGTGTGCTTCCGGCGACGTGCTCGGTATTATGCTCACCCCCTAGATATTTCTTCTTGAGTGAGGTTTGCAGTCTTTGCCCGCCCAGCTTATACTATGTCTGCGGTCTTCTTTGCCCTTCCCCGATCTTCATGACTTTGCATTTGGCGGGGTTAAATTCTAGGAGCCAGTTGCTGGACGATGCATCCAGATAGATAGATATATTCTAGGTAAGACCCCAAGAGGGGTGAGTGGGGAAGTGGGGATAGAGGAAGAGTAGGTTGGTTAGAGGAAGGTTTTTAGTTGTATGAGGGAAAGAACCAGGGCTTATCCCAGTAACTGAGCTGATGGTGATTCAGGAGGTCGTGTGCATCTTCGAGACTGGGGGGAGGGGACGGGAAGGGGGCGGCAAAGCGTGTATCGCAGGTACATGGGCAATATTAAAGGTCCATACCTGAGAATTACAGGTTAGTGAGTCAAGATTTCAGAAGTTATTTGTATAAAGGAATTGGGTCAGGAGCTAGTAGAGAGTAGAAGAGGTTGTGTGTGTTTGCAGGTCTGCGTATTTCGTCGTCTAAGTATGAGGTCCAGTAGTCATGTCGGGTCTCTAGTCTGTCTATTTGTTTGTCACTAAACATTTTCCAATACACGTTTAGAGCAGGGATGTTCGCACGGGCGTGGATGGTCTCACTTGTGAGGAATTCATCCCAGCGAGTGTCGAACATCCAGCGTAAGGCTTTGATCTGGATGCGTTGTAGTTTTAGTCGGTTTGTCACAGCCGCTATGGAGAGGGCTAGTGGGCAATATGTTATTAGTGGACGAATGAGGGCTTTGTATAGATGTAGTTTTGTTTGTGTGGAGGCATGCCATAGTTTGGATAGCCCCGACAGGGCCTTGGATGCAATGGCGTGCTTCTGGTTGATGTGTCTGTGTATGCGCAGGTTGTGGTCTAGATTAACTCCTAAGACGTTGGTTGTCCGCGAGACAGGGATGTTTGTGTGGGTATCAGCTATCCTGAGTACTACTGGAGGAGGTGGTTCGCGTTTCCTGTAGTGGAAGTAGGTGATTTTGGATTTTGCAGGGTTGGTTTTAATTCTCCATTTTTGTTTCCAGTGTGTAATCTGGTCTACTTCGACTTGTGTTCTGCGGGCTAGTGTGGTTATTTGTCTGTGGGTGGTGAGTTGGGTGATGTCATCTGCGTATGCAAGTGTGATGGTGGAGTCAAAGGCTGGTGTTGGGATGTCATTGGTGTAGAGGATGTAGAGGGTGGATGAAAGGACTGAACCCTGTGGAACTCCAGCATGTAGCGGGAAGTACTGAGAAAAGCATCCTTGGAACTTAATCCTCATAGTCCTACCATCTAGGAAGTTACAGAGTAGTTTGCAGATGGTCCGAGGGAGGTCGAAGTTGGAACATAGCTTAAACTTTAAGCCGTTGTGCCACACTGTGTCAAAGGCTTTCTCAACATCTTTGGCTACTAGGGCTGTCTTTTTCCCCTGGTATTGGTTTATGTGGATGTAGTTTAGAATTAAGTTGAGTGCGTCTTGAGTGGAACGGTTTGATCTGAAGCCAAATTGGCCATCATATAAGAGGGAGTTTGTTTCAAGATGTCTGCGTAGGCGTGAGTTTATGATTCTTTCAAAGATCTTTCCCAGTACTTCGAGCAAGCTGATGGGGCGGTAGTTTTTTGGGTCAGAGTGGTCTTTGTTGGGTTTTGGGATGAGGATAGCGGTGGCTGCTTTGAAGAGAGTGGGGAAGTAGCCGGATGCTAGTGATGCATTGAGGAGGTTGGTGAAGGCTGAGATGATAGAGTCCGGGAGGTGTTTTAGGATGATGCGGTTGATGCCGGAGGCTCCTGGGGCTTTTGGAGGGAGGCGCTGAATGAGAGTTTTAATGTCATTGGCTGTGATGGGGGTGTCCAGTTCCTGAGTGGCAGTGAGTGAGTCAAGTTGTATGTACTTGTCAGGTGCCGTTAGGTGTACGTGTTCAGTGTTCCATTGGTCTGTTTGTTGTGTGTGTGGCAGTGTGTGGTAGTGGAGGGCGTGGGTGGAAAATATTCTCCCATATATTCTTGTTTGTTGCTGTTTGTGGGTCGGTGATGTTTCTGTTGTCGTGGGTGATGTGTTCGAATTTGTTGTTGTTGTTGTTGTTACCTCGGATCCTGTTAATGAAGTTCCAGAAAGTTTTGGGGTCTTTTATGCATTGCTCATTTGCCTGATGTATGAGTCCAGCCCAATGGGTGTTGTGATCCTGCTCTAGGCTATGAAGTATGTTGTTTCTGAGGTATGTGAGGTCCTGTCTTACCTGGTTGAATCTGTGTGTGTTGAGGCGGAAGCGGTTGTGGTAGCATGTGAGGAATGCATCCAGCATGTCCGGGTCTCTTTGTAGACCTGTCTGGTCCGCATCTGATTTAATTCTCCTCATTAACTTCACATCATCTGCAAACAAGGACACTTCTGAGACTATCCTTTCCGTCATGTCATTCGCATATACCAAGAATAGCACTGTGATACCTCATCACGTACCATGACTCGCTGTTGCCTCCCTGTTAGATATTCTCTGATCCATTGCAGTGCCCTTCCTGTTATACATACCTGATCCTCTAGTTTCTGCACTAATCTCTTGTGTGAGGAACTGTGTCGAAGACCTTGCAGTCCAAGAAAATGCAATCAACCCGCCCCTCTTTCTCATGTCTTACTTCAGTTACCTTGTCATAAAACTCCAGTAGGTTTGTGACACGGGATTTGCCTACCATGAATCAGTGTCGTTTATAACTTTGTTCCGTTCCAGGTGCTCCACCACTCTCCTCCTGATAATCTTCTCCATCACATCTGTCAGACACTGCAACATCATGGGATCTTGGTACAAAGACTTCAACTCTTGCCCAACCTTTGGACGACGACCTACTTACACTAGTGGCAGGTCCCACTGTGATCCCGCCTCCTGCTTCACCTCATCTGACTGCAGTATATAAGCCACCTCTCTGGCCCTATGCCGCATTTCCTACAAGAGTGATGGACTGAACACATCGATTCCAGGTTGAGAGACTGATTACCTCAAACTTCTCCTCTCCTTACCCATTTATACTTCGTATTGGACTGATGAAGCCACTGTGTGGCGAAACGTTTCTTCAATAAAGATTCCCATGTGTTGCATAAGTGTCTCAATTCTTCAACTTGTCGGTTTTCTAAACCATTCATCACAATCTTCTCCATGACTCTGGATACTATACACGTCAGTGACACTGGTCTATAGAAGCCTACTGTGTAGGCGAAACGTTTCGGAATAAAGTTGCCTAAATGTTGCCTATGTGTCTTATCCACCAACCTGTCGGTATTGTATACCATTTGATAATCACTCTGTCAGACACTGCAACACAATGGCATCTTGGTACAGAAGAGAAAACATCTTGGACAACTTTTTCAAGTGAGAACTGTTTGATCTGAGAGGGACGTGACCTCTCAGTGGCTACATTCTCACTACTACTACTCTGCACCTCTCCTTCCGACAGTATTTAAGTCTCAACACTGTCGCTTGATCTTCAGTTAGTTCCAGATTTTGGAACAGAACTTCTCCAGGCTGAGGGACTGACAACCTCAAATCTACGACTTCAAGGGTGATGGACTGATTACATCGTCTTCACATCTCTACTGCTCCCGCCTACTTTCTGTACTCGACTGAAGAAGCCTACTGTGTAGGCGAAACGTTTCGGAATAAAGTTGCCTATGTGTCTTATCTACCAACCTGTCGGTATTGTACACCATTTGATAATCACAATGGCTCCAATACTGACCCTTGTGTCACACTACTTGTAACGGGTCCTCATTCTGATTTTCTCCAATATATATATACTCTTTGTTACCTATGTCAACCATGCCTCGACCCAGGAGATAATTTCTTCTATACTACGTGCCGCTGTTTTCTTTTTCAGTCTTCTGTGTGGAACTCTATCATAGACCTTACCGAAGTCCATGGTCTACCGCCTCAAATACCTTAGTGAAAAAGGTTAGGAAGTTCGTAAGGCAAGAACGCCTCTTTGTAAAACCGTGCCAGGATTTACTGATCAAATTACATCTTTCAAGAGCCTTGTAAGGAACTCGAAGCTCCACATATCGGGAATCGATCTTGGAGTTATTGAGTAACAAATATTTTTAGACTAACAGTTTAGTAGGATGCGTGGTAGTTAAATTCCTACATAAGCTCTGTGTATATACACAGATACACACCTCTCGGTGTATATAACGTTGCTATACCACCTTGATTAATTGTATAAAGCCTATTGATTACAAGAGGGTGAGTAAGACTATTTTTAACCTCTTCACCCCACACTGAAGAATACTATAATCCCTAAAGGACCCCAATGGAAATAAGTCACTCTGACTTTCATGGGTTATCCTAGGTTCAATACACATATGCTGCTATGTATGATAATCTATGTAACTGTATTTGTGTACACCTGAATAAACTTACTAACAGGGGTCCAGATAAACTCTCAACATACATATACTAGTGATACACACCCCTCTGTGTATATATTTTTCCTTGGCTTGCTATGTAAACTATTGGCTGAACAAAGGGTCATTAAGACTGCATGTAACCTAAAGCAAGGCTTAAACTAAAACTATCAGCATACATAAGCAAAAAAACATGCACCTCACATTGTATATATCCTCTGTGATATAACCTTGTAAATGATAAAATATATACTAACTAACTTGAATTATTCTCTTAAATTCCATCATTATACACTAGAATGCGGAATGTTCTAATATTTCTTTTACAATAAATTATCAATAAACCGTAGCCTAAAATCCCGACTCTGCCAATTTTTATAATGTACAGCAACGAAGTGCTGAGCTACAAGAAGTTTGGAGCATCAACCCAGTGATCCATTAAGTGCGTCCGTAAACTTTCCACTTCCGCATTAAAAATGGGTATCACATGTATAATGCTATGACACCTAAAACTGGCGTTAAATTGACAACAAACTGCAGAAGTAGCACCTGTGAGGATAAATGGTGTGGACATTAACAAAAGACAGGTGGCATGCATGCTTCGTTGAGAATGCTTTTCTTATACCTCTGACACTCGGTGTTTTTCTTATACTTATCAACACTCTTACTATCTCATGTTCTCAATATATACTGGAATTCAATCTCTCCCTCTCTTAGTTACTGTGTGTGTACTCACCTATCTGTGGTTGCAGCGGTCGAAACATACCTCCCGGCCCAGCCTCTTCACTGATCGCTACTAGGTCCTCTCTCTCCCTGCTCCATGAGCTTTGTCATATCTCGTCTTAAAACTATGTATGGTTCCTGCCTCCACTACGTCACTTTTCAGACTATTCCACTTCCTGACAACTTGTGTGTGTGTGTGTGTGTGTGTGTGTGTACTCACCTATTTGTGATTGCAGGGGTTGAGTTACAGCTCCTGGCCCCGCATCTTTGCTGTGTGTGTGCTGTAAAATCATTACACCATAGTGGCAGAGCCTTAGGTTCGAACACAGTTCGCTCCTTGAAAAAGTATATATATATATATATATATATATATATATATATATAATATATATATATATATATATATATATATATATAAATTCAAGTAAATTCTCAACATATTTATACTGAAAGATATACATTTCTCAGTTTACCTGGAGAGGGTTTCGGGGGTCAACGCCCCCGCGGCTCGGTCTGAAACCAGGTCTCATGGTGGATCAGGGTCTGATCAACCAGGCAGTTACTGCTGGCCGCACGCAAGCTGACGTACGAATCACAGCCAAGTTGGTCAGGTACTGACTTTAGGTGCCTCTCCAGTGCCTTCTTGAAGACAGCCAGGGGTCTACTGGTAATCCCCCTTATGTATGCTGGGAGGCAGTTGAACAGTCTTGGGCCCCGGACACTTATTGTGTTGTCTCTCAATGTACTCGTGGCGCCCCTGCTTTTCATCGGGGGAATGTTGCATCTCCTGCCGAGTCTTTCGCTTTCATAGGAAGTGATTTTCGTGTGCAGGTTTGGTACCAATCCCTCCAGGACCTTTCAAATGCATATTATTATGTATCTCTCTCGCCTAAGTTCCAGGGAATACATATGAAGGACCTTCAACCGTTCCCAGTAATTTAGGTGCCTTATCGTACTTATGTGTGCCGTGAAAGTTCTTTGTATAGTCTCCAGGTCTGTAATGTCGCCAGCCTTGAAGGGGATCGTTAGTGTACAGCAGTATTCCAGCCTAGAGAGCGCAAGCGATTTGAAGAATCATGGGCTTGGCGTCCCTAGTTTTGAAGGTTCTCATTATCCATCCTATCATTTTGCTAGCAGATGAGGTAGATACAATGTTGTGGTCTTTGAAGGCGAGATCCTCTGACGTTATAACTCCCAGGTCCTTCACATTACTTTTCCGCTCTAATGTATGGTTCGAATTTGTCGTATACCTTGATATATTTTTAATTTCCTCAAGTTTCCCATATCTAAGTAGTTGAAATTTCTCCTCGTTGAACTTCATATTGTTTTGAGTGGCCCATTCGAAGATTTGGTTGATGTTCGCTTGGAGTCTCGCGGTGTCTACGATGGAGGTCACTGCCATGGTAATCCGAGTGTCATCCGCAAAGGAAGACATGTAGCTATGGTTTGCATCTCTATGTCAGAAATGAGGATGAGGAATAGAATGGGAGCGAGAACTGTGCCTTGTGGAACAGAGCTTTTCACCGTAGCTACCTCAAACTTTGCTCTGTTTACTATTACTCTTTGTGTTCTGTTTGTCAGGAAGTTACAGATCCATCTACCAACTTTTCCTGTTATTCCTTTATCACGCATTTTGTGCTATTACACCATGGTCACATTTGTCGAAAGCTTTTGCATAGTCTGTGTATACTATATTTGTATTCTGCTTATCCTCTACAGCATCCAGGACCTTGTCATAGTGGTCCAGAAGCTGGGACAGGCAGGAGCGACCTGCTCTAAACCCGTGTTGCCCTGGATTGTGTAATTGATGTGTATCTAGGTGGTTCGCGATCTTGCTTCTTAGAACCCTCTCAAAGATTTTTATGATATGGGATGTTAGTGCTATCGGTGTGTAATTCTTTGCAATTGCTTTACTGCCACCTTTGTGCAGTGGGACTATGTCTGTTGTTTTTAGTGTGTGTGGGATGACCCGTGTCCATGCTCCCTCTCCATAAAATGCTGAAGCCCCTTCTTGCAATTCTTGATGAACACGGAGTTCCGTGAGTCTGGGCCTGGGGCAGAGTGCATGGGAGTTGGATAATATCCGAGATTTCTGAGATGACCAAATTTTGGGTTTCGTTCATAAAGAATTCATTTGGACTGTCAACCCTTAATCTGGGCAGTGGCTCGCTGAGTACTGAGTCATATTGGGACTTTAGCATCTACTCATTTCTTGGCTGTCATCTGTATATGTCCCATCCCGCCTAAGCAGGGGTCCAATACTGGATGTTGTTTTTTCCTTAGATTTGGCATAAGAGAAGAAGTATTTTGTTTTTGTTTTTCAATTTCCTTTATGGCTTTTAGTTCTTCCTGTGGTTCTTGTCTCCTGTAAAATTCCTTCAGTTTAAGTTCAATATTTGCAATTTCATTGACTAGTGCCTCCCTTCGTATTTCAGATATATTGGCCCCACTCAGCAGCTCTGACTCTTCGCGTTCGTCTGTATAGGGAGCATCTCTCTCTTTCTAGTTTACATATTCTCTTTCGTTTTCTTAATGGAATGTGTCTTGAGCAGATCTCAAGAGCCACAGAATTAATTTTTTCAAGGCAAATGATCGGATCCGTGTTGTTTAAGATATCTTTCCACCTTGTTTCATTTAGGACATGGTTTACTTGATCCAATTGTATGTTTTTGTTATTGAAATTGAATTTCGTGAAGAGACCTTCATGACTGCTCACATTTTGCTGGTCAGGAGCCCTGTGCATACATGTCTGTACCTCTATTATTTTGTGATCTGAGTGTATTGTCTTTGATACAGTTATATTACGCATCAGATCGTCATTGTTAGTGAAGGTGAGGTCCAACATATTTTCTAGTCTTGTAGGCTCTACTATTTCCTGGTTTAAGGTGAATTTGGTGCAGAGATTTAATAGTTCGTGTGTGCGTGAGAATTTTCATCTGAGCTGCCTCCCGGAGTGATCTTTGCTAAAACACTGTTTGCTATATTCCTCCATTTTAGGTGTCTCAAGTTGAAATCCCCTAGTAGTAAGATGTTTGGGGCAGTGTATATATTATGTGCACACACCTGGTTAGCTGGGTTTAAAGCCTTGTGGAGATTTTCTAAATAAAACTTATCTTCTATGAGCTGGTCATGAAGTCAGCATATTACTTTATACCACCAGTTAAGAATACTATAATGCCTTAATTAAGGAATGAATTAAATTCACGGTCTGTATTATATGTGTCTGTATTATGTGTGTATATATGTATGTGTGTGTGTGTGTGTGTGTGTGTGTCGTGCATAATAGGTAAAACTTGGGATTTGGGCTTAAATAGCAACGCTCTTCTTGCCGAATAAAGCTAAAATTTGTATATGCAATAATTTCGCAAAAAATCATTCTGAACCTAACGAAAAAAATATATATCATGGTGTTTGTTTATTTTTAAATTATTGTAAACTTATCTAAAATATATTTAGTTAGATTACACTAAATTAAACTGTTCTTGTTATAAGGTTAGGTAATTTTCTAAACTAAAGGAGAAGGCAGTTAGGTAAGATATAAACAACTATGGGAGGATAGATAAGCCATTGAGAGTATAGGCAATGGGATTGAAGATGTATGGGGTAGGTTTAAGAATGTAGTGTTAGAGTGTTCAACAGAAGTTTGTGGTTACAGGAAAGTGGGTGCGGGAGGGAAGACCGATTGGTAGAATGATGATGTAAAGAGTAGCAAGAGAGAAAAAGTTAGCATATGAGCGGTTTTTACAAAATAGAAGTGATGCAAGGGGGGGGGAGTATATACAGAGAAAAAGAGAGGTTAAGAGTGGTGAAGCAATGTAAAAAAAAGAGCAAATGAGAGTGGGTGAGATGTTATCAACAAATTTTGTTGAAAATAAAAGAGAGTTTTGGAGTAAGATTAATAAGTTGAGGAATGGATTTGATAGTTAAAAATAGGAGAGGAGAGTTATTAAATGTTGAGTTAGAGGTACCGGGAAGATGGAGGGAATATTTTGAGGAACTGCTAAATGTTCATGAAGATAGGGAACCTGTGATTTCGTGTATAGGGCAAGGAGGAATAACATCTTGTAGGAGTGAGGATGAGCCAGTGGTGAGTGTGGGGGAAGTTCGTGAGACAACGAGTAGAATGAAAAGGGGTAAGGCAGCTAGGATTGATGCGATAAAGATAGAAATGTTAAAAGCAGGTGGGGATATAGTTTTGGAGTGGTTGGTGATTTTATTTAATAAATGTATGGAAGAGGGTAAGGTACCTACGGATTGGCAGAGAGCATGCATAAGTACTTTGTATAAAGGCAAAAGGGACAATAGAAGAGTGCAAAAATTATAGGGGAATAATTCTGGCAAAGTGCATGGTAGAGTTATTACTGAAAGAATTAAGAGTAAGACGGAGATTAAGATAGCAGATGAACAAGGTTTCGCGAGGTATCTGTTTAATGAAGTAATAACGCATCAAGAACAACAATGAACAATGGACCCCATCGGAAATAAGTCATTCTCCTTGACTTTATTCGGTTGAACCTAGTTTAAATTTTACATAATTTCATTCACAAAATTATGTACGAGGCCTAAATAAAAAAAAATATTTAAAGATAAATTATATGGACTACATAATGACCCAGAATAATATATAAACTTTACACATTTCCGGAGCATCATTATTAATCTCAGAACAGCTAATAATTCAAAACACTTTTAAGGAAACCGCCTATCACAGGCAGCGAAGTAACTAAAGCAGTGCATAGATAAGTGAAGCCTCGCTTTCACAGTTGTACCTGATTGATCGTGGGGTCTCAACAGAAAATGGTGTCTCACCACAAACATTTGTAATTTCGAAAGCAGTACTAGTAAGTTTACACAAATAACCCACGCATAGAAGAGAGGAGCTTACGACGACGTTTGGGTCCGATTTGGACCATTTACAAAGTCACACTAACGAAAAGGAGACAAGGAGGGAGTATATATAGGCCAGCAGAGTCTGAGCAGACAGGTACGGGACAAGAGAGTTAGTTTAGTTTAATATGTTTATTATGCACCCCATACCCATCCTGTGGGCGGTAGTCAAAAGATTACAGAGGTACATAATGGGTCCAGGGACTGGGCCTCAAAGTTTTGATAGCTGAGCAAGTTACAGAGGTAATGAATTCACAATTTACAAAGGTAATGAACTCACAATTTACAAAGGTAATGAACTCCAGGTAGGTGTAGTCACAATCATGACAAGTTACAAAGGTATTTACAGATTACAGAGGTACACAA
>NC_069405.1:84541393-84546393 GCF_026875155.1 Cherax quadricarinatus
TATTTGGACAAATGTGTATGTATGTGCGTGTGTGAGACAGAGGGAGGGTGGAGTCAGCCGGTGAGCCTATTGCAGCGCTCCTCCATTCACATTTTTTTTTTATATTGACAGCCTGAAATGTTTAATGTGGTTTATCTATGCATTTTTTTCTATCTTACTGGTTGGCAATTATTATCTGATTATGTTAATCTATTTAGAGGTTTGACGTATTTGCAGTTTACTATTTTACTGGAACAAGTTTTACTTTAGTTTATTGTTGAAATTGTGGACCAATAAACCTCCCCTAGTATAATCCACTGAGTAGTCGCCTTCTCTGAGTAAAGTATCACCCCTCATTGTAACATAAAATGCGTTTCTGCTGCCTCTTCCTATTCCTCTGAAAATGCGTTAGGTAAGATGTTAGGAAACAGGACAAGTGTTTCCTGACTCGAATCTCTGTCGTATGATGACCCACCATTGAAGCTTGACGTCATATGATCGAGATCTTCCCCTAGTTTACCAGTCCATCCCTTTTACAAGTATGAGCAAATGTGTGAGCACATGAAAGCGTTCAGCTTTTATAGCTGTCGTATTTTCTTTTATATTTAGAATCACGCGTTTTATCGTGATCTCTTCCATACATGCATATGTACAAACAAATCTTTATTTCAAAATTACAAAAAAAAACATAAAAGAAGGCCCAAAGAATGCACAGTATTTCAGGCAAAGCTTAGTCGTTACTTAAAATTTACATCTTTTTTTTCGCATTTTAAGTCTAATACACAGTACTAATAGGAACTAAAAAAAAAATTATGCGAGTTACAAGTTAATTCTTAAAATACCACAAAAATATAAATGTCTAATTCTAACAGGGTAAGTGGCAAGTTAATTAAATTACAATACAAAACAATGAAATGTAAGTTCCGAGAATTATTTCTGCTGACATGAATATAAAAATAAAAATAATACAACACAGGATATATACCATGAGGGGTATATTTACTATAAGTCCTGTTTTTTAAATTAATCTTTTCTGGTAGTTATTATAATCAAAACCAAGCGCTAAAACCCACTGGTGTCTGTATGACCCTAGTGGGTTTAGCGCTCGGTTTTGATTATAAAAACGACCACCAGACAAGAATACTTTAATTTAAAAAATAGGGCTTACAGTAAACACTCAACACATATACATGAGAAATACACCCCTCAGGGTATATATCCTGTGTAGTATATCTTTGGTAGTGAAAAGGTTACCTTGCATCCGTAAATAACCTCGCGTAGTCGATAGGCTTCAAACCTCATTAACCAACTTACCCATTATATGTAAAATTGTCAGCACAACAGCTATTGTTTGTCTGAAAGAAGGTATTGCAGGATATCGTACATATAGGAATAGAAAGAAAAAATCTGAAACACCTGCTATCCAACACGCCTGATGCCCAACACACCTGATGCCCAGTACACCTGCTGCTGTCCAACACACCTGATGCCCAGCACACCTGCTGCTGTCCAACACACATGATACCCAACACACCTGCTGCTGTCCAACACATCTGATGCTCAACACACCCTCTGATGCCTAGCACATCTGCTACTGTCCAACACACCTGATGCTGAACACACCTGATGCCTAGCACGCCTGCTACTGTCCAACACACCTGATGCTGAACACACCTTATTCCTAGCACACCTGCTGCTGTCCAATACATCTGATGCTCAACACCCTCTGATGCCTAGCACACCCGCTACTGTCCAACACACACTGATGCCTAGCACACCTGCTGCTGTCCAATACATCTGATGCTCAACACCCTCTGATGCCTAGCACACCTGCTACTGTCCAACACACCTGATGCCTAGCACACCTGCTACTGTCCAACACACCTGATGCTGAACACACCTGATGCCTAGCACACCTGCTACTGTCCAACACACCTGATGCTGAACACACCTGATGCCTAGCACACCTGCTGCTGTCCAACACATCTGATGCTCAACACACCATCTGATGCCTAGCACACCTGCTACTGTCCAACACACCTGATGCTGAACACCTGATGCCTAGCACACCTGGTACTGTCCAACACACCTGATGCCTAGCACACCTGCTACTGTCCAACACACCTGATGCCTAGCACACCTGCTACTGTCCAACACACCTGATGCCTAGCACACCTGCTACTGTCCAACACACCTGATGCCTAGCACACCTGCTACTGCCCCAACACACCTGATGCCTAGCACACCTGCTACTGTCCAACACACCTGATGCCTAGCACACCTGGTACTGTCCAACACACCTGATGCCAAGCATACCTGCTACTGTCCAACACACCCGTTACACAAAAAAACAACGGACATCCGCTGAGTCAGGTAGACACAACTATGTCAGAATTTTCACTGTTTAAGGTACCCTCATCAGTCTCCCACTGTTGTTTGCAACATTAAAATAATGCCTGTGACGGAGGAGAGGCTGTCACACGACACTTACAACAGCAGCTGTGATTTAAGATATGGATGAGGGAATCAAACTAAAAAATGTAATAAAGATACTTTGACGACCATGACCTAATAGATAAAGTTTCTCCTGAGGCGAAAAAGTTGCCCAAAATGATCATTTACACTCAGAATTCATTGGGAAGCTTCATAAATTTATTATTTATATATATATAATATATTATGGTGCTTAGGGGAAGCGCTAAACCCGTTAAGGTCATACAGCACTTGGAATAGGAAACAATCACATTTAGATCAAGACGATGCCATTTCCTGGCATCAAGGACCAACCCATCACGACCATCTAGAACCTTCCTTGTGGAAACTTCCCTTTAAAACGCCATCCAGTCAGCAACACATAGCAAAATAACAACATTAGCGCCTACTTCCGTTTACACATGTTACGTACCACCAAACTCTCGTTTCTGCCACAAATAACAGTATAAACTGAGAGTAAGATTATTATTATTATAATCAAAAAGAAGCGCTAAGCCACAAGGACTATACAGCACTGAGAGTAAGAAACAGCAGCATTGTGCCACTCACGGCAGCAACCGGGTCACTAACTTGTTGGTACAGCAGTTGAACCATATAATTCTGGTTTCTTGGGAGTTATCATAGTCAATTTATGCACATTTTATTTTGTAAAATGATTGCATTTATCTAAAAACTGTGTAATTGTACCTAAATAACCTTATTTACTTACATCACTATTAATTCTCCCGCCCAAAACTTGCTGTGTCCCGATACTCTCCCGCGACTTTACTATCTCTCCATGCCCCTTATTTATATTAATTACTGCATAATAAATATTAATGTATAATTTTACCATTACTTTTTTATTCTGATACAATTCAATACACTTTTCATTAAGTGTATAAAACTCTAACGATAATAATTATTTAAAATCTTTATAAATCTTTCGGATATAAATTTTTTTATCCGTTGAACACCTTTCGTATTCGTTTATTTCAAATTCTTAATTTACCTCGAATTACTTAAAGACGAAAATATTATAAAATATAAATTTCAACAAAAATAAATTTTTAAATTCTTTATTATTGAAATTTATTGAAATATTTTAAAATTTTCATTCACTGCTAACGAACGCTAACACAAAGTTTACATTATAATTCTGTTTGTGGTAAGTCGCTAAACCTGAAAGGGTTCTACACTGCCTAGAAAACGAGAAAATCAGGTTTGTTCCGAGGAAGGAGAGGGAAGCTCCAGTGTACAACACTACATTTTACTTTATTTAGTTAAATGTTCATTATTTTTCCCACTATCCTGTTAAAACTAAATTGATTACATGTACACTTCATACATATGTATAAATATATATTCCATAAGTACAAAGCCATATTTATTGTGGAAGTTTGTATATTAGCCACGTAAATCTGCAATGTTTTCTGTTATATGAAATTCATATCCCAATCTTGAACCGTCTGCCCCTTCCTTCGTGTTAGTAAGGTTAAGTCATGTTAGTAAGGTTAAGTCATGTTAGTAAAGTTAAGTCATGTTAGTAAGGTTAAGTCATGTTAGTAAGGTTATGCCGTGTTAGTAAGGTTAAGTCATGTTAGTAAGGTTATGTCGTGTTAGTAAGGTTAAGTCATGTTAGTAAGGTTAAGTCATGTTAGTAAGGTTAAGTCATGTTAGTAAGGTTATGTCGTGTTAGTAAAGTTAACTCATGTTAGTAAGGTTAAGTCATGTTAGTAAGGTTATGCCGTGTTAGTAAGGTTAAGTCATGTTAGTAAGGTTAAGTCATGTTAGTAAGGTTAAGTCATGTTATTAAGGTTATGTCGTGTTAGTAAAGTTAACTCATGTTAGTAAGGTTAAGTCATGTTAGTAAGGTTATGTCGTGTTAGTAAGGTTAAGTCATGTTAGTAAGGTTATGTCGTGTTAGTAAAGTTAACTCATGTTAGTAAGGTTAAGTCATGTTAGTAAGGTTAAGTCATGTTAGTAAGGTTATGTCGTGTTAGTAAAGTTAACTCATGTTAGTAAGGTTAAGTCATGTTAGTAAGGTTAAGTCATGTTAGTAAAGTTAACTCATGTTAGTAAGGTTAAGTCATGTTAGTAAAGTTAACTCATGTTAGTAAGGTTAAGTCATGTTAGTAAGGTTACGTCGTGTTAGTAAAGTTAACTCATGTTAGTAAGGCTAAGTCATGTTAGTAAGGTTAAGTCATGTTAGTAAGGTTATGTCGTGTTAGTAAAGTTAACTCACGTTAGTAAGGTTAAGTCATGTTAGTAAGGTTAAGTCATGTTAGTAAAGTTAACTCATGTTAGTAAGGTTAAGTCATGTTAGTAAAGTTAACTCATGTTAGTAAGGTTAAGTCATGTTAGTAAGGTTAAGTCATGTTAGTAAGGTTAAGTCATGTTAGTAAGGTTAAGTCATGTTAGTAAGGTTAAGTCGTGTTAGTAAAGTTAAGTCATGTTAATAAGGTTAAGTCATGTTAGTAAAGTTAAGTCATGTTAGTAAGGTTAAGTCATGTTAGTAAAGTTAAGTCATATTAGTAAGGTTAAGTCAT
>NC_069405.1:84551393-84560277 GCF_026875155.1 Cherax quadricarinatus
TTTAAAATTAAGTCCTTTCTAAAATTTTCTCTTATACGTTTTAAGATATATTTTTTTCATTAATGTTGATGTAAAAATTTATAATTTTGCACGAAAAGGAACTTAGAAAACTTACCTAACCTTATTATAACAAGAAAAATTTATTTTAGCCTAACCCAACTAAATATATTTTAGATTTGTTTACAATAATTTAATACTAAACAAACACAGTGAAATATATTTTTTTCGTTAGGTTCAGAATGATTTTGGCGAAATTATTGCATACACAAATTTTCACTTGTCCTATATGGCAAGATGAGCGTTGCTATTTAAGCCAAGATCGCAAGTTCTGCCTATTCGGCACGACACACATATATATATATATATATATATATATATATATATATATATATATATATATATATATATATATATATATATATTATTATATATATATATATATATATATATATATATATATATATATATATATATATATATATATATATATATATGTCGTGCCGAGTATGTAAAACTGGTCAATTAGCAAGAACTCATTTAAAATTAAGTCCTTTCTGAAATTTTCTCTTAAACGTTTAAAGATATATATTTTTTCATTAATGTTAATGTAAAAAATTTTAATTTTGCACCAAAAGAATCTTAGAAAACTTACCTAACCTTATTATAACAGGAGCAATTTATTTTAGCCTAACCCAACAAAATATATTTTAAATACGTTTACAATAATTTAGTACTAAACAAACACAATCAAATATATTTTTTTCGATAGATTCAGAATGATTTTGGCGAAATTATTGCATACACAAATTTTCACTTGTCCTATATGGCAAGATGAGCGTTGCTATTTAAGCCAAGATCGCAAGTTCTGCCTATTCGGCACGATATATATATATATATATATATATATATATATATATATATATATATATATATATATATATATATATATATATATATATATATATATGCGATGAGAGAAATACACCTCTGGGTGTATCCTAAATAAGTCCTGATTGACACTGTAGTACACAATATAGTAAAGCGCGATTTATTACTTAAATATAATTTATTACACTAATAAGGTTAAAATTAATGGATATTTGATGTGAGCGTTTTGTTTCAGTAGTTTATCAAGTTTAAATCTATTCACTACATGATGGTTATTAAGGGTTGGATATGACCTCTTCCTCTCTTCACCAATCAAGAATACTTAAATTCGTACAATAAGGATTAAAATACAGTTTCGTATTAAGTGAAAGATACACACGTCTCGGTGTATATATTTTCATGCATACTTTAATCATGTCACCTTACTGATGACATGATAACTTACCAATTGTAGCGTGTTGTTATATTTAAAACGAGCAGATATTATCATCTTAATAGGTGTACAACTTTCGGGACAGCCCATCTGCAAATTCTACCAGTGCAAATGGGATGTGAACTGGAGATATAAATCCAGATGTAATCCAGTAAACCCTTTTGGAGCCTCGTTCCTAGACCTTATGTGTATCAATATGCTCTTTCGCTACCGTTCACAGGATAGATATGGTGTACACAATAAGCTACACACTTCAGCGGCAAAATGTAATGAGGATTAAGGTGCACCTACATTTGTATTCAAGTTTTTTTTTTTTTAATTTAAATCTTCCTTCATTAAGTTATACTTTTGTATCAATCATATCACATATTACTCGGGTAGATAATTTCAAGTAGATCCTTCATGTGTTAGCCCAAATCACCGACAGGTATGTTTTAAATAAGTGACCCACTGATCAGATCAGACTGGTTCCGAACCCTCGACTGGTCCGAACCCTCGACTGGTCCGAACCCTTGACTGGTCCGAACCCTTGACTGGTTTCAAACGGATTCGTTGGACAATAAAGCAGACTGTAAACGGATGGGGTTGTAGGCGCCCTTATCAAACACAAACAATAAATATAAATCAGGAACGTACACGGTAAGCTGTCCAATATACAAGTACAGTTAGAAATAGAAATACAAATAGCTAGAGCTTCATTTAAGGAGGTTATTAATAGAGTATTCAAGAGGTTACTAGGAGAATTACAGTAAATCAACCATTCAAATCATTATGAAGCTCTGTGTAGTCTGCAGTCAATCAAACAAAAGGGCTTCCACATGGATAAATTGTCATTTTTGTGGAAATTGGTGTCACGCCCCTTGTGCAGATATCCAAGAACTAGCTACAAGCAGTATTAAAACAGGGAAGTGTTTTTGGGTATGCCCGAATGAGATAAATCTGTGGACTGAAATCACAAGGGTATTAAAAGAGGATAGCATCAAAGCTGCTTTCATAGAAAACCTGGAAGCTTTCAACAACAGATGGGAACATAAAAAGTCTGGGCTGAATGGTACTGCCCTTGATACTGGCCATGTAGTCAGAAACTGTAAGGCTGGAGGTGATGTCCTGGTAGTCAGTAAATGTGGGGCTGATAGCGCTGTCCTGGGAGACAGTAATGGTGAAGCTGGAGGTGCTGTCCTGGGAGACAGTAATGGTGAAGCTGGAGGTGCTGTCCTGGGAGACAGTAATGGTGAAGCTGGAGGTGCTGTCCTGGGAGACAGTAATGGTGAAGCTGGAGATTTTGTCCAGGTAGTAGGGAATTATACGCAGGAAGGAATACATATAAATGACCTCATAGGGGACAGGAGCCGTAGTGGGGAACAAGTGTAGTCAAAGATAAGATAAAACCAATATTGCAAACTAGAAATACCACAGGAAATAGCAAACAAGAGGACTCCACTAGCAATAGTGAGGATATATTACCAAAAACAACTGGTGGGAGTTCCATTGTTGGTGCTAGGGAGGATAGGAATAAGACAGGGAAACATGCACCAACAGGGAATACAGTCACAGAAACCCAAGGCAAACGGAAACCAAGCCTGTGCACATACTATGCACTTGGTATCTGCAGACATGGGAAATCTGGAAAAACAGACGGGACGTGCAACTATGACCACCCTAGAAAATGCCGTGCCCATGTGACAACAGGAAAATGCAAACTCCCTTCCTGTAAGCTTTTTCACCCTGAAATGTGTACCTCTCAGTACAGGAAAGACTGTGCTATAACTTAAATTGCCAGGCACACCATCTAAAGGGGACAAAAGATACAAAACATCCAGGCCATGGGAAAACCTGGGTAGCCACAGCCACTCAAGAGGGAGAGGTTTTTTTTGTGCCAGGAAGGAAAAAAAACTGGCAGGAAATGGCAGAAATCGTACACCAAATCCAGTCATTCCTGGAGTGGAACCACAGTCGATGGCCTCCACTCCAAACCAACAAATACAGATACTAATGCCGGAAAAAAAGTCCCCCCCCCCAGTACCAACAATACCACCAGTCTGATGACATTCTTTGCAAATGTACAGGGTCTAAAGCCAGCAACAAACAACAAAATACCTTTCATCCGTGGACTGCTTGCAGAGGCAAAGGCGATGTTCGCGGCTTTCACTGAGACCCACAAAGAGGATCACTTGGACAACGAAATATGGATCCCAGGTTACAACCTATACAGATGTGACAGAGTGAACAGGCAAAAGGGGGAAGGGTTGGCCTGTACATTGCAGAGTCACTTGTTTGCACAGAACTGCTTAATGCCTCAAATGATGTAGTTGAAGTTTTAGCAGTAAAGGTCGAGAACCAAAACCTAGTCATTGTGGTAGTCTACAAGCCTCCGGATGCAACATCCCAGCAATTCCAGGAACAGCTGTTAAAAATTGACCACTATCTGGAAAATCTTCCAGCTCCTGCACCCAACATCTTGCTCCTGGGGGATTTCAACTTAAGGGACCTAAAATGGAGGAATATAGCAAATAATATTTTTGCAGTAATAACACCAGGAGGCAGCTCTGATGAAAACTCACACTCACACGAGCTTTTAAATCTCTGCACAAAATTCAATTTAAACCAGCAATAATAGAGCCTACTAGACTGGAGAAATCACTAGACCTCATCTTCACTAACAATGATGATCTGATAAGAAATGTCAACCATATCAAAAACAATATACTCAGATCACAACATAATTGAGGTTCAGACATGTATGCATGGAGCCCCAGACCGACATAATGAGATTAGTCACGAGGGAGCATTCACCAAATTCAACTTCAATAACAAAAACATAAAGTGGGACCAAGTAAACCAAGTCCTAACCGATATAAGCTGGGAAGATATACTAAGCAACACAGACCCCAACTTATGCCTAGAACAGATTAACTTGGTGGCACTCGATGTATGCACAAGGCTTATTCCTCTAAGAAAAAGGAGGAGTAGATGTAAAATAGAAAGAGACAGGCGCTCCCTTTACAGGCGACGGAAAAGAATAACAGAGCGGCTAAAAGAGGTCAATATATCTGAAATGCGTAGGGAGACACTAGTCAGAGAAATAGCAAGCATCGAACTTAAGCTAAAGGAATCTTATAGGAGTCAGGAATCGCGGGAAGAACTAAAAGCCATAAATGAAATCGAAAGAAACCCAAAGTATTTCTTCTATGCCAAATTAAAGTCGAGAACAACGTTCAGTATTGGGTCCCTACTTAAACAAGATGGGTCCTACACAGATGACAGCAAGGAAATGAGTGAGCTACTCAAGTCCCAATATGACTCAGTTTTTAGCAAGCCGCTAACCAGACTGAGAGTCGAAGATCAAAATGAATTTTTTATGAGAGAGCCACAGAATTTGGTTAACACAAGCCTATCCGATGTTATCCTGACGCCAAATGACTTCGAACAGGCGATAAATGACATGCCCATGCACTCTGCCCAAGGGCCAGACTCATGGAACTCCGTGTTCATCAAGAACTGCAAGAAGCCCCTATCACGAGCCTTTACCATCCTATGGAGAGGGAGCATGGACACGGGGGTCGTCCCACAGTTACTAAAAACAACAGACATAACCCCACTCCACAAAGGGGGCAGTAAAGCAACAGCAAAGAACTACAGACCGATAGCACTAACATCCCATATCATAAAAATCTTTGAAAGGGTCCTATGAAGCAAGATCACCACCCATCTAGAAACCCATCAGTTACACAACCCAGGGCAACATGGGCTTAGAACAGGTCGCTCCTGTCTGTCTCAACTATTGGATCACTACGACAAGGTCCTAGATGCACTAGAAGACAAAAAGAATGCAGATGTAATATATACAGACTTTTTGCAAAAGCCTTCGACAAGTGTGACCATGGCGTAATAGCGCACAAAATGCGTGCTAAAGGAATAACAGGAAAAGTCGGTCGATGGATCTATAATTTCCTCACTAACAGAACACAGAGAGTAGTCGTCAACAGAGTAAAGTCCGAGGCAGCTACGGTGAAAAGCTCTGTTCCACAAGGCACAGTACTCGCTCCCATCTTGTTCCTCATCCTCATATCCGACATAGACAAGGATGTCAGCCACAGCACCGTGTCTTCCTTTGCAGATGACACCCGAATCTGCATGACAGTGTCTTCCATTGCAGACACTGCAAGGCTCCAGGCGGACATCAACCAAATCTTTCAGTGGGCTGCAGAAAACAATATGAAGTTCAACGATGAGAAATATCAATTACTCAGATATGGTAAACACGAGGAAATTAAATCTTCATCAGAGTACAAAACAAATTCTGGCCTCAAAATAGAGCGAAACACCAACGTCAAAGACCTGGGAGTGATCATGTCGGAGGATCTCACCTTCAAGGACCATAACATTGTATCAATCGCATCTGCTAGAAAAATGACAGGATGGATAATGAGAACCTTCAAAACTAGGGAGGCCAAGCCCATGATAACACTCTTCAGGTCACTTGTTCTATCTAGGCTGGAATATTGCTGCACACTAACAGCACCTTTCAAGGCAGGTGAAATTGCTGACCTAGAAAATGTACAGAGAACCTTCACGGCGCGCATAACGGAGATAAAACACCTCAATTACTGGGAGCGCTTGTATTCCCTGGAACGCAGGCGGGAGAGATACATGATAATATACACCTGGAAAATCCTAGAGGGACTAGTACCGAACTTGCACACGAAAATCACTCACTACGAAAGCAATTGACTTGGCAGACGATGCAACATCCCCCCAATGAAAAGCAGGGGTGTCACTAGCACGTTAAGAGACCATATAATAAGTGTTAGGGGCCCGAGACTGTTCAACTGCCTCCCAGCATACATAAGGGGGATTACCAACAGACCCCTGGCAGTCTTCAAGCTGGCACTGGACAAGCACCTAAAGTCGGTTCCTGACCAGCCGGGCTGTGGCTCGTACGTTGGTTTGCGTGCAGCCAGCAGTAACAGCCTGGTTGATCAGGCTCTGATCCACCAGGAGGCCTGGTCACAGACCGGGCCGCGGGGGCGTTGACCCCCGGAACTCTCTCCAGGTAAACCCCAGGTATCGGTAGCCTGGGGAGGTGTTTGTGTATCCTAGCACCAAGTTCTTTATAATCGTCCAATTCTAGGTGGGTTCTGTCTTTATATTAGTTGCTGATTATACGCACGTAGGAGAGAGGAGCTTAAGACGACTTTCGGTACGACTTAGACCATTTACAAAGTCACACTGTGACTATGTGCGGGTTATTTGTGTATTCTTCCAGTCACGGTATTGTGCCTTTTTGTTCTCTACTAATTATTGATGAATTCATGGAGAGTAGCTAAACCCATAAGAGAAGGGTAGCCCCAATTCCTTGTATCAAGAACCTTTCATCCACATTAAAACACTCCTCCTGTAGAGTAGTAATGTGTATTGATGTTGGTAGAATTACCGACAATATGTAAAATAAAAGGACACAAGTGCAAGTAATGTGACATTATTGTGGCAACGTTTCGCTCTCCAGGAGCTTTATCAAGCCGTTATAAACAATACATGGACACAGAGGGTATATATAGCCACAATAAAATGTCACATTAGTTGCACTTGTGTCCTTTTATTTTACAGGGTAGTAATCATTAAGTGAGGACCCAAGCCGTGCCTTGCATACGGCCCACCATACCACACCTTAACACAGGTCACAACAGTATGAGGATTCTTTCTGGTCGTAGTAAGGAATATTACGCACAATATTTGCATATATTAATGGTTGCAAGAACGCAGTTTGTATATGTATAAAGAGGTACATAATGTAACGTTACCAGGCACAAGATGAATATCGGATTTTGTAGGTAAGTAACTTGACTTGGAGCGAAACGTTGTATTAATAAGTTTACATTTTTTGTGCGTTTTTCATCTCTTCTGTTTCGTAAGAATTACTTTGGACAACAGTGTAAAAACAGTTTTAATTGTTTTTATAAGTTTATTTAATGTAGTGGAAAGTATTCTCGCGTCGCACCTGCACTAAAGCATCAAGAAAAATACATGTGTGTAAACCAAGATACATGCGCGCATTCCCGCTGTACCTTCAAGAGAGAGGGAGGAGGCAGTAATTATGACAATGATTGAGCAGGTATCACGTATGCCTCAGATAACACCGAAGGTGAAAATTAACCAGTCCCCAGTAACCAATATATACAATGTTTTTCTCGGATTTAACAAGTCTGGCAAACTCCATTTTGCATCACGCCTAAGTAGACAATCCACACACACCATAACAAGCGAAGGTCCAGCCCACCACGCCCACAACCACCGCACCCACATAGTGAAGGCCACACCTTGTGTATCATGTCATTCTAGCACGGCGGCACTGTGACACATACATAGTTAGGCTGTCCGATGTATATCACCTATATCGAGAAGATTCAGAGAACAGCAAACACGACTTTACTAATGTATTACGTCTAAACACACACCTCAATTCTAGGGAGTCAGGACAAACCATATAGAGCAAGAAAATCTCAACACAACAAATGGCAAAGATATGAAACTGCGAAAGAAGCTGAACGTAACAAAATTAATGAGACCAGATAGTATACATTCATAGATACTGAGAGAAAGACATTGTTGTTTTATTCATTAGAGGAAATCAGCTGACCAGCGTCAGCTGATAATCTGTTAATGACTCATTTACATTTCCAATATATATTACAAGTTTATTCACTGGCAGAGCTCTGGATTTTTCACTACTGGCCTGCAGTTGAGATGAGCATTAAACCACTGTGTGAGCCCCTAGTGAAGGTCGTACGAAATGATGCATGTGACAAACAACTGGAAAATTTAAATTATTTCTCTACATAAGCATGGAAACACAGGAGGCATCGACATACATACTATCCAAAGTTATAGAGGAAAGGCGTGGAACACATGTAAAGGCGAGGATTTGCAAACATAAGGCATTACATGCATTAAACAAGATAGGGACTAGGCGATTCCACCTTCGTGGGCTGCAAGAACAGGGATAAATACAAGGAAAGTTGATCCTGTGGATCAGGGAGTATCTGAGAAACACAACACAAAGTAATGGTAAAGGGGAGGCATCAGGTTGGATGAAGGTAATATAAGATATTATTTTGTTCAGATTTTTAACTCGGAGGGTTAGGGAACCAGGATAACCCAGTAATTTAGTCTTTGCGTTATCGGGGGACTGTCTGTCTTATTTTCATTGTGGTCTTTTAATCTGGTCCTTCAGAATGCGACTCAAACAGTCGACTAACACCCAGGTACCTGCTTACTGCAAGGTGAACAGAGACAGCAGTTGTAAGGAAACATGCCCAACGTTTCACTTGTGCCGGGATCGATTTCCGGTTCCCTCAGTGTGAGATGAGGACACTATCAGCTGAGCCATAAGCACCCAAGTGGAATCCCACAAGGATCAGTAAAGAAACTGCTACTTTTCCTAAGATATGAACATTATCTCCCAGAAGGGATGGAGTAATTTATATCTCAATTTGCCAATGATAAAAAGTTATTGAGATGAATAAGAACAAACTAGGACAGAGATCAGTTACAGACAGACATGGA
>NC_069405.1:84560777-84597904 GCF_026875155.1 Cherax quadricarinatus
ATGCACATACAAAAACCCACACACACACACCACACACACACACACACACACACCCCACAACCACAACACACACACACACAACAACACAAAAAAACTCTGCAGCATAGGGCGATAGAAAACCTAACAATAGCTTTCCGACATCTCGTAAGGAATCGTTCAACTCTTGTACACAGTGCCCATCAGGCCCATACTGGAGTATGTAGCACCAGTTTGGAACCCATACCTGGTAAAGAAATTAGAGAAAGCGCAAAGGTTTGCAACGAGATTAGTCCCGGAGTTAAGGGGCATGTCCTACGAGGGGAGGTTAAGGGAAATCGACCTGATGACATTGGAGGAAAAGAGAGAGAGAGGGGGGGCATGATAACGACATATAAAATACTGAGAGGAATTGAAAAAGTGGATAGGTACAGGATGTTCCAAAGATGGGACACAGCAACAAGAGGTCACAACTGGAGGTTGAAGACACAGATGAGTCATAGGGATTTAGGAAGTATTTCTTCAGTCACAGAGTTATCAGGAAGGGAAAAGTATGGAAAGTGTGTACTGGAAGCAGGATCCATGCATAGCTTTAAGAAGAGTTATGATAAAGTCTATGGAGCAGGGAGAGAGTGGACCTAGTAGCGACCAGTGGGGAGGCAGGGCCAGGAGCTATGAATCGACCCCTGCAACCACAGTTAGGTGAGTACAACACACACACACACACACACACACACACACACCACACACACACACACACACACACACACACACACAACACACACGCACACACACACACGGTACGAAAATGATTTATCACAGTGGGCCCCCTGTGACGAGCGGGGTCCCACAGGGTCGGTCCTAGGACCAGTGCTATTTTTGGTATAGTGGAACGACATGATGGAAAGGTTAGACTCAGAAGTGTCCCTGTTTGCAGATGATGTGAAGTTAATGAGGAGAATTAAATCTAAATGAGGACCGGGCAGGATTTCAAAGAGACCTGGACAGACTGGACACCTGGTCCAGCAAATGGCTTCTCGAATTTAAATCCTGCCAAATGCAAAGTCAATGAAAATAGGGGAAGGGCACAGAAGACCACAGACAGAGTATAGGCTAGGTGGCCAAAGACTGCAAACCTCACTCAAGAGAAAGATCTTGGGGTGAGTATAACACCGAGCATTTTCTCCGGAAGCACACATCAATCAGATAACTGCTGCAGCATATGGGCCCTGGCAAACCTGAGAACAGCATTCCGATACCTTAGTAAGGAATCGTTCAAGACACTGTACACCGTGTATGTCAGGCCCATACTGGAGTTTCAGCACCTGTTTGGAACCCGCACTTGATAAAGCAAAGTCAAGAAACTAGAGAAAGTACAAAGGTTTGCGACAAGGTTATTCCAGAGCTAAGGGGGAATTCCTATGAAGAAAGATTAAGGGAAATCGGTCTGACGACACTGGAGGACAGGAGGTCCCGGGGAGACATGATAAAAGACATATAAAATACTGCGTGGAATAGACAAGGTGGACAAAAACAGGATGTTCCAGGAGGGACACAGAAACAAGAGGCCCACAATTAAAGTTTAAGACAAAATGATCAGAGAGATATTAGGAAGTATTTCTTCAGTCATAGAGTTGTAAGGCAGTGGAATCCCTAAAAAATAACGTAGGGAGCAGGAACCAACACATTTTAAAAGAGAGTTTGAAAAGATATGGAGGGGGAGAGAGGGGGCCCGAGAAACCCGGGTGAAGGGGGGGGCCAGGAGTAAGCTCGCCCCCCTGAAACCACAAATAGGTGAGTACAACACAAAAAACCACTGAATGGATCAGAAAAATACCTGAGGGGAAAGGCATTAGCGACAGGTACGTACGGGGTGTCAGAGGGGGACCCTGTGATGAAGGGGTTGTAGAGAATTTTTCAGAAAACCGACAAGTTGATAAATTAACAAAATGCAACTTTGGGCTTAAATGAGAAAACTTTTCGCCCACAGGGGGCTTAATCATCCATAAAAAGGAATGGGTGAAAACGGGAGGAGTTTGAGGTAATCAGTCCCTCGCCTTGATCGATGGGGTCAGTCCACAGTCTTAAAAAGAATACAGCTAGTGCGAAGTATTTTAAATACTGTGGGCAGGGAGGTGCAACAGTCGTAGGGGGTGTCACATTTGTCCGATGTGATCCCAGGTCATGCCTCCCCTTGGCATGACCTATTTCCACATTGGACAAATGTGATCCCACCTAGACTGCTGCACCTCTCCCCTACAGAAAATTTAACTCTTCTTCGCACAAAAGCTTACTGTTTTCAAGATTGATGGACTGACCACTCGACTCAAGGCTGAGGGACTATTACCCCCAAACTCCTCCTGTTTTTCACCTTTTCTCCTCATATGAACTGATGAAGCCACTGTGTGGCAAAAAAGTTTCACATTAAAGATCCCCAAAGTGTACTTTTTTTCCCGAAGGGGGGTTCCACTGGGGTCAGTCCTGGACCGGTCTTTTTTTGGTGTTGTGAATAAAATACGGAAGTGTCCGTTTTGCAGAAATGTAAAATTAATAAGGAAAAATTAAATCGGATTAGGAAAGGGAAGGACTACAAAGGGATTGGAAGGGGGGCAGGACGGGTCCAGAACTGCTCCTGGGGTTCAACCCCACCAAGTGCAAAGTCTGAACGCGGGAAGGGCAAAGAAACCCGCAGACAAAATACAGTCAAAGGGGGCCAAAAACACAACCTCACTAAAGGGAAAAGGGATCAGGGGGTGATATAATACCGAGCACATCTCTTGAGGCAAACCCAAAACCCAGATAACCGCAGCATATGGGCGCCTGAAAAACCAAGAATAACGTTTCGACACCTCAGTAAGGAATCGTTCAAGACTGCACAGTGTGCGCACGCCCATAATAAGTATGCAGCACCCTTTGGAAACCCCACACCTGGTCAAGCACATTAAGAAATTGAGAAAGTGCAAAGTTTGAAAAACGAGACTAGTCCCAAAGCTATGAGGTACCCCTACAGGAAAATTAAGGAAATCGACCTGACGACAGGGGAGGCAGAAAAGGGGGGACTCAAAACGACTTATAAAATACTGAGAGAAATGACGAGAGGGGACAACGGGAGTTCCAAAAATGGGACCAAAACAAGAGGCCACATTTGAAACTCGATGAGCCAGAGGGTTAGAAGATTTCTTCAGTCACACAGCTGCCGGGGAAGTAGAATATCGGGGCTTTAAATGTATATAAGGTTCATGGAGCGGGAAGAAAGTGACCAAAGTAGCACCAAAAAGATGGGGGGCCAGGAGCTATGCTCCCCCCTGCAACCACAATTAGGGAATACACACAGAAACTCTGAGATGGCTCATAAAATTTTCGCACAAATCCTATGACGACACGGCTGATATTTCCAAGACTTTTTTTAAGAGTGGGCCCCAAAAGAAGATGAAGAGAACCCCGTTTTCTGTGCCAAGGGACCCACATGATCCTCAAAGTCCTGAAAAAAATGTACCTTTTTAAGTCTGTTTTTTTTTGGTTAAGTATGAAAACGAAAATACCCGAAGAGATGGATGACCTATGAAGAGGTCTAGAGAACGTAAATTTGACATACTAGACGACAAAAAGACAAAGGGGTAAATGATTCGCGCACAAAATATTCGAAAATGACAGATGAGTCACAGGGGTGTTAGGAAATCTTCTTTAGCACTTGGCTACGGGTTGGGAAAGGGAAGTTTAATGTTTTTTAAAGCAACTTATTATTACTATTTTTTTTTGGGGACTGGGGGGAATTTCAGGGGCTAAGCCCCCCCCAAATTCCCCAACACTATCCACCCCTCCATTTACCACACCATCCACCCCCCACACCCCACATCCCAAAAACCCAGGAAACCCCACACACCACACACCCCTCATCCTCCACATACAGCCAGCTACACCCGCCCCTTTCCTAAATAAAGAAATTTCAAAAGAATATCGGGTGGTAATGGGGGGTAAACTCGTGTTCCTTCGTGACTTAAACATAAAAAATACCCGGTAATCTTTACACTCGACAACAATAAAGTCACAAAAATGTCTAAAGGAAACCTAAATAATTCATGTTATAATTTTTTAAGAAAACTGATAAGACTTATCAGTTTAAACGAAAAATTTAACGGAGTGATAGAGTCTTTCAAGCTCTCTTTGGCGCGATAACGAATTTTTCCACGACCTTCAAAAACTTTTACCCCACACTCGAGAGCTTTAAACGCCTTGTTTTTTTGGGAAGATGAACTATTGCATCATAAACAAAAGTGGGGCTGCCAAGCGAGGAACCAGCATATGTGGTAACTTAACCTGACCACTGTGTTACCCAAATGTACTTCTTCAGATTTTATTCTTCGTGATTCTAGTTTTTTTCTATTTTATGTTGGGGTGGTTTTATTATATATTATGTCAAAACTCCCTTTCCTCTTCAGCCTGCCTGTTCCCCCCCCCCCCCAACTCTCTCGTTTTCTCTTTTTTGAAAAAAAGGGTCTTACAAATTAGGTTAGAGGGGCCCTTTCTTAACTTACAAGGGCTCTCTCTGTCCTGTCTGTCTCTCTGTCTTTTTCTCTCACTCTCCCTATCTATCTTTGGCGTTCTTTCCTCCCTTCAATAGGTGATTCTTAGGGAAAAAACATCTATTTCTAGAGTTACCTTCTACGAGACTCGAAAAATCCAATCAAAAAAAAAATTACAATTAACCCACAAAAAACTAGAGGGAAACAATTTACAACTAGCCGACAACACTGTGTTTACAACCTTCTAAAAACCCACAATACAGTGGCTGAAAAAAATCACAACTTACCCACTATAAGGGGTTGGAACAATTCACAACCCAAATATAAGACCACCTGGATATTCCGGGGTCAACGCCCCGCGGTCCAACCCTTTGACCAGGCCTCCCGGTGAATCAGGGCTTATCAACCAGGCTGTTACTACTGCCGCCGTAGTCCAATGTAAGAACCACAGCCGGTTGATTGGGCTGGGGCACCTCACAACAAACCCAAAAACGTGGCTTGAGCAATTCACAACTAACTCATAATATGGGGCTGGAACAATTAACAAGTAATCCATGACAACCTTTTCGTCAAAGATTCAAAGACTGTATATATTACAAGCACGGAGTGAAGACAAGAGCTTGAGTGGTGTAAAAATGGGGGGAAAGGTATCATTCATGAAGATATTCAAAAAAATTTGGGGTAGTTTAATCTTGGGGTATTTTCCCCCTTACACCTTTCCCTAGCAGTAACAGTATATTGGTGTCAGCAGACTGATTTCTTTCCTTTTAAGGTTATAACCTATACCAAACCCTTACTTGTTGGGTTTACGTTTACTACCAAGAACTTATTCACATAAGTGGAAGAGACCATGGTCAACTCTCCTTACACTGTTCCCTTTGTTCACCTTGAAGTAAAGGTACCTGGGTGTTAGTCGACACTGTGGGTGCACCTTTGGCGGTGGTTAATAGATTAGTAGCATAGTATTGTAGGGGTGAGGTGGTGTTGGCAATAGCATATTAGTACAGTAGGTATAGTGAGGGGTGGGGGAGAAGAGTAGTAGGGGTAGTGGCCCCACAGCAAAGTGGGCGGCTGAGAGGGTAGAATAAGTAAGGGGGGCTTGAAAATGACTACGATAGGAATCACTTTTACCATGTAGATTCATAGGTTTAAAAAAAAAAAAAGCTCCCCCCCCCCCCCCCTTAAACACAGGGTCAACCACATCAACAAATTTACTTTTTTACAACCCGGCCTTGTTTTTCAGTTTTTTGTAAAAAAAAAAAAACCCAGAAAAGTTTTTTGCTGCGAAGTCGGGATTGGCCAAGCGCGAGTTCGGATACACAAGGTGGGGTACGTGATTTGGGACTTAAGGTGGGACAACGAGGTAGGGTCCGCGAATTCAAAGGCTTCAGTACTCGAATTTGTTGGCCAAACATGAAAATCCTTTTCTCAGTGCAAGTGTTTTGACTACAACAGAAAGGACACGGGTTCGATCCCCAGCTGGATTGACGAGGGGTAACCTCCAACACCAGCCGTCCCGTTTTTACCAAAAGCAAAAACCAGTTATAGAGGTTTGTAGCAACCCCCCATCCGGAATGATAAAAAAAATAATGACTTTAAAATGACGAGGGGAAAAAATAGTAACATGGGGTGGATAATGACCTAGGAACAAATTTACTACGAAGGATAATGATATTTTGGTTTTGGATAATGACATTAGAAGGATAACATAAGATATGTGATGACATGAGTAGGTAACAGCCTCAGCTGCTTTGGGTCGAAAAATTTAGCAAAGCCCCCTAAAAGGGAAAAAATAATCATACTCAAAAACGGTAAAATAAAGATGAAAATGAGAATTTTTTCTAATTTTGTTATAATTACATAAAAATTATTATTATTCTTGTTCAGGAAGTTGTTCTTCCCAAAAATTTCCTGAGAACGGGAATTTACTTTATCAAGCAAGTAAATCATATCCACCTGTCCCCCTTCCCTCTCTTGCAGTGTTTTAATAATCTTTCTCTCCCCCCGGTGGTTATTTTGCTTGGGTAGCGTCGGTAGGGGTGAGGCTATGCAGACCCGAACCCAACATGGAGTTATACCCAGTTGGACCAGCTGGGCAGCACAGCATTTTGGCACACCACAGGAGATACTGCTCCCGGGGAATTTGGGCCTCACACCGTCATAAAGGGTAGCCTAGCTTCTTCAGGCCGAATTCCTTCCAGCTAAGGATCCCCATCGCCACTCTTCGCTACCCGGGGACGTCCAGACGGGGCCCACCGGTGAGCCCCCGCCACCCAGCTACTGCGCCACCCTACCTTCTTACTTTATCCACCACGCCGACCCCTGCAAACCACCCACTTCCCGGGGTACCTATTCGGGACGCAGGCAGATGCCCACGCACCTTAACGGGCCCTCATCGCTCAGTTTTGCAGTAGCACACTGCCCAGACCCCTTCTTTCAAAAGGCTCAGGTTCCACTTACCTGAGTTTCAATCCTAACCCAGTCCTGCCTCCATTTATCCTTTCATACTCGACAACCCATCAAAGAATTTGCTTTTCCCCATCACTCGAAAGAAACGAAGACGACGACAAGGGCGTGTCAGAAAAAAATTACATATCCTCAGCACTTCCCGACGGGCGGCAAGTTGACAACCTACGCGACATTGAAACGAACCTTTAATCCCTCTGGCATCGTTCAGTCCACCCAGCCCATTTTCACCCGGGGTTGTGTTCATTAACGAAAAAGACATCCGAGCCTCCTAAAAACCCCTCAAGGATGGTATGTTTTTCTTGTGTAACCTGTGTGGTGTTTGTGTGTGTGTTGTGTGGTGTGTGTTGTGTGTGGTGTGTGTGTGTTGTGGTGTGGGGTGTGTGTGTGTGTTTCTCCACAACACAGGGATCAAGATCCAAAGAAAAATTCCGATTTTTTAAAAACCAGACATCAAGTCTGTTGGGCAAAACTGAAAATTTGCGTGTCGAAAAGGGGAAACGTTTGCTTTAAAAAAACTTTTTATCAAGTTACCAAGGTGGAGGAGGACTCTCCAAAAACGCTGAAAAAAAAAAACCAAAAAATTTCCCAAATAGGTATATGCGCAGCAGAGGTACCTAGGAATGCCAACCCCTACAGTGAACAGCCTCCACGTTCTCTGGCGGCCCCTAGGGGGACAACTAACATTTTTAATCAATGTCCCTGACTCCTGTCTGATATTGGCCACGGAGACCTGAAGAAACCCCTGTTCGGGGTTCTTAAACAATCATCGATTAACTTTAAATTTTTAAAAAAATTTAAACATTCAAAAACAGATCTAAAAGGGGATTTCTTAAAAACCCCGTCAATGATAATTAATTTATTGGATTTTTAATAAAATTTATAAAAGGATCTTTTTTCCGATATTTGATTTTTTTAAGTCAGAAATTTTTAATGATCGTATTTGACAAGACATTAAAGTGGGCAGGGGGGACGCAGCATAAGATAGTGACCCTTGCGCACTTTTTTCGGACGAGCAGCTGCACCAAAGATGTCTGTGGAATGAAACCCCACCCTTCATCGTCGCCTCCACCCCAACCTTCTTCTGCCTCGCATCAAACCCACAAATTCCTTCCTCTGCCTCTTTATCGCAATCTTTATTCTTTCTTATCACTTCGCCTTCCTCTACCTCTTCATTACCACCTTCCCTTTTTTTTTTCCTGCTTTTCCACACACAACCTTTCCCATTCATTCCCATTATCTTTACAAAATGGCTGTGTGCAAATCTTTCACCTCTCTTTTCCTCCCCGGACACTACGTGGGGTTCATTATTTTTAAAATTATAGAAAACCCACTGTCACATCTTAAATTGAGGTTTAATTTTACGAGGTGATAATAAAACAAGGGGAAAGGGGTCGGGGAAAGTCCAAAATCTCCACCCCGCGGATTCCTCAAATGACCCGCGTCAGGAGAATTTTTTTCATTCCTAATGATTTACACAACGCTGAAAGTAAATTTCCTTTTCCCATGGTTAAATTCATGAATTCAATATGGGTAAAATTACCCTAAGGCTAGAAATTTATTGAGTTGGGGTGCATCAGGGGTGCAAAGATTCCTAATGAACTGTTACTTAATATATTCAGGTAGCTAGAACAGGGGTGAAAACTGGGCCGGGTTTTCTGTATGGGGGTAGTCCTTCGGGTACGGGATTGTCCTTTATGAGAAACGTCTGCTACTTTTACCTAGATCCCTCGCATAATTTTGCTTTTAATAGCCTCTCGATCCTCTCTTCCGTCCCGCTCTCTCCATCTCCAGCACACACCTTAGCCCCCATCTGGCCCCCGCACCGACCTCGAACTTGTGTGTCGCAGTCATTTTTTGATGTTTTTCAGATGTTATTTCTAGCCAGGGGTTTTGTGGTTCACAATCCAGGTTCATTAAATTTAAAGCCCAAACTTTAGGAAATTCAATGAACAGCGATTCTTACTCAAACTTTATTTAAATTCACAATATTGTTTAACTTCACGGGTTTTCTCCACAAACCCGCGTTTTTAACTGGTTTAGTAACTGCGAAAATCACATGTCTGAATCATATGAACTAAATTAAGCACAAATTTATTTGAATAAGCGTTTTATCGAGTTGTTGTGCAAAACGTTTTTAAAGATCAAACAGAGAATTATTCTGCTACCAAAATTTTGGGCCGGCACGCCCGAAAAAAAGGGAAAGAGTAAATAAAAAAAAGCAAATTATTAGATTAATAAAATATGATATTTTGTTTATGTTAATTTTAGCAAAGTTGGGTAGGTACTTTTTGTAAAAAATTTCGAAAAATTTCAAGAAAAAAAAGCATAGCTTTTTGTAAAATTTTTTTTGAATGGGGTAAATCTTCGAGTGATTCCCAACAAACTAACACAAAAAATCGGTAATAATCCTACTGTTTATTCAAGGGTTGCGTCTTTTTTCCCCCGCCTTCACTCAATAGCCGACTTTCCCCCACCTGCCCTGGATTGATTCAATTTTCTTGCTCGGCATTGATTACGCGCACATGAATCTACTGAAAAACCCAAAGCTCTCCTATACGTTTTCAAAACTAAAAGTATTTAATTTTAAATCACTTAGAAATTTTTTTTTTTGTTTAACAAATATTAAAGGTTCATAAAAACAAGAAAGGGATCTAGGTGCGTCGTTTGGCCAAAACCCAGCTTAAACATAACAATGGTTATGATTGTTCCTAACACCTATATTATGGTTTTTATCAATATATCAGGTTTTGGTTATTACCCAAATAATCAGCTTATCAATCAGAGCCATAAAGTGATTATCCTAACAAATTATCGGGCATTATTGAGCAATTAGTTATAATAATCAAATTTTTAGGGAAAATCTTTTAATTGGGGCCACACACATAGCAAGGTTTCATCGCATAGATAAGCGCACACAGTGGGGGTTCCAGAACCAGCTTCTTCCGAACCGGAAAAAATATCTATATATCAATAACCCCAAATATGTGGCAAAAACCACACCATCAAAACTCACCCAAAATGGGCATGCCCCTTTCATTTCTTACCTCTCGCTTCCCCTTTTACCCTAACTTTTTCACGCTCTTCCTACCCGTCCCTTCCCTTTTTCCCGTCATGCTACCCCCCCCCTGGGTAGCAACAGCAGCTAAAATAAAGCCAAAAATTACTCTATGCACAATTGGCTGGGGTAAACTAATTTTTTAAATATAATAAAAAAAATAAATCACCGGGAAAAAAAGTAATCCTATGAATTGGTTTCCTCTTGATTTGCCTAAGCAGCTCGTGTCACGTTTTGCCGCCACAACACAAGGGGTATTTCCCGGCTATAAAAGAGAATGAAAAAAAGGAAATTTCCCAACTATTCCCGCCCTCACCTGTTTTTAAAACAGTAATACAGTTACTACTTTTTTAGCTAAAATTTTCCCAAAAAATTAATTTTGGCTGAATCTCAAGCGTTACTTAACGTTATTTTTAAATAATACTAAATTTTTAACCGAAGTTCTCCATGATAGTTATTACCGAATGGTTTAACTTTTAAAAAAAAAAAATATTTTTGTTTTTCGAACTTGTGGTGGTTTTTATACTGTGGTGGTGGTGGGGATATTGTTCACCTTGGGGAGGGCCAGTAAGTGGGGCCACCAGGTATGTGAGGGCCCGCGGTGCAAACAACGGAGCAATCAGGGGAAGGAGCCAGTGACTTCCCCCTGCCCGCTCTGGCACCGATATTTGTTTCGTTTGGGACCACTGAAGGGGAAGAAGTAGTAAGCATAAGCTTTTTTTTGTTTTTCTTTGACCACCCCTGAATCTCCTCATCCAACCTTCCTAGCTCACAAAAAAACCCCCGCCTTCTCCCCTTTTAATTTAACCTCCCCCATTGCTACACTTTTTACACCTTTCTACTATCCCCCCATTCACCTAACCCTTCACCACGCTTTACTAACCTTTCCCAAACACTTGTGCCTTTGACCATTCACTGTTATTCTCATTTACCTGTGCCCTTGACCCATCCCTTTTGTTCCTCCATTTACTAGGACCTTTTTACTCTTCCTTTCTCCCTTTTATTCATCCCACCCTTGATTCTCAATTCTAAATGCCCTGATCCACCTACACCCTGATCCCTCCCATTTCTGAAAACCCAAACCCCCATCACACACACCCCCACTTGCTATTGCACCATAGGGGTCGCAGCACCCGTCCTTCCCAGCGGTCAGCAATGCATCTTTTAACGGGTCTTTCCCTATAATGTCAGACGCTCTCCCTCTCTGTGGGCTCACTTCCGTAGATGCGGTCAACAAACGGCAAACCCATCCCCTATATGGATGAAAAATCCTACAACAAAAAGGTCTAAAGCGGCTGTGACCAGGGGGTCATTGGTCGTTCAGGGCTCCCACAAGTCTTGCCAACAGGGATCTATACTGTTCCATTTTCTTCTAGTGAAGCGCGCAACCCCTTTCCCCCCCCCCCACCAAGGTCCCTGCCTAACCGTCTTCCGGAGAACAAAAAAAGGGTTTAGGGTGGAGCTGAGGGCCCCCAGGATGGGGGGAATGCCCTGGGGGTCGGGGGCGAGTGCCTCACCCATCGTTGCCCCTCCTGTGCTTACATTACATTTACTTGCTGACGCTTGGCTCACTGCGTTTCACAGATTTTTCTACTTTTTATTCTTTTGCATTTTCGGGGTACGACTTCAAAATTTTTAGGGTTCCATCAACAAAATTTCAGAGCTGCAGAGCCTTATCTCACAAGGCCCAGAGTTTTACAGAGTTTCACAAAGATCTCAGACCATATCCCTTCAGTTGATTTTTATTTTCCCGTTTTAGTGATTAAAGAACTTAGTTTTGGGCTGGGGGGGATTTGCAATCCTACGTTTTTAACCAACAAATTTTTTTTTTTTCCATCAGCCCAGTCTCCAAACTCATAGCACAACAAATTTCAATTCCACATCTCAAAGCGCTCCACAATTCACAAAACTCACAAAATTATCGTTATTACACCAGGGACATAAAGATGTGGTTCCACCTCACTCAGGAAACTTCGCCCGGGGCAGACAGAATGGATTGACCCCTGTTGACCAGACTTTTATTGCCTAACACAGGGGGTTGTTGTCCCCTTGGTAGTGATTGATTGTGAGGTTTATGCATTATTTTTGTATTACAGACCCCTTTATGGGACCCTTTCATGTATTTTTTTTAAAATCTAAATTTTTCGGTGTCGTATCGCTACCTCTTCTTGAATCACTTTCCAGTGTTTTATCATTCTGTCTATGAAGAGAAACTTTTAGTATCTGTTCAGATCAGTTTTGTTTTTTCTCGAAAAATTGCCTTTAAAACCCCCGTCCAAAATACCAAGAAATTATCTTTATCTATTTTCTCGAATCTTTTTATGATTAGGTGCGTGCAGTCTAACATTCTCCCTCTCATTCTGCTCAAAACCAGTTTACTCCACCATCAAGAGTGTGTAGTAAAGTTTTTTATTATTAACACTGGCTCACTATCAACTTTTGTCATTCTTTGAAGCTTTAATTTGTTGAATCTTAGTAACGGCAACAACTGCGCCAACAAAATTATATAATATGGTTTTGAATTATGTCACTGTATTTCTTTCATTACTACAAATTTTTTAGTTCATGAGTATCAAGCATCGTTTACGTTATTAGATCAGCGGTTCTGTTTTCTTACAACACCTGCAAATATTATGTGATGAGGCGCAGGATAATAAGTGATGATTATGATCTTGTGTACACTACGTCAAAGGTTTTTGTCTAGGATTTACTGTTCCTATTACTAGAAACGCCCTTTGAATATATTAAATTAAAAAAAAAGGGATAATAACAATGTGTAGGCTAAGCTATACCCTTTACGGGGGGTATTTAGGGCCCAAATGTTTTTTTTTTCTCTCCTGTTAATTGTAAATAAGGTTAATATATTAAAAAAAATTGCTGTCCACCTACTTTTGGTCGCATCACACCAGTTTAATGTATGTGAATAGGAGGATATCTTGCGAAGTAGTGAGGGAAAAAAACAAAATTTTTTCAGAGAAAATTTGTATTTGAATTGTCATTTGTACAGTTGAAGTGAAAACTGCGGACACTGATAGGGAAAGCACTGTTGTTTGTATTTTTCGTAATCTACGATAAAAGTTTGTGTCTCAATTAGTGTTACTAGTCTTCGCTAAAAGCGTTTATATATATAGATCAAGTGCATATCTATCGAAGAGCTTGGGTGTGTAATGTATACTTTAGTAAAACTGAAACTTGTATAGTTATCAGACAGAATGTCGCTCGTGCCACACGCATGACTCATAAAGCTACAGGGAACCCTTTTTTTTCTCATTAACGTAACCAGATACAGAAAACGAATCCTTGTGTGTGTGTCCCGTTTCACACAGTGTGCTAGGTAATGTGCTCCTGACTGGTGTGTGTTTCAGGACTCTGCCAAATCAACTATTTTCTTATTACTACCAAATGCCCAACAAAAAAACTGCTGCGCCTATTTTTTTTTGAATTTCTTTGTCCGTATAGAGATTTTTTTTTTTTTCTATGGCAAAAAAAAAAAAAAATCAGTGTAACACAGAAAAAAATATATTTTTTGTACAGCCCTAAAAATGCATCCTTCGGTGTTTTTTAAACCGTGTGTGCCCATATATATATATATATATATATATAAAAATATATATATTTAATTATATAATATAAAAATATATATATATAATATATATATTTTGTATATATAATATTATATATATATATAATATTATATATATATATATATTATATTTTTAAAAATATATAAACATATAATATATATATATATATATATAATAAAAATTATAATATATATATATATATCTGGAGTTTACCTGGAGAGAGTTTCGGGGGAAAACCCCCCCGCGGGCCCGGGTCTGTGACCAGGCCTCCCCGGTGTTCAGCCCCTGATCAACCAGGCTGTTGCGCGGGGCTGCACGAAAAACCAACGACGACCCAACCCCGGCTGATCAGGAACTGACTTTTAGGGCTTGTCCAGTCCATTTGAAGATGCCAGGGGTCTTTTGGGTAATCCCCTTATTGTCGGGGAGGGCATTTTGAAAAAAGTCTGGGGCCCCTGACACTTATTGCATGGTCTCTCAACGTGCTGGGACACCCCTGCTTTTCTTTGGGGGGGGTGCATCGTCTGCCAAGTCTTTTGCTTTCGTAGTGAGTGTTTTTTCGTGTGCAAGTTGGTACTAGTCCCTTAGGATTTTCCAGGGAAATAATCATTATCTCTCCCTCCGCGTTCGGGGAAAAACAGGTTTAGAAACCTCAAGCGCTCCCAGTAATTGGGGGTGTTTTTTCTCCGTTATGCGCGCCGTGAAAGTTCTTTTTTAATTTTTTGGTCGGCAATTTCACCTGCCTTGAAAGGTGTGTTAGAGTGCAGCAATAATTCCCCCTAGATAGAAAAAGTGACCGAAGAGGGTATATGGGCTTTGGCCTCCCTAGTTTTGAAAGGGCTCATTATCCATCCCGTCATTTTTTAGCAATGCAATTTACACAAGTTATGGGCCTTGAATGTAGACCTCCACATAATCACTCCCAGGTCTTTTTACGTTGTGTTTTCGTCTATTTTGTGGCCAGAATTTGTTTTTTTACCTTGATGAAGATTTAAATTTCCCATGTTTACCATATTTAGAATTGAAATTTTTCATCGTTGAACTTCATATTGTTTTTCCCCCCAGCCCACTAAAGATTTGGTTGAAGTCCGCCCGGAGCCTTGAGTGTCGCAAGGAAGACACTGTCATGCAGATTTGGGTGAAACTGCAAAGGGAAACAGGCTGTGGCTGACATCCTTGTCTATGTCGGATATAGGGGAAGAGGAACAAGATGGGGGCTAGTACTGTGGCCTTGTGGAACAGAGGCTTTTCACGGGGAGTGCCCCCGGACTTTACTCTGTTTAGACAAATTTTCTGTGTTCTTTATGAGGAAAAAATAGATTCATTTTGACCGATTTTCCTTTATTTTAAAACCTTTTGTGCCTATTAGCCATGGCCACACGCGAAAGGGTTTTGCAAATTTATATATTACATCGATTCTTTTTTCTTCTATCTTTAGGGGCCTTTTGGAATTGGTCCAATAGTTGAGCAGAAAAGGAGCGACCCGTTTAAACCCATTTGCCCTGGTTGTGTAAAACTGTGGGTTTTCAAATTTGGGGGGACTTTCCTTGGCCCTTTAAAGGGTTTTTAGATTGGGATTTGTCTTTTTGGGTCTTAGTTCTTTGCCCCGTTGCTTTCTGCCCCCTTTTTGGAGGGGGGCTATGTCTGTTGTTTTTCGAAAACTGGGGGGACGACCCCCGGTCCTTTGCTCCCTCTCCTGGGAGGGAAAAGGCTCGTGATAGGGGCTTCTTGCAGTTTTTGATGAAAAAGAGTTCCATATCGGGCCCCTGGGGCAGAGGCAGGGGCAGCATTTATCGCCTGTTCGAAGTCACGGCGTCGGAAACATCGGATAGGCTTGTGTTAACAAATTTTGTGGCTCTCTCAAAAAAAAATTTTCATTTTAAAATCTTCGACTCCGCGGTTAGCGGCTTGAAAAAAAGAGTCAATTGGGATTGAGAAAGCTCACTCATTTCCTTGCGTCACTGGTAGGCCCCATCTTGTTTAAAGAGGGGCCCAGTACTGGACGTTGTTCTAAATTTTGATTTGGCATAGGAGAAGAAATATTTTGGGTTTTTTCGTTTTCATTTTGGTTTTTATTTTCTTCCCCCCCGATTCCCCTGACCCCTAAAGGGATTCTTTTAGCTTAAGTTCGATGTTTTGCTATTTCTTGACCAGTGTCTCCCACGATTTCAGATATTTTGGACCTCTTTTAGCCGCCTGTTTTTTTTTCCCCGTCGCCTGAAAGGGAGCGCCTGTCTTTTTTCTTTTTTACATCTACTCCTCCTTTTTCTTAGGGGAAAATAACCCTTGTGCTACATCATGCCACCGAGTTAATCTTTCTAAGGCAAATTGGGGTCTGTGTTGCTTAGTTATTTTCCCCCACTTAATCGGTTAGGACTTGGTTTCTTGGCCCCCACTTATGTTTTTGTTTTTTGAATTAAAATTTGGTAAATGCTCCCTCGTGATAGTCTTTTTTTGTCGGTCTGGGGCTCCCCATACATGTCGAACCTCAATTATGTTGTGTCTGGATATTTTTTTATATGGTGACATTTTTTATCAGATCATCATTTTTTTAGTGAAGATAGGTCTAGTTTTTCCCCTCCAGTCTAGTAGGCTCTTTTTTTTTCGGGTTTAAAAAAATTAAAATTTTGGCAGAGTTTTAAAAGCTCGTATGAGGTGGAGTTTTTCATCAGAGCTGCCTCCTGGTGTTATTACTGAAAACAATATTATTTCTAAAATTTCCCCATTTAGGGGCCTTTTAATTTAAATCCCCCAGGAAAAATGTTGGGCAGGAGCTGGAAAATTTTCCAGACAGTGGTCAATTTTTAACAGTGTTTTCCCGGAATTTCGGGGGGTGTTCATCCGGAGGCTTTTAGACTACCACAATGACTAGGTTTTTTTTTGGGGTTTTCAAACCTTTTTCTGCTAAAAAAACTTCCACTACATCATTTAGGGATTAAGCATTCGTGCAAACAATGACCTGCAAAGTACAGGCCAACCCCCCCGTTTTGCCTGTTCACTCTGTCACATCTGTAAGGTTTTAACCTGGGATCCATATTCGTTCCAAGTGTCCTTTTTAGCTTTACTTTCTAGTTTTCCCTTTATAATGTATAGTCACGAAAGCGCTTGGGGAAATTTTTTTTATTTTTTCCGAGTGTTGTTTTGCATATTATAATATATAAAATTATATATATAAATATATATATATATATATATAATAATATATATTAAATATATATATATATATATATATATATATATAGTATATATATATATATATAATATAATATATATATATTGTATAAAATATAATATATATATAAAAATATAAAAATATATATATACATATATATATGTATATATATAATTTATATATATAAATTCATTATTATATATATTTATATAATATATATATATACATATTAATATACATATATATTTATAATTATAAATACATATATTTAAAAATATATATATATATAATATATATATTTATATATATATATATAATATATATATATATAATATATATATATATATATATTTATATATGCAAAACAACCACTCGGAAAAAAAAGAGAAATTCCAAGCGCTTTCGTGACTACTCACATTACAAGGAACTAGAAAGTAAAGCATACAAGGAAGCTATATAAGGGGTCAGGCCACACCCACTATCAGATTTCCCACAACGGTTTTAAAAACCGACGCGCCCGACCAACTTGGATAGGTCCTTTGCACAACTCACCCCCAAACCTTCTACCCCAAAAAAATTTAAAAATTATTTGTCCAGTTATTTTAAATTCTTCCCCAAATTTTTATTAATTATAAATGGATCTAATTTTTATAAACCCAAAAGGGAAAAATTCTATTATTGTCAAAAAATGCTTTTTTAAAACAAGTTCAATTATATTCCCGCGACCCTGGACTTTCTTGATACTACTTTCTGTCACTGTTTTAACCGTTTGGGATCGATAGTGAGGGCTGGCCGACCCCCTTTATAGCTTCCTTGTAGCTTTATTTCTAGTTCCTTTATAATGTGAGTAGTCACGAAAGCGCTTGGAATTTCTCTATTTTTTTCAGAGTGGTTTTTTTTTGCATATTCCGAAATCACCTTTTACTGGATTTATTGCATTATATTTTTATAATAAAAATTAATATATAAATATATATATATATTTAAAAATATAATTTTAAATTTTATATATTATATATATTAATACGTCGTACCGAAAAAGGTAAAAATTGATCAATTAGCAAGAACTCGTTTAAAATGGTCCTTTAAAAATTTTTTCCCTTTTACGTTCAAATTTTTTTTCATAAGAACATGAAAAGAAGGAAAAAACGCAACAGGGCCCACGCCCATGCGGGCAGGCCATGCCCCCCCATATTAAACCAATATCCCCCCCCCCCGGGTTAGCCCAATGACCCCCCCTCCTGGTCATCTCCACTCAAGGATGGGCCTGCACCAACCCAGCAGCACAATATCAGGCCAATCACAACCCCATCCACACCCACCATTATTTATTAACCTGTTTTTAAAACTACACAACGTTTTAGCCTAATAAATGTGCTCGGGGGGTTTGTTCCACTCAACCACAACTCTATTACCAAACCAGTGCTTTCTATATCCTTCCTGATCTGAATTTTTCCAACATGAAACCATTTACATACTGCGAGTCCTGTCTTGGCTGGAAATTTTCAGCACGCTATTTACATCCCCTTTATTTATTCCTGTTTTCGATCATATCCCCCCTAAGTCTACGCCTTCGGAGAGAGTGACAGATTTAGGGCCCTCAGTCTATCCTCATAGGGAAGATTTATGATGACATGGGATCATCTTTGGCATCCTCTCTGTACGTTTTCCAGAGCATTTATATCAATTCTGTAATACGGTGACCAGAAACTGAGAGCATAGTCTAAATAGGCCTAACCAAGGATATATAGAGGACTTCTATTATTTTACTTCTTGATATGAAGCCAAGAATTCTGTTAGCTTTATTGCGAACACTAATGCACTGTATGTCTTGGTTTTAATTACTGCTAACCCTATAAAACTCTAAATCCTTTTCGCAATCAGTAGTTTAAGATCTACATTATTTAGTTTATATTGGATGGTTATTTAATGTCCACATTTAGAACTTTGCATTTGTAATATTAAAACTGCATCTGCATTTCCGCGACCATTGCATCAGTCTATTCAAATCTTCCTGGAGTGCTCTAGTGTCCTCATTAGAATGAATTGGACGGCCTATTTGGTGTCGTCAGCAAATTGCATATGACACCAACACTGACCCCTGAGGAACACCGCTTGTGAACGTGCCCCCATTCTGATTTCTCCTCCTATTCGTGTGCCATTAAGTTCCTCAATAGGCCTCTGGTGTGGAACTCTATCGAAAGCCTTACTGAAGTCATATTACACAATATCATATTCATTACCATGATCTCCCCCTCCAAACACCTTAGTGAAAAAAAGTTAGTATATTCGTATAAGACAGGAAACGCCCCTTTGTAAAACCGTGTTGAGATTCATTATTTGTTCAATCTGTAGCGTCAAAGATGGCTACGAATTGCTTCGGCAATTATTGATTTCTCCATAAATTTTCCCACTATGGGAGGGTAAGGGCTTATTGGTCTATAGTTCGAAGCAAGGACCTGTCACCTGCCTTTGTAAATAGGTTATTGCTTTGCCAATTTTCCACTTTATCAGGCCATATGCCAGTTTGTAGTGATATTGTTGAAAGATTAGCCAAAGTTTTGCTAAGTTCCTCTTTACATTCCTTTAACACCCTTGCAAACAGTTTCATCAGGGGCCTGGGATTTGTTAGGTTTTGTTTCTCTTTTGTTGAGAACCAGTCACTAGTTTACCCGCCGATCGTACTTATGTTTATTATCATCCTGTTCTACATAATCTATTATTTCAGGATATCGCTAGTATTTTCCTGGGTGAAAATGAGAGGGAAGTAGGTATTTGAATTTCACACATATTCTTTTCACTGTCATGATCTGACCAGTGTTATTCTGAAAAAAGTTGGGCCATCTTGTCCTAAATCTTACTTTCTGATATACCTGAAATAACCATTTTGGGTTAGTCTTTGTCCCTTGCGACCATTAGCCTCATAATCCTTTTTTTGCTTTTCTTATTCCTTTTTTATTTCTCTCTTTAATTGAATATATTGATTTCTTTAACTACCCATCCCTCTTTTGATAGGCCTATATCTGCTTCTCTTTTGAACAATGAGATGTTTTAATCTATTGCTCATCATTTGGGATCATTTTTGATTAGATCTAATTCCCTATCGGAACAAAAGTGTGCTGGGCAGCTAGAACTAGCTCTGAAAAACGTCATATTGGCAACCAAGGATCACCTACTCTGACCATAGTCAGGACCATCCCAATTAGCCCACCCAGGTTAATTTTTCAAGTTCATGAAGCCGGCCAGCGAAAATCTGGGACCAGAGATTTGATTGCAGTTATCTGGGTAATTCCATGATGTATAAGAAACCTAAGTGATTTGTTGATCACTATTCCCCAAGCTTCTCATTAACCTCCAAGATTATTAATTAGTGTATCTTTGTTGGGAAAGAACAAGTCAAGGCAGATTGTTTCCTCTAGTTGGTTTCTGACACAACTGTTCCTAAAATGCAATCCTGAAACCGTATCAAGGAAAGTCACTTGACTCAAGATTTCCTGTCACTATTGTTCCAATCAATTTTTGTCTAAAATTTATTAATCTCCCATTATCATAACATTTTCTTAATCTCCCATTATCACAACATTTTCATATCTAGATGCCTTATGAATTTCGTCCCATAACAGTGCTTACTGCCCTCCTTATCAAGGTTTGGGGACCTATAAATCACACCCCAAATTAAAATTTGTACGTCCCTCGAGAAACTGTAGGCCAAACAGATTCTGTGTTCGATGTTCTTATCTTTATATCTGTCTAAGAAAACAATTTAAATTTTCTCTGACATACATCACCGCCACTCCCCACCCTTCTGGTTGACCTATCAGTGTGCGAATAGTTTATAACCTGTTTGTTGCATTTCGGAAGGCATTTCTCTTCTTTCAGGTTGAACAGGTCTCTCTGTTTATACCAATAATTTCTATATTTATACACTTGCAAGTAATCTTAGCTCATTCTATCTTATTTCTTAGATCATATATTTTTGTTATAGTTAACCTTAAGGGAGCTAGTCAACTCGTTGCCCTTTACTTATCCTCTCTTTGTTTGATTTCAATTGATTTTTGCATTACTAGCAACTTTATTTTGTATATTGTCTTTTAAACATATCCCTGAGGTATCCCGATAATTAACTCTGTTTTTAACCCTAATGCTGCAGCCTGATTGTTCCCACAACACCCATTACCCTCTCTATAATCTATCTGTTTATATTCCGAGACAAGTCATCAATTAACCCTCTCAATAGAATTGGCTAATGCAACCACTCCATCCCCAAGAGGAGAAATGAACCCCATCCCTTGTATACCATATCACGTTTGCCAAAGAATAGGTCCCAGTTATAATGAATGGGATTGCAAGTTCCTTGCAGTAGCTGTCTAGCCAGCAATGAATACCAACTGCCCTAGACATCCATTCATTGCCCACCCCCTTTCTAGGCAAGATGCTTACATAATGACTGGTGATCCCTCCCTTAGGACCTAACTCCTTCTATGGCTGACTGTATTATCCAGCAGCTCCTCTCTCTGCCCATTCCAGTGTCATTACCCAGCACTAAGACAGATAATGGGCTTGTGTCCCCATACCTGCCATAATATTATCCAACCTTGTGGATATGTCACCAACACCAGCTCAGGAAGGACCACACTCTCTGTTGACCTTTCTGTCTACTGTTACAAAAATGCATGTCAATAATATCTTACCTGAGATTCGCCTACTATTAAAATATTCTTACCTTGATTAGCAGGGGAATCAGTGGTACCTTTTCAACCTCACTAACCATGAAGTTACACTGTCTTGGAGAAACATAGATTCGATTTCCTACCTTCACATCTTTCTATATTAACTCTCCCTCATCTTCCTTCTTACTTGAACTGTGAAACCACTTGCCAATTAAAGTGGCTGCCACATATCAATGGCTGGTGACCATTCCTACCTTACCAGCAAAATCCTTCCACATCGCTCCCAAAACTCATCTATGCGAAGCTTCAGCCTCCTATTTTCCTCCTGAAGAAGTAGAATCTCCTTCTTCAACACTTGAACCTGAGATTCTAAAACACTACAACAAGCCATGGTGCTTGGTAACAGCCCATGCTAACTCCCAAGAGCTTAGGCAGGTATGACAGCAGGTGACCACTGACCTCAGCGTTAATGTAAATGTTAATGTAAAAATTAAAAATTTTGTACCATAAGAACCTTAGGAAATCTTACTAACCTTATTATAACAAGCGCAAATTAATTTAGCCTAATCCAACTAAATATATTTTAGATAAGTTTACAATAATTTGCAAACACAAATTTTCGCTTGCCTTATTCGGCAAGAAGAGCATTCCTATTTAAGGCAAAGTCGCAAGTTTTACATATTCAGCACGACATAAATTACGAGATTATATATTGTCGCCCCCCCCTGCCGAAATAGACAGAATTTGCAATCTTGGCTTAAATAGCAACTCTCATCTGCCATATAGGACAAGCAGGAAAATTTGTGTTTGTATATTTCATTCTGAACTAACGATAAAAAATTTTTTTTTTTTTTTTTTTGTTTTTTAAAAATTTTCACTGTGTGATTGTTTAGTATTAAATTATTGTCAACAAATCAAAAAATATTTTAGTTGGGTTAGGCTAAAAATAATATTGTTCTTGTTATAGTAAGTTTAGGTAAGTTTTCTAAGATTCTTCTTGGGAGCAAAATTAAAAATTTTTACATTATCATAATGAAAAAATATATATCTTTTAACGTACAAAAGAAAATTTTAGAAAGGTCTAATTTTAAATGAGTTCTTGCTAATTGACCAGTTTTATATATTCGCACGACATATATATATACATTATATAATTTATATATATTTATTTTATGTTATATATTATATATATATATATATATATAATATATTAATATATATTATATATATTATATATTATAATATATATATTTAATATATATATATATTTATGTCGTGCCCCGAAAAATAGGCAGAATTGCGATCTTGGCTTAAATAGCAACGCTCTCTTGCCATTAGGACAAGTGAAAATTTGTGTAAGCAATTAATTTCGCCAAAATTCATTCTGACAAACGAAAAAAATATATTTGATTGTTGTTTGTTTAGTGCTAAATTATTGTAAACGTATTTAAAATTATATTTAGTTGGGGTTAGGCAAAAAAATTGTCTTGTTATAATAAGGTTAGGTAAGTTTTTCTAAGATTTCTTTTGTGTGCAAAACTAATTTTATTTTTACATTAACATTAATTCAAAACTTTTTCTCTATAAGTATTACAATGCTGAGTTTACAGAATTTGGTTATTGTGTGGTTTACATGGTAGTAAAATAATAATTACAGGGTGTAACCACTAGAAACACCTAGGATTGGCTAGGCATTTCGGGCAGACTTTTATATTAAATCTTAGGTTTAAAATATTTACCAAAATTATGAGATAAGTTGGTATTATGGCTAACTAAGTGACTAAATACTAGTTGTGAAGTAGGTTAGCAATTGTGAATGCTTTGTTTTTGGCACTATACATAGTTTCCAGTATTGAGTATCACATGCCAACTTTTGACTAGTTAAATATTCATTATTTTCAGATTGAGATGATTTTCTGTTTATGGTTCAAAATGGGTGAGTGAGTGTAAGTGTGAAAAACTACAGGTGGTATTCGTATTATTAGTTGGACAGGGTGTATCAGGGAGATAAGATGTTTTCTGATTGGTAGTTTTGAAGGTGATGAATGTGTCTGCAGTTTTGGAATTTTCAGGTAAGGGTTGTCCAGATTTTAGGGCCTTTGTCATACATTGAATTTTTGTTAAGGTTTAGTCGGACACGGGGGGAATGTCATGAGATGTTTGTGTCTGGTGTTGTGCCCTGTTGGTTCTGTTACCAAAACTATCAAGAAAGCGTTTTAGGTTCACTGGTTAATATTGGAATTTTAAGGTCCTGTTGATGTAGATTGCAAGTAGTAAGTGCGGATGTATCTGAACAGGGAGTAATGTTTCATCTATGAAAAGTTGGGGGGTGTGTTGCAGGGATGGGATTTAGTGATTTATTCTTACTTCGGCTTTTGCTTGGGTTATTATTGGCTTTAGGTGTGTTGCTGCAGTTGAACCAAGCACCAAGTAGCATAGATGAGGTATGGATTATATAGTGAATGGGTATGTGTGAGAAGGGCAGTTTTTAAATGAGTTCTTGATAATGACCAGTTTTAATATTGGCACGATATTATTTATACTTATATATATATATATATATATATATTATATATTATATTATATTATATTTATATATATATATATGTCGTGCCGAATAGCAGAACTTGGACATCTTGGCTTAATTGCAACGCTCATTTGCATATAGGACAAGTGAAAATTTGGGTATGCAATAATTTCGCCCAAAATCATTCTGAACATAACGAAAAAAATATATTTTCACTGTGTTTGTTTTGTATTAATTATTGTAAACAAATCTAAATATATTTAGTTGGGTTAGGCTAAATCTATCGAAATGTTGCTTGTTATAATAAGGTAGGTAAGTTTTCTAGTTCCTTTTGGTGCAAAACTTAAAAATTTTACATCAACAATAATGAAGAAAATGTATCTTTAAACTTATAAGAGAAAATTTTAGAAAGGACTCAATTTTAAATGAGTTCTTTGCTAACTGACCTGTTTTACATATTCGGCACGACATATATATCTTTATATATATATATATATTTATATATATATATATATTTCTATGTTATAAATATATATATATATTATGATATATATATATATTATTATTATATATATATAATTATATATGTATAAAATATATATTTATATTATATATTATATTATTATATATATATATATATATATATATATATATATATATTATTATATATATGATATTATATATAAATATTATAATACATATATATATGTGTCGTGCAGAATAGCAGAAAACTTGACGATCTTGGGCTTAAAATAGCAACGCTCATCTTGCCATATAGGACAACGTGAAATTTGTGTATGCAATTAATTTGTCGCCAAAAAATCATTCTGAACCTAACGGAAAAAAAAAATATATTTCACTGTGTTTGTTTAGTATTAAAATTATTGTAAAACAAATCTAAAATTTTTAGTTAGGTAGGCTCTAAAATAAATTGTTTCTTGTTATAATAAGGTTAAGGTAAGTTTTATAAGATTCTTTTGGTGCAAAATTAAAAAATTTTGGAATTAACATTAATGAAAAAAATATATCTTTAAACGTATAAGAGAAAATTTAGGAAAAGACTTAATTTTCTAAGTATGTATGTAGTTCTTGCAATTGAACCAGTTTTAATATTCGGCACGACAATATTATTATTTATTATTATTATTAATCACACTGGCCGATTCCCACCAAGCAGGGTGGCCCCCCCCGAAAAGCAAAAACTTTCACCATCATTCACTCCATCACTGTCTTGCCCAGAAGGGTGCCTTTACATACAGTTTTTTAAACTGCAACATTAACACCCTCCTTCAGAGTGCAGGCACTGTACTTCCCATCTCCAGGACTCAAGTCAGGCCTGCCGGTTTCCCTGAACCCCTTCATAAAATGGTATTTGCTCACACTCCAACAGCACGTCAAGTATAAAAAAACCCATTTGTCTCCATTCCTCCTATCAAACCACGGCTCATGCATGCCTGCTGGAAGTCAAGCCCCACTCGGGCAACACAAAACCTCCTCTTTAACCCCTCCCTCCAACCTTTTCCTAGGCGACCCACTACCCCGCCTTTCCTTCCACTACAGACTGATACATTCTTGAAGATCATTCTGTTTCCGCTCCATTCTCTCTACCATGTCCGAACCACATCAACAACCCTTCCTCAGCCCTCTGGAACAACAGTTTTGGTAATCCCGCACCCCTCCTAACTTCCAAACTACGAATTCTCTGCATTTATATTCACACCACACATTGCCCTCAGACTGACATCTCCACTGCCTCCAATCCTTCTCCTCGCTGCCAACAATTCATCACCATGCTCACACCCATATAAGAGCGTTGGTAAAAACTATACTCTTCATTACTTCCCCTCTTTGCCTCCAAGGACAAGTTCTTTGTCTCCACAGACTCCTATGTGCCACTCACTCCTTGTCCCTCTCATTCTGTGATTCACCTCATCTGTCATAGACCCATCCGCTGGACACGTCCATCCCAAATATCTGAATCAATTCACCTCTCCATATCTTCTCCCTCCAATCTGATATTCAATCTTTCATCACCTAATCTTTTTGTTTTCCTCATACCTTACCTTTCCTGTATTCACTTTAATTTTCTTCTTTTGCCACACACTACCAAATTCATCCACCAATCTCTGCAAAACTTCTCTTCAGAATCTCCCAAGAGCACAGTTGGTCATCAGCAAAGAAGCAGCTGTGACAACTCCCACTTTCTGTGTGATTCATTATTCTTTTAACTCACGCGCCTCTTGCCAAGGACCCTCGCATATTTACTTCTTTAAAAACCCCATCTCTAAATATATTAAAAACCACGGTGACATAACAATCCTTGTCTAAGGCCTACTTTTATGGAATTTAATTTCCCTTCTTTCCTACATACTCTAACTTGATCCCACTATCCTCGTAAAAACTCTTCACTGCTTGCAGTACCTACCCCTACACCATACACTTGCAACATCTGCCACATTGGCCCCCCCTTCCACCCTGTCATACGCCTTTTCCAAAATCCATAAATGCCACAAAAGACTCTTTAGCCTTATCTAAATACTGTTCACTTATATGTTTCACTGTAAAACACTGGTCCACACACCCCCTACTTTCCTAAAGCTCCTTGGTTCATCTGCTTTCCTATTCTCCGGTCTTACTCTTACTTCTGTCATAATAAACTTACCATACACTTTACCAGGTATATCAGCAGACTTATCCCCTATAATTTTGCACTCTTTTTTTCCCTTTGCCTTTATACAAAGGAACTATGCATGCTCTCTGCCCAATCCCTAGGACCTTACCCTCTTCCCATAACTTTATTAAATAATTGCACCAACCACTCAAAAACTATATCCACTGCTTTTGACATTTCTATCTATATCCCATCAATACCCGGCTGCCTTTACCCCTTTTCATTTTACCTACTGCCTCACGGAACTTCCCCCACACTCACACTGCTCTTCCTCACTCCTACAAGATGTTATTCCTCCTTGCCCTATACACGAAATCACAGCTACCCTTATCTTCATCAACATTTAACAATTCCTCAATAATATTCCCTCCATCTTCCTCAATCCTCTAACTCTCCATTTAATAACTCTCCTATCCATTTTTAACTGACAAATCCATTTGTTCTCTAGGCTTTCTTAAACTTGTTAAATCTCACTCCAAAAACCTTTTTCTTATTTTCAACAAAAATTTGTTGATACCATTCTCACCACTCTCTCATTTTGCTCTCTTTTTACATTGCTTCCACACTCTCTTAACCTCTTCTTGTTTCTCCATATACTCTTCCCTCTTTTCTCACTTCTACTTTGTAAAAACTTCTCATAATGCTCACTTTTTCTCCCTTACCTACTTCTTTACCATCATCATTCCACCAATCGCTCCTCTTCCCTCCCACACCACTTTCCATGTAACCACCAAAACTTCTGCTTGAACACTAAAACACTACATTTATTTATACTACCCCATACCTCTTCGACCCCATTGCCTATGCTCTTCATTTGCCCATCTATCCTCCAATAGCTGTTTATATCTTACCCTAACTGCTCCTCTTTTAGTTTAAACCTTTCAGCTTTGTTTCGCTTAGGGCCAGGACATACAACTTCTTTTCATTCATAAACTATCAGCAATCATCTGTTTCTTGTCATCTGCACTACATCCACGACATTTAAGCATCCCAGTTTTATAAAGTTTTTCTTCTTCTCTTTTTTAGGTAAATGTCTACAGGAGAAGGGGTTACTAGCCCATTGCTCCCGGGCACTTTTAGTCGGCTCATAGACACGCATGGGCTACGGAGGAAAGATCTTTCCACTTCCCATGGACAATAGAAGAATAAAGAAGACAAGAGCTATTTAGAAAAAGGAAGGAAAGGGAGAAAAAAACTAGATGTAATGTATATATATATATATATATGAATGTTGCGTGTTGTGAAGTGTGACCAAAGTGTAAGTAGGGGAGTAGCAAGATAGTAGCAAGATATCCCTGTTATCTAGGTGGGTTTATGAGACAGAAAAGAACAGCAATCCTACCATCATGCAAAAACAGTTACAGGTTTTCTGTTTCACAGTCTCTGGCAGTACGGTAGTACTTCCCTGGGTGGTTGCTGTATATTCTACCAACCTACTACTACCACTGGACATATATATATATATATATATATTTATAGCTCTTGTTTCTTTTTTATATTCTTCTATTGTCAAGGGGAATATTCCCCCCCCCCCCCCCCCCCCCCCCCCCCGGAAAAGAATCTTTCCTCCGTAAGCATGCGTGTCGTATGAGGCGACTAAAATGCCGGGAGCAATGGGCTAGTAACCCCTTATCCTGTTAATAACAATATACTAAAAAAGAGAGAAGAAGAAAAACTTTAATAAAAACTTGGGTGCATTAAATGTTGCGTGGATGTAGTGCGGTTGACAAGAAAAAGTGATTGCTGATGTTATGAATGTAGAAAAAGAAGTTGGATGTCCTGGCCCTAAGCGGGAAACAAAGCTGAAGGAGCGGTAGGAGAGTTTCAGTGGGGGGGAAATAAATGGGATTAAATTCTGGAGTATCTGAGAGGAGTTAGAGCAAAAGGAAGGGGGTAAGCAGTAAGAATTGTTAAATTATTCAGTTATGGAAGGAGGGGAAAAGAGAATATGAATGTGTAAATTCAAGGAATTATGTGGATATTAAGTAAAGTTGGGATGCGGAGAAGTGGGATCATAATAAGCAGTGTATGCACCTGGAGAAGAGAGGAATGCAGAGGAGAGAAGAGAGATTTTGGGTGATGTTATGTGGAATGATAGGAGCCTTTGAACCAAAGTTTTGAGAGAGTAATTGTGGTAGGGGACTTGAATGCTAAAGTAGGAGAAACTTTTAGAGAGGGTGTGGTAGGTAAGTTTGGGGTGGCAGGTGTAACTGATAATGGGAGCCTTTGATCTGAAACTTTGTATAGAAAGTGTTAGTTATAGGTAATAACATATTTTAAGAAAAAGAGGATAAATAAAGTATACACGATATGATGTAGGCGAAATGACAGTAGTTTGTTGGTTTATGTATTGGTAGATAAAAGACTGTTGAGTAGACTTCAGGATTGTAACATGTTTATAGACGGGGGCCACAGATATATCAGAATCATTTCTAGTTGTAGCTACACTGAGAAGTAAAAGGTAGATGGGTTACAAGGAGAATAGAAGCATCAGGGAAGGAGAGGTGAAGGTTTATAAACTAAATAGAGGAGGCAGTTATAGGGTAAGATATAACAGTATTGGAGGATAGAATGGGCTAATGAGAGCATAGGCAATGGGGGTCGAAGAAGGTATGGGGTAGGTTTACAAATGTTGTGTTAGAGTGTTCAGCAAGAAGTTTGTGGTTACAGGAAAGTGTTGTGCAGGAGGGAAGAGGAGCGAATTGGTGGAATGATGGTTGTAAAACGAGAGTTAGTGAGGGGAAAAAGTTAGCATATGAGAAGTTTTTACAAAGTAGAAAGTGATGCCAAGGAGGGAAGAGTATTGGAAGAAAAGAGAGGAGGTTAAGGAGAGTGGTGATGCAATGTAAAAGAGAGTGCAAAATGAAGAGAGTGGGGTGAGTGATATCAAACAATTTTGTTGAAAATAAGAAAAAGTTTTGGTGTGAGATTAGTGACGATTAACAAGTTTAAGAAAAGCCTAGAGAAAACAAATGGATTTGTCAGTTAAAAAATAGGTGAGGAGAGTTATTAAATGGAGAGTTAGAGTATTGGGATGATGGGGAGGGAATATTTTGAGGAATTGTTAAAATGTTGAATGAAAAAAAAAGATAGGGAAGCTGTGATTCGTGTATAGGGACAAGGAGGGATAAAATCTTGTAGGAGTGAAGGAAGAGCCAGTTGTGGAGTGTGGGGGAAGTTGTGAGGCAGTAGGTAAATGAAGGGGGTATAAGGCAGCCGGGATTGATGGGATAAAGATAGAAACTGTTAAAAGCAGGTGGGGATTATAGTTTTGGAGTGGTTGGTGTCGTTGCCTGCAATTGTTTAATAAATGTATGGAAGAGGGTAAGGTACCTAGGGATTGGCAGAGAGCATGCATTTAGTTCCTTTGTATAAAGGGCAATGGGGATAAAAGAGACGTGAAAAATTATAGGGGGGATAAGTCTGTTGAGGTGTTACCTGGTTAAAGTGTATGGGCTAGAGTTATTATTGAAAGGGATATTAAGAGTATGACGGAGAATAGGGAAGCAGATGAAACAAGGAGGCTTTAGGGAAAGTGGGGGTGTGTGGACCAGGTGTTTACAGTGAAACATATAAGTGAACAGTATTTTAGATAAGTCTAAAGGAGGTCTTTGTGGCATTTATGGATTTGGAAAAAGGCGTTTATATTGACAGGTGGATAGGGGGGGGCCCAAATGTGGCAGTGTTGCAAGTGTATGATGTAGGAGGTAGGTTCTGGAAAGCAGTGAAGAGTTTTTACCGAGGATAGTGAGGCTCAAGTTAGAGTATGTAGGAAAGGGGAAATTTTTTCCAGTAAACAGTAGGCCTTAGACAAGGATGTGTGATGTCACCGTGGTGTGTTTAATAATTTATAGATGGGGTTGTAAGAGAAGATAAATGCGAGTGTCTTGGCAAGGAGGCGTGGAGTTAAAAGATAAAAGTAAAAATCACACCAAAGTAGGGGAGTTGTCAAGCTGCTCTTTTGCGATGACACTGTGCTCTTGGGAGATTCAGATGGAGAGTTGCTGGAGATTGGTGGATGAATTTGGTTAGGTGTGTTGGCAAAAGAAAGAAAATTAAAGGTGAATAACAGGAAAGAGTTAAGGTTTTGAGGATAACCAAAAAGATTTAGGTGATGAAAGATTGAATATCAGATTGGAGGGAGAGAGTATGGAGGGGTGAACGTATTCAGATATTTGGGAGTGGGACGCGTGTCAGCGGATGGGTCTATGAAAGATGAGGTGAATCTTAGAATTGATGAGGGAAAAAAGAAGTGAAGTGGGTTGCCTTAGGTGTCTGTGGTGACAAAGAACTTTGTCCTTGGGAGTCAAAGAGGGGAATGTGTGAGAGTTAGTTGTAACCCAACGCTCTTATAGGGTGTGAAGCGTGTGTGTTGAATGTTGCAGCGAGGAGGAAGGCTGGAGGGACAGTGGAGATGTCATGTTCTGAGGGCATGTGTGGTTGTGAATATAATGCAGAGAATTAGTAGTTTGGAAGTTAGGAGGAGGTGCGGGATTACAAAAAAACTGTTGTCAGAGGGCTAGGAAGGGTTGTTGAGGTGGTTCGGAATGTAGAGAGAATGGAGCGGGAAACAGAATGACTCAAGTGTGTATCAGTCTGTTGTGAAGGAGAGCGGGGTAGGGGTGGCCTAGGAAGGGTTGGAAGGGAGGGGGTTAATGGAGGTTTTGTGGCGAGGGGCTTGGACCTTCAGCAGGCATGCGTGAGCGTGTTTGATTAGGATTGTGAATGGAGGTCAAAATGGTTTTTAATACTTGACGTGCTGTTGGAGTGTGAGCAAAGTACAATTTATGAAGGAGATTCAGGGAAAACCGGCAGGCCGGACTTGAGTCCTTGAGATGGGAAGTACAGACCCCCCACTGCCTGCACTCTTGAAGGAGGGGTGTTTTAATGTTGCAGTTTAAAAACTGTAGTGTAAAGCACCCTTCTGGCAAAGAAGTGAATGGAAGTGAATGATGGTGTAAGTTTTTTTTTTCGGGCCACCCTGCCTTGGTGGGATCGGCCGGGTGTGATTAATAAAATATATATATATTCATATATATATATATATATAATATATATTTATATATATATATTATATATTTATTATATATATATATTTATATATATATATATATATATATATATATATTTGCCAAAAAACAAACCACTCTGAAAGAATAGAGAAATTCCAAGCGCCTTTCGTGAGTACTCACATTTCATGGAAAACTATGAAAGTGAAGCATCCAAGGAAGCTATATAAGGGGTAGGCCAGCACCTCATATTAGATCCACAAACGGTTAAACACGTGACGAGCGGCGAGCCAAACTTGATAGGTCCCTTTGCAAAACTCACCCCAAGCTATTTATTTGTCCAGTTTTATTATTAAATTTACCCAAATTCTCTATTAATTATAAATGGAATCTAATTTTATATATCCAAGGAAATATTCAATTTTATTGTCAAAACTGCTGTTTTATGAAACTAGATTCAAATTTATTCCGTCGAACCATGGACTTGCTGTGATACTACTTTCTCAACTTTGAAATCAATTTGGATGGTTGAAATCTCTTACATGAATAAATAGAGCATTGGAATCTTGTCCAGTTCTATTGCTATATTTATACGTTGTTTTAATCTTTTTGGTTCACGAGATTTTTACCAGTTTGGACCGAATGAACCTTTTATCGCAATTTTACCAAGGAAATCTTATGAACATCCATCAGCATTTTGGGGGGGAATCTTAGTCAAAAGTTTTTTACTGTATCAAGATTTTTGACTTGAATACAACTTTAATATTAAAAGTCTTAAGAAGAGAATGGCATTCAACCAGTTTTTCATGGTTAGGGAGAAACAAAATATTTTTTGTTGAAAAAGGCTGGTTGCCCTTTTTTGGATTATAAAATGTTCCTAGCAACTGTAAAAGATTTATCAATTACATTTCTTGGTATTTTAAATCATTACCTAATTTCATATTTTTGGAAATATTCCTCATCTATGAACTCAGGACTACAAATTCGTAAAGCTCTCAAAAACATTGATGAGAAACAGACCAGTTTGACTCTATCTTGATGCGAGGAATAATTGTGGACATAGGAAACAGTTATTGTAATTTTAAATTTGAATTCATTCTTACCTTTAATTATTAAAAACATCTGAAAAGGCAATGAGGTTATTTTCTTCAAAACTCAACAGTAAAGTTTATAGAATGGGCCTCTAAGCTATTTAATTTTCCAAAGAAAATGGTGTATATCTACATTTTTGGGCATAAGGACAAATATATCATCAACATATCTGAACCATTTAGCTCTATTAGGGAGGATATTGTGTTAGCCACCTTGTTTCAAAAAAATTCCATTATAGTGTTACTATGAACAGGTGAAAGAGGGGATTTTCCCATTGCCATACCAACTTCTGATGTATAACTTATCATTAAATACAAATTTTGCATCAACAATGCAAAGTTTAATAGTTTAATGATGAGTAGGAACAGGCAATGGTAATCTTAAGTTAACGAGTTCTTCAATAAGAAACTTAATAAATCTCAACAGGAAACTTTCGTAAACAAGGAAGTAAACAATCAAAAACTAACCATGTTAAATTTATTTAAGTCACGTCAAGGAGCTTATTTATCAACCATGTCTATGTTGTTTATTTAACATTTAAAGTTAGAAAATTTTTGCCCAACAATAGGGCTCAAAATATCAAACAAGCCATTTGGATAATTTATATGAAACTGACCTATGGAGCTAATAATTGGTTTGATGGATTCCTGGTTGTGTTGTTTTTATTAGTCCATACATGTAAGGTATGTCTAAAGATGGAATTAGTTGGAAGTTAAAAGTAAATTGTTTGACTAATTCATACTTTGCCTTTTCCTTGGTGCTTCACTTTCTAGTTCCTTGATATGTGGTAGTCACGAAATAGCGCTTGGAATTTCTCTATTCGTTCAGAGTGGTTGTGTTGCATATTTTGAAATCACTGTTTACTGTGATCTTATTGCAATATATATGTATATTATATATTATATATATTCTTTTGCACAACTCACCCCACAATCTTATACACAAAAAATTTTAAAAATTTTTGTCCAGAGTATTATAAAAATTCTTCCCAAATTCTATTAATTATAAATGGTTCTAAATTTATATAAACCAAAGGAAATTTCATATATTGTCAAAAAACTGCTTTTTATGAAACAAGATTCAATATATTCCTGCGACCATGGACTTGCTTGATTCTACTTTCTGGTTCACGTGTTTATACCGTTGTGGGGATCTGATAGTGAGGTGCTGGCCTGACCCCTTATATAGCTTCCTTGTTATGCTTTACTTTCATAGTTCCTTGATAATGTGAGTAGTCACGAAAGCGGCTTGGGAATTTCTCTATTTTTTTCAGAGTGGTTGTTTGCATATTCCTGGAAATCACATGTTTTACTGTTGATCTTATTGATATATAATATATTTATATATATATATTATATATATTTATATATATATTTATTTATATATATATATATTGTATATATATTTATATATATATATACGTCGTACCGAATAGGTTAAAAATTGATCAATTTGGAAGTACTCGTTTAAACTGAGTCCTTACTAAAAATTTTCTCTTATACGTTTCCAAATTTTTTTTCATAAGAACATGAGGAAAGAAGGAAACTCTGCAACAGGCCTATGTGTCCCATGCGGAGCAGGGCCATGTCCCACTAATATAAACAATGATCCCCCCCCCCCCGGATTAGCCCAATGACCCACCAGGTCTGGTCATCTCCACTCAAGGGATGGAGCCACTGCACCAGACCAGCAGCACAAGCTAGTCAGGCCAACTCACAACATCCACACCCACTCATGTATTTATCTAAACCTGTTTTTAAAACTACACAAAAAGTTTTTGCTGAATAAAATGTGCTCGGGAGTTTTGTTCCAATCATCCACAACTCTATTACCAAACCAGTGCTTTCTATATCCTTCCTGATCTGAATTTTTCCAACATGAAACCATTTTAATACTGCGAGTCCTGTCTTGGCTGGAAAAATTTTCAGCACGCTATTTACATCCCCTTTATTTATTCATGTTTTCGATCATATCCCCCCTAAGTCTACGCCTTCGGAGAGAGTGACAGATTTAGGGCCCTCAGTCTATCCTCATAGGGAAGATTTATGATGACATGGGATCATCTTTGGCATCCTCTCTGTACGTTTTCCAGAGCATTTATATCAATTCTGTAATACGGTGACCAGAAACTGAGAGCATAGTCTAAATAGGCCTAACCAAGGATATATAGAGGACTTCTATTATTTTACTTCTTGATATGAAGCCAAGAATTCTGTTAGCTTTATTGCGAACACTAATGCACTGTATGTCTTGGTTTTAATTACTGCTAACCCTATAAAACTCTAAATCCTTTTCGCAATCAGTAGTTTAAGATCTACATTATTTAGTTTATATTGGATGGTTATTTAATGTCCACATTTAGAACTTTGCATTTGTAATATTAAAACTGCATCTGCATTTCCGCGACCATTGCACTTTCTCTAGTTTCTTTACGTGCTTGGCTAGGTGTGTGTTCCAAACTGGTGCCGCATAACTCCAATATGGCAATTACGTACACAGTTGTACAGGGTCCTGAACGATTCATTACTAAGGTTTGTTAGGCGCCCATATGCTGCAGCAGTTATTTGGTTGATTTGCCCTCAGGAGATGTGCCTGGTGTTATACTCAACCCAAGATCTTTTTCCTTGAGTGAGGTTTGTAGTCTCTGGCCTCCTAGACTGTACTCCGTCTGCGGTCTTCTTTGCCCTTCCCCAATCTTTTATGACTTTGCACTTGGTGGGGGTTGAACTCCAGGAGCCAATTGCTGGACCAGGCCTGCAGCCTGTCCAGATCCCTTTGTAGTTCTGCCTGGTCCTCGTCCGACTGAATTCTTCTCATCAACTTCACATTATCTGCAAACAGGGACACTTTGGAGTCTATTCCTTCTGTCATGTCGTTCACAAATACCAGAAACAGCACCGGTCCTAGGACTGATCTTTGTACTCACCTAATTGTGGTTTCAGGGGTCGAGACTCCGCTCCCGGCCCCACCTCTTCACTGACCGCTACTGGGTCCTCCCTCTCCCTGCTCCACGAGCTTTATCATACCTTGTCTTAAAACTATGTATGGTTCCTGCCTCCACTACATCACATGCCAAACTATTCCACTTCCTAACAACTATGTGGCTGAAGAAATACTTCCTAATATCCCTTTGACTCATCTGAGTCTTCAACTTCCAATTGCGACCCCTTGTTTCTGTGTCCCATCTCTGGAACATCCTGTCTCTGTCCACCTTAACTATTCCACGCAGTATTTTGTATGTCGTCATCATGTCTCCCTTGACCCTCCTGTTCTCCAGTGTCGTCAGGCCGATTTCCCTTAACCTTTCATCGTAGGACATTCCCCTTCGCTTTGGAACCAGCCTTCTTGCAAACCTTTGCACTTTCTCTAATTTCTTGATGTGCTTGACCAGGTGTGGGTTCCAAAATGGTGCTGCATACTCCAGTATGGGCCTGACGTGCACAGTGTATAGAGTCTTGAACGATTCCTTCCTAAGGTATCGGAACGCTATTCTCAGGTTTGCCAGGCACCCATATGCCGCAGCAGTTACCTGGTTAATGTGTGCTTCCGGCGACGTGCTCGGTATTATGCTCACCCCCTAGATATTTCTTCTTGAGTGAGGTTTGCAGTCTTTGCCCGCCCAGCCTATACTATGTCTGCGGTCTTCTTTGCCCTCCCCGATCTTCATGACTTTGCATTTGCGGGGTTAAATTCTAGGAGCCAGTTGCTGGACGATGCATCCAGATAGATAGATATATTCTAGGTAAGACCCCAAGAGGGGTGAGTGGGGGAAGTGGGGATAGAGGAAGAGTAGGTTGGTTAGAGGAAGGTTTTTAGTTGTATGAGGGAAAGAACCAGGGCTTATCCCAGTAACTGAGCTGATGGTGATTCAGGAGGTCGTGTGCATCTTCGAGACTGGGGGGAGGGGGACGGGAAGGGGCGGCAAAGCGTGTATCGCAGGTACATGGGCAATATTAAAGGTCCATACCTGAGAATTACAGGTTAGTGAGTCAAGATTTCAGAAGTTATTTGTATAAAGGAATTGGGTCAGGAGCTAGTAGAGAGTAGAAGAGGTTGTGTGTGTTTGCAGGTCTGCGTATTTCGTCGTCTAAGTATGAGGTCCAGTAGTCATGTCGGGTCTCTAGTCTGTCTATTTGTTTGTCACTAAGCATTTTCCAGTACACGTTTATAGCAGGGATGTTCGCACGGGCGTGGATGGTCTCACTTGTGAGGAATTCATCCCAGCGAGTGTCGAACATCCAGCGTAGGCTTTGATCTGGATGCGTTGTAGTTTTAGTCGGTTTGTCAACAGCCGCTATGGAGAGGGCTAGTGGGCAATATGTTATTAGTGGACGAATGAGGGTTTGTATAGATGTAGTTTTGTTTGTGTGGGGGGCCCT